>JARTUT010000006.1:0-1200000 GCA_030674115.1 Micraspis discolor | reverse complement strand
AATCAACAATAGCTGAATAAATTTGTTGATTTATTGTAATATTCTTAATGAATTGCAATCATGTACATCACTTTCATGACTCCAATATTTCAAAACGGTCATGAGGAAGAAAATGCCTTATCCTTTATCGGAATTGCCCTAACAAGAAATTCGAAACTTCAAAATGCCAATTCTAAGATGAAATATACCGAAAACACGTGGACTCAATACTATAACAAAGAAATCCAGGTATTTAATGATTCTGACCAATGAAAAACGTATCCAATCAAGATAAAATATACCGAAATCACGAGGACCAATCAAAGACGAGAATCTCTAATTTCGCTACTCTCTTGTTATTCACCGTAAGTGACAGTGTTTCAAACAAATCCATGACAATTGAACATTAATCCCCGCCCATCTGACATCTTGGTAAATTCGTATAAATTTAGGGGATTGTTACGAAAATCAACAATAGCTGAATAAATTTGTTGATTTATTGTAATATTCTTAATGAATTGCAATCATGTACCCCACCTTCATGACTCCAATACTTCAAAACGATCATGAGAAAGAAAATGCCTTATCCTTTATCGGAATTGCCCTAACAAGAAATTCGAAACTTCAAAATGCCAATTCTAAGATGAAATATACCGAAAACACGTGGACTCAATACTATAACAAAGAAATCCAGGTATTTAATGATTCTGACCAATGAAAAACGTATCCAATCAAGATAAAATATACCGAAATCACGAGGACCAATCAAAGACGAGAATCTCTAATTTCGCTACTCTCTTGTTATTCACCGTCAGTGACAGTGTTTCAAACAAATCCATGACAATTGAACATTAATCCCCGCCCATCTGACATCTTGGTAAATTCGTTTAAATTTAGGGGATTGTTACGAAAATCAACAATAGCTGAATAAGTTTGTTGATTTATTGTAATATTCTTAATGAATTGCAATCATGTACATCACTTTCATGACTCCAATATTTCAAAACGGTCATGAGGAAGAAAATGCCTTATCCTTTATCGGAATTGCCCTAACAAGAAATTCGAAACTTCAAAATGCCAATTCTAAGATGAAATATACCGAAAATACGTGGACTCAATACTATAACAAAGAAATCCAGGTATTTAATGATTCTGACCAATGAAAAACGTATCCAATCAAGATAAAATATACCGAAATCACGAGGACCAATCAAAGACGAGAATCTCTAATTTCGCTACTCTCTTGTTATTCACCGTCAGTGACAGTGTTTCAAACAAATCCATGACAATTGAACATTAATCCCCGCCCATCTGACATCTTGGTAAATTCGTATAAATTTAGGGGATTGTTACGAAAATCAACAATAGCTGAATAAATTTGTTGATTTATTGTAATATTCTTAATGAATTGCAATCATGTACCCCACAAATCACGAGGACCAATCAAAGACGAGAATCTCTAATTTCGCTACTCTCTTGTTATTCATCGTACGTGACAGTGACTCAAACAAATCCATGACAATTGAACCTTAAGCCCCGCCCATCTGACATCTTGGTAAAATGGTATAAATTTAGGTGATTGTTACGAAAATCAACAATAGCTGAATAAATTTGTTGATTTATTGTAATATTCTTAATGAATTGCAATTATGTACCTCACTTTCATGACTCCAATATTTCAAAACGGTCATGAGGAAGAAAATGTGTTATCCTTTATCGGAATTGCCCTAACAAGAAATTCGAAACTTCAAAATGCCAATTCTAAGATGAAATATACCGAAAACACGTGGACTCAATACTATAACAAAGAAATCCAGGTATTTAATGATTCTGACCAATGAAAAACGTATCCAATCAAGATAAAATATACCGAAATCACGAGGACCAATCAAAGACGAGAATCTCTAATTTCGCTACTCTCTTGTTATTCACCGTACGTGACAGTGACTCAAACAAATCCATGACAATTGAACCTTAAGCCCCGCCCATCTGACATCTTGGTAAATTCGTATAAATTTAGGGGATTGTTACGAAAATCAACAATAGCTGAATAAATTTGTTGATTTATTGTAATATTCTTAATGAATTGCAATTATGTACCTCACTTTCATGACTCCAATATTTCAAAACGGTCATGAGGAAGAAAATGCCTTATCCTTTATCGGAATTGCCCTAACAAGAAATTCGAAACTTCAAAATGCCAATTCTAAGATGAAATATACCGAAAACACGTGGACTCAATACTATAACAAAGAAATCCAGGTATTTAATGATTCTGACCAATGAAAAACGTATCCAATCAAGATAAAATATACCGAAATCACGAGGACCAATCAAAGACGAGAATCTCTAATTTCGCTACTCTCTTGTTATTCACCGTACGTGACAGTGACTCAAACAAATCCATGACAATTGAACCTTAAGCCCCGCCCATCTGACATCTTGGTAAATTCGTATAAATTTAGGGGATTGTTACGAAAATCAACAATAGCTGAATAAATTTGTTGATTTATTGTAATATTCTTAATGAATTGCAATTATGTACCTCACTTTCATGACTCCAATATTTCAAAACGGTCATGAGAAAGAAAATGTCTTATCCTTTATCGGAATTGCCCTAACAAGAAATTCGAAACTTCAAAATGCCAATTCTAAGATGAAATATACCGAAAACACGTGGACTCAATACTATAACAAAGAAATCCAGGTATTTAATGATTCTGACCAATGAAAAACGTATCCAATCAAGATAAAATATACCGAAATCACGAGGACCAATCAAAGACGAGAATCTCTAATTTCGCTACTCTCTTGTTATTCACCGTACGTGACAGTGACTCAAACAAATCCATGACAATTGAACCTTAAGCCCCGCCCATCTGACATCTTGGTAAATTCGTATAAATTTAGGGGATTGTTACGAAAATCAACAATAGCTGAATAAATTTGTTGATTTATTGTAATATTCTTAATGAATTGAAATTATGTACCTCACTTTCATGACTCCGATATTTCAAAACGGTCATGACGAAGAAAAACTGTTATCCTTTATCGGAATTGCCCTAACAAGAAATTCGAAACTTCAAAATGCAAATTCTAAGATGAAATATACCGAAAACACGTGGACTCAATACTATAACAAAGAAATCCAAGTATTTAATGATTCTGACCAATGAAAAACGTATCCAATCAAGATAAAATATACCGAAATCACGAGGACCAATCAAAGACGAGAATCTCTAATTTCGCTACTCTCTTGTTATTCATCGTACGTGACAGTGACTCAAACAAATCCATGACAATTGAACCTTAAGCCCCGCCCATCTGACATCTTGGTAAAATGGTATAAATTTAGGTGATTGTTACGAAAATCAACAATAGCTGAATAAATTTGTTGATTTATTGTAATATTCTTAATGAATTAAAATTATGTACCTCACTTTCATGACTCCAATATTTCAAAACGGTCATGACGAAGAAAATGTCTTATCCTTTATCGGAATTGCCCTAACAAGAAATTCGAAACTTCAAAATGCCAATTCTAAGATCAAATATACCGAAAACACGTGGACTCAATACTATAGCAAAGAAATCCAGGTATTTAATGATTCTGACCAATGAGAAACTTATCCAATCAAGATAAAATATACCGAAATCACGAGGACCAATCAAAGACGAGAATCTCTAATTTCGCTACTCTCTTGTTATTCACCGTACGTGACAGTGACTCAAACAAACCCATGACAATTGAACCTTAAGCCCCGCCCATCTGACATCTTGGTAAATTCGTATAAGGTTAGGGGATTGTTACGAAAATCAACAATAGCTGAATAAATTTGTTGGTTTATTGTAATATTCTTAATGAATTGAAATTATGTACCTCACTTTCATCACTCCAATATTCTTAATGAATTGCAATCATGTACCCCACCTTCATGACTCCAATACTTCAAAACGATCATGAGAAAGAAAATGCCTTATCCTTTATCGGAATTGCCCTAACAAGAAATTCGAAACTTCAAAATGCCAATTCTAAGATGAAATATACCGAAAATACGTGGACTCAATACTATAACAAAGAAATCCAGGTATTTAATGATTCTGACCAATGAAAAACGTATCCAATCAAGATAAAATACACCGAAATCACGAGGACCAATCAAAGACGAGAATCTCTAATTTCGCTACTCTCTTGTTATTCACCGTAAGTGACAGTGTTTCAAACAAATCCATGACAATTGAACATTAATCCCCGCCCATCTGACATCTTGGTAAATTCGTTTAAATTTAGGGGATTGTTACGAAAATCAACAATAGCTGAATAAATTTGTTGATTTATTGTAATATTCTTAATGAATTGCAATCATGTACCTCACTTTCATGACTCCAATATTTCGAAACGGTCATGAGAAAGAAAATGTCTTATCCTTTATCGGAATTGCCCTAACAAGACATTTGAAACTTCAAAATGCCAATTCTAAGATGAAATATACCGAAAACACGTGGACTCCATACTATAATAAAGAAATCCAGGTATTTAATGATTCTGACCAATGAAAAACGTATCCAATCAACATAAAATATACCGAAATCACGAGGACCAATCAAAGACGAGAATCTCTAATTTCGCTACTCTCTTGTTATTCACCGTAAGTGACAGTGTTTCAAACAAATCCATGACAATTGAACATTAATCCCCGCCCATCTGACATCTTGGTAAATTCGTTTAAATTTAGGGGATTGTTATAGCTGAATGAATTTGTTGATTTATTGTAATATTCTCAATGAATTGCAATCATGTACCTCACTTTCATGACTCCAATATTTCGAAACGGTCATGAGAAAGAAAATGTCTTATCCTTTATCGGAATTGCCCTAACAAGACATTTGAAACTTCAAAATGCCAATTCTAAGATGAAATATACCGAAAACACGTGGACTCCATACTATAATAAAGAAATCCAGGTATTTAATGATTCTGACCAATGAAAAACGTATCCAATCAACATAAAATATACCGAAATCACGAGGACCAATCAAAGACGAGAATCTCTAATTTCGCTACTCTCTTGTTATTCACCGTACGCTACAGTGACTCAAACAAATCCATGACAATTGAACATTAATCCCCGCCCATCTGACATCTTGGTAAATTAGAATAAAGCCTGCGAGTTTGGTTGCTGCAATCAGATTGGATAATGGTAGTTCTACTGTACCAAATAACTAGTAGATCACAACTCTGTAGAAACTAAAATTTATTTTTTCAATTTTATATACACAATGATTCAAATGTTCGATTCAATGAACACTTCATTATAATTACAGTATCAAGAAATAGATATTACATTATATTCTCAGTAACTACTTACAATCAAAATTGTGGAATAATATAGACAAATATAATTTATTTTCTAGAAGATTTCAACAGTTTTGGTAATTGAAATATTTCACTGAATAAGTACAAAACCAAGGCAGATGCAAGCCTATACTGATCAAGAGTTAATTACAATTCGAAACCATCAGCTCTTGAATTGAATCTTAACAATAAATAAAAATATCTCTGACAACCTGTGAACTTTGAACAGACACTTCTGAGAAACCAAAAATTTATGGATAGAGCCTATCTTGTTAAGCTCCTGTGCCTTTCTCCAGATCCTTGTTCTACAAGTCTTTGAATATGTTCATGGAGCTGCTAAATTGACTGTGGATCAGATGGTTTTGGCTAATTTTATATATTTACGAATGAAAATGAATCGCTGTTGGTCACTGTCACATCAAAACCGTTTCGCTTAATTTTCGTGTTGATATGTTCGTGGAAATCCAATGAAGGTTCAAACTGCGACTGATATGGAAAAATTACGAGGAAATTATGGAACATGTGGCAACATGGCTTTAGAAAATGCTAACCCGCCCGGTATATGCATTGTGAAATAATAATTCATGAATATGAAGAGATGCTTAGGGTATCGAGATTTTCCCATTTTTATAGATTTGAAAAATAATATGCAACTAAATCTTTGAAAAAAACATAGGTGATCTCTGTAAACCATTTCTGATTTATAGTTTCTTGAATTGTTGGCATAAAGGCACTCAAAACCACTTCTATATCGAGGGCAAAAAAAGCACTCTTGATCAGTGAATTAACTCATTCAGTGCAAAAGATTTTTCAGACTAATAAAAAACGAAAAGATAATCACCTACACGAACATTACCAAATATCTGCAATTTTAGCCTTGACCCGATTATCTTCAATTTCGTCAAATAAAACATACACATTAGTCAATCGAGAGCGTATTTACACACTTCATAAAATTGTCACGCAAACCCTAGATGCTAGAGAAATCACGGCATAGGTTGAATCGTCAATTTTTTGTCCACTTATTTCTGGTTAAATACTAGATAAGTGGATATTTCGCTAGTGGTCATTTCTTCACTATTACTCTTTTTATCATTACTTCATTTTTTTTAAGTCAGTGACATTTATGCCAACAGATAAATTAGGATATATTACATTTATTGCACATGCATTTTAAGATCGACACAATTAGAAAATGTAGAAAAGCAATGACGTGCGAACCTAGCTGGAATGTGTTTGAACATCGAATACATTATATTATAATCGAGTAGAATATTTTGTCCCAACTGATTTTTTCGAATGTGCCAACAACTGGGTTATGTGCACAGTCTCTAATAGTATTATTAATTCTGTTTTTGTGAACTGGGCGTTGGACGAACACAACAACTGACTTCAGGGGGACTCCACAACTCCAGTCGACTCTCTAGCCAAACTGGACCACCGAGGTCCCAACTGATTAATTCCACATCTATAGGCAAACGTCAACTGGATCATAAATCATTGAAAAATAAACGTTTGACTTATATATTCATTATTAATTTAGGTTGCAAACAGTACATGAATCTTTGTTAAGAGCTTCGAGATAATTTTATGTCTCAATTTATCCTTTAGTCCGTGCTCCCACTTTACCGCAACAGCATGGTTTTATGAAGAGTCGTTCAGCTGTAACCAATTTGGCAAGCATTACTCAGTGTTTGTCAAAGTCACTAAAAGATCATCGTCAGATGGATAATATACATTAAATGCGTTAATTTTAACCATAGGTTCTTGAGATCAGAAGAAACACTGTTTTCCCCATACAGTTTTTCCATATTCAGCTGCGTTAAAAAGTTATAAGCATTTTAAGTTTTCACATTGGGCAAATACCCCTCTGTAGTCCAGTTTAGTTTGAATGATAATTACCTTCCACGGCATCCACTATTGAATCTGAATTGTTTAAAAACATTATTTTCCCTCTAAGAAATGATTCACTCACTCATGTTTCGTCAGATGATTATATCGATTTAATTCCTTTCAACTTCGAATATCTCAAGAATGGTGCAATTTAGGAAAAAAGATGAAGAAAGATTTTATCTGCAAAAAACTAAAGATTTCAGGAAGTACCTGATATGGACCTTTAGTTCAAATGATATTTGTTCTTCATGTAATTTAACTAATAATAACACAGGCCAACACACATTTTGGTGCTTGCGATTTTTTAATTATTCCTGAGTAATTTTTGGATGCAGAATGTAAAAAAGTTCTCAGATTTTGTCTAGCAGATCTAGTTTTTGAGATTTTTAAAAAAAATTGTGTATTTAATTTACGTTATAACTGTTATAATATATAATATTACTATTGACAGTTAAAAAAAACAAAGACACGTGGATTTGAGTATTTATTGAAAACACTTAATTTACATAATTACATTAGTCACTAATCACATAAAAATTTTCTTTTATACGCTTTTCTAGAATGGAGTTTACTAGGGCAGTCTCGCTGAAGGCTCCAGCAGTAGTCCGCCATCATGTGGCTATCCCATCGTCCTTGATAACGATCTTCCATAGTTTTAATATCCTGATGGAATCTTTCTCTATCTTTATTTTAAAAATAATAAAAAAAATTAATCTTTATTTTAAAAATAAAGATAATAACACTGCATTAGCTGAGCATAGTTTAAATACGTTACACTCTTTTAATTTTGAGGGTGTCACTGTTTTGGATACTCAAAACAACTTATAAAAAAAAGATTGTTCTGTGAAATGCTAGAAATTAAACAAGATGCAAATTCTATTAACAAGGAACTTGAATACGGCCTATTTAGACCTCATACAGAGAATACAAGACTTATAACATCCATAGATTTGTTTTGTTTCATGTTCCCTTGAGTTTACGTACACATTATTTCGTTTTTCTGATTTGATAGTTATCAAATGATTAACACTAAATGTCATCCATCCGGTTCATATGGTATGAGATGTCCTTTATTTATTCGCTATTTTTAAATTGACAATAGAGACCAACTGACAATGTGAGTAGCTTCCGATTATTGTATGTAATTGTGTGATAATTTCAAAGATATTTTTAAGCAAGTTTATTAATTTATCAGTCTGATTAATGTTCATATTCAATTCTGTTCTCTGGTTCTTTGGATCTTTACTTGTTTTTACTGTTAAGTTGTCATTTATTTTAGAGCCCTGAAGCTGATTTAAAATAAAATCGAAACATCGGCATTTTGTCTTATTGATTCTCTGAAAATTTTTGAGCGAAAAGAAACCTCTAAGCATTTAGTCACATCAATAATATCATTATCGCAGATTCACAAAATTTCAAAATATAGAGATTATTGATGTTCAGAATACCTTCAAATTCCAGTAATCTTATTATAAGAAGATGGAAACCGCCACGCTAAAAATTTTTAAAGAAATTCCAAGTCCCAGAAATTCAAGGAAAAACGTTAAGTAAGAATTTGCCAAATTGTCATAATTGTTTTCATAATTACTTTCTATCTATTAATCTATAAAATGAAGCTGCCAGAAGACGAAGTTGGACTTGTATAAATAAGGAGTTTCAAAGAACAAGAGCTTACTTTACCTTTAATTGATCATTGAACAAAATATATGGAAATCTGTAAGTGGTTATTTTTAATTCATGATATTGGTTTGTCAATTCTTTCACATTCATTGTGGCGATTGGTTTGGTATTGCACTGTCCAAAAATTCAAGATAAGACTTTTGAACAAGAGCACAAAATCTTCTGACCTCACACGTCAGTGATTTTCTACTTTTTTATGTTCCATACCATCCGTGAAAACTTTGTATTAGACAATCAAAATTTGAATAATCTGCAGCACTCAAGAGTGGAATTCTTACATCACAAGCGAAAACAGAAGGTGATAATTCCTGGCAATTTGATCGTGCTATTGAGCAACTATAATCAAATTAGCATTTCTTTTTCGGATTTCCCATATCCGAACCATTTAATGATGAAATCTAGATATCACCACTACTATATTTTATAAGGAAATAATAACTATTTCAAAATCAAGAACTATGTGAATATTCTTCAGAATAGTTAAATAGCTTTTCTTCACAAATTTTTAAATATGAATTATAAAAATATCGGGGACTAGGTACAGTGTTTATTATTTATTCAATTATCGATTGCATTCGATCCACGTTATATATTTTGATGCACCAAATACATTTGTATTTTTCTCGAATTTGATAAGATATTTGTCAAATAATAACATTTCTATACAGTCTGACAGAAAAGATTTTTTTTTATGGCAGAGTGTTCACTCCATTAGAATAGATTTTCTGGCCACAATTATATGGCATCAAGTTGGAATTTGGCAAAATTCCAAAATTTTCTTATATCTTCAAGACAAATGAATATATCGTTAAACAATTCCCAATACAGTATTCACTGACATTCATCCTTGAGCTCCTCTCATTTTTTGACGTATCTAATTGAGACACACCAAAAATACCCAGAATCAAGAGATTTGGGACAGCCTGTACATTCCAGAAAATATTTTTGTGTAATACGGACACAAGAGTTGAAGAAATTGGAGTAGTAGTCGATCAGGTGATATATCTTTGCGGTGGTAGGAATGTTGGATGTAACATTTACTGAGAAATACGCAACAGGTCGGGTCGGTTACTTCAGAGATATGCAAACATTTTATATCACTTTCTCCTGTAAAGTGTTATGTCTGCGATGATTCAATCAAGCAATGATTCCAAAGACATATGAAAGAAGGACCTGTTTTCGTTTCTAGCAAACTTTCTTCTAGTTTAGTTATTTCCTTCAAGGAGCACATATTCAAATGACTGTAATTTACGAATTAAAATTTCGCCCAGCAGTTTTTAGAGAGAATTTAACTGAAAGTGGGGAAAAGTAATCACGTAAGGTCAAAAGCTCATTTTTGCCCGCTTCTTCTCGAAATTTTAGACACCCATAACTGCAGGATTTTTTGAAGGGTTTGGCCCAATAACGAACCTGGCTATTTTGGACAATTAGCCCATTCTGAAAATATGCGAATTCTAGTACATTTTCTTCGGAAAATGGAGAGTAAACGACCAACCAGACAAATTAAAGTTTGACTACGGATTTTCTATAAAGAAATTGAACCCATTCGATTGAAGAACTGTCATATATTCTAAGATTTATTTTGAGATCTTACGCATATCTTATGAGTAATTGAATTTAAAGAAAAAATCAGTGTTTTTTAAAAATTTTCAAACAACAACAATAACAAATGGTTATTAAGAGAATTAGGTATGTTGAAATAAATCTGTGAGTATTGTTCTTGCTGATTTCAGATGTATATTTCATAACTACTGCTTTCTTGCTTTTTCTGATTTTTTTTTATCACACTGTTTCAGTGTACAGGAGTAACTTTAGAACAAGCTCGCTTAAGCTCATTACCTCAGGTCAGTATTTTTATTCATTTATTTCAATGTTAGTTTCATTAGATTTCGGTGATCCCAAAGATAATTACTAAAAAGTGGATATATCCGGTTGGAAACTGGAAATATTTGGCAACAAATTATTCAAATGGATATTTCAGAGTTATTGAGTAAATCAAATTTCAGATGCTCATAAATGTAGAGCTATCAGGATTTGGTTCAATTACAAAATTTACCACATATTCGAACAATCAATGTACTCTTCAAATACAAAAACCCTAGCTCACCTCTTTCAATAGTTATTACATATATTAAACAGCCAGACAAGCTCTATTGGACGAGAACATTTTCAATTTCACAATAGAAAATTTCTGATGTATGGACAAATGAGTGCTCGATGTTTCAGTAGCAACAAGCACGTTAAGAATTTCTATCAAGGTTAACTGATTCTATCTTAATGATGATTGAAAAGTTTTTAGCTGTTTGCTCATATATTTATCGCTGGGTATAAAACTGAAAATAATGGTAATAAATTGATAGTATATTTCAATTTGAATGGAAAATTAATTAAAATCTTCTACCTACACCCACAGTTGTTGCTGGTGATATATTCTATACAATGGACTTCACATTCATAAACAAAGGCTAATGTGTCTTGATTATCCAAATGATTTATCTTCTTAAAATAAAACAAATAGCAAACACGAATAATATCTAGATTTGTTCCAACGATATGAGAACATTTAAATATACTTTTTACACAATATAATGAAAAATGTAATAAACATATCATTTCTACTAGAATGTGAAAAAACAGCATAAGGATTGATAGAAAAAAGTCTAATTCCTCAGTGCAAAATTTTTAAGGAAGTCTATAGTAGGAAGCATAAAAACACTCAATTACCTCATGAAAATCATATCAATTTATTATGTGGGTATGGTAAATTATATCAGAAAATGTGGAAAATTTCTACAAGTTCAATGAATAAATAAAACTTCAATATCAAGAGAATTAACCTAATAGCCAGCAATTACTTTGCCTTTCTTCACAGCTTTTTTCAATTTATTAACTTTCTTTGTTTTCTTCCTTTTATCTATATTTTCTTGCCTCTTTTTCTGTCTCTCCTCCTTGCCCTTTTCAACTGCTTCTTGCCTTGCCTCCCATTTGTTCTTGCTGGACTTATGCCTACTTTCTCTTTTTTTTATAGATTTTTTCAATAACGTAGGGTCATCCCTAACCTTTTCTCCGCTTGCCTTAGCCAATGCATTTTTCCACGCTATTTTTTCTTTCACTTGAACAGCTTTTTCATGGTCACCACTTTCTTCTAATTTCAGAATTTTTTCCTTTTGAAATTCCAACTTTTTCAGAAGTTTTTTAGGGTCAGATATATTTTTCTTCTTTTCTTTAGGTCCTACATCTGATAAGTCAAATTTGGAAAACACCATCTTTCCTTCACTATTGAATAATGGCTGGGTAATTTTATCACTAGTTTCATTTTTCACTTCTTCAACTTTCACTTTGGCAACATCAACAAGTTTTTTTTGAAATTTTTCCTTTTTTGTCTTCTTCTTCATTCTGTTTTTGATTCCCTGTTTCTGAATTTTATCCTTGTATGTTAATTTACTTTTGCTTTTTAAGGCATTCAAGCGTTCTTGAAGTTCAGTTAATGATTTAGCTCTAGGTTTGGAACCAATTGATGCTTGTTTTTTTGTTGTTCCCGAAGCTTTCACGTCATCTTCATTTTCTGAAAATAAAATTCAATCACACACAAATGACGATTAAAAATTGCTTTTAACTTACCATTTCTCGAAGGCATGCAAGTAACAGCAAATAAATTTTTAATGAATTCATTTTCTTGAAGGACAAGAGATTCAATTTTTGAGAAACTCACAGTTTTTGTCTTGTTTTGTGTCAAATCCATGTTTAATTGTACTTTTTTAATGGAACTTCCTTATTATAGTAGCTCATGTTATGAAACTGTTCCAAATTAACCTAAAAGATGAAATATTAACCTAAAATACGAAAAACTCATCATAACATAGAAATGTTTGTGTGAACTTAACAACGCGTTTCCAGCAACGGTTTATGACGTGGTGACTGTCAAATATGGGAAAGCGCGAAATTGAGCTCCAGCGTTGCCAAACTTCCGAATCATTTCCATCACGTTTTATGCTTAATTTAACAACATTGCGTGTTCGTTGATAAATTCTTTACTGAAAATGGTATAGAATATACAGGGTGACAAATCGTAGCAACGCATTTTTCAATATTATCTTTTTTCCCCTGTTCCGACGGTGGTAAAAATTCTGAAATATAGTTTTTTCGATTCTCCATTCAATTTTCAATATTCCAGTAAAAATTTATCAACGAACACGCAATGGTATAGAAAATACAGGGTGACAAATCGTAGCAACGCATTTTTCAATATTCTCTTTCCCCCCTGTTCCGACGGTGGTACAAATTCTAAAATATAGTTTTTTCGAATTTTCATATCTGCAATTTCAGTCTGGTTTATCTCATCAAATGACCAGAAGTGTTCAATCGAAGCATTCAAGCTGGACAATATTTCTGGGAATTTCGGGGATGTTTGACAACGCTGGAGCTTAATTTCGCGCTTGTCCTTATTCGACAGTCCCCACGTCATAAACCGTTGCTGGAAACGCGTTGTTAAGTTCACACAAACCATAGAAATTAGGTCCAGAACACAGAATACAAACATCCTGTTTTTTTCACGAACAGACAATTCCAAGGAATCACACGATAATAAGGGATGTCCATAGCAGACAGGAGAGTCTGTTTATTTGGAAATTCACATCCAGTAGCTGGTGGTTATTCTGACTTTTCGCACAGACCAGTTATCTATTAACGTTTCAAGCAGGTTGCTGACCTTGAAATTAAATTTTAGTACGATACGTAGATGTAGGTGGCGCAAAGATTCGTCTTTTTCGGTTAACATTGGCGTGAGCCGTCTATAGATAACGGGTCTGTGGTTCAATCTGGCAACAGTGATGCTCTTTCTAAGGGCTGCCCAAAACCTTTTATACAGGGATCGACTAATCAGCTTTTCAACGCGTTTGTTTCGATTTCATCGAATCGATACGTATATTGAAATTGAAATATCCCTAAGTCTATGAGATTTTCTATTCCACGTTCCGCATTTTCCAGTTTCTGATGAAATTGTTGCGGTAATTGCTTAAAACTTCTATTATTCATATTGATACCGGCTTACCGTGTAATTTGCGTAAAAATGTCTGGGGAAACTCTCACAGGTATATGTTTCCTATTTTTCTAACTAAATATTTGAACAATTGAAATTATTATAGCTATTTACACTTCTGAGAAAAATGGAAATGATGAAGTTGGTGATGGGTCCGAGACGAGCCCCTTCAAAACTATATTGAAAGCTATGAAAAAAGCAGGCAAAGAACCTTTTCCCGTGATATATGTTGATGGGAAAGAAGAGGGCATTAAATTTGAAGAGGCTGCTAAATCTCAACTGAAGAAAATCCAAAAAATCTGGGTCAGAGAAAATTATAAGCTGCAAGACAAACAGAAAAAAGATGAAGAAGATGCAATTAGGAGAGAAAAAAATTTAG
Organism: Micraspis discolor; assembly: GCA_030674115.1. NCBI lineage: Eukaryota > Metazoa > Arthropoda > Insecta > Coleoptera > Coccinellidae > Micraspis > Micraspis discolor. The sequence continues at coordinate 1,185,675 of JARTUT010000006.1, read as the reverse complement.
AAGAAGCAAAAAAAATAATCATACAAGAAGATAAGAGTCTTCCAGAAGCTAAAAGAATAAAAATTTCTCAAGGTAAATTTACCTTTTCTATTTTCAAATGTTGATATCATGTATATTGTATATAGTTTTGTTTATAGTTAGGTCCTCAAAGGTCACAATATTTCTCATTTACTGACAAATTTTTGATTTTTCAATCTAATTGAACTGTAGATGTGAGATTAAGGGTGACATTCTGAAGAATTATTACTTCTAACTTCCAATACTATGTTTGGATTTATTTGATTTTTCAATATTCTAATAGTTTTTTTATCCATTATTCTTAAACTATGCAGGGAAAGAATTTAGAGGCCAGCGTATTAAAATTTTTGGTTGGGTACATCGTTTAAGGAAACAAGGGAAAGGGATGATTTTCATAACTATCCGAGATGGTACTGGTTTTTTACAGAGTATACTGACAGACAACCTGACACAAACGTACAACGCTTTGATTCTCACAACAGAATCATCTGTAGTTCTTCATGGTACTCTGAAAGAACTTCCCGATGGCAAAGTTGTAAGTCTTCTTCTATTCTAGGCTGTAACTAATAATTTTTTATCAAAATTGGTCTACAACATTCAAAGGCAAATAAATAATTCAATTTCGTTTAGTATGGACCATATGGATGGGAAATCATATAATATATTGAACTTAAAATGTAAGAAATCCTAATCTTTGAGAATATGCAGTGTTCTCTGTATAGAAAGAAATAAAATAATTTCTTATTGTTTAATTCAGTTTTACACTCTCTCAATAGTGTTAAGTCAAAAATTATTTGAATAATAGTCCAATTGGCAACATAACTGCTCATTTTTTTATTCAGTTATTAAATGGATATTCTTTATGCTTCCTTGGCATTGCATTAAAAATAGAATTTTTTCAAGGCACCAGGTGGTCATGAATTGATTGTTGATTATTGGGAACTCATTGGTTTAGCCCCAGCAGGAGGAGCAGATGCAATTTTGAATGAGCATGCTCTTCCTGATGTACAAGCTGAAAATAGGCACATAATGATCAGGGGAGAGAACACAGCAAAAGTTTTAAGGATACGATCTGTTTTGCTCCAAAGTTTCAGGTATTCAATTGAATATATATTTTTTATTTTCATCTGAAGGCAGATGATAGTGAAATAAAATTTAGTGCTATGGTACAATCACATTCTGTCTTGTTCGCATTACACATGTAGTTTTCATAATTTTGTGAAGGTAAAAACTTTTTTTGTTATTATCCAATAATATTTGATATTTAGGATTTTCATTATTTATTATGTGGTAAATTATCAACCCCAAGTAAAAATTTTTAGGGAAGTGCCCTTCTTCAAAAGTCCAATAACGATTAACCTACCATATATGGGATGTCTATTCAATTGCAAAATATAAAAGTCCAAATTTATTTTTGAAAGGTTTTCAAATGTAATAAGCTGAGGTCACACGAATCTGTTTGTCTGACGGCACAATGATACGACAGGTCTCCAATTAATAATAAATTCGGGGTCGAATAATATTGGATAATGACAAACTATACTGGGAGAAACCAATAGTTAATGGAAAATATTTCTTTATTTTTTCTAGGTTAGTAAAAACTCTTCTCTGAAGATAAATGAAGACAATCATGAGGTTTAATCTGTTCTCTATTGATTGATTCAATTCAATTTTACTTTATTTTTTTAATTCTATGGTTTCTTCAAATATTCTCATGCTCAGATGCAGAATAAATTATTCGAGAGAATCTCAGCTTCATATTTGAAAATCAGACTTATTTGGGTAAATTGATAGATAGTAATATTACAAAGTGATTCCTGCAAAAAATTACGTGATCATATATCAGGTTGGTTCATACCATTGTATGTTCATATTAACAGGATTGTACTCCATCTTTCTTGCCAACACATGTGTTAAAAAATAAATAACACCTTTCTTAGTTCACTATTATTTCTTCATATCTTCATGAAGAAAATCTCAATTTTTTTTTATTGTTCTCATCATTGATTGCTTTTGTTTGGCTGCTGCTATATTCATATTGTAGAATTTTTTTTTCAGAGATCATTACCTTGATAGAGGATATGCCGAAATCACTCCACCTAACATTGTTCAGACTCAGGTAGAAGGAGGTTCTACTTTGTTTAAATTGGACTACTTTGGGTATGTGCACTACTTCGAATAAAACAAGAAATATTAATTTTGTTTTCTTATAGAGAGGAAGCCTATCTTACACAGAGCTCTCAACTTTATCTCGAAACATGTTTACCTTCAATGGGTGATGTTTTTTGTATAGCCGAAAGTTTTAGAGCTGAGCAGAGCAGAACACGACGACATCTTGCTGAGTAAGTGTTTTATGTGTAGAGTAAAATTAATCTTAGTGCGAAAAATTATATAACAAACTTCAAATCTATGGTCGAAAATTAACAGAAATTTGACAAAATTTTATCAATGGCTGTTGAAACACATAACTGATATTTTAATTTTTTATTTGATTTGATTAATAAATATATTTTAAAATAAATTATAAGTACATAACAATAGAAACAATAATGCTGTCTAAGATTCCTCCACATAAAAATAACTGTGTCTAACAATGAATTGGACACAAAATATCAAACACCATACATTACAATAAATAAACCTAATAGCTGATGTTTTTATTTAGACCAGGGTAGATAATTTTTGAAACCAAAAAAAATTACAGTAGGATGAAACCCATTAGAAGAGGAGGGGAATATGATCAAATTGAAAGGAAAAATAAATTACGGTCGATCCGAGTTCAGGAAGTGGGAGGGGGTGATTTTTTAAGGGTAAAAAATGGTTTATCTTGATTTCCGCCAAAACTACAAGTCCTATGGAAAAAAGTTAAATGGCAAAGTTGTAGGCAATAAAAAGATCTACAACTTTTGTATCTGCAGATTTTTCACATAACATCAAAATTTAGGTGAAAAAAAACCAAGATTTTGGTTTTTTATTTATATCTTTTTCAAAACATTTTTTTCTCTACGAAATTTGGTGAAAACAAAATACACAAGGAATTCTATTTTCTCTAATGAAAAGCAAATCTAATCTGTACATTCAACAATGCTTCTAATGGTTTCCAAATCATTTTTACCTAGGTGATTTATAGAAATGGAATTTTTCTCCATTGAATGTACAGTTTCTGCTTCCAATTTTATTTTTGAGTTTTCCTAAAATTTAAATTGTGATCAAATACCTACAGCCTTCAAAGTTAAAATTCAAGAAAATCATTGGATTTATAAGTTTCATTTCAACGCACCTTCAGATGACAGACCAGTGGTATTACTGATCTATAATTTACAATTTCCACATGATATTCAGCAACATTATTCAGAAGCACATGATTATATTAGATCCTGAGTATTTCCTTCTTTCAAGAACTGTATTTCATAATTGCTCTGTTTTTATTATGTTAAAGAAATTCTACATTCTGCTACATTGTGGTCCCATTTTTGATGAGTTCTTTCAATCCAAACAACACAACTTTTCACCCACGTTCGTTAAGTTTTCTTTTGAACCTGTGAATTTAGGAAGAGCGTATTATTTTTAATTTTATCTTAAATTGCCTTAGCTCCTACCTGCAGTTAAACTTCCATTTCATTAAATCGAATTAGTGTTGCTGTAGTTTGGATTATTAATTATCTCTGTGAAATATTCAATAGTCTCTCGGTTCTACCAAGATGAGTTTTTCAACTTCCAAATAATTCAGAGTCCTTGCTTTGTTTACTATTTTCATGTTTATACACATCTAACCCCACTTGCTCGAGAGCAGGGTTACGATTTTGGTTTGATTTGACATTTCTCGATCAAATTGAGGTTAATTCATGACGTCACGGATCTATAACCCAAACCGCTTGAATGCAAAAAAGTATTTACCACAAAAGACCAAAGATAACCGGTTACTCTTGGTTCATCGCTTGAAATACCTTAATGTATTGCCTCAGTTTGTTATTAGAACCCAGAATATTCTGTTCTTCTCTAATATCAACAGAAATTTCATTAAACCACTTCACAGCTTGGGCTGTTATTTTCTTTTTTCCTATTTTGGTGGCTATCGGTAATACATGAAAATGTTGCTTGATTCTTGTATTATAAATAGGATAATCGCTATTGTTTTTAACTAATGAATGAGACTGAAACAGCGTACATGATTCTTAAACTAAATCGTTCCATAATTATGATTTTTCCTGTGTTCAAATATTATTTTGATGATTGTGTGATGACAGGTTGTTATCGATCAATGGTGTTGTCAACAAATAATAAATACATATAATCAGATTGTTGAAAATATTTTCACTTTATTCAACTTTCAGATATACTCATGTTGAAGCGGAGTGCCCCTTCATAACTTTTGATGACCTTTTAGATCGACTGGAAGATTTGATATGTGATGTTGTTGACCGAGTATTGAAATCGCCATATGCTGATATTGTCCACGAATTGAATCCTGAGTTTAAAGTTCCAGAACGTCCCTTCCTAAGAATGAATTATTCTGATGCTATTGAATATCTGAAGAAAAATAATATAACAAAGCCAGATGGCACATTTTATGAATTCGGAGAGGTAAATAGAGTTTTCAACATTGTGAAATTTTCTTGCTAAAATAAATGCAAATTGAAATATAATTTTGATTTTAGGATATTCCTGAAATGCCCGAAAGGAAAATGACTGATCAAATTAATAAGCCCATCATGTTGTGTCGTTTCCCAGCTAACATAAAATCATTTTATATGAGTAAATGCCCGGAGGATAGAAGATTGACCGAAAGTGTTGATGTTCTTTTACCTAATGTCGGTGAAATTGTGGGTGGATCAATGAGGATTTATAACTTGGAAGAGCTTTTAGAAGGGTATGCTGAAATTGTCTGGGTTCATACTATGAACCAGCTATGTAACTGATCTTCTTGTAGGTACAAGCATGAAGGAATTGATCCAGCTCCCTACTACTGGTATACAGATCAAAGAAAATATGGAACATGCCCTCATGGTGGTTATGGTTTAGGATTGGAACGTTTCGTCTGTTGGCTACTAAACAGATACCATATAAGAGAAGTTTGTCTTTATCCAAGATATCTCAATCATTGCAAACCTTGAAATTTCCATAAAATATTCGAATATTGTAAGCATTTAATGTTTTTAATAATAACCGAAATTCGAATAAAATGAAAAAATGGTTAAACACTACTTTGGACAGTTCATTAATTGATAAAACCTTCATGATATTGATAGAGAAACTTTTTATATCACCAAAAGAAGCATATTATAGATTAGATGGAAAATGAAATCGGTACAAAAATAGTGGTCACATAAAAGAAAAATAGTTGCAGAAATTGAGGATCATACAGTAAATAAGTTAAGGACAAGAATACACCTTATTAGTGTGACGTCATTTCATTCACGTAACCATGGTTACGTGAGTATTTGGGACCCAAAAAAATGATTCTTAGTGAGGAGTTTATAATATTTCAATTGATATTTGATTGAAATTGTGCTGAACTAATTCTCAAAACAACATTTTCAATTGTAGAAGTGCCTGCCGAGTAGAAAATATTCACAAATCCAAATTTAAACTTAGTTGTTTGGATCAGTGGACATTTAAAAATGGCGATGTGACGTCACCCCTAATATGGCGTATTGAGGCGTGGGTTTATAAAGAAAATAAAATATGAACATATATTAGGTGTACAAATAAGTTTCCGCGGTTTTTATAAAAATCAGGAATTTATTGTAAAGAAAAAAGTATATTACGTTTTATTCAAAGTATTTTCCATCATTTGCCACTACTTTTCCCCATCTTTCTGGCAACATTCGGATACCCCGTCGAAAAAACTCTTCATCTTTTGACGCTATCCACAAATCTACCCAATTTTTGGTGTCTTCATATGATGTGAAGCGCTGCTCAGACAGACCATGTGCCATCGACCGGAACAGATGATAATCAGAAGGGGCTAAGTTTGGTGAACACGGCGGGTGGGGTAAAACTTCCCAGCTGAGTGTTTACAAGTATGTGTATATGCAAGTTCTTTTGCGTTTGGGACGAATCTTCCTCCAATAGTGCTTCTAATTCCATGTCTTCGTACACTTTCGGCCTTCCACTGCGTTCTTTGTCTTTAACGTCAAACTCACCGTTCTTAAACTTTTGAAACCATTCCTGACAACTTCTCTCACTTAAAGCAGCTTCACCATATGCTTCTAGAAGCAATCGATGCGCCTCAGCTGCAGATTTTTTCACATTAAAGAAGTAAATCAAAAGTTCCCGCAAATGATGCTTATTCGGAATAAGACTTGACATTTTTGCACGAAAAAAATTACGTGATGCTGATACGGAATCACTAGTACTTTAAGGTTATGGTGTTGCCAGATGACTAAACTTGGGATATTACGTTTTACATCTGACAATTTCTCCATAACCTTCTGGTGGGGCCATCTTTTGACAAACCGCGGAAACTTATTTGTACTCCTAATAATTTTCGATTGTCAGTCATTTCAGATCAAAACAGATATTTCAATGACTTCTGGCCACTTGTCCATTTCTTAACATGGATCGCCTTAATCGATGTTCAAAACAACGGTGCAAACCGCCATAAGTCTTTTTTTATAGTATTTTCAAATAGGAAAAGATGAAAACTTTGAAGTTAAAATTTGGTGTTGGTCAGGATACGGGTGTAACGGTATGATCGTGTGCATCCATGACGTAACGCGCGAGGTAGTTGACAAAATATACTATAGATGTCGCTAAAATAAAATTGGGAAAATGTTTGAAAAGAAATTGATGAAATGAGTTTCAGAGTTCATCAAAAAATTTTTATTTACAATGTGAAAACCACTTATGGAATGAAATTCTTTCAGTCTATATTTAAAACAATGATAAAAAATGCCCCATTCATCACGTCTAAAAATCACCAAATATTACACCAATTGTCCGTTGAATGAGTGAGCTCTACAAGAAATTTGTCCAAGCCTAAGAAGTTTTGTATGAACAGCGACCAGAACAAAAGGCGAAGCAAAAACTTGCTACTTAATACCATATAAAAGAAATACAAAAATTGTGATATATGTAAATCTTGATTTTTTTTTTTTGCAAAATCTAATAGTTGAATAACTTAAAATATCAGGCAATTTGTTGTCAGTACAGGTTGAATGACTCTGTTCGATGGTATTTCCAAGAATAAAGTGGTGTTATTATTTTTTCTTTCATAAAAAATGCTGAGATACATCAAATCTTGACTTGCAGTATGTGCTATTTAAACATATATTTCAACGTACACGGTGACTCGTGTAGGTCTGCCATAGTAGGTGCCTTTTTTTAATATGGCATTCTGTATTATTATGACGTTCAAGCAGTTACATACTTCCGACTCATTCTATGCATAAATATATTGTTGAAACATCATTTTGTTATCACATTGGGTATACTTCCCATGTCAGCAACAACATGCTAGGTAGGGATGAGATCTATGACCTACCTATTGTCCTGTCATTCCTAAAATGTAATCCACATTCCTTTACACTTTGTATTATATACAGGGTGTCCCAGAAATCAACGTCAAGCCGAAAATGGGTGGTGGGCCAAGACATGATAGTTATCTGAAAAATATAAAAAAACATACTTGTCATGCACGCTTCGAATTATGAGTATTAAAAAAAAAATTAGAAAAACTGACACCCTGTGATGATCTTTCAAGTCCTGTGGCTACAAATATTAACTTTTCGTGAAACTTTTTTCTTTAATGTAACCATGGATAACCCTTCTTCAAAATACAATTCAAAATTAAACCATAACTGCCTCAATTTTAAATTAAATGTTGGATTTTTGGCCACCACTTAATTTAAAATAATTACATAACCCAACTTTAACCGACTGTACCATAAAAAAAAATGTACTACACTATTTCGGCAAGTAATCTTAAAAGATGGTGCATTTAGTCAAGAATCCAAAATGGTATAATACTTGCTAGAGTACTCCTTAATTTAGGAAAACAAATTTTTTTTAATTAAACCGGATTTCATGACAATTTTATTATTATTATTATTACAGAACGAATTATCAGATTTATTGGAAGAAGTGCCACTAAACATTTACGGTAGTATGTGGTACCAACAAGATGGCTGCCCAGCGCATTATGCGCGTACGGTACGCGAATTTCTCGATCGAGAATACCCCGATAGGTGGATCGGGCGAGGTGGTACAATTTCGTACCACCATTTCGCTTGCCCGCTCGCCCGATTTAAATCCCATAGATTTCTTTTACTGGGGAACGATAAAGGAAAAAGTGTATTCTAAACCCATTCAAGATTTAGACGAGCTACGACAAGGAATTACGGAAGGCGCTGAAAACATTAACTCGAGAAGATACGCTCGTCTTATTACACGGTCATTTTTAAGGAGATGCAGAGCTTGCATTGCAGCTGAAGGCAAACAGTTTGAACATTTGATGTAAATTCTTAATGTAATTAAATTAAAATCATTACTGAGGAAATCTAATAACTGAATTTTATTTTAAACTTGCACCTGAACCTAACAAATTCCTTATCAACCCATGGTTATTACTCTTACGACAAGATGGCGGCTCTGTCTCATTTACATTGTCGAAACGGTATGTACTTGTGCCTGTAAATTGTGGACTTAAACGCCTTGGCTGTATTGCAAATAATTTATCTGATTAAATAAAATTGTCATGAAATCCGGCTTAATTAGAAAAAAAAATTTATTTTCCTAAATTAAGAAGTACTCTAGCAAGTATTATACCATTTTGGATTCTTGACTAAATGCACAATCTTTTAAATATAATAATATATATAATTCGAAGGGTGTATGACAAGCATTTCTTTAAATATTTTTCTGTTGTAACGCCCTTACGTGCAGTTCCTTTATTAGTAAACTCGGGCGCCAGACTATTTGCTTCTGAGGGCGTCACCCTCACCTATCGAGCTCCTCCGGAATGTCCAGAAGCTCGAGCCTAGGTAGACTCCAGTGGAGAATGAAGTGGGTAGCTGTTGGAGGTAGAGAGGTGTCACCAATAAAACACGCGATTAACTAAAAATATACTCTCTATTCATACTAAATAAACAAACTTTCCAAAATAATACGTCTCATAATCCTTAAAACAAATCAACAGTTCATATCAGGTACAACAGTCCTTAGTCTAAATCACAAAATCCTCATAGTTCTTAATCTCTAAAATCCCAAATCTACTTGTCCATCACCAAAAGTCCAGTAACATTCCGTGAAGGGGTTAGAGTGCACACAAAGCGATTACAGTGGCGAGTTACTCGATGTATTAGGCATCAGAAGAAATTAGGCAAGCGAAAATGACTTAGACATAAAAATGGGTTAGGCATATCAAGAAATCAGGCAGAGAACGAATAAGGCAGTCGTTCAACAGGAAATTGCTCATGCATGAAAATCGAACACGGCCATGAGATGAAGATGAAAATGACTAAGGCCGTGTGATAAAAATGAGAATGTCCGTGGGGCACGGTTCCGCACGGCGCAACTAGTGTCCGCGCGCAACAGCCCAGCCTAAATCGGAGCGACCGGCGGTATGGTGTGCGCATGCGCAAACCACCGCGCGTCCACCCGCGATGCCGACAGGACCGAGGTCGAACCAAGTGCCTGCCGCACAGCAGCCCACACCACGGAACTTCGGTCTAAGCACGATTGAGCTTGCTCATCTCGCACATCAACGTCAGCTCCGAGAAATGGACAGCAGGAGTCCACCGAGGTAAAACGGCCCACCACCTAGGGACGATTGAGCTTGCTCATCTCGGCACCCAGATGTCGGGTTCGCAATACCGGCTTCAGGACCCAGCCGACACCCGTGACGAATCCCGCACCCCCAAAGACCGGGCAAATCCAGTGCCTGCCGCGCAACAGCCCACGTCACGGAAAACTTCAGTCTAAGCACGATTGAGCTTGCTCATCTCGTACATCAACGTCAGCTCCGCGAGACGGACAGCAGGAGTCCACCGAGGTAAAACGGTCCACCACCTAGGGACGATTGAGCTTGCTCATCTCGGCACCCAGACGGCGGATACGCAATACCGGCTAAAGGACCCAGCCGACACCCGTGACGAACCCGGGTCTTCCAGGGGTCGGTTCGACAAACGACAACAGGGGGGGGCACGCCACGACCCTCACCGCGCAGCAGCCCACGTCACGGAAAGCTTCGGTCTAAGCACGATTGAGCTTGCTCATCTCGTACCTCAACGTCAGCTCCGAGAGATGGACAGCAGGAGTCCGCCAAGGTAAAACGGCCCACAATCTAGGGACGATTGAGCTTGCTCATCTCGGCACCCAGATGTCGGTTCCGCAATACCGACCAAAGGACTCGTAAAGGACGTGAAAGCCCTGAACGCCCTCCTGCAGCCGTCGTTCGGTCTCAACGATCGAACCTCACACTCACCTCCTGGAATCTCGTCCTCCACAAGTGGTCCTCCGGTCCCCTCTCTATACCCCTTTCCTACCTTGGTATGTCTGCCTACCACTGAACTCACTACCAGCACTCACAACACTGGCTGGACCCTCCCCACTAAACGGTAGAGGCTTTCCTCTTATTTTGAGTTCCGCGCCGTACGAGGAACTGCCGTTCCAGTGCTCGACTCGCCTATAAATACCATTCTCGGTCCCCTCCAGCAACATAAGTCGTGCGCACTGCAGATGGAGGTGGGAATGATCGGTCGGTGTCCCCACCTCTCGGCGCGATCTCGCTGGAGTCGATCAAGGTCAACGGGTTTCTTCCACGCAAACAAAACTACTTCGTTACACTGTTAACTATCATGACTTGGCCCATCGCCTGTTTTCGGCTTGACGTTGATTTCTGGGACCCTGTATACAGGGTGTTCGGCACATGGACCGTCAAATTTTTTTGGGGCGTTGGTAGGGTCATTTGCTACCTTCTCAGTCTTGGAACCTGGGTCCTTAGTATTACGGTTACGGATGTATGATTTTTTTATTAGGTTTTTCCAAATTACCCAAAATGTACCTTTGAAGCCCCATAACTTTTTTTGCGTGTGCTTTTACATGCATTTTTTTTTATTGTATTAAGTCTACATGAGTGTGTTAAAAAAACGTATTTATTGTTACAGATAACACCACAAAATTAACACGTGGGCCTTTTATTGAAAAAAAAATTATGAAAGTATGAAAACATCTCCACTCCTATTGAAATTTAAAAAAAAAGTTACAGCTATTACAAACTTAGTTTTATTTTAAAATGTTCTTTGGTTTATAACGTTGCTAACCATATGCTATTTACGTAAGTCAATAAAAAAAATAATACTGCATATAAGGTTTTAGTCAGAAGAGTGAAGAAAGTCGCACCTAAATAAAAGTACGGATTTCAACACAACACAGCGAGCAAGGAAATTTTACCTGCCCGTTTTAGACGCGTGTGAATTATTATTACTATTTCTGTCCTTAGGATGGATTGGGTTAGTCGCCGCTGACTTGACACTAACCGTCATTCGAGATTTAACTGTTTCTGCTGTTGGATGACATTGTTCAAGTAAGGTATAGAAATGATCAGATAAGATTGTTTCGAGTTTAAATAGTAGATCCTCATGCCATTTTCATCAAAGACTAGAAAAACGTAGTCTTCTTGGGTTTTAAGACAGTTTTTATCTTATATTTGTTAGTTAATTAGTTAGTTTGATTTTGGAATCAACAAGATATATTTATTTTTTAAGGAAATTTCCTATTCTCTTAGTTTTATTTCTCATATTATGCGAGAAGACAGCAAGTGGACTGTTTTAAAAATAACTCCCCAGAAAACTCAATAAAATCACTTTATTCGAAATATTATATACATTTGAAAAATAAATACTTTGTATAAAAAATTGTTTCAAAATGATAACGAGATATAAAAAGAATAGTCAAATTTTTATACATTCCTAAATTTAAAAGGATCACAATGCTTTCAGACGACATCCATGGCACAGGGTACCATTAAAGTGTTGTCGTTATGATAACACCTTAACTCTGAAAGAACTCATGTGTAAATGTCAACAACTTTACATAATCGTCGTAACACGCAAATGGCCAACATTCAATTTCAGTTCAAAATGACCTAACTTGTTGCTTATTTAAAATAAGCAATTGGTTCAATGAGTAAGAAATTTATAGACAAGAAAGCACAAAGAAAATTAGATACATTTTTTATTTCATGTTTCAATATATAAATTCAATGCAATGTTTAGGCTTATTATTATTGCAAAATATTGTGTTGGAGTGAGGCAACGTTATGTTTACTATTTATGATTTTTTTTAAACAATTCAATTTTTGAATTCATTTGACAACTACCACTATATTAATATTGTGTTATCTTTAAGTAAAGATAAAATTTTCTCTGCATTGATTATTTATAGAAGTTAATACTTCAAAATCTAATGATCACTGATCAACAGAGGATAATTAGATTTTTGACGACAATTCACTCGCCCTTGCAGAACATGAAGTAAAATTTTTTTGTATTTGCCTATCTTAAAAAAAAAAATCTACTCCCAATTTTTTTAAATTTTCAGATTCTGGAGTTGGCCATTTGCAATTTAAACAGATAGAATTTTCGATGTTGAATTCTTGTCAGCTTTTACTACATATATGCTATTTCTTTTATTTGAGAAGTCATATCATTTAACCGCTATGGAACTGGAGAGCCATTTTATCTATGGCCTTAACACACTTCACTTCATCTAGGGCTTCCAAAAATCCTCGGATTTCCTTTATTGTAGCCACTTGTGTCTGAAAAACATTTGAAGATAAATTTAATATACAAAATAAATCTATCACTCAACGCATGAGACAGAGAAACTTTAACATCAGTGGAACAGTAAAAGTACTTATCATTGTTCTAGTTGAATACAAGATGGTTTCAATGAAAACACTATTTTTTTAGGGTAGGTTGTAAGACAGTTGGATAACCTAAATTTACGTTCTCACTTTTGAAGACACCGCACCATCCTCCCAAAAAATTTTTAATTATACTCAATTAGATTATCCGTAGAACTTTATATTCCTCTCTCTCTCTGAAGCGGATAAAGTTTGTAAGAGACAAGTTACCCCCTCCCCGTCAGTTTCCCTCTTTGCATAAAAAAGCTAATATAGTAGACAGCGCTCTAAAAGGAGGGCAATACGCCGTATTAGTGGTGACGTCACATCTGCACGTAACTATGGTTACCGGTTCCAAACAATTCACTTTTAATTTGGATTGCCCAGTATTTTCCATCTGACCGGCATTTCTAAGAATGAAAAATTGTTTTGAGGATAAGTTACATACACAATTTCAATTAAATATCAATTGAAATAAATTATAAACTCCTCAAGAATAATTTGTTTGGAACCCGTGATTATGGTTACGAGCATGATGTGACGTCACACTAATACGGTGTATACCTTAGTCAGGTTATGACAAAGTAGCTCATAATACCTGCTTATTTGACAGTTTCTCTCAGCCTATGGAGGTTATCGCTTGTTGTTTTCAACATGCACTTTTATTTTTCTTGTAATTTTTTTTTCCAATGGATATTAAGGTTTTTCAGTGGATCAGATCATTTGTCACTAACTTTAACGACCTGAAGATTCTTATAAAAAACTTAAACCCTGACATCATAGCACTGAATGACACATCTTTAGGCTCTCATCTGAACATATCCTTGTCTGACTACTCTTTGTTAAGAGATGACAGGGGTGAATGCTATGGAGGATGTGCCTTCGCTATCCGTAACACTCTAGTATATGACACAATCAATTTGCAATCGGTAACTCTACCTAGCAGATTGCAACTCTGTGGTATTAATTGTGATGGATACAGTTTCTTAAATTTTTGCGTCCCCCCTGATATACGTTCGACTGCTGCTGTTCTCGACCAGCTGGTTCTATTCGTCAGTCGTAACAGCATAATCATAGGAGATTTCAATGCTCAAAACCCCCGCTGGGGTTATGGACGTTTGAACCATAACGAAGTTGTACTTCAGTCTTTTTTGAGACTGATGGTTTTCTCACCAGAATCGTCCCTCTGGTGCCCTATCAAGCGCCTCCAATTTGACCATCTGCTCTTGGGATTTGTCGGATTGGTGTTCATGCTCGGTGGTTCAGGACATTGGATCAAGTTTTTTTTTTTTCCAATCTTGATCAGATGGAATGATGGCGGGGTTTTTCTCTTCTCTCAAAAATTCAAAACAAAGAGATTGGCGCAAATTTTCAGAGTATTGAAAAATTCAGGTCTAATAGGGTGAATAACATAGATGAGTACATCAAAAATGTTTAGGCTGCGGCGAAGGCTTCTCTTCCAAAGTTTAATCCTGGCATAGTGAGAAATATTCCGTACACTGGTTGGATGATGAGGTTTCTGAGGCGTTTGATTGTAGGAGATCTCTATTATCCATCTACAACCGTTCCCTCTCGTTAGGGATATCTGTGAAAATCTTTGCATCGAAGGTATAAACCGTTTCTGGCGCATTGATAAGAAGTTCTCTCGTCAAGCCGCACAGAATAGAATACAACCACTGTCGGATAAATGCTGCCAGGAGATTATGAGCAATTCGTCTCCCCTCATGTTGCATAATCCTTTCACTGTACATTACCTGACCCCTGTGGAAGACTTCTCTCTAAATAAAGCTTTTTTTGCCCTTAAAAAGAAAACTAATTGGATGGTATTGATTATACTATCCTCTTCCATCTTCCACTTTCCGCCAAGATTCTCTTGTTGGAGTTATTCAATAAAATTCTGAGAGGCGCGGTGCCGCCTCTGAATTTGAAAACATCATATATCATTCCATTATAGAAAAAAAGCCTAGCAGTAGAAGCGAGCACGAGTTATCGTCCCATCTCAGTTTCCCCTTGCATCCCCAAAATCTTGGAAAGGATTCTGAAGGAGACAATTGAAAAAAAAAAAATTGAGGATCGTGTTGGTCCGTCATGCTTTGGTTTCCGTAGGGGCAGATCTATAACGGACTGTCACACCCTTCACACGGCCCATGGTATACTCAGCCTTCGGAAGGGGGCATTTAGTTGGCATATTCCTGGACATTTGGCATATGACAGCGTCGATTTGAACATCTTGTGGGCCGACATGATCGAGTGTGGAATTTCTCAGACTATAGTAAATGTTATTTATCATCTCTTCTGTGGTGGTAGGGTTTTAATTCGAAGCGGATCTGGCTCGATTTGTCGAGAGCGTTTTCTCTGGCCTTTCTCAGGGATATGTATTGAGTGCTCCTCGGTTGAATCCCTACACTGACTATCCTTCTGATTTGTTGGACTGATTTTCAGATACGCTGATGACATTGCTATGTCCTGTTCTGGCAGTGATTTGCAGTTAGTGATTCATTATTTCAACTCCAACCTTGATAAGTTGTGCCAGTGGCTCGGAGGTCGTCATCTTAGAGTCAATGCACCGAAGTCGTCGGTGATGTTCTTCACCAAACACTTACAATCACCTCCCCATTCCAACATAGTGTTGGAGTCACAGACCATACACTGGGAACAGCAGGTTAAATATCTGGGTGTGATTTTTCCATCAAGTTCAAATGGGATTCTCATATCATTCTTATGCGCTCTAGGGCTATTTCCAATGTAGGATCGTTCAAAGTATGTGTAAACCATCATGGACTTCGCATCCCGCCACCCTTCTCAAGGGACTCATTCGTCCATACCTGCATTTGTGAGGCATGGGAGGTACTCTAAGCGTCGCTTTCTAGATTGGACAGGGTGCAATACGCGGCAAAGGATCTCCCTGGGTCTCATGAGGCCAGCCCCTACTTCAGTGATACTGACTGAAAGGGGGAACTCCCGCTCAAATATAGACGTTTGTGGCTTTCTTTCAAGTTTATCTCTAAACTCTTCCGACCGACCTCCCACCCGCTCTTGGAAGTGCTACAGGATCCAAGTGGTCTCGATAGATTCTGGTGTAACAACACAGTACCAGAACACATCCAAGCTCTTAAGCTGTTGAGAAATGAGACAGTTCATACATGGCAGTCACCTTGTCTGCCTTAATTTTTGACAGACCGTCGGATCAGATCGGAAAGGGCGTATACCCTCAATTCTGACCTCCCAAAGGTTTCAGTGTTGAATCTTCAGAGGTTCAACAACCTCATCACTAAGAAATTTCCAGGCTTTACGGATATATACACTGACGCTTCTAAATCTTGCGCCCCAGATTCAGTGGGATATGTCGTGTGGATTCTGTCCTTGGCCGAAAAATTTGCGGTAAGCTTCCCGACCATTGGTAGGATTTTTCTCCTGAAATTTGCCATCAATTGGATTTTGAGAAGGAGGATTCCTAAATCAGTAATTATAAAAGATTCCTTGGGTTCATCCATAGACTGGATAGCGGTTCTTTCAATTCTAACTCTGACATATATACGATAGGCACAGTCATGTTGCTAAATAGGGCAAAACCAATGGGCCTTCAGGTTGCCCTTCTCTGAGTGCCAAGTCATTTTAAAATCACACATAAAATCGCTGATAGGCTAGCTAATTGCGGCAGATAATTAACGGGAAGATCGGATTTGAAAGGTGACCCAAATGACCTCTGGTCCTTTTTCCTTTCTGGGATTTGGAAGGAGTGGGATGATGAGTTTACCAGCATAGGTTCTTCAGAGAGCAAGATTTTTCGACTTTTGCCAAACCTAGTAAATACTGGTTCCGAAATCTTGCTACAAGCAGTAAATCAATAACAGCCTTATTTTGTTCAAGATCTAGTCGTTGTTCCATTCCAGAACATTTGGCTAGAATAGGAGCCATCAATTCATCTTTATGCAGATGTGGAGATTTGGGTAATTTGATGCATGTTCCTCTCCTGTGAGGGTAACATAGGTGATATTAGTCTTTTATACAGCAGGCTTTCTGCTCTAAAGTTGCTTATGAGGCCATCTTCTCCCCTAGAGAAGAAGTAACGAGTTTATGTGTATGCATGTTTAGCTTTCAGATAGTAGTGCGAGTTTCTTTGAAGTTAAGTTCAGCATTACAATTTCCTTATATTATCCTTTCAGATCTGACCTATTGTTTGTCTCATCCTGTGTTCTCCACAGGGTTGGGTCCCAAGTCAGCCTATGTGTTCTATTACAACTCGTTAGCAGTGAAAGAGTCTCACAACAAGATATTATAACCTCAGTCTGGTATAGATTCGTTCTAGACTTCTTCAGCCATGTGTGCCTTTCCGAGAATTAAATTGACAGACCTCGTATGGTTGTTAAATTATATTAATGTACACTTACCGCAACTGTAAGGATCTTTCTACCAGGACTCTTTTCCTCAGCTGCACCAAGTCTCAGCAAATGTTCAAGATTTAATAGTTCGGTGAGATCTTGCCATTTCCCCGAAGCGTCAATCTCTTGGGATATTTCGTCCAGGCATTCTTCAGTGAATTGATGAATGTTCTCAAAAATATTCTGACAATTTTCGTCAAGTGGTAGCGAAACTATTGGTTTAACCTCTTCATCCTGAAATATTGTGTAAATAATTTCATTGAATAAAGAAACATTTCAGCTGACTTGAAAATAATAAGCATGTAATTCAGCTATTTCATTTGAAACTCGTTTCACTTATTTTAGCTTCCTCCTACTTTTTGTAGTGTTTTGAAATTAACTCTGCAAAACAGATGATAAGAATTACCATTATTTAAACTTTTCATGAAAGTATTGTTTATTTTATTGTTTTCACTGGCAAAAACAACTGTTTACAATACTCATTTTGCGATTAATGAAATTGAAATGTTTGTAGATTTGTTCCATGTTTTTTGCAATGATAAAAACAATTTAATGAGATATTCCTCGTATAAAAAATTTAGAAGTGCCAGAAACAAGTATGTCTTGCTGTATCTACGATTCAATCCGAAGAAATGAGCTTGACCATTCATATTTACGGAATAGATCAATTTCATAACATTTGGTGGTTTTCTCGATTCAATCTTACCGAATTTATACTGAAACCCATGAATTTTCTACTGTTAGTGAGACTTATTTCAAGGCATGGTTTTGTTTTTGAATCTAAGTATTAAAAAAAATTAATCGAAGAAGATTTAGAGTTTTGAAATATTCAATGTCAACTATTTCAGCAAAATCGGTCTAACGGTTCAACCGTTATAAGAAACTGGAGATTGATGTCCTCAATAAATTTCCTGCTGATGAATTTGCGAGTTGAAAAAAAAGTTAGAATAATTTACTGAAAATTGTCAAATTAATATATATATAACTCACATTTTCATTATCCGAGCCTTCATCTTCAGGTTCCATTTTGATATCACTATCACAAGAGATATTGCGCTCTTCCTGTAATAATAATACAAATCAATATATTATGAACATTACTTACAACAGTATATCTTCTAAATAGCAGAAATTTTTTAAATAGCTATGTATTCTTAAATTCGTTTCGTAAAATATCGACTCACAACAAATGTTTTCATTATGTTTAGTACTTCATCTTGAACTTGATAAGCCGCTTGAATGGAATTGATACCAGCGAAGTCAGCTTTTTTTGGATCAGCAACAGTATCATACAAAAGAAATTTCAAAATGTTTGCATCCCTTTGTTCAACAGCAAACCGCAAGGGTGTATATCCATTTGAAGGGTGACAATAATTCACATTGGCTCCGAATGCACATAGCGTTCGAACTGCTTTGAGGTTTCCTCTTTTCACTGCTCTATGTAATGCAGTATTACCATCTAAAAAAATAAGCATCTTGAAATGTTTTTTTTTATATAATAGTGAGCCAGTAGATCAATATAGCTCTTTCATTCTGTAAACAAATGTGCATTTGAAAATATCAAATTTATTCCATTTGCCTATTCTACACTGTTTATACTAGGTATATTTCCAACCACTTTGCTTGCGTTTTTGTTTTTTATCAAAGAAATACACTCTGAACAAAAAAGTATCCGAAAACACTCATTTAGATTGCCTGCGTTGAGTATTTTTGAAGTTTTCATATGTTGACAGGACTGTCTGTAATTGAACAAAGAGATTGTCTCAAATTTTATGTTTTGAACGTAATTTCGTAAGCCGATTCCTTGCTTAAGACTGGTAAAGGCTAATGGAATGGATGTTTTATAGAAAACCCAAGTGTAAGAATGGTACTCTAAAAACAGTTGGGAGATCGTCGAAGATTTGCATCGTTTATTAATAAAATAAAGAAAACTTAATATTATTAGGTGTACAAATAAGTTTCCGCGGTTTGTCAAAAGATGGCCCCACCAGAAGGTTATGGAGAAATTGTCAGATGTAAAACGTAATATCCCAAGTTTAGTCATCTGGCAACACCATAACCTTAAAGTACTAGTGATTCCGCATCAGCATCACGTAATTTTTTTCGTGCAAAAATGTCAAGTTTTATTCCGAATAAGCATCATTTGCGGGAACTTTTGATTTACTTCTTTAATGTAAAAAAATCTGCATCTGAGGCGCATCGATTGCTTCTAGAAGCATATGGTGAAGCTGCTTTAAGTGAGAGAAGTTGTCAGGAATGGCTTCAAAAGTTTAAGAACGGTGAGTTTGACGTTAAAGACAAAGAACGCAGTGGAAGGCCGAAAGTGTACGAAGACATGGAATTAGAAGCACTATTGGAGGAAGATTCGTCCCAAACGCAAAAAGAACTTGCACTTACTCTACAAGTGACTCAACAAGCAATTTCACATCGTTTAAAATCGTTAGGAATGATTCAAAAACAAGGAAATTGGGTTCCATATGAACTAAAGCCGAGAGACGTTGAACGCCGATTATGCATGAGTGAAATGCTGCTTGCCAGGAATAAGAAAAATCTTTGCATCGTATAGTCACTGGTGACGAAAAATGGATTCACTACGATAATCCAAAGGAGAGAAAGTCATGGGTTAAGCCCGGCGAACCATCAACATCGACAGCTAAGCCGAATATTCATGGAAAAAACTCATGCTGTGTATTTGGTGGGATCAGCTTGGTGTCGTGTATTATGAATTGCTGAAACCAAGCGAAACCATTACTGGAGCTCTCTACCGAACACAATTGATGAGATTGAATCGGGCACTTAAGGAAAAAACGCGCCCATTACTACTCCAGACACGACAAAATTATTCTTTTACACGATAATGCTCGTCCACATGTTGCGGCGCCGGTAAAAACATACTTGGAAACACTCAACTGGGAAGTTTTACCCCACCCGCCGTATTCACCAGACTTAGCCCCTTCTGATTATCATCTGTTCCGGTCGATGGCACATGGTCTGTCTGAGCAGCGCTTCACATCATATGAAGACACCAAAAATTGGGTAGATTTGTGGATAGCGTCAAAAGATGAAGAGTTTTTTCGACGGGGTATCCGAATGTTGCCAGAAAGATGGGGAAAAGTAGTGGCAAATGATGGAAAATACTTTGAATAAAACGTAATGTACTTTTCCTTTACAATAAATTCCTAATTTTTTATAAAAAACCGCGGAAACTTATTTGTACACCTGATATAATATAATAACTTAATATTATAAATACTGAGTGTTTCTGAAATGATGCGAAAGATTCTAAAGGGATTCTTGAGCGAATTAAGGGTGGTCTTTCGTATCAAACATACAAACTGTCCCAAATTTTAATCAATATTTAACACATATGTAGAAACTTTTGCTAATAGAAGTTTCAATCACTTGAATTAAACCAGTTTTATTTTTCCCCAGCAAAATTGATGTCAGAGCACATGCCAGGTATTGTCAGATAATCGTTGAATTGATAGACCGTAGCTCTATACTTACTATTATTTCTTTGATCAAGATCGACAGGAACCTGTATGTTCCTTAGCAAACAGTCTAAAATGTTTGTTGGGGAATCACATGCTAAATGTATGGGTGTATTCAAATTGTTATCAACAGTGAAAATATCTGCTTTACACCTAGATACAAGTAGTTGTACCAAATCCCTATCTCCGCCAGCAACCGCCATATGCAGAACCGTTCCTTGACCAGATTTGGCAGGAATGTTCACAACATCAAAGATATTATACTGTATGATCAGTTTAATTAGAAGCTCCAGGCTTCGTATATCACCAACCATCGCTGCCATCTGAAGCGCGCTGGAATAGAGAAAACATCATTACTATCTATGATATCGTGAAGGTCACACTGGACGCATGATGGAAGTTGATTTCTCGAACGTAGCAGTCGTAAAATTGCATTATTATCTTTTGTTGATAAAATATTGCTTTTGGTAGGAAAATATACAGTTGAAGCAAAAGTTGCTAAGTTTAGACATGGTGAAATAAACACCGAAGGTGGTGAATGCAGTGGACTCCAAAAGAGGTTGTTACCGATGAAAACATTAAAAAATTTCCTGAAATACATTGGCAACCAATATACAGGGTGAGTCTTTGACCACTGCGTTAATTTTAACCATAGATTCTTGACGTCAAAAGAAACATTTTCTTCCTATAACATTTTTCCAAATTTGGCCCCGTTCAAAAGATATAGGGTGTTGAAATTTCATTAAAAAATTGCATTTTCACCTGTAATATTCAAACGACAATATCAATTGAAATGATCTCTTGTAGAAGGTTTTTGATAACACTCGTGCATATTTTGGCATCAATAGATTTATTCCACTTCTTGTGGGTTTCTCACTACTACTCTACAGATTGGTTAAATTGTATGAAAAACAAATATCGCTTGAACTAAAGGTCCGTATCTCGTACTTCCTGGAATCATTAGTCTTTTTTTGCATATAAAATCATTCCTCATCTTTTCTCCCTAAATTGCACCATTCTTGAGATATTTGAAGTTGAAAGGAATTGAATCGATATAATTTTGTCCAAATTTTCTGATTTTCCCAAATCCAACTCTGTGCTGAAATGATTCAATAATAAGATTTGTTCAATGTTGCGCCATATTTTATGTCTTTATTAAATATTTCTACAAAACGTTATCCAGTCTATGGTTCCACCACTAAACACTATAGATGAAATTAACCACTGAACAATTTTTCTCTTACATTCACCACAAAATCTAAATTGGCATTTGTTGTATTCATTGTTAATGATGTCTAGCACCTTGTTTAATATTTAATCCAGAATAATATTCCATAATAAATAGAGCAGAAGTTTTCCATCACCCTTCAGTATATTTTAACCGTTGAAATAGGTAAAGCATTTTCTGTCAGGACCTGTTATTGAAGACTTGTCTTTATGAAGATCTGGTTTTTTATAGCTTCAGACTTTCAGGGTTCATCAAATTATATCTATTCTAACATAGGTGTTACTGCAACTCAATGTTATTAGTTGCATTCATTTATTTTCTATTCCAAGTTGCTTGAGTGCCACACTTTCTTCGCAATAAATTTCTCGTTGATTTCTACAAATTGGAAATCTGGTGAAAAAAGGTGACTATTATAGCTCGCGAGTGCATAGACAGGGAACTCAGCCGTACTGAAACCAGGTAGGCAGTGCTCCAGCATTCGATTTTCTTTTCGGGTCATTTTTTATTATCAGAATTTCATTGTTAATTTTCCTTTCGTTTTCATTTAATTTTCAAAGGCCCTTGTCGTGCCAATAGGAATGCTGCAAATTGAGCTCATATGAGTTTTAAAAACTTCGAACCCAGTCTCCTAGATTTGTTTTATACCTTTATTATCTTTATTTCATACACCGATTCAACCTTGTACACAAACTTAGGAGATAATAGAATTTGACTTAGTTTTGATATTTCTGAATGTTTGTTATGATGCATAGTTAATTAAAATTCAATCAATATTGAAACTGGAAGCTATAAGCTCATAAACAAGAAAGATTAGAATAGAATGCATTATCTGACCATAATCATTTCATACTGAATTGAATAATTCAAAACTATCGATATTATATTTCCAATATTTTCCACATTTTTTTGAAAGAAAACTACAAATAACTGTTGACAGTTTCAAACAGAATCAAAACAACAAGGAACCACAGAACACTTGTTTATTTGGAACTACCCACCACAGAGTCGTTATAATATTTTACTGTGATAATAATTCACTCTGATTATTCTGAGGAAAATTATAACTAAAGATCAATAATAGTTACAGATGTTATCTTTCATTTAAAAAAACATTGCACAGATTAATTTTTTCTCTCCTGGGGTTTTCGTAATAAATTAATATTCTATGGTAAGGTATTAAAATTTGACATAATCTATGAATAACCATTATTCAATATTTATGTTCTTGTTTACGTAATTGAAACAGATACTCTGATTATAAAAATCAGTAATCAGTAATTATAGTCTAAACAGAATAGATTCATATTAATGATTTAACAAAAATCTGGAAATACTTGTAATCTATCCAGGTAAATTGTTATTGGGATTCAGTACAGAAAATAATCATCAAGCAAAGTAACATCACTTTAAAATGATTATTCGTAGTGACATCATTCATTGTTGTTGAAGATTTCAAAAAAGATTTACATATTTTTAACCGTATCAAGAGACCTCATAGACCTGTTCACTGGTCTCTGTCAAGGAGAAGAAACTTCAGAAATATCAGTGTTTGGAAAATCATAGATGATTTTTTCTGGCTTTGAGTGAAAAAAAAAACACAGTGACAACCTCTTGCCTTGGAAGTTTTCATAGAAATGATGGTTTTCATGATTTGGAAATTTTAAGAAGAAAATTACAAATGTGTGATGGTAACACCCAATATTTCTGAATTTTTTTTGGAATTTCTCACTAGAAAGGCATGGTTTATAATCTTGAAGTAGAAAGAAAATATAGTAGAACAACAAAAATCTATGTTTATGGTGTTGAATTATTTGTACCAGAAAATTAGTATTTTGTATCTTCCTTCTGGATATGGACCTCATCGGATGAAACATGAGTGAGTGAATCATTTCTTAGAGGGAAAATAATGTTTTTAAACAATTCAGATTCAATAGTGGATGCTGTGGAAGGTATTTTTCATTCAAACTAAACTGGACTACAGAGGGGTATTTGCCCAATGTGAAAAGTTAAAATGCTTATAACTTTTCAACGCAGCTGAATATAGAAAAACCGTAATGGAAAAAGTGTTTGTTTTGATCTCAAGAACCTATGGTTAAAATTAACGCAGTGGTCAAAGACTCACCCTGTATAATAATGTTGATGAACATAATATAACAAAAAATTTGAGATTTTTATGTCTATTTTTAAATCTATATTTAAAGAATGTTTTACTTTGGTATATTGTAAACATACAGTACATAGAATAAATTACAACTCAGATGAAATAAAACAATACAAAAGAAGATTAGATATTCTGTTTACTCTAAAAAGAATTAAAATGAATATTCGAATACCGCGTAAAAGATCCACTACTCTTTATAGCCTACGTAAATGATATTGAATCAGTATTACCTATTGGGTTACTTGTGAGTTTTGCTGATGTCACAAACAACTAGACGAGAACCTTCAGTGAGATATTCAAGTGGGGGAAGAAAATATGCCGCTTTGTTTTCCATTAGAGATTTGAGACCTTATGTGAGTCAGAAAGCACTGGAGGTTGAGTACCATGCTAACTTTCATTCTCTTTTGAGATTTGGAATAATTTTCTGGAGTCGCAGCTCCTTTATACATAATTCAGAGGCAAGCTCTCAGAATCATGTTGGGTTCAAGAAAGACTGATTAATTGTAGGGGTCTTTTCATATTAGTAGTGATGTGATGTTAATTTTCAGGAATAATTTATTGTTTACCAACTTACCAACTACTCACACAAAATTTGAAAATTTCAGTTCCTAAACATAGATTCAAAACTATAGGTTCATATTACTCATCAATTGTAATTTTCAACAAATTTCCAAATTAATAAAAAATGTCAAACACTACAAAAAGCTGGTATTCTCCCTTTTGATTCAATTAGAACTATATAAGTTGTCAGAATACCTGGGAGAGTTAGTATAGGTTGTTGTGGTTTGACTGGTAGATTCTTTAGTTGCCAATGTGGGCATTTTATATTGTTTTATAGGGTATTTTGAGATTTTTGGGATGCAATGTTGTTTGTTTTTGCATTTCATCATTTATATTTTGTCGAGACGAAGATCATGTTAAAAATAGTTGGCAGAATTGAAGGCACTCCATTTTAATCAATGTATCAATAAATAATTATTATTATTCTTGATCATGAATAACATCACTGAAAGACGAATTTACAAATGGCTGACTCAAAACCGAAGTTACCTATATAAATTAAAAAAAAAATTCTCTATACACAAAGCATTGACAATATTTAATACCAACTGAAAATATAAAATAATCAATATTCTATTTCGTTACTTACGTATAATCTCCAGAAAAAATTGATATGTAGTACCGCATGTGTTTTTCAATATCTTGCTGATCTTTCGGATTGGTTTTCAGGTACTCTGTTATATCTTGTACAATTCTGTTAACCTTTTTCTTGAAATCTTTACTTTGATGTTGAGTTTTGAAAAACCTGAAAATTGTTTAGAAATTACAAATAAATGTAATCAAAGGGTATCAGCATGACCGATAAAAGTCTGTCAGTCGTCCTAGAGTTTGAGATATTAAAGGGTTCTGCCCTTCATCAAAATTTGGTTAATTCCAGTTTCAAAAGAGCGAGCGCCGATTTCAAAATAAAAGATACTTTAGTGAAGACATGCAAATTGTTATACTTACAAACTGTTATTGGGAAAGTCCATACTGAAGCTCTGAGAGGGGAATATTATTTGCTCATACTCCATTCTAGCTTTCTCAAACATGTCATTGAATTCTTTTGAATCAATGTTTAATACCATTTTGTCCAATTCAGAACTGTCAACCTGATCTATTTTAGGACCGACAGCCTCATCTATTTTAAAGTTGTTCAATTCCTTAGACATATTTAGAATAGTACGAGGGATTCCAGCACTACCCCCACTACTTGCAGTATCACAATCACTGCTGTCGAAATCACTTGGTCTGGATCTTTTGCAACCAGGTTTCCCATAATTATTGGCTGGAGTATAAGTGAATTCTTTGGGTTCACTTTTTGCATTATCACTTGGTCTTACCAATTCGATGTAAACGTTCACTGGTCTAAGTATATTGGGATCTCTGTAGGGAGGAGTCCTGAAAAATTTTGTCAAGTCACAAAGTGCTTTTTAGGTCACAATTTTAGGCAAAAATTGTAGCAACAATCTTGACTGGGTCACTAGTGAAGAATGCATTGTTAAAGTCGATTATATCCACCCGTCCGTGAGAACGAGAACTCTCAATCGAAATGAGCTACACAGGAGGAATTTTCAGGGTAAGTTTGAAAGATTTACAATAACAATAATGTTCATGTATCACCAGTGTACAACTTCATACAATTAAACACTTTTCTAATGCTTCAATGCAGTACAATGGATATATATGGACATAGGATATCGCTCCTCGTATGTGGAATAAGCTGCCCGATGGGATTAAGCAATTTCCTATTTCCTATCAAGAAGTTCAGAAGGGAAATTGAGGTGATATGTCTGGAGATACAGTAGGAGGGCTATTTTGAGATTTGGAAAGTCTCACTCAAACTTCAATTATTAGTACATTCCGTAAACCAACTTGATTATTTTTCTTACTACTCATTCGTAAATTTCTAAATGTCAAATGATCGTTCAGTAGCTGCGATATAAGCTATTAACTGAGATTAGCAATTCACTGTTTTCAAGTAACAAGTAATCGCTCTAAAAATGCAGTCTACCGGACAAGTATCGGTACCATCAGTTGATTTACGAAATTTAGACATTAAAAAATTATCTAATAACGAAGATCCAACTCACTTAAGCACGATGGCGTATTGGTGATGAACATCCAAGTCATTGAACCTCCCAAAATCTTCCCATTTCAGATTATCCTCGTCGTCCAATTCAAAAAATCGGACCTTGACATTTTCTGTGGATCGAATTATTAATTGTAATAATTGAACAGAAGGATAATGAAATATTAACAAGTTGAATAGTATGTTAAAAAAAACTTAGCAATTAAAAAAATTTATGATAAATGATGGTTTTTCAAGAAGTTCCAAAGAAGAACAAACTTGATTGAAATAGCCCATTTGTTCATAAAAAAATTATAATCAAGTGTTTATAGAATTTTGTTTAAATCAATTATTAACATAAAACTGTAAGTAACAGATAAACAGTAATTTTCCACAAAACAACGGTGAATATTTTTGTTAACATAAAAAATGATTATGTATAACCAAGGTATTGAATTTGTTTGAGCAATATATTATTTTATAGGTCTCCAAGAAGCGAAAAAATTTTACGGCAATTATTTGGGTATTTTTTTAATTAACAATGATTAAAGAAGTTCCGGAAAATGTTATTAGCCAACAAAGGTATAGTTTCTTGGAAAAGTAACTTTAGGAGATAATTCCAATAAGAATCAGTGCTTTGAAGTGTAAAGATTCAATAACAATTCTTCAAAATCTACAATATATACCCTTAAAATTTCAATATTTTATTTTATTAACTCGCAGAGCCATACGCTCTACCTTAACATGGCTATGGCACGCGGACGCCAATTTTCAACGCTAAATTAAAATTACTGTGAATATAATAAAAAATTTGATGCCAAATGGTATCTAGGCGTCAAGCCTTCGAATATGTAGTATTATCAAAACTGCATATGCGCCTATCCGAATGCCTTGTTGGGAAACTCGAAACGCTTAGTCCGGGAGGTAGCGTTGCATTTTAGGTAGTGTTTTTACGCCGATCGATTGCCATCATTTTCAATAGTTCTCCAATGACTGGTAGGTGAACGAAGCGTCAGCTGGTCGGGGGCCATTAGAAATAAATATTAATAATAAATAAAAAAATGCTGATGATGTAAATAAACACTTGAGATGTTTATCGCCTAAAGACTGATTAGGCAGTTCCGAGGGAAAACGGAACAGGGCAGCATACGTCCCCGCTTATTTTTATTCATCATTATCTTCATTCGATATTTGAATTATCAAACGATAACGATTACGAGTTTATTTAATTTCTATTAATATAGTAGTATTTATAAAGATAGTATAGATGCCGCTTTGAAATATCAGTGGGAGAGCTCCATTATTTTTAATCTTTATTACGTCAGCTGACGGTCTTTCCACCGCTACCCATGCAGCTGATTATTGTTTTCGTACTCCTAATAATTTAAACAATTGTCTAGTCGAATTTCATCCGGCGTACTATAACTTTATTTTACGTTTTTTTAAGTTCATGCGAGCAGCTGACACATAATCCCCCCTCCACGATGCAGCTGACGAATTTTTTTCAGCTCAGTATGACTTCAACTATTTATGAAAAAAGTTTCAGTCGGCGTACTATTACTTAATTTGTTTTTTTTTTACAACTTTCGGAACCTCCTACACCCACACCCACCGCTACTTGAGCAGCTGACGGTCGGTTCACTCACTAGTCATATAAGATCAATTATCGATGTTAATATCAGCCGGCTTACTATGACTTTTGTATTTGCAACGCTACCTCCCGGACTAGCTCATTTCAACATTCGGAAGGAATGTCATTTATATTGAAATGCACAGGTATAAATTATACTTGACGCACTGAAAACAATGTTACAAAAATACACGTACACGACCATCATGAGGTTATTCCCCTAAATAATTATATTACTTGTCAAGTCCGCCTGAAAAATGCGCGTCAAATTTCAAAAAGCGGTGATCCAGACCTTCAAGTTTTGCGCATGGGCAGTAGTGATGGTTTTATACATTCATTATCAATTTTCAGTGAGTTTGAAATAACATTTATTGAAAAACACTATCAAAAGATAGCAAATCTGCTTCATTTTTTCAGTAAGTTCTTGTTCTTCGAAATACCTTCGATATTCGAATGGATATACAGATCTAGAAAAAACATCCACAAAACTGTACAATTGCAGAAACGCACTCTTATAGAAAAACTTTCATAGAAAGGATAAATGCAGAAATGAACAGATGCAGAATGTAGCTCGCCTAGATCACATTGACAGAAGAGCACATATCTAGAAATGTACATTCGCAAAAAAAATTAGCAAAATCTAATTAACTTATTTTAGATTTCTTAGTCAATGTGATGTCGAATTCTGTGATATTTTTGGGTAAAAATTCAGATAAATTTTCCATAAACGTTTTGAAGTCTTGAATCAACCTGTACGAACGAGAAATTCGCTGTTTTGTATGAGTTTATATTGGACATGATCCGTAAATCAATTTTTTGGTTTTGGTTGTCACTTATACGTGCCGTGAATGAGTTTTACTACAGAAATCTTCAGTTATTCGAGATGCTGATTTGCCGATAGAACTTAAGGCTGTACACCACCTTGCGGCGAAACTCGAATTCCGCTAGATGGCACCAAGCGAAAATTTCAAGGAACTGAAAACAGGCACGCCCATTGTACGAAATAGGACGGTCTGTACGGTATTTATGACCCCTAATAAACTTTCTAGGTACTGTCGCCGGTGGGTAGGATCGAAACGGAACGTAAGTTTGTGTTTATGGATTTTTTGTGGGTTTCGAAGAGAATCGTAAATACAGAGTTCATTCTATTTAGACCGGTCAATTGAGACCAAATAACAAGGGTGAAGTTACATAAATTCCCTACAAGCTGAGAGTCGGTGAAATTGTTCAAAACATAATTATGAATAAAATATTAGTTTCCCTGTATGGAAAAATTTTATTCAAGGTTAAAGGCCAAAAAATGCGGTTTTCACGATTTTCTGCAAAACGTCAAGTTTTATGTTAAAATTACTCCAGACAAATATTGTAGAACATATAATTATCTATAAAATGTGTATCAATATTTTGTTCCAAAGAGTCACCGTTTTTGAGATATAACGGTTCAAAAAATTATGAAAGTTGTAATCGTCATAATATACATGATTTGGCCACGTATACAGGGTGAGTCAAAATTGTGTATCGAGCTATCTGGGGGTACATTGAAAAATAAGTATAGTATGATGGATAAACTCATATCCCAGAATGCATATTATGACGATTACAACTTTTATAACTTTTTGAAACGTTGTATCTCAAAACGGTGGCTCTTAGGAAAAAAAAGTTGATACATATTTTATAGATAATATATGTTCTACAATTTTTTCTGGAGTAATTTTGTGATAAAACTTGCCTTTTTGCTGAAAATCGCGAAAAACGCATTCTTGACCTTTGACCTTGACTTGAATATTTCCGTAAAGCGGAATAATAAAAATCTTTCAAATTTTATTCATAATTAGGTTCTGAACAATTGCACCAAACTTTCAGCTTGTTGGGAATTAATGTAACCCTGAATGTCTAAATTGACCCTATAATTATTTATGTGAATGTGAGTGATGCAAATTAATTAAAACAATCTCTTGAATTTGCACATGGGGCGCTATACTACATGAAAAAATTTATTCGGACAAATCTAATCAGTTGAAGAAGCATATAAAATTTCTATGTCTCCAAAACATTTTTCCTGGGCATATCAAACATGGAAAATAAAAATTTTTGTTTTTTAAAATATATTATTTGGATTGAGGAGCTGATATAATGCAATACATATTGAAACAAAATGTCCCTAGCTGAGGTTGGTGCACGGGGTATCATACAATTCTGCGTATGATACAATAGACCAGGAAAAACCTCAGCAGAAAAACCCTGCCCCCGTGTCAAAAAAATATAACTTTCTACGGGTGTTCGACCCATGCATCTGAAAAAATTCGATATAATTTTTTCCGCTGAGAGAGTAGAATGTAGGCTTCGTTCGTGAGAAACACTTACCCACTTCCATAATAATTTCAATTTATCTCGCGGAGACTCATTCCTCTTGGTATTCTGCCATCTATTATTTCTGGAAAATCCTCTAATTTTGGAAGCATCGTATATCTCCAGAAATTCCGATCTCTTATTATGGTTTCCACATGGAAATCATTATCGCAATAAAGAATCAAGTCGCAATATTCTCTACGGCATATATTTAATTGTCCCTGAATTTGGTAAAAATAGTTGTGGCAATCATACCTGGGGTCATAAATGAAGGATAAGATTCTATTGGTCTATCTGCCGTAAAGAGGTGTCAACCATTGGGAGGCGGGCCAAATACAATTATTTAATACAAGAACGAGAATAACTCGAAAAATTGAGAAAATTGAAAAAACAATTTTAGCTAATTTCAAAGTTCAATGTAATACCGAACGACTACCTATGAGTTTTTTTCGATAAAATATTTCCTTGAGGAAATATTTGCATCTGAAGAGTATTTCAATTTTCAAAGTGTAATTAGCCAAAAACTATGCATCATATCAAAAATCGGCGGAAAGCACGCACTAGAGAATACTCATGCCAATGCTCACTCAAATTTTGAATGAAATCCGACAAACGGTTTATGCGTTATTCTTGAAGTAAATTAGGATTGAAATAGTATAGGCACAAAGAAGGTGATGTACAGCCTTAAAAGTCGATATTAATTTGTTAGAAAGTGTTTGAAATTGATTAAATTTGTTTATATTATCTGAAAAAATATCGGCATTCATCTTTCGTGTAGCGTTTTATAACTCGATAAAATGTTGAAATTTCAGTGACAGTTGCCGAAAACCTTATCAAAGTAACTAGTTATTCACAGCTATCAACATAGCGGTTACAGCTTTGGTTAGTAGTGTGACTCAAGTTGATTTACAGACCATACCCATAATATGTATAGAAATCGTAAATTATTCAAAGCTGTACTCACTTTTTGTAACTCTTTCGACCAGCAGAAATATTTCTCTACCGCCCTTAGCAGAACTTGTACAGTGATCCATACGTACTATTTTCAATTCCCCTGTCAGGGCGCTCTCTGTACAAAATATCAACAATTAAAAACAGAAACGGAATCAATGAGGGAATACTTACTCAAATTGTTGATAACATGCGAAAATACCGCATTACAGATAGGATATCGCACATTGTTACCCAAGGTACAGAATGCGTCAAATCTTAGACACACAACGTTCAGATTAATAGATTTGCTTTCAGCTTCTGCCAATCCCTTAATCTGAAAATCGAAATTAACATTGCATATCAAACCCATGCAGATAGCTGCACTTTATCCAGGCATATTTAGTGGGAGATATCCGCATTAGGTTTGCATTTTTTTTTAAATAAATTGTTCGGAATGAAAGACGTACCCTCAAGAATATATTCACCACTGGAATCAACTCTTAGGGTCCACAAATATTCCATTATTTAAATATTGTTTTGCTGCAACACAAAATGAAATCTCATGGTACTGTAAGACATAAGACTGAGGTAGTCGATTTATCAACTTTGAAACAATCTGATCATATTTGCTGTATATTTAATACATTAGAAGGTTATGGAAAACTGAAAGAGGGGATGCCTTTAATAGGGCATACCGTAATAAAGTATCCCTCAACTTGGTTGCCAAATTTGATCTGTCGAAGCGCTTCATCGAGTTTCTACTTATTAATGACATTTCCTTTAATTTGACAGTGTTAACAGTTTTCTGTGTTATCATTTGTGAAAAGTAAGATGTCTAGAATAAGTATATTAGACATCTCAGTGAAAAAATAAATGAATTATTCTGTTATCTATGAAATTTGTATTATATATACATTACGTATATTGCGGTCAAGCTGGTCGTTAATGGATATTTTCTTAACCAAACCAATTCATAAATAAAATATCTCAAAAATGTAAACAAGTTCTTACGGGCTATATAAACCGTATTGAAATACGGTCATCCTTTATTTGGGGAAAATTAGGTATTCCCTTATTATATTTGAAGATCCCCTAAAAGATGTGAAAGCGCTGACGTGTCTGTCAAAATATGGGAAATCTTATTAAAGGACTGGCAAAATGGACTCGAAGATAACTCTTTATTGTATTGATGAATAGGTTATTTCAGAAAAATACATTATGAGTCTTCAATTGTACCACTATTTTGTTCAATTTCGAATTAATTGATAAAACATTCAAATGTTATAGGCAATTAAGTACGCATGCTCCACTTGATAGTGGCAATGCTCCGAGCCGGAAATCATTTCATGTTTTCTCTCTTGCAATTAAGCTGATATGCAATAATGTATAATCAAAAGATTGGATGATCACGAATCACGAAGTGGGATTTAGATATTTATTCAACGATTCTTTACCGAGATTTGTTTTGTCGAACGCTCAATTGCGTTTATACGGATTTTAGAGTTAACAGGTAAATGTGATGGTTCATGTACAATACTGTCGATGCAATATGGTTTGAAATATTTCAGCTGAATCAAAATAGGCTTTCGTCTCTTCCCTATGTTTCCCACTCGTTTTCCACTTCACTGGCAGGGACAGAAAGATTCTGCACGCCAATCATATTTCTGGTCTGGAAATCCCAGAATAAAAACCTACAGCCGTTTGGCTCCTTCACTGTTAAGTTTCTCGCCCCGATATTGTTCTACAGTATCACAGATAAGTCAATTGTTTTATTTTAATTCATGAACACAAAGCTGCCATTGTATTATTATTATGAGACTGTAACGAAGTTTAATATCTTATCGTCAACTGGATTCTGTACATATTTTACTAATAAACGGAATACATATCAAATTTATTGTGATTCGTTCTGTGCTGGATTTGAAGCAACACAGAGAGTAAATTTTTCTTCGCATTTTTATTGTTGAAGTTTAATAAAAGAAGGTGCTACTGGGGTTTAAACGTAACAAATTGGTTATTTCAGAAAAATTAATAAAGCATTCAAATGTTGTGAACGTTTATTTTAATGGATCACAAACCACATTTTCAGAAACTATTATTACATTAAAGTCGATGTCTCGAATCAGAAAGTTTATTCGAATAAAATATTTGTTAAGGCTCCATCGGAAATGTCAATGATATCGTGGATATCCACAAATTCCTCTCGTATGATATGAAGAGTTTTTTTCGATAAAATATTTCCTTGAGGAAATATTTGCATCTGAAGAGTATTTCAATTTTCAAAGTGTAATTAGCCAAAAACTATGCATCATATCAAAAATCGGCGAAAGCACGCACTAGAGAATACTCATGCCAATGCTCACTCAAATTTTGAATGAAATCCGACAAACGGTTTAAGCGTTATTCTTGAAGTAAATTAGGATTGAAATAGTATAGGCACAAAGAAGGTGATGTACAGCTTTAAAAGTCGATATTAATTTGTTAGACAGTGTTTGAAATTGATTAAATTTGTTTATATTATCTGAAAAATATCGGCATTCATCTTTCGTGTAGCGTTTTATAACTCGATAAAATGTTGAAATTTCAGTGACAGTTGCCGAAAACCTTACCAAAGTAACTAGTTATTCACAGCTATCAACATAGCGGTTACAGCTTTGGTTAGTAGTGTGACTCAAGTTGATTTACAGACCATACCCATAATATGTATAGAAATCGTAAATTATTCAAAGCTGTACTCACTTTTTGTAACTCTTTCGACCAGCAGAAATATTTCTCTACCGCCCTTAGCAGAACTTGTACAGTGATCCATACGTACTATTTTCAATTCCCTGTCAGGCGCTCTCTGTACAAAATATCAACAATTTAAAACAGAAACGGAATCAATGAGGGAATACTTACTCAAATTGTTGATAACATGCGAAAATACCGCATTACAGATAGGATATCGCACATTGTTACCCAAGGTACAGAATGCGTCAAATCTTAGACACACAACGTTCAGATTAATAGATTTGCTTTCAGCTTCTGCCAATCTCTTAATCTGAAAATCGAAATTAACATTGCATATCAAACCCATGCAGATAGCTGCACTTTATCAAGGCATATTTAGTGAGAGATATCCGCATTAGGTTTGCATTTTTTTAAATTGTTCGGAATGAAAGACGTACCCTCAAGAATATATTCACCACTGGAATCAACTCTTAGGGTCCACAAATATTCCATTATTTAAATATTGTTTTGCTGCAACACAAAATGAAATCTCATGGTACTGTAAGACATAAGACTGAGGTAGTCGATTTATCAACTTTGAAACAATCTGATCATTTTTGCTGTATATTTAATACATTAGAAGGTTATGGAAAACTGAAAGAGGGGATGCCTTTAATAGGGCATACCGTAATAAAGTATCCCTCAACTTGGTTGCCAAATTTGATCTATCAGCGCTTCATGGAGTTTCTACTTATTAATGACATTTCCTTTAATTTGACAGTGTCAACAGTTTTCTGTGTTATCATTTGTGAAAAGTAAGATGTCTAGAATAAGTATATTAGACATCTCAGTGAAAAAAATAAATGAATTATTCTGTTATCTATGAAATTTGTATTATATATATTACGTATATTAGTTCAGTCAATCTGTCGAAAAATAAATCGTTTGGACGGTATAATTACCCGCTCGCTGAAATTTGGTACACTTGTTGAAAATGGTGTAACTAAGCTACCTTTGCGATGGCCTCGCTGGAAATGTTAGCGGTTTTTTGAAAAACTCAAAAAAAAAAAAAATGCATTTTCGGCAACCGTCCGGGAAGTACCCACTTTCCGGACGCTTTTTCTTTTGAGAAAGAAGCCTTTCCCGGCCTAGTCCGAAGTATGTACTTCCCGGACTAGGCCGGGAAGAATCACGTCGTTTTGATCATAGTAAATATGAAAATCTTGGTAGGTATATTTTGATAAATGAAGTTACCATAGCACTGAGAAAACGGCTGACAGTTCATATAAAATTAGTTGTCAAGAATTTGCATGTTTTCTGATCGCAATCCCAATCCGCATTAAAATATGGAAAGCAGCAGTGATAGTGACAATGAAAATGTGCCTTGGGAAATTTCAATATAGCAGCCGCTGCTACAGCACAATTATTGCCTGAAAAATCAAAATCAAGGTATAGAAAACGTGTATGATTCGTTCACGAAATGGATGGAGATGAAGCAATGCAAAATTATAACAGAGGATGTAATGTTGGCCTATTTGGCGCATAAATCAGAAACAGTCAAATCCTCCACTCTGTGGAGCATGTACTCTATGTTGAAAAGTACCATTTTAGTAAAGAAAAATGTTAACATAGCCATTTTCCCAAAAGTTCTCGCATTTCTTAAAAAGGAAGAATGTTGGTTACAAAGCCAAAAAATCAGAAGTTTTCAGCAGTGAACAGATCAGCAAATTCATTAGAGAAGCGGATAATGATACATATCTAATGCTGAAGGTGATTTTAACAAAATATTACGATTGTAGGATATAAAAGTATCAACTTACTTTTCAGGTAGCAACAATTATTGGGTTAGCCGGCGCGTGCAGAAGAGAAGAACTGACAAAAATGTCGATTGATTTAATAAACGATAAGGAAGACATGTTTGCTTGTGAAAATACCGGATTCCAAAACACATATTGAGAGAACTTTTGTTGTAATTGGGCAAGAAAACCTGCTGTTGTATAGACAATATTTATCTTTACGGCCATCTCATACTCCACACAACAGATTATTCGTGAATTACAAAAAGGAAAATGTTCGATTCAGCCTGTTGGTATCCACACTTTCGGGAGTCTCGGAATGAAAATCGCAGAGTTTTTACATTTGCAATCCTAAAAATTACACAGGCCATAGCATTCGTCGAACTTCGGCGACGTTATTTGCTGACAATGGTGGAAACATCACAAATTTGAAGAGACACGGTGGCTGGAAGTCTACCAATGTGGCTGAAGGATATATAGATAATTCCCTTGAAAACAAAATTAAAATTGCCAAGACCATTCAAAAATCACCAGAAGAAAATAATCGATGCGAAACGGAAACTTTGCCATCTTGTTGTGGCTTCAACAAAAGGAATTTAAATATACCAGGCATTTTCAAACAAATTGAATCCCTTCAATATCAGTAATTGCTCGAATTTTAATATAAATATTAATATAAATAAGAATTAGAATGTTTCTGTTAATATGTGATATTTTCTGTTCTGTTTAATTTAAATAAGAATTAAAATATATAAAAAGAAATGTGTCGTCTCATTGATTTGTTATTCTAGACGGTTGCCGAAAATATTGTATCGCAACACGCTCTGAAAATGGTTTTTTTGGACTCATAGACTTCTAGGACTCGCTTGCGCTCGTCCTAGAATTTTGTCTATTCGTCCAAAAAAAAAAAAAAAAAAAAAAAACTATTTCCGGACTTGTTACGTAAATTACTATTTTCTCAGAAATTGTATGCATAGTACAGAAAATTTTATCGAACAAAAAATGTAGAGGACGTTGCGATCTACATTTTTTGTCATTGGTGCAATGCTGCACGACTCAAAGCGCACAAAGTAGGTGGCGCTAAAGTATCAAAAAAGTGTTTTTCATGTTTTCCGCCCTGAAAATGTTGCTTTAATGCAAAAGTTTAAATGTAAGAGTTGTTCTTACATTATTATCAACAACTTTTATTTAAACATTATTTTGTACAACTTACCATTTTGAAGCTGCAGCTTGCAGAAGAATGAAAATCCAAATATACTGTTGTACGCAGTATGAGTACACATCAGTAGTGCACGTTTAAATCAAGATTTTACTAATTTAATTTTTCTTAGCAATCAAACTTTATTAAATAAAATTTTAATTTGTTTTTGACAAGTATTATCCATTATTTGATTCGCATTCTGTTATGAATTATTTTGTTGAACTCTCAATGTTATTAACAAAGACAATTTTTAATGTTTTCCAGTTTTGTTTTTCATTTTTTTAAAATGTCATCAATTAAACAGATTTATGAATGGGTTTTGAAAATTTGGATAAGAAACAAACAACAATTCAATTAAAGTCATTATTTGAGTTTTAATTTTCAAGTAAACGTTTAATTCAGTTTTGTATTTGTATTTATTAACGATTGTATAGAAAAAGCATACAAAATATTGCAAAATACTTACAAATCTAAATCGCTTACAATTTTTCAACTCTTTCAGTGGTCGCATGAGGAAAAGGCTACTCAGTCCACCTTTTTATGCTTCAATGAAGAGGTTCTTTATATACTAGGTGATCGTTTTTATGTACATGTTTTCATTTCATAATGATTGTTTGACAGTTTTGAATCTATGCTAACTGGTTGTTCCGCATTGCTAATTTATCTTTTGTTAGAGCTTCGTAGTTTTTTTCTCAGTGGTTCTTGCTCTGGAGATTCACTTCTGGCGCTTTCTGAAGAGGAACTAGCGGCCGACCGTTCTATCACTCTTTTTGCTCCTTATTATTGCTCATTTTCTCCCAACATGATCTTGATACTAAATGTACTACTTGGGAAGGAAAATCCAAATCATCGTCATCAAGAAAAGTGTCTTCTTCCACCTCAATAACTGGCGCGTTACTGCAATCTTCGCCACAACAGTTTTTGCAGGCAACTGAGCAATGGACACCTGCCTTTCTGCATCCACCTCTTGAACCGCAAAAACCGTTTGTTTGACATGAACAACTGATAAGATCAATTACTTCAGATGGTGCCGGGGTTTCATTGTTGTTACTGGTTCCAGTCCTCGCTGAGTTTCCTTCCATCCCCAGGTCGTTGGCTCAAAGTAATTTCCTAACCAGGCTTGCACTTGGAGGTAAACTCTTCTGACTATGAAAATTCGCTGCATCAGGTGAAGGTGGGAGAGAACATAAATTCACTTTTGTTTTTGTAGCACACTGTGAAAATTTTCTGAAGCGAGTTCAGAGCAAGGTCGTCTTCCGTACTGCCATTGTACCGAGTTGTAAATATAGTTTGCCCTGCAGTTTCAAATAAATGCAGTACTTGTACATTTATTATTGAAGACCTCCAAAGCAGCTATTACGTTATCTTACGGCCCTTTTGTTAGAACAATGCCAACGTCGCCGGAGAAAGTCACAATAGGACTGAGAAAAACTACCGTTAGCAGACCAGTGCTATATATATGCAGCGCTATGTATTACTATAACTTGTAAATGGTAAGTTGTACGAAAAAATGTTGAAATAAAAGTTGTTGATAATAATGTAAGGAACAACTTTTACATTTAAACTTTTGCATTAAAACAACATTTTCAGGGCGAAAAACATGAAAAACACTCTTTTGATACTTTAGCGCCACCTACTTTGTGTGCGCTTTTAGTCGTGCAGCATTGCACCAATGACAAAAAATGTAGATCGCAACGTCTCTACATTTTTTGTTCAATAAAATTTTCTGTACGATGCATACAATTCGAGAAAAAATGCATTTTTACTTTTTTTGAGTTTTTCAAAAAACCGCTAACATTTCAGCGAGGCCATCGCAAAGGTAGCTTAGTTACATCATTTTCAACAAATGTACCAAATTTCATCGAGCGGGTAATTATACCCGCACCAAATGTACAGATTGACTGAACTATATTGCGCCAAGCTGATCGTTAATGGTTATTTTTTAACCAAACCAATTCATAAATAAAATATCTCAAAATGTAAACAAGTTTTTACGGCTATATAAACCATATTGAAATACGGTCATCCTTTATTTGGGGAAAATTAGGTATTCCCTTATTATATTTAAAGATCCCTAAAAAGATGTGAAAGCGCTGACGTGTCTGTCAAAATATGGGAAATCTTATTAAAGGACTGGCAAAATGGACTCGACGTTTTTCAGATTTCAGAAAATACATTATGAGTCTTCAATATTTCTGGTCTGGAAATCCCAGAATAAAAACCTACAGCCGTTTGGCTCCTTCACTGTTAAGTTTCTCGCCCTGATATTGTTCTACAGTATCACAGATAAGTCAATTGTTTTATTTTAATTCATGAACACAAAGCTGCCATTGTATTATTGTGGATACGAAAACTTATACTATTATGAGACTGTAACGAAGTTTAATATCTTATCGTCAACTGGATTCTGTACATATTTTACTAATAAACGGAATACATATCAAATTTATTGTGATTCGTTCTGTGCTGGATTTGAAGCAACATAGAGAGTAAATTTTTCTACGCATTTTATTGTTGAAGTTGTTGAAGTGGGGTTTAAACGTAACAAATTGGTTATTTCAGAAAAATTAATAAAGCATTCAAATGTTGTGAACGTTTATTTTAATGGATCACAAACCACATTTTCAGAAACTATTATTACATTAAAGTCGATGTCTCGAATCAGAAAGTTTATTCGAATAAAATATTTGTTAAGGGTCCATCGGAAATGTCAATGATATCGTGGATATCCACAAATTCCTCTCGTATGATATGAAGATACATCAAATATATAGTCAATGATATTGTGGATATTCACAAAATCCTCTCGTATGACATGGACATATGATATAGACTAGTAGGCGACCTCTTTCGTCTTTCAGGAAGATTCAGGTATTTCAAGGGATATGCCTTTAATGGCATATAAGAACTCGAAACTTATAGTACATCGGCATATCCTTATTATAGCTGAGTCGAGATTATAAAGCCTCCTACAAATTTCGGAAGCCTCTTGTACCTTTAAATTTTTGAATTAGTAGTATTTCTTATGGACATTCAGAATGCAGTACTAGGTAATGCAGAAAACCATCGTAAACCTAAAAATGTTATGTGAACTCTTATTTTTTCAATGGGGCACCCTGTATTTTATTTTCGTAATCGGTCAAGCTCTCTTCTGGTTTCAAATATACGGAGTGTCAAAGTCAGTTTACACTGTTCTATTCACGCATGCGCGTATTCTTTGCCAGTTCAGGAGTTATAAAAAATTTCAGATATAAATCTTTACTGAGGTTATCTCAGGCAATTCTCTAAAAATATGAATATTTTCGTCAATATTTAGGGTAGCTGTGGAACGCGACATGACAATTATGCGATTTCTTCATATCAAACGAACCATGGATAATAAAAAAACTGATAATTATTCTATTTATCTATTAACTAAAAATTCCGCAGTTAGTTCTTCACACTATCGGGATCTTTTAATCAAGTTTTTGAGGATTTCCTTCTTCATTACTGGATAATTATTGAGGTTATCAATTTCTGCTTGTATTCTGATTTTAATATCTTCAATATTTTGCAAACGGGTTATTACACTTGATATTTCAAATATCTCTATAAGAAAGTGTCCAATGGGGTTAAGTCGGGACTGTTAGGAAGCCATAAAATGGTCCCGCCGTTCCTACCAATCCACATATCGTATCTTTCATTGAGGTATTCTCTAACAGGTGCTACAACTGCTATGAGCTGTTGCTCCGTCTTGCTGCCAAATTATATATCGTAAAGTTTTCATAAATAACATAACATAAATCAACAAAATTCTTATCGCCTTTGTTTATCCAAATAGTTTAATTTTTGAAATTTAGTATATTTAAAATCATATGATATTTCTTTTAATTATTTTGCACCTGCGTGAATATTGATTGGAAATCTCGACTGCAATCGCGTATGGACTTAATTGAGTTTTCTAGAAAAATGTTATACAGGAATTTTCAGATAAATTTATTACCTTGATTACCTTGAAAATAGAAAGAATATTTAATTCTTGATTTTCAGTCCTTTGGTCTTAGGTTTCTGTTTTATTAACCCAATATTTCGTGAAAGTTTAGATAACTTTACAAATGTTTTCTCACTGGGAAATTTTCTGTGCGCTAAAAACGCCAAAAAAAAAATTTATTTTTTGTTTGCATTTTTTGGCGCTCTTGTTCACCCGAACAGAGTGCCTATCATTTTGCCCGAATGTCTGTAATTTTGGAATATCGATCCGAAATCGATTGGGTTGAAGACTCGTGGCGAAAGTTGAGTCTGTCCGGGCCGTATCCTCTCTAGCATCCAAAGGGAATCAGCTAGAGTTTTCAAATTTTCAGAATAGGTTGATTGTCCAAATATCTCGGTCAAGTTCGTTATTGGGCAAAATCCGTCGGATGGTTCAGTAATTATAAGCATCTGAAATTTTGTTTCCTCAATAACTACTAGAATATCCATCCGATCAAGTTGATACTTGAATGTTATTGAGGAGGCCGAAACGAAACGGCTTGCAAAATTTAGCAGAAATCGTCAGGCAGGAAAATTTTTAAAAATTCCAAAAAAAAAAATTTTCAATACTCAATATCTCCTAAGACTTCATTTAGATTTAAATAAAAATCCGTATATATATTGAGGTTACCGATATTCTTAATCATCCTCAAATTTCATTGTCGTAGCTTTCCACTTCTGAAGATATGATCATTTTTCATTTACTCAAGAGAAAAATAGAAATGTCATGAAGTCCGAGTTTTTGTCATTGAAAGATTTGCCATCACAGATCGATATTCGTTTGACAACTCTGTACACCTAAATATCAGTGTGGATTTGGCGTAATATCAATCAAAATTTTCACTAGAATTCATAGAGGTAGAATTCGATGTCGATGGCGTTGTCAAAACTCAGAATCTGCAATGACATAAGTTTTTAGGAGAAACATAGAACAAAATTTGGTGAAAATTATGAGTAGTTATTTTCAAATTGAGATAAAGGTTTGTTTATTCATCAGGCTTTCATATTTGCATCACATTGTCCCATAAAGTGACGGAAAAAGACTATTGTTCGCCCGATCAGAGAGCTTATAGATTTGTTAAGGTTTGAATATTTACTCAGAAAGTAGCTCAACAAAAGAGCCAAAGCAATCTGACCTCACGTCTAAATTTTCTAAATTTTTTTTATTATGTTTGGTATAGCAGTTCAGCATTAACAATAAAAACTAAGTCAAAATTTATTTTGGCCGTTTCAAACAGTGGAACATGGAAAAGAAGAATTTTCACGGAAAATAATCATTCTTATAATTTAAAACTTGCTTTTGAGAGGTTCTAATAAACCCCTTAAATTGAAAAACATCAAAAACATGAGGTGGGTCCTTAAACTACAAAATTACTTCTAAAGCATTTTTCATTTACATTGAAAACAATCGAGTTACTTAAACTAAAAACAATTTTTTCAAAAACAAAAGTTGATATAATTTGCATTTGATGGCGTTAGCAACTGACCTTGAAGATGACGTACGTTTTTAGGTAGAATTCATAGTGAACAAAAGTTAGTGAATATGGTGAATTATTTCCTAAGACTTCATTTAGATTATTCAATGAAAATTTCGTATATATATTGAGGTTACCCATATCTTACTTCATCCTTCACCCTTACAGAGTCGTAGCTTTCTTCTGAAGATATGATCATTTTTTCTATTTACTCAAGAAGAAAATAGAAATGTCATAAAGTCCGAGCTTTCTTTTTCATTGAAAGATTTGCCATCACAGATCGATATTCGTTTGACAACTTGCGGACCTAAAAATCAGTGTCAGTTGGCGTAATATCAATCAAAAATTTTCATAGAATTCATAGAGGTAGAATTCGATGTCGATGACGTTGTCAAAATTCAGAAAAGCACAGACGTAATATCAATCAAAAAATTTTTTTATCATAGAGAAAGAAATTGATGGCGTTGTCAAAACTCAGAAAAACAATGACGTAAGTTTTAGGAGAAGCATAGAACAAAATTTGGTGAAAATTATGAGTAGTTATTTTTAAATTGAGATAAAGGTTTGTTTATTAATTAGGCTTTCATATTTGCATCACATTGTCCCATAGTACGGAAAAGACTATTGTTCACCTGATCAGAGAGCTTATAGATTTGTTAAGGTTTGAACATTTACTCGTAAGTAGCTCAACAAGAGCGCCAAAGCAATCTGACCTCACGTCTAAATTTTCTAAATTTTCTTTATTATGTTTGGTACGGCAGTTCAGCAATAATAAATTCTGTTATGAATTATTTTGTTGAACTCTCAATGTTATTAACAAAGACAATTTTTAATGTTTTCCAGTTTTGTTTTTCATTTTTTAAAAATGTCATCAATTAAATAGATTTGTTAGGTTTGAATATTTACTCATAAGTAGCTCAACAAGAGCGCCAAAGCAATCTGATATCGTCTAAATTTTCTAGAAATTTTCTTTATTATGTTTGGTATTTATTAACGATTGTATAGAAAAAGCATACAAAATATTGCAAAAATACTTACAAATCTAAATCGCTTACAATTTTTCAACTCTTTCAGTGGTCGCATGAGAAAAAGGCTACTCAGTCCACCTTTTTTATGCTTCCAATAAAGAGGTTCTTTATATACTAGGTGATCGTTTTTATGTACATGTTTTCATTTCATAATGATTGTTTGACAGT
Organism: Micraspis discolor; assembly: GCA_030674115.1. Taxonomy (NCBI): domain Eukaryota; kingdom Metazoa; phylum Arthropoda; class Insecta; order Coleoptera; family Coccinellidae; genus Micraspis; species Micraspis discolor. The sequence continues at coordinate 1,141,640 of JARTUT010000006.1, read as the reverse complement.
TTTGAATCTATGCTAACTGGTTGTTCCGCATTGCTAATTTATCTTTTGTTAGAGCTTCGTAGTTTTTTTCTCAGTGGTTCTTGCTCTGGAGATTCACTTGGCGCTTTCTGAAGAGGAACTAGCGGCCGACCGTCTATCACTCTTTTGCTCCTTATTATTGCTCATTTTCTCCCAACATGATCTTGATACTAAATGTACTCCTTGGGAAGGAAAATCCAAATCATCGTCATCAAGAAAAGTGTCTTCTTCCACCCCAATAACTGGCGCGTTACTGCAATCTTCGCCACAACAGTTTTTGCAGGCAACTGAGCAATGGACACCTGTCTTTCTGCATCCACCTCTTGAACCGCAAAAACCTGTACCGTTTGTTTGACATGAACAACTGATAAGATCAGTTACTTCAGATGGTGCCGGGGGTTTCATTGTTGTTACTGGTTCCAGTCCTCGCTGAGTTTTTTTCCATCCCCAGGTCGTTGGCTCAAAGTAATTTCCTAACCAGGCTTGCACTTGGAGGTAAACTCTCCGACTATGAAAATTCGCTGCATCAGGTGAAGGTGGGAGAGAACATAAATTCACTTTTGTTTTTGTAGCACACTATGAAAATTTTCTGAAGCGAGTTCGAGCAAGGTCGTCTTCCGTACTGCCATTGTACCGAGTTGTAAATATAGTTTGCCCTGCAGTTTCAACAAATGCAGTACTTGTACATTTATTATTGAAGACCTCTAAAGCAGCTATTACGTTATCTTACGGCCCTTTTGTTAGAACTATGCCAACGTCGCCGGAGAAAGTCACAATAGGACCGAGAAAACTACCGTTAGCAGACCAGTGCTATATATGCAGCGCTATGTATTACTATAACTTGTAAATGGTAAGTTGTAAAAAAATGTTGAAATAAAAGTTGTTGATAATAATGTAAGGAACAACTTTTACATTTAAACTTTGCATTAAAACAACATTTTCAGGGCGAAAAACATGAAAACACTCTTTGATACTTTAGCGCCACCTACTTTGTGCGCTTTTAGTCGTGCAGCATTGCACCAATGACAAAAATGTAGATCGCAACGTCCTCTACATTTTTTGTTCAATAAAAAAAACTAAGTCAAAATTTATTTTTGGCCGTTTCAAACAGTGGAACATGGAAAAAGAAGATTTTTCGCAGAAATTTTCACGGAAAATAATCATTAATCATTTAATATTGCTTTAGAGGATCTAATAAACCCCTAAAATTGAAAAACATCAAAAACATGAGGTGGGTCCTTAAACTACAAAATTACCTAAATATTTTTCATTTACATTGAAAAACAATCGGAGTTACCTCTTATACTAAAACGAATTTTTCAAGAACAAAAGTTGATATAATTTACGGTAATACCGGAAGATACCTGTCAGAAATTTTTCCTCTCCAACACTTGAAAATAAAATCTCCAGTTTTTCATTAAAATATTCTTAAGGCTGTACACCACCTTGCGGCGAAACTCGAATTCCGCTAGATGGCACCAAGCGAAAATTTCAAGGAACTGAAAACAGGCACGCCCATTGTACGAAATAGGACGGTCTGTACGGTATTTATGACCCCTAATAAACTTTCTAGGTACTGTCGCCGGTGGGTAGGATCGAAACGGAACGTAAGTTTGTGTTTATGGATTTTTTGTGGGTTTCGAAGAGAATGGTAAATACAGAGTTCATTCTATTTAGACCGGTCAATTGAGACCAAATAACAAGGGTGAAGTTACATAAATTCCCTACAAGCTGAGAGTCGGTGAAATTGTTCAAAACATAATTATGAATAAAATATTGGTTTCCCTGTATGGAAAAATTTATTCAAGGTTAAAGGCCAAAAATTCGGTTTTCACGATTTTCTGCAAAACGTCAAGTTTTATGTTGAAATTACTCCAGACAAATATTGTAGAACATATAATTATCTATAAAATGTGTATCAATATTTTGTTCCAAAGAGTCACCGTTTTTGAGTTATAACGGTTCAAAAAATTATGAAAGTTGTAATCGTCATAATATACATAATTTGGCCAAGTATACAGGGTGAGTCAAAATTGTGTATCGAGCTATCTGGGAGTACATTGAAAAATAAGTATAGTATGACGATTACAACTTTTATAACTTTTTGAAACGTTGTATCTCAAAAACGGTGGCTCTTAGGAAAAAAAGTTGATACATATTTTATAGATAATACATGTTCTACAATTTTTTCTGGAGTAATTTTGTGATAAAACTTGCCTTTTTGCTGAAAATCGCGAAAATGCATTCTTGACCTTTGACCTTGACTTGAATATTTCCGTACAGCGGAATAATGAAAAACTTTCAAATTTTATTCATAATTAGGTTCTGAACAATTGCACCAAACTTTCAGCTTGTTGGGAATTAATGTAACCCTGAATGTCTAAATTGACCCTATAATTATTTATGTGAATGTGAGTGATGCAAATTAATTATAACAATCTCTTGAATTTGTACATTGGGCGTTATACTACATGAAAAAAAATTTATTCGGACAAATCTAATCAGTTGAAGAAGCATATAAAATTTCCATGTCTCCAAAACATTTTTCCTGGGCATATCAAACATGGAAAATAAAAATTTTCGTTTTTAAAATGTATTATTTGGATTGAGGAAGCTGATATAATGCAATACATATTGAAACAAAATGTCCCTAGCTGAGGTTGGTGCACGCGGTACCATACAATTCTGCGTATGATACAATAGTCCAGGAAAAACCTCAGCAGAAAAACCCTGCCCCCGTGTCAAAAACATATAACTTTCTACGGGTGTTCGACTTCTGCATCTGAAAAAATTCGATATAATTTTTTCCGCTGAGAGACTAGAATCTAGGCTTCGTTCGTGAGAAACACTTACCCACTTCCATAATAATTTCAATTTATCTCATGGACACTCAATCCTCTTGGTATTCTGCCATCTATTATTTCTGGAAGAATGCACTTCTTGTAAAAATCCTCTAATTTTGGAAGCATCGTATATCTCCAGAAATTCCGATCCTTATTATGGTTTGCACATGGAAATAATTATCGCAATAAAGAATCAAGTCGCAATATTCTCTACGGCATATATTTAATTGTCCCTGAATTTGTTAAGAATAGTACCATACCTGGGGTCATAAATGATCATAAATGAAGGATAAGATTCTATTGGCCCATCTGCCGTAAAGAGGTGTCAACCATTGGGAGGCGGGCCAAATACAATTATTTAATACAAGAACGAGAATAACTCGAAAAATTGAGAAAATTGAAAAAAAAAAATTAGCTAATTTCAAAGTTCAATGTAATACCGAACGACTACCTATGAGTTTTTTTCGATAAAATATTTCCTTGAGGAAATATTTGCATCTGAAGAGTATTTCAATTTTCAAAGTGTAATTAGCCAAAAACTATGCATCATATCAAAAATCGGCGGAAGGTACGCACTAGGGAATACTCATGCCAATGCTCACTCAAATTTTGAATGAAATCCGACAAACGGTTTATGCGTTATTCTTGAAGTAAATTAGCATTGAAATAGTATAGGCACAAAGAAGGTGATGTACAGCCTTAAGAATGGTTTTCGGGATACACACTGTGTAGATAGATAACTTTTTCAACTGACATAAGGTATATTTTCAATGTTTGCTGCGATTTCAAGTTTTCGTAATACTGTCTTTCATGAGATGGAAAAAAAATAAGGACAACACTTTCGAGAAACACCTAGTACCTATAAAACTGCTAATAGATGTTGCTAAGCGGTTTTCGCAAATAGTTCATGATGAAAATACACCTACAAGAAATTTCTTTCGTCCACATTAAAAGAGAGAAAGGACTTTCCACTCAAAAATTGTTGAATTCACGTTATGCTGGACGTAGTGTTTACAAAACAGCTACTAAAAATAGTTGGAGTAATGTAATACCGTGAAAATTTTCAAAAATCCATTGTAAAAGTCCAATTTATAATACCGATAAGCATTTACTGACCGTGTCACTCATTCTTAATAAAAACACAACTGCTTGTTAAAATATTGAACACACTTGATGCACAGTGCACAGAATGCGTTCACTAACCATGACCGTGAATATAGTCAATATATTGCTCGTCAGTTTTCATTTCAATACGTATTCGCGCAGCTCTTTATGATTCATCATGATTTCCAGGAAGAGGCACACTTAAAAAAAATTACTTAATATACAATGTTGCGGACTGATAAGAGAGATCGTTCTATTCGATCCATTACATGATAATGATTATTGAGCTCAGTACAACACATGCATCTGAAAGTTCGTCGGTTATTTATTCTCTTGAGCTTGTCTAGTCGAAAAATGAAATGATAGAAAAACACTGACGTGAGGTTAAGAGCTTTTGCGCGCTTCTTTTAAGGCTGTACATCACCTTCTTTGTGCCTATACTATTTCAATGCTAATTTACTTCAAGAATAACGCATAAACCGTTTGTCGGATTTCATTCAAAATTTGAGTGAGCATTGGCATGAGTATTCCCTAGTGCGTACCTTCCGCCGATTTTTGATATGATGCATAGTTTTTGGCTAATTACACTTTGAAAATTGAAATACTCTTCAGATGCAAATATTTCCTCAAGGAAATATTTTATCGAAAAAAACTCATAGGTAGTCGTTCGGTATTACATTGAACTTTGAAATTAACTAAATTTTTTTTTTCACTTTTCTCAATTTTTCGAGTTATTCTCGTTCTTGTATTAAATAAATGTATTTGGCCCGCCTCCCAATGGCAGATGGGCCAATAGAATCTTATTCTTCATTTATGATCATTTATTACCCCAGGTATGGTACTATTTTTACCAAATTCAGGGACAATTAAATATGTCCCGTAGAGAATATTCCGACTTGATTCTTTATTGCGATAATTATTTCCATGTGCAAACCATAATAAGGGATCGGAATTTCTGGAGATATACGATGCTTCCAAAATTAGAGGACTTTTTTCAAGAAGTGCATTCTTCCAAAAATAATAGATGGCAGAATACCTAGAGGAATGAGTGTCCGCGAGATAAATTGAAATTATTATGGAAGTGGGTAAGTGTTTCTCACGAATGAAGCCTACATTCTACTTCTCTCAGCGGAAAAAATTATATCGAATTTTTTCAGATGCAGGGTCGAACACCCATAGAAAGTTATATTTTTTTTTGACACGAGGGCAGGGTTTTTTCTGCTGAGGTTTTTCCTGACTATTGTATCATACGCAGAATTGTATGGTACCCCGTGCACCAACCTCAGCTAGGGACATTTTGTTTCAATATGTATTGCATTATATCAGCTCCTCAATCCAAATAATATATTTTAAAAACAAAAATTTTTATTTTCCATGTTTGATATGCCCAAGAAAAATGTTTTGGAGACATGGAAATTTTATATGCTTCTTCAACTGATTATATTTGTCCGAATAAATTTTTTTTTATGTAGTATAACTCCCAATGTACAAATTCAAGAGATTGTTTTAATTAATTTGCATCACTCACATTCACCTAAATAATTATAGGGTCAATTTAGACATTCAGGGTTACATTAATTCCCAACCAGCTGAAAGTTTGGTGCAATTGTTCAGAACCTAATTATGAATAAAATTTGAAAGTTTTTCATTATTCCGCTGTACGGAAATATTCAAGTCAAGGTCAAAGGTCAAGAATGCGTTTTTCATGATTTTCAGCAAAAGGCAAGTTTTATCACAAAATTACTCCAGAAAAAATTGTAGAACATATTTTATCTATAAAATATGTATCAACTTTTTTTCCTAAGAGCCACCGTTTTTGAGATACAACGTTTCAAAAAGTTATAAAAGTGTAATCGTCATAATATGCATTCTGGGATATGAGTTTATCCATCATACTATACTTAATTTTCAATGTACCCCAGATAGCTCGATACACAATTTCGACTCACCCTGTATACGTGACCAAATCATGTATATTATGACGATTACAACTTTCATAATTTTTTGAACCGTTATATCTCAAAAACGGTGACTCTTTGGAACAAAATATTGATACACATTTTATAGATAATTATATGTTCTACAATATTTGTCTGGAGTAATTTTAACATAAAACTTGACGTTTTGCAGAAAATCGTGAAAACCGCATTTTTTGGCCTCCTTGAATAAAATTTTTCCATACAGGGAAACTAATATTTTATTCATAATTATGTTTTGAACAATTTCACCGACTCTCAGCTTGTAGGAATTTATGTAACTTCACCCTTGTTATTTGGTCTCAATTGACCGGTCTAAATAGAATGAACTCTGTATTTACGATTCTCTTCAAAACCCACAAAAAATCCATAAACACAAATTTACGTTCCGTTTCGATCCTACCCACCGGCGACAGTACCTAGAAAGTTTATTAGGGGTCATAAATACCGTACAGACCGTCCTATTTCGTACAATGGGCGTGCCTGTTTTTAGTTCCTTGAAATTTTCGCTTGGTGCCATCTAGCGGAATTCGAGTTTCGCCGCAAGGTGGTGTACAGCCTTAAATACCCCCAGATAAAGAACTATTCGATGAATTTGGCGCAATAACTAACTTGACCGAAATATTGGGACAATTAATCTATTTTGAAAAAAACAAAACTCTAGCACATTTTATTCGTCTACGGCCAGACACACTCAAGTTTTAACAGTCGAGAATTGCTGACATTTGGGAAAAACGATAGCCCTCTGTTCTACTAGTTTAATGAACTAGAACAAGCGTTCTTATATCTTCTCGTGGGTTTACTCTACGAAGATTAAATTTCATAACATGCAATATATCAATAACGTCCATGAATGCACAATTTTTGTAGAGAGCCGACGAATATCTTATGGGTAAAGGAATATTTCCAGAAAATTTTTTTTCAAATAAATCACTAGCGCACATTGATAATGTAGGAGAATCAATATACAGGGTGAGTTTTTGACCACTGCGTTAATTTAACCATAGGTTCTTGAGATCAAAAGAAACACTTTTCCATTGCAGTTTTTCCATATTCAGCTGCGTTAAAAAGTTATAAGCATTTTCAGTTTTCACATTGGGCAAAGACCCCTCTGTAGTCCAGTTTAGTTTGAATGAAAAATACCTTCCACTAATGAATCTGAATTGTTTAAAAACATTATTTTCCCTCTAAAAAAAGATTTACTCACTCATGTTTCATCCGATAAGGTCCAAATTGTGTGAGATTCTGCAAATTTTTTTGACGGTCAAATGTTTATGCAATATTGAATGTATGCTGGTCCCACTAATGTCTGAGGTTGACTCAATCTCACGATAGATCACATGACGATATTGCAATATCAGTTATCGCACAGGATCAATGGTTTTTGAAACAAAAACTGATTTTGGATGATCTTCACGAAATTCGTTTTGGAGAGAACTACGACCTCGATTAAATTCACAATACCATCGATAAACATTGGTCCTTGATGGCGCTTCATCGCCCAAAATTGAATCAAGTTGATCGGTGCATTTTTGTTGAGTTAATTCACGTAAGAAGTTGCTTATACAAGTAAATCCACGATTCATCACCTGTCACGATGTCATAGATCGCGATCGTATTTTTGGAGCACAAAAATGAAACAGTTTTCCCATACTCCAAAGCAGACAAATTCAGAGGAAACAATAATAAGCTAATAGGTACACATGATGAACTTATTCCTCAAACAATTTTTTAGTTGAACAAGAAAAATATTATAAATATCGACTCGAATCATGGTTGAATACATGTTCGACTATTATTGTTAATTATTTGATTTTCATTAATTTATTTGCACCTAAGTGTAACTCTAAGTAGTTTTTAAATCGCAGATAACTACAAATTTGATCCAGTGCGAAACTATGGCAGGAGTACTGTCAGCTGAATTATAAAGAATTCAAAACAACTCAACCAATGTTCGTAAGTAAATATATGTTTCGAAATTATATGGAATACAGATTTGATTCGATAATGCCAGCCTCTAGTGGAAATGAACTCCGGTAATTACAAGAGTTGAACCAAAATTCCACTGAATTGTTACGATCATTCATTTTTAGTATTGCTATATCTATTTATAACGACGTAAATTAAAACTCTATACTTATTTGACCAAAATCAATATATCAGAGTTTCCAGCATAAAAATGGAAGGAAAAACTTACTCGCTGGTAAAATGAGCTGTGGACAAATTTCGATCAATTTACATTCATAAACTAGTTTAAAACGTCAATGATATCATTAAATAAATGCACAAAAAGAAAACATTGAAACACTACTTAACCTCTACCAAAGTCTGCTCTGCCTACTTCCAACCATAGAGACCATAAAAATTAGAGCAGGGTAGCTCAGATACTTCAAGTCTGGTGATCAGACAGCTAACGTCAAATAATACAGGGGTTGCCTGATAATAATCTGATCCTTGAAATTGTTCGTTTCGTACGAGCTTGAGTTTTGAAACTCAATTTGGTTTTTAAATACCTTTGCTGATCTCTTCCTCCCGATGAAATAAGAAGAGCAACGCACGAAGCATTCCTGAGACGTATAAATAAATGTCTAGAAATTAGCGGTCAAAACTTTGAGCATCTTCTCTAGTTATAACTGCGAGAGTTTGCCATGGTTCTCCTAATAGTAACTTGAAGTCGGTTTCAAGAAGGGGTGAAAAATCTACAGCATGGTTCAAATAACAGTTCCTGAAAATTTCATCTTTTTGGCGTAAAGGGAAAAAAAATAGCTGAAAATTCAAGACGAAAAACAGGTTTTTGTGAATACCTCAGAAAGTATCCACTTTAGGGCAAGGGTGTTATGCATACACTCACATTATTTTTTAACGTAGATTCAATATCTGCCATAAAAAAATGGGGTTCTAATTTGAAAAAAATTGATTTTTCACGATTTCGTCATCCCTAACTTTGAAAGCGATTTTTCCACCCCCTCTATTATGAATCGTGATTTCGATTTTTAAAGTGGATACATCAATCTTACATCTTGAAAAATCCCAAAAATGAAAATTTTCCATCCAAAAACCTCGAAGTTATTCTTGTTTCAAAGGAGCTCTATTTTCGATTTTTTTTTCGAATTTTCCCCCTCAGAGAGAATTTTCCAACCAAAACTGAAAAATGTTACATCAAAATAACTTGAAATTTTCTAAGGAATCTATTTCTGCCATAAAAAAATGGTGTTGTAATTTGAAAATCGGAAGTTGAGGTCATTTCCGGAAAAACCGGAGGTGCTCATGCCTTGAAAATATTTTAGATTTCATCAGCATCGTGAAATACTTATAAGTACTGAATTTCATGAAAATACGTTCAGTAGTTTCCCGTATAAATATGGTTGAGGTTCCTTGTGTGAAAGACCCTGTATAATGTAAATAATAAAAATGATGCATTTGTTATTATTTATGTATTCGGTGGGTTCATTATCTTCTTGAATGAGTCATGGGTTTAGGACAAACCAGAAACAATCAGAAACCTAAACTAACTGGAAAACATTGAAACACTACTTAACCTCTACCAAATTCTGCTCTGCCTACTTCCAACCATAGAGACCATAAAAATTAGAACAGAGTAGCTCAGATACTTCAGGTGATCAGACAGCTAACGTCAAATAATACAGGGGTTGACTGATAATAATCTGATCCTTGAAATTGTTCGTTTCGTACGAGCTGGGATACTGGATTTTCGTAATCCAGACGCATTTATATGAATTCATTTGTAATGCCATGCTGGTCGACGATTGGATAGATCAGGCATAAATTACTCTGTTTATTATTAACTAATCCCAAGTAATCGAGTACATAAAAACGCAAAATGACTGTAACAGGATATTTAGTTATTTCTGGCGCTGTTTTTACCTGAACAGAGGTCTTACCAATTTGCACAAATGCCTGTAATTTTCGGACTTTTAGGCCGTTTTGGTTGAATTCACTAATGAGGAATTCATTATCGAAACCGATTCAGTACGACCAATCGAGGGTGAACCCAATCACTCTAGAACGGAATGAGCTTTGAGGACCGAATATCTCGATTAAGCCTTTGATGTAGTAACGAACAAAATACCGTTTTACTGCCAAAGGATACTCTGCAGCAGCTATTCATCGTGAGCTTTGTGCCGTGTACGGACCAAAATTTATGAGTGAAGGAGTTGTCCGTGAATGGGTACGTTTATTTAAAAGTGGACGAGAAAACGTTCATGATGAAGAGAGGAGTGGTAGACCATCATTGGTGACTGACGAACTCGTTCAGACAGTTGATGCAAAAGTTCGTGAAAATCGACGTTTCACAATGGCGGAGTTGTCTACTAATTTTCCACAGATTTCTAAGACTCTTTTGTACGAGATAGTGACAGCAAAATTGGGTTACCGTAAGTTCTGTGCACGATGGGTGCCGAAAATTCTTACCGACCACCACAAAACTCATAGAATGGCCTCTGCATTAGACTTTCTGTCACGTTATGAGGACGAAGGAGAACCATTGTTAAACAGAATCGTGACCGGTGACGAAACCTGGATTAAGTACGTGAACCCTGAGACAAAAGAACAATCAAAGATGTGGGCACATTCAGATTCGCCTACCAAACCAAAAAAAAAGCCGGCAAGATTTTTTCTGCCAGAAAACTGATGGCAACGGTGTTTTGGGATGCCAAAGGGGTGTTGTTGGTTGAATTCATGGAACGTGGGACGACCATTAATCAAGACGTGTACTGTGAAACACTAAAAACATTACGACGGGCTATACAGAACAAACGCCGTGGTATGCTGACTTCCGGTATCGTTTTTGCACGATAACGCCCGTCCTCACTCTGCTCGCAGAACAACAGCCCTTCTTGAGTCCTTCACGTGGGACGTTTTCAACCATCCACCTTACAGCCCAGATATGGCGCCAAGCGATTATCACCTCTTCATGCATATGAAGAAATGGCTCAGGTCCCAGCGGTTTGATGACGACGAAGAGCTCAAAGATGCGGTCACAGGCTGGCTCAAGGCACAAGCGGGTGATTTTTATGCAGAAGGAATTTCAAAGCTTGTGAAGAGATACGATAAGTGCCTCAATCGTTATGGAGACTATGTCGAAAAATAGTGCAAAGATGTAGTTGTAAGATGTATATATTAAAATATTTTTACTTAACTTGGTGTATTTTTTTCAATTAACCGGTGTTAGTTTCTGAACGGCCCTCGTATATCGGAAAAACCACATGATGGACCGTCGGGCAGTCGAAATTTATTTCATAGTTGAATTCCCTATGGTGTCATCCCACTTCATCCCAAAAATAAAAATGTTCTATCAAGCAGTTTCCGAGATATTAAAAGTTTCTATGTAGGTCGGAAAATGCCTGAATTATAATAGGGAAGAGAAAAATTTCACTTGCACTATATTCCTACTACCTCTTCCCTTCCTAATGGCAAATTTCAATACATTCCTGTTGATTTTTCCCGAGAATTCCGCCTATTCACTGAATAATTTGAATCAACCCGCACGCCAATGACCATGCCGTTCGGGTATTTCCGACAAACGGTCTGCAGGCATTTGGTCTGTCAAGATCACACCCGTCTGTTAGTTTGGGATTGGGTGTAATTATATTATGTTTATAAAAATGATACATTTGTTATTATTTATATATTCGGTGGGTTCATTATCTTCTTGAATGAGTCATGGGTTTAGGACAAACCAGAAAAAATCAAAACCTAAACTAACCTAACCTCCCAAAACCAAATATTAGGTGTACAAATAAGTTTCCGCGGTTTGTCAAAAGATGGCCCCACCAGAAGGTTATGGAGAAATTGTCAGATGTAAAACGTAATATCCCAAGTTTAGTCATCTGGCAACACCATAACCTTAAAGTACTAGTGATTCGGTATCAGCATCACGTAATTTTTTTCGTGCAAAAATGTCAAGTTTTATTCCGAATAAGCAGCATTTGCGGGCGGGAACTTTTGATTTACTTCTTTAATGTGAAAAAATCTGCAGCTGAGGCGCATCGATTGCTTCTAGAAGCATATGGTGAAGCTGCTTTAAGTGAGAGAAGTTGTCAGGAATGGTTTCAAAAGTTTAAGAACGGTGAGTTTGACGTTAAAGACAAAGAACGCAGTGGAAGGCCGAAAGTGTACGAAGACATGGAATTTGAAGCACTATTGGAGGAAGATTCGTCCCAAACGCAAAAAGAACTTGCACTTACTCTACAAGTGACTCAACAAGCAATTTCACATGGTTTAAAATCGTTAGGAATGATTCAAAAACAAGGAAATTGGGTTCCATATGAACTAAAGCCGAGAGACGTTGAACGCCGATTATGCATGAGTGAAATGCTGCTTGCCAGGAATTAAAAAAAGAGTTCTTTGCATCTTATAGTCACTGGTGAAGAAAAATGGACTCACTACGATAATCCAAAGAAGAGAAAGTCATGCGTTAAGCCCGGCGAACCATCAACATCGACAGCTAAGCCGAATATTCGTGGAAAAAAACTCATGCTGTGTATTTGGTGGGATCAGCTTGGTGTCGTGTATTATGAATTACTGAAACCAAGCGAAACCATTACTGGAGCTCTCTACCGAACACATTACTACTCCAGACACGACAAAATTATTCTTTTACACGATAATGCTCGTCCACATGTTGCGGCGCCGGTAAAAACATACTTGGAAACACTCAACTTGGAAGTTTTACCCCACCCGCCGTATTCACCAGACTTAACCCCTTCTGATTATCATCTGTTCCGGTCGATGGCACATGGTCTGTCTGAGCAGCGCTTCACATCATATGAAGACACCGAAAATTGGGTAGATTTGTGGATAGCGTCAAAAGATGAAGAGTTTTTTCGACGGGGTATCCGAATGTTGCCAGAAAGATGGGGAATAGTAGTGGCAAATGATGGAAAATACTTTGAATAAAACGTAATGTACTTTTCCTTTACAATAAATTCCTAATTTTTTATAAAAAACCGCGGAAACTTATTTGTACACCTAATATTATGAATGAAACTCATTCAAATACTTTTAATGTACCAGACAATAACGCCAGTAAATATTGTGTGGTTGGTAATGGTTCAGAACCTTCATGAATGTGAGCATTTCAACTATTTAGTATTAAAGCCATGTCGAAAACGGTGTTATCGAATCCTCATTTCCGAGATAAATATTAAAAAATTATTTCCATTAAATTGTTAATAGACTGACAGTTCCGTGAATTTTATTCTGTATTACAGCAAAGCATCTCATATTTTTTTAGAGTTAAAATGTGATCTGAATAAAGTATTACAGTTATCAATAGTATTCCTGGAAATTAAAACAAAAAACTCATTTTTTATACGTGATCATTCCAGCCAATTGATTTTTTAATATTCAATTAAAAGAAATTGATGATATCATACAAAAATTGTAATTGAAACCAATTTTCTGGAATGCACTCACATAAATGATTTTTGTATGAGGCATTTCCAGTTAATGTCATAGACAATTACCGCTTCTCTTTCAATTGGTTCGGAGTGCAACCATTAGCCCATTCAACAGAAAAATCTTCACAATTATTCACAGAAACCTATAGTTATGATATCAGACATGCTGCAAGTCTTCGTTTTTTTATGTAGTTCAATGTGCACTGGGGGCCAAAGAGATCAAATGGGCGTGTGCCCCTCACGACCTTGACATACATTAGTCGACTGGATATGCCCCATACAGAATATAAATTGACCTACTTTCAGAATAATCAATCATTATCAACTATATTCAATTTACTTATGAAGGTTGGTAGTCTTTTTGTAGATTTGTTTGGCAATAGCTACGTAGTTTACTGCCAACTTCAAACAGAAACATTAATTTTGATCAGACACCCTCTAAAATGAACGATTTCGATCAGAGTAACAAAATAGAAATGATTGCCTATTCTCTACATTTTTCAAACTAGAACTTTCATTACACTGTCTTAATTTCCAAGAGATACAAATAAAATATATCTTCTTACCTCCATTTCTTCTTTTTTCGACAAACACGATCTGCCTTCCCTACTGGCTAACTCTTTCATCAAGGCCGTTTTTTTCTTTATCAGTTCTGGCACAATATTTTTTCTCGCAGTATGAATTATACCCATTTGGTAAAAGCTGAAATTAAAAAAAATTAAATTGATAATAAGTTTGATATTGTTTGAGAAATATAGAATATTGATGGAAATGATATAAAAAAATTACCACTCACCTTACTTCATAACCGGTGACTTCATTTACTATAATTTCATGAGGATCATCTGTTTCTTCTTTCCCATGCTTTTTTTTTACCAATCTATGAGCATGAGGCATAGTACTACTACCATTGTGATTAATTTGCCATATTGAACATCGTATGATAGCTGGTCCTTTGTAGTTATGTAACTATAAAATAATAATACTTATTTTTTTGACCATTTAACTTTTAATTTCATTTCACTTATTGATTATGAAATTTCAATTCTGAACAAATTTAGGTACTTTAGTTATCGTTCTGTGGTCGATATCTTTGTTTATGAATTAATATGTGAATAAATAAATATAAATCAGAGACTATTTTCATCAGAGACTTTAGTTTTCAGTTCATTTAAACCGGACTTTCTCGTTGTGCTAACAACCGATTCCAGTTCCAATAAATTATTATATTTTTGATATGGCAAGTTTTGCAACGATCCATTTGTAGCGGCAGGGGAGTGTGTAGGGATCTCTTGGCGGCACTCTATATAGCCACGCATAGCTTAATTCACAGCGCTCCGGTGGCCTAGAGGTTAGCGCTCAAGTTTCACACCGACTAGCATGGTACTAGGACTACAAGGTATTCTCACTTGGGGTACGAGTTTTGAACAAATTCGCGCATGACGTCATCAAGAGACCCCTTTGGTTCGTTAGAGGAGACAGAGATGTCTCCCGCATAGATTTACATTCCATAGTTTAATTTTAATGTCCAGAAGAACGAGTTTTGGAAACTTCGCGCATGACGTCAGCAAGATATAAGAAGCCTATTGGCTTATTCGAAATCGTCGTTTTCTTGGATTCGCCGAATAATGTGAATATAATTCATCTTTCACAATACAACAAAATATAGTATATGATGAAAAATGAATCCAAGTTATTTGAATGAAAATTTTGTTTGCTATTATGGTTTGCTTTGAAGTTGTAGATATTCCAGTAAACAAATAAACGTACTTATTAATTGTATATTAACATATGAAGATTCATGCAAAATAAAAACAAATTGGTTTCAATCAGCTTCAGAGAAAATAAACAAGAATAAGCTTCTACTCCCTCATCAGTTTCAATTCATGTTATAAAATACCATCAAGAATGATTTATAACTGAATTGAATCATTATGAGAACTTAAACTTTAAAGTAAGAAAATTAGTAATTTAAGAAATATAGCCCTGTATGTAACGTTGAATAACCAAAAAAAAATGTTATTCTGAAAATCCTAAAAGTAGATATCTGAGAAAGTTGGAGTTTGAAATATTCTTATTTTGTCGATGGTAGATAATTTTACTTCCTGATGTATATTACCAAAAAACCATCTATTTGGTGGCTGCAAGTGCCATCTGAAATACCTTTCTCGAACTATTTTATATTCGTTCACTTCTTTTGGCCTTTTTCGTCACAGAACACGAATATCAACGTTATAGGTGACCTCCGGTTATATACAGCATGTAGAGACATCTCTGATCAGTTCTAACAACCAACCAGGGGTCTCTTGATGACGTCACTACTGATATGCGCGTGAGAATACCTTGTAGTCCAAGTACCATGCCGACTAGGTACTAGGTGCCGGGTTCAACTCCCGGCGGCTCCCTCAAACTTCTAACCCCTGCCTCTATGGCATGGCGCACACAAGCCATACTGATGAGAACATGTGTGCGCCAGGGACGAAACGCATAAGTAGGGATAACTTTCGATCCTACACATTCCAATCGGTTTTCTATTAACTTCAGTAAATGCGAGACTGTTTTGTTGAGCGAAATGGAAGAAAGGCAACTCAACCATTTCATTGAAATATAAATGTTGTTTGTAGGAAATCCTCTTTCCACAATTCTACTTTTTCCAAGTCCATTATAGAAGTCCATGATAGACATTATTAGCGTTGAAAAAAATGATTTCGAATACCTATGAGCAGTATAAATATATAAAGCAATACAATAAATAGGAACGACAATTTCGAAGAACCATCGCTCTAGTGATGCGAGTTTGTCACGATTGACGTATGATATCCGAGAGAATCAAGACGTCAAGTGCAACTGTGGATCGGTTTCGAGGTGACTGACTCTCATCAGCAGTGTGGCACTAATGGTCCTGAAGAATCGGTAGGCCAGATAAGAGTTTCTAATAAACCTGTACCTGTTAAAGTGGTTATGACGAATTCTGGCGATGTACGATCTGTCCTCAAGAATTCAAGGATTCTCAGAGGCAGTGCTCAGTTTTCGCATATCTCAGTTTTATCAGACAAACAGCTGTTCTATCAAAATGCCAAGTCTGTTATGAAGAAACGGAGAGATGATGGTGAGAGCGTTTAGTTGATGTTCATTAGCGGTATTCCAACAATTTTGCCATTTAAAAAGTAGCCCCGTCCAATCACAGACAACTTGGAATCAACTGCTTTTATCAGAATGTGCGCGGTCTTAATCCTAATGCAGGGCATACACGCTCCGTTCAACCGGAGAGGAAAAACTGTACAAGTATACCTGCGCAAGTCGACCGAAACGTGTGTCGCAGTTTTTCAAGCCCGCACAGGTCGCCGGAGCAAATTCGAAATTCGACTCGGTCTAGTGACACCGTACGGTAGCCGGTCGACCTGCGCAGGTATACCTGTATTTTTTCCTCTCTGGTCAGGTGTATGCCGTGCATAAGACAGTGACTTTTTATATTCGGTATCTGCACGTGATTTTGTCTGGCCGAGACGTGGTTGAAGAGCGTTGTGGTTGACTCTGTACTTTTTCAAGTGACTATTCCATCTTTAGGTGTGATAGACATCTTCGTGACTGGATATTCTACTTTCCATGTAGTATCCTGTTTACTTTTGCCATCAATACCAGCTTAAGGCCATCCAGAAAGGTTCTTGAAGTTTCTGAAGATTTTATCAATTGATGAGATTCAATTTTGTTTCAATGCAAGAAAGGTGAAATTTCATCACTCAAGTTTCTGCATGGTTTACTGCACGACACCATAGATTATCCTCCTCTTTTGTCTGCTATGGGTTTATATGTTCCAAGGCAGAGTTCCCGATCTGTGGAATTATTCCACCTTGACACTCCGAGCAGTAACTCATTATTGCAGTCACCGATTTGGTTCACGAAATCAATATTCAGTTGGTTTGCTAGTATCTGTGACATTCACTTTGACTCACTATCAACTATAATTGCGGGTTATTTGAGAGGGTTAGGTTGGTGTATGATGGTATAATTTTAGACACCTACTTTTGGAATTTTGAATACAGATGGAGTAATTATGTTGTTAGTTTTTGATCAATGCATCTATGGATTTGTGGATTCACTTGATTATGAGTTTTGTTTTCAGTTAATTTTTTCATATTGTTTTATATATACATTTTTTTTATTATATCCAAGAGGCATGGATTACTTAGAAAGGGACAAAAAGATATATTCATGAATAAATAAATACTTTTTGAAAAAAATACAGAGTTCCCAATACTTTTTGAACATACTTTTCTTGTATGACATTAGAGCAACAAATCATGTCCATCAAATTTTTCTGACCCTGTACAATACAATCCAACTTGTTGAGCACTAATTGATTGGACTAACCTTGACAGAAGGATATGTCATTTTCCTGCCTTTGTCTGACCTTTCTCCATTCAAGCAACCATGAGTACCTGTCATTTCAGACTTATAACGAAATCTGAACTTGTCGATAGGTTCTTCAGTGATTTCCAGATATGGTTGTAGAGATCCTAAAGAGAAAAATAATTGTTGAATTTGAAAAGTTAGGAATTATATGCTATGAAGAAAATTAAAGCTTCAAAATCTTGCATTGATAAATGTCGATGAGTTGAACTTGACTTTTAGCAGTGGAACAACTCCTCTTTCATAAACATTATTTCAGTTTCGGAATTACGAATAAACATAATCAATAATTTTGAAGTTCTATAAATTGTTTTTTTTTATCTCAAAAATCAGACTAAAATTGACATATTAGTCAATTTACTTACCATCATTTGATACTGCATTTTGTGGTAACACAGTAACATTTGCAGGTACAACAATGGTAGGAGACGTTGGCAGCAGTCCTGGCGATAAGCTACTCTCAGACACATAGGACACTGGAGATAAAGTTACGTAGGACGAAGGAGAGTCCTCACTTGTTGAAGGAGGAGTAGGATAAATTGGATAATTAGACATATCTGAAAATAAAAAGAAATAAATTACAACAATTACAGTTTTGGAATTTGTTGTCTAAGTTGACTCCATCAGTCAGGGGACTTTGTTCATTTCTGTTAAACAGACAGATTTCGTTGTGTAGTTTTGAAATATTTCTGTAAAGTTCATTATTGGGCTGAATCTGGAACATTTTAGCAGTTATATGTATCTGAAATTCGGTTTCCTTGATAACTTGAAAAATATATTTCTGATTAATCAGTAAATCTTAAATGAGGTCACCCTGAATATATTTTCCAATTCTCAGACATTTTTCTTTAAAATACATAGTTACAGATATTCTAACCATTCTAAAATTACTGCATAATATCATCTATTTGGAAGAAGATAGATCAGTTTTTCATATTTGAAGAGAAGAAATAAAATATTTCATCTCATGTCATTTAATACTGTCACATGGATTCTTTTATCCTATATTTCATATGCTTCACCTACATTGTTTCCATTTAAGAGTTCCATAGGCGTCTTTCTCCATCAGAGGGTCTAGATAATGAAATGGATTGTAGTGATAGTGATCATTTATTTTATGAAAAACCGAAATTTGTCGTGTTTTGATATCAATAAAGTGAATATTAGACAAAATACATGTTTCATCCAGGATTCATCTAGATGATCATAACTTTAAACGCTTTCGTTGCCAGAAGAATGTATTTCAGACTTCATTGAAGAAATTTCTGATATATAATTCATAATTTTTTTAAATCATTCCTGTTTGGCTACTCTGTGTTACCAATTTATTACATTTATTGTTGAAATATCATATTTATTGTTAATTTTTTGTGTTCATTTTCTTTGTACTATTCATATATTCAATTTAGCCTGTCCTATACATTCCTAACGTAATGTGGAAGGTATTAATAAAGATTATTGTCATTATGATTATCATAAGTATATCTACAGAAAAAAAAATTTATGAACTAAAATAAGGACATTTTATGAACAGTTTGAGAAATAGTGTCTCTCCTCGAAAGATTTCATTTTATCTCATATGTTGTGGTTTAATTTTGTTGATTCCAGTTCTGAGCAAATAGACACCACATATTTTTTTTAATGATTTCATTCCCATACATGTCTGTTCAGAAGATTCAGAGATTTGAGCAGTGTGAGGTAAAAATCTTTTGATATATATTGAAATGACTGAATAGTGAATGTGAACGTTTCATCCTTGATCAATTACAACCTGCTCATTTATATGACTGATCATCAAAAGTACATTCAGGACTACTCAACCTTCAATTTTACTGGACATACTGAGCTTTCTTTGTATTTTTATCACTTGATACCTTACAGAGAAGTGTTACACTCTTACACATGAGAGTAAAGTCAATCAGTATATGCTAAAACACAAATTGAAGACCTGTAATTATCAACTTTCTTGACTAACTGAGAAAGTTATTTTATCCAGAAGCTCATAAATAGGAAATCATGAAAAAACGATTTACAATCCGAAAATCTTTAGAATATAAATTCAAGTTTTAGGAACTAATAATCTATATATGTTTGAACAATCTTCATGAGATGAACATGATACTGCTACTAAGGTGATCAATTAACCGTTTTGCTTTCTCTTTTAAACCATACTTCACAAGGATAAATTTTGAATAGCTCACCACAAAAATGTTTGATAAGGGAAACTTCTGTAGAGTTCCACAAATAAATTTGTCACCTTATTACAAATCGTTCTAAAATAATCCATTACATGTAGATAAATATCAAAGATCAATATCAAATACCAAATAATTTAAAATACGTATCTATAATTATTATACAAATATTTTACCAGTAAAAAATTCCACTTGGACCTCGCTCATTTTTATAGACTCACTATTATTGTTAGTCGAATGAACAATAATTACGTCGTAGGTCGTAGATAGAATGAATATTAAAATTCAATCGCGTACAATGAAGATGATTCTCAAACTTACCGGATTAAACTGACATCAAAATTAAAATAAAATCACATATCAGATATATGACGCATAAGGTTATTCCCCAGAACTGAACTATGACAGGCGGAGGGTCGGGAGGGGGCCTCCAAAAAATCCCCTGCTTTCACAGAACTTCGTCATTTCTGATCAGCTGATTATGGAGGGTAGAGTAAGTAAAAAGTGTCCACCGAAATGGTTCACATGTAGATGTCGCGCGTGTTGTGATTGGACTGAAAGTCGATCACAAGAATGGAAATTAATCTGGATATTACCTCCATACTGGAATCTTTGTTTAGATATTATTATTAATCTATAAACAATGCTGTAATCTTTATTTTCAACGTTAATAAGTTTTTGTTTTCTTGGATTTTATTTATAATTGATTGAAACTACAAAGTACTATTTACCTATGAAATTATTCATAATGAATACTGAGTCATCGTGATAAGCAACTGAATTGAAAGAGGAATACCCTTTTTTCTCCACAGCAGTACATACACTTCATACATTTTAGACATCTTAAACAATAGTTAGGATTTTCTCTACATTCATCACAGATTTATCTATAATATTCGTATTTTGCGCCAGTGGTTTGTAAAATCTACAAAAATTAATAAAGGGGTAACTACTTGCTATAACCCGGCTATACGCTAAAATTTACCTTATCTCTTATCTATATTAATTTTATCAATTTATAAAGAATGTCTTATTGGCGGAGTTTCTTCAGAATCGTAGTGTTTTCTGACCCTGGCAGATATTTCGCGGATTTCGGATTTTTTTCAGTCCACCGATAGTCAGTCGCTGAGACACTAGGACTAGATGGTAGATCATATAGGTGGATAGAATTATGCAAATAGAAAAAAAAAATTTTTCTTTAAAACACTTGATTTCGGGAGAGAAAGGAAAACTGTCAACGACCAGTTTATTTCATATTTTACATAGCAAGTTATGACCATTATTTGATCTTTTGATTGCTTTAATGTAAAACAGCAAATTATTCAGTGTTATTCATCACCATTCTATAAAGAAAATATATATATAAATATATATAGAAAAGGATATAATGCGGTGAAATTAGACATAAAAGTAGGATATTGGGTGAAACCGCAGGAGTGCAGAAAATATGAGAATTGGATGAAAGGTACTTGTCGACACGTGTTTCTGCTTATTGGCTTCTTCAGGTCAAGGCAACCAAGAAACCAGGATAGGGATGGAGAAGAATGAATATGGAAGAAACGACAACAGGTGACCACAACAGGAGCGAGCATCCAATTTGTGGCTTCAATCCTGGATACCTCCGGTTTTGGAGGCTCAACCGAGCATCACCACGATAGAAGCATAAGCAACCTATGTGATGCGACCAAAACCCAAGGATACAATTAAATTACAGAAAAGGTTTCACCCATTATCCTTCTTTTATGTCTAATTTCACCGCATTATATCCTTTTCTGTAATTTAATTGTATCCTTGGGTTTTGATTTGGTTTGGTTTAAGGTTTATGTTGATAGACCAAATAATTTGTAAGAATTAGCTGCAGGAATAACTCACGAGATACCGAGAATTCCACCAGAAGTAATAGCTAATGTTACTAGAGAATTGCTTATTGTCAAGAGGTATACGGTGCTCACTTTAAACATCTAATACATTAAGTTCAGTTTAGTTAAGTTTCAATGTTTTGAAAATCACTTTGTTTTAGTTAATAATTATGGTTAGTGATTTCTTTAATGGATATTAGATTTTACTTTCTTTGGATATTCGGAAGTTCAAAATTGTAAAAAAATATGAAAACAAATAGGCAATCTACTGCAGTATCCATCTACCAAATTTCATTTTGATATCTCTAATAATTCCAGAGATATTTACTGGGTTCCACACATTTGCCCATATACAACATTGTGTATAAATTTATAGGTAATATATAAACAATGATACAGTGTATATCACAGAACGTGTATATAAACTTTCAAATATGAAACTGCTTTAAATGAATACATTTGATTAAGCAGAATTATAAACGGTAGATGTCAGCATGATTGGCACCAAATTACAAATTTATAGATTGAACGTAGAGAGCTCTACCGTCAAGTAGAGATATCATAGTTTAAATTCTCAAAATAATACAGATTTCTTCGAAATTTTTCACAGGTATCTCCAATTTGTCAATAAATTTATGGTTCTATGACTGAGCGGACTTTTCTTGAATTGATTACACTGCTGACTTCTATGACCTCAGCCTATTTATTTTTGGGATTCTTTCCACAAAAATAAAGTTATATTTATATAATTCGTAGATTAGTGGGAAAACTTTGTTTTCTTACGAATCGATATGTATATCGTAAAGAATATTCTTGAGTATCTATTCCGAAATGTAAAAATAAACTTTCTGCGATAAATCAAATCCAGATCGAAAGTCGGTATAGAAATTGTACTGCAAGATGAGTCGAGAAAATTCTGAGCCATGCCTGTCTTGCAAAATAACTACGGTTTCTACTTTAGTTGCTATTGGTAGCTATCTAATTCATCAGGGAATAAAAATCAAACTCAAGACATATCTAGTTTTAGGAACTGGTAAGTTGATCTAAAAATATTTTCTTGTGTTCAGTATAAGAGTGAATGATTTCAATGATCATTTTTCTTGTTTATTTCAGGTACCATTGCTCTAGGAATTCTAGAAATATTTGATAAAGATTCTAGAAAAAAGCATAGTAACCATAGCAAACACAATGATTGAAATGATGTCAAGATTGTTGCTGAAGTAGGTCTATTTCTGTGCAAGTAGAATATGCTAAAACCAGGTGAGGACTTTGGTTCTTCAAGACCCTATCATGTGCATTATTTTGCGTAGGTCAGCTACTTCATTTTGTTGATGCTTTAAATGAAAATGTATCTCTTGCTAACCCAGTGAAAACTGAAAAAAACCGTATTGAGAAAACCTTCAAATACTATGTATGGTTATATTGTGAAATAATTCAATAAATTGTTGGAACTTATTTGTTTTTTCTAGTATATATATATATATTACCAATGAACGTATTTGGGAGCATGATATGTACACATTAATATACTTTGCGGAGGTAATTTATTACAATTTGTATGTTCCCTTTTTACAGGAGATTGGTTAGATAATATACATCAGAAAAATATGGCAATTTTAAATTTTAACTTTCTTCAGTCGAAAACACAAATATAACAAGTCCTATTTCAATAACAAATTTATTTACAACACAAGTAATAATTTATGTACAGAGAATTCATATTCACTAGTTCACGTGTTGCCTTATATCGGCTTATGACACTCTTCCATTTCTGCAGTCCATCGAAATAGAAGAATACTGTTTTCACTTCACAGGACCAGCCAGTATTCGCACATCAGTATTCTAGAAAACTACCTTTAGCATGTTACGAGCTACTCTCGTAGCATGCTCCACATGGCTTGGTACCTTGATTTTCCGTAAGATTTCCCTTTGGTTACCAAATAGAAGAGGTAATGAGCCATCAGTCAATTTCAGGATTCAATATTGTAGAATATCTGTCATTTCTCATTTTTGCATTTAGTTTAATGCGCTAAAACTTCCAGCTGAAATCTAGTGGTAATTTTACATTGAACAACGATCAACTTTTTAAGCCAGAGTTAACTTTGATCCCAGGATTCCATTGGGAACTTCTGCGAAGATGCCATTGTGACGATTGCTGATTTCTAAGCTATTTGGGACGGTAAACCAAGACAAACGACCCCAACCGGGGAGGCCATATGAACATGCAGTAAATATTCAGAACTAGATCTTTTTGGCGTGAAGGGAAAAGAAATAGCTGAAAATTCAAGACGAAAAACAGTTTTTTGTGAATAACTCAGAAAATATCCACTTTAGGGCAAGGGTGTGATGTATACACTCACATTATTTTTTTTCAGATTCAATATCTGCCATAAAAAAATGGGGTTCTAATTTGAAAAAATTGATTTTTCACGATTTCGTCATCCCTAACTTTGAAAGCGATTTTTTTCACCCCCTGTATCATGAATCGCGATTTCGATTTTTAAACTGGATACATCAATCTTACATCTTGAAAAATCCCAAAAATGAAAAATTTCCATCCAAAAACCTCGAAGTTATCCTTGTTTCAGCGGAGCTCTATTTTCGAATTTTCACGCTCAGAGAGAATTTTCCAACCAAAACTGAAAAATGTTACATCAAAATAACTTGAAATTTTCTAAGGAATCTATTTCTGCAATAAAAAAATGGTGTTGTAATTTGAAAATACGAAGTTGACGTCATTTCCGGAAAAACCGGAGGTGCTCATGCCTTGAAAATATTTTAGATTTCGTTAGCATCGTGAAATACTTATAAGTGCTGAATTTCATGAAAATACGTTCAGTAGTTTCCCGTATAAATATGGGTGAGGTTCCTCGTGAAAGACCCTGTATAGGATGCTATACTATACTGGCGTATTCCAATTTAGACCAAACGAAAGAATTTTATAAAACCTTCAAGGGTTGTAAAACACCCAGATCCTTAACAACATCGCATCTACAAAGAAGCGTATTGCCGCATCTGTTCTGTTATTTTTCGAGTTCTCATCAAAATTTTATGAAAATTGCATTTGAACATCTGCCCGACGCATAGTTAAAATTTTGATAAATACCTTTGTGTAATTTATGTGTGTATATATTGTTAGAAATATGAAGAAAAATTACCTAAGCCGCCGCTAGTCTGGGACCATTAGAAAGAATGCTAATGTAAATAAACACTTGAGATGTTTATTGCCTAAAGATTGATTAGGCAGTTCCGAGGGAAACGGAACAGGGAGCATACGTCCCAGCTCAGAGATAAAAGGCCGCTGATTTTTATTCATTATTATTTTCATTCCATATTGGAATTATTAAATGATAACGATTACGAATTTGTTTAATTTCTTATAATATTTATGATGTATTAGGTGTACAAATAAGTTTCCGCGGTTTTTTATAAAAAATTAGGAATTTATTATAAAGGAAAAGTACATTA
The DNA here is from genome assembly GCA_030674115.1 of Micraspis discolor. Classification (NCBI taxonomy): domain Eukaryota; kingdom Metazoa; phylum Arthropoda; class Insecta; order Coleoptera; family Coccinellidae; genus Micraspis; species Micraspis discolor. Next base: position 1,116,346 of record JARTUT010000006.1, on the reverse strand, counting down.
CGTTTTATTCAAAGTATTTTCCATCATTTGCCACTACTTTTCCCCATCTTTCTGGCAACATTCGGATACCCCGTCGAAAAAACTCTTCATCTTTTGACGCTATCCACAAATCTACCCAATTTTTGGTGTCTTCATATGATGTGAAGCGCTGCTCAGACAGACCATGTGCCATCGACCGGAACAGATGATAATCAGAAGGGGCTAAGTCTGGTGAATACGGCGGGTGGGGTAAAACTTCCCAGTTGAGTGTTTCCAAGTATGTTTTTACCGGCGCCGCAACATGTGGACGAGCATTATCGTGTAAAAAAATTAATTTTGTCGTGTCTGGAGTAGTAATGCCCGACTCAATCTCATCAATTGTGTTCGGTAGAGAGCTCCAGTAATGGTTTCGCTTGGTTTCAGCAGTTCATAATACACGACACCAAGCTGATGCCACGAAATACACAGCATGAGTTTTTTTCCATGAATATTCGGCTTAGCTATCGATGTTGATGGTTCGCCGGGCTTAACCCATGACTTTCTCTTCTTTGGATTATCGTAGTGAATCCATTTTTCGTCACCAGTGACTATACGATGCAAAAAACTCTTTTTTTTATTCCTGGCAAGCAGCATTTCACTCATGCATAATCGGCGTTCAACGTCTCTCGGCTTTAGTTCATATGGAACCCAATTTCCTTGTTTTTGAATCATTCCTAACGATTTTAAACGATGTGAAATTGCTTGTTGAGTCACTTGTAGAGTAAGTGCAAGTTCTTTTTGCGTTTGGGACGAATCTTCCTCCAATAGTGCTTCTAATTCCATGTCTTCGTACACTTTGGGCCTTCCACTGCGTTCTTTGTCTTTAACGTCAAACTCACCGTTCTTAAACTTTTGAAACCATTCCTGACAACTTCTCTCACTTAAAGCAGCTTCACCATATGCTTCTAGAAGCAATCGATGCGCCTCAGCTGCAGATTTTTTCACATTAAAGAAGTAAATCAAAAGTTCCCGCAAATGATGCTTATTCGGAATAAAACTTGAGATTTTTGCACGAAAAAAATTACGTGATGCTGATACGGAATCACTAGTACTTTAAGGTTATGGTGTTGCCAGATGACTAAACTTGGGATATTACGTTTCACATCTGACAATTTCTCCATAACCTTCTGGTGGGGCCATCTTTTGACAAACCGCGGAAACTTATTTGTACACCTAATAATTATTCTTTATAGTTACATTGATATTCCTGTATGGTGAACTTGTCCTGTGAATAGATTTTCTGTTGTACAATAAAACTATTATTATTATCATCTCAACAACACTTTGTAAAGCAGATCGTCAAACCTAGGAGGAGAAATCACCACAATAGCCTAAAATTTTTAATAACATAGAAGACGTTATAACGTAATCAGCAAGTACCCTGAATCCTAATTGCTTAAGAGCATCAATTAGGTTGATTTAAATATGTATCAATTAATTCAATCCCTAGATTCAAAAACCACAGTTATGACTTAAAATTATTTATTGCAAACAGTAGAAAATTCATGATATTCACTGCAATATTCATAATATCGGAGGACGAACAATTTGTACAAAATTCTTTGCTTAAAACACATTAGACCATTCATGTTGAAGAATGCAATAAATCCTAACAAGTACAACTTTCTTTTTGTGACCAACATTCAAAACTTCACATATCATCATGAAATACATTATTCTAAAAGATTTAGATGTAATGGACATGAGTATTATTTGAGCTGAATTCATAAAACTTTTTCATTTTAATTAAAAAAATATTCAAAAAAATGTCATACTGTAAATATGAAATAATAGAAATGAATTATTGCACGAATTTTAAAAATTCCACATGATTTGATTATGTGAATGTTAGCTCCTCTATTGTTGTGTGCTTTCTTGAGAAATCAAAGAACACTTGATGAATGTTCATAAAATGATAAACAGAAACACGAAATTTTTTTACACATAAACAAAATTAATATAAATATTTCTGATTAAATTCTAATAAATTCATTGAACAGAACATTAATATATACTTCCATAATATGGCTCTAGATCCTTTGGTCCAGTCAATCAAATTTGTTGCAATTTACTCCTCAAGATAACAAAATTCTTCGCAACAATAGGAGCTACACTTAATCCACTATGGGTTATTTTTTCTTTAACGATTTTCTTTTGTTTTTTGGCACCTACAGTTTTATCTGGTGTCTTGAACCCATGATGCAATACTTGGTGCTCAAACCAGGTGGTGTTATTATGGAATTGTTCTGAACATTTATCACACTGAATTTCACATTTGAAAGTGTATTTCTTAGGTGTTTTCTTAGGTGTAACTTCAATTGAAGGGGGCTTCAAATCATTTCCTCTAGTTAGTGGTTTACTATTATTAACATCGATGCACTTTTTTCCAGTATTCCCTGAAGAATTATTTTCAATAGGTACTGCAGGATGTTTTGTTATCACTCCTACACTTTTCAGAGGAACAGATGATTTTCTGACCTTAGTTGGTAGCTCAGAATGCCTAGCATTTTTAATGGACAAAGTTTTTGTACTTCTGGTAGGCAATATTGACTGCCTAGATGGAATTTTTACTGGAGGTCTCGAATTCACCACACTTTGAGGTCTCGCTGTAGATAATCTGGTAGAATTATATGCAGTTTCTTTTTCTGGTATTGCTTTAGCTTTGGGAATTTTAGTTACATTAGGTTTAACCATTGTTGATGAATTAATATGGCTACTTTTATGTTGATTATAACTTGTATTATTTGAGAATTTCAGCTTGCAGATGTCACAAGATAAAGTGGATCCACGTCTTACAACACAATCATGCCTGTTCAACAGAAACTTGTTGACAAACTTGGATTTACACTTCTCGCATTCATACTTGTATTCAAATCCATTTTTAAATACTAGAGACTCTTTGCTCTTATTAGTTTCAGACGATTCCTTTTGAACAATAGGTTGATTGTTTGTATTTTTTGCAGTACATTCTTGGCTTTTATGCATATCTACACTATTCTTTGCTTTCGTAATATTTTGTAATGGTGTGATTTCATTTTCCATTCTTATCACCTGCAAAGTTGATGTAACCCTTTCTACCTCACTATCTAAGCGACTTATCTTAGGAGGAGAGCTTGGATAGGTTTGTTTTTTATTGTTATTTATCATTTTAGGGGTCTGCCACGCTTTTTCATATCCCTTTTGTTTCCTACAGCACATCTAGCTCTTTCAGGTTCCAGTTCCATAGAGTCAGATTCATCAGTATCACTTATTTCAATTAGTTTATTCTTCAGGCTGTTCTTTCTTTTCTTTTTACTGTTGCATTCAGGTGATGACTCATCACCAGAGTCAATAAGTTCAACATATTCAGTAACAGGAAGATGTTTTCTCTCTTCTGCACTTACTGGCTCAACAAAACCCTTTGAAGATACGATCATCTGAAAAAAATTAGCTTTTGTTATGTCACTAGCCCAAATTCAATAAAGATAAAATCTATTCAAATTTATTTAGTCAACTAGCTGACCTGACAGACTTCGTCCAGTCAAAAAGATTTGTAATGTGGCAGTTTTGTGCCTGCGTATTTTAAAAAATTCTCCTGAACAGAACCGTCACCCTGGTGATAGGGCGTTGTGAATAAAAAATAATTAAATAAAACATATATAAGGATTTAAAAGTAAGTAATCGCTTTATTTTTAATCATGTGAATCATAATTATTATTATTATCATTGTAGTGCTTTGTGGTATACGATGTTTTTTGTTTAATTACCTGGCGCATAGATAAACAAATCTGATGGTTTTCCAACATGGGAACAGGCAATATACAATTGACCATGTGAGAAACATGGGTTTTCTAGATTAATACCACAAACACTTAATGATTGCCCCTGGGACTTGTTTATAGTCATAGCAAAAGCAAGCCGCACTGGAAACTGTAGTCGTTTAAACTCAAATGGCACATCAGTCGGAATCATTGGGATGCGCGGTATGAGAACATCTTCACCTTTATACTTTCCTTTGAGTATAGTTGCTTCTATCACATTGTTTAGTAATTTTTTTATCGCTAACCGTGTACCGTTGCAAAGACGCAGTTGGTTGATATTTCGCAACATTATAACCACCGATCCAACCTTTAATTGAAGATTGTGAGGTGGCAATCCTGGCAAATCCAGCGAGTTTAAAAATTCCGGTGGATAGTTGACTACATCATCTTGATTAGTAGCCGAATCAACTGATTTATATATCCTCAATTCGCCTGTAATTTGTTCTTGAATTTTGAAATTTAATTCATTTACATCTATGTTTTTGCAGCCAGTATAGCTCGTTCGCTCAACCAATCATGGTTTCTGTAATTTTGAGAAACATCTGGAAACACCTTCTGAATAAGTTCATCTTTTGATCGAGTTAACTGACAAAAACTTTGAGGAAAGTTAATGCAGCCAGTCAACATGTCTATAGGAAATTTGCCATTACCAATGTCAATGAGTTGTTTAGAGAATATGTTTCCAGATTGGTCATTTTGCAACTCGACACGCATATTCTTGCTTAAATGAAGTACTTTGACATGTTTCCACAAATTGGAGGACTTTAGACATGCATTGAGTTCATCAGCTGGCGTTGATCGTGGAATCACTGGCAATGTTTGACGAAAATCTCCTGCTAATAAAATCATTGCACCACCAAATCGGTTATTATTGCTCCGTAGATCTTTTAATGTTCTGTCTAAAGCCTCCAAAGATTTTTTATGTGCCATCGTGCATTCATCCCAAACAATCCTGATGCATTTTATCTCGCGTGCCGAAACTAATACAAAAGAAACGCGAGTTTAACGCGACATTAAACTCCTCCAACTATGTATTCTGTGCTCCAACGCACACACGCACATTGTTTTGATAGATATGATCTTTGACGTTAGGAACACACCTACATTGCTTAGACAACAGTGAGTGCTTGTAATTTAATATGAACTTTATAGCAATAAAGCTCAAATTGACTACGTTTTAGTTACAAATCATTTTTATGGGAAAAAGAAAAGGGCTATTTTTAGGGTTTTTCCAGCAATAATTCTAATTTTTCTCGCCATAAAAACCATCCTTGAACTTCAACGAACATTTTAAAAAAAGATTTGGCCAAATTGGTCCAGGCGTTGTTGAGTTATGCGCTTACCAACACATTTTGCGATTCATTTTTATATTATAGATTGAATAACGTAATTTATTTGAATTTTTTCAACCTGCAATCTGTAATGAACCTATTGATTTGAAGCAATGAATATATTTTACATTACACCAAAATTCTATCATTAAATCTTTTTGGGTGTGAAAATCACCTGTGTGTATTCCTTAGTTGATAAATTAAAGATGACAAACATGTGGTAACTAACCAATGTCAGTGGCTTTAACGTCTAGATTTGATTGGTGCAAGCAATGTTGTCTCTACTTTGATTGTCAAATTAAATGTCAATTTTGAGAAGATAGCCTCTATGATGTTTGTTACACAATACCAATTTTGAAGATGTATATTCTTATTAGGCAGAATTATGATCTTAAGGTTGTTACAGGATAAGGGCAATTGTTAAAACTATCAACAATGAAAAATATACATACTTCTTTTACAACAATGTCTTCATTCTGATGTTTGAGTGGTGTTATTTGTTGTTTTCTTGGCAATCTTTCTTTGCGTTCAGGAACCTGAGGAATAGTGGTAGAATTGATGAAGTTCATGAACTGTCTTGCCTGCTTAGACTCTCTTGTCCTATTGTATGTCTGACTTTGTCTGATTTCATTGTTACAGGGAATACTTTTGATGGCAACATTCCGTGATGCATTTTTAATTTTAGCACTGTCAGTTTCCTTTACTAGAGCTGGTTGATTGCATTTCAATAAACTCCTAGAACTTGGCTTGATGAATCTATGACAAAAGTAATATTTTCAGAATACTCAATAGTTTGATCACAGTATAGGGACCAAGCACTCCGTGGATTTTCTTACACCAAGTCTGACTCGCGCATTCCTCCCTGCGCATAACCTAATCGACCGCGAATGTAAAAATTTTCATTGTTTTCATCAATAATTCTAAGATTCCAAGAAGGAACAGGTGAAAAAGGTATTTATTGAATAAATGTAACGTGTAACACATTCTGATCAGAATGTGGATGCTGGGGTTAAAAATACTGAAACTTCTATGGATTCAAGTATCTGAACTACACCTGGTAAGAAGTGAACATTATCTTTTATTTATTTCTTAAACTCTGAGTCTAATGAAAGATTATCTTTACTCATAGTGAGAAAAACTGAAGTGACTCAAACAGCACCAAGTTTGTCTGCCTACACTCCAAGAAAAAAAAGGTTGCAGAATATGGTGAAGAATTTGAAGAGGAGAAAGATTTCAATGAAGGAGAAAGAAACTGTAGAAATTGAGGATGAAAGTTTCATTCGATTCTGCAGGAATAATTTCAGCTCGAACATGGCTGATTTTATGATAGCCCAATTGCAACTCAAAAGAACAAATCCCCATGGCTACAGGTACTTCATCGCTTATAAACAATTTGCACTTACTACCTATTTTTTGGGACCTAAAGTTTAAGAAGTTTAAGAAAAACTTTTTCCTTACCTCACAAGGCTACTCTATGCAGAATAACTACCAAATGGAACTTTTCCGTTGGTTTGAATGAATATGTATTTCAAGCAATTTCGGTGAAAGTAAAAACTATGACAGAAAGAGCAAAGGATTGCATATTATCTGTTGATGAGATGTCTATCAAAACTCATTTTTTTTATGATGTATCTCTTGACCAAATAATTGGATTTCACCAATGCAATGGTAACAGATCTTTCGAACCTGCTAATTGTGCATTAGTTTTAATGTATTTTCAGTTTGTCAGTATTCGTTTTATTTATAGATTAGGTACAAATTTTCTGATGGAATTGATCTTAATGCAAATTTACCACATAGCGTAAACATTCATTCTATATATTTCTATCATATCACTTACAAAGTCCTTGTGTACTTGTTATTTTGAATGTATTGATGTATACCTAATTGTTGACTGAAATGCATGCAGAATTAAACTATATTTTTATGATACAGTACAGTATTTTATTCCGTTGTATATTACTATATTATATTCATTATAGAAATATGAAAAATATAATTTTATGTCAGAAAACAAGTTTTTTTATTGTATTTATGAGAAGATAATTCAATATTACCTGATATCTGTACTACAAGTTTAGATTAGACTGAACGGATCTTGAGAAAAATTTATTAAGGCAAAAAATATAAACAAACTGGGAGAAATCCACTAACAAGTAACAAATTATATGCTCTGATGTTGATTTAATCTGTAAAATTTACTTCATTTAACTAATCACATTAAACAGGATTCTTAATTCAAAAGAAATTTTAAGCAAGAACATTTATAGGGGGCCTATTACAGAAATCAATGTTTTTTGCAACATTTCGTGTTGAGGGGGTTTGCCGATAGTTGAGAATTCCATAATCAAATTCCTCTTTTCATAAATTGTATATAATAAAAAATAGTATCAGTTCAAACCAAATCATCAGAGAATTCATTGAAAAAATTTGTTCGAAACAATTCAATATAAAAATAAAGTTATTTTTCATGGACTCGAAGATAAATGTTTCAGTGAAATTATAAGTATTGAGGATTTGATATTAAACACATTCGATGCTTTCAACCATCAACTACTTATTTTTCCATATAATACCTACTTTTTAACTCAATCCTCGTTTAGAAAAATTTTAATGAATCATTTCATTTACAATCCTAAGGTACCTATGATTTTTAACACATTTCAAAAAGTTTCAGAGGCACCGGATCTGCTGTTTCTGAGTACACTATTGAGTAAATTTAATCACTAATTACTGTTTCTTTCAAAGTGATATTAAAACAATATATCTTTTATTGAATGCGTTATGTTAGTGAGGAAATGTGATTACATTTACGGTTAAATTATGCGCGGAGTCATAATTTTTATATGAATATAGACTAAACAATGGTCCATACACTCTAAATATCACTGTGAAAACTTATTACCAGCTTAAATCAAAATATTTAAGTTTTCAGATAACGCAAATAACCTTTTCTAATCAATTTTTACATTCGCGGTCGATTAGGTTATGCGCAGGGAGGAATGCGCGAGTTCCCTTTGGTGTAAGCGATTTCAGTTCAAAATCGACGGAGTGCGACTACTGCTTGGTCCCTATACTGTGGTTTGATTGCTTCTACACCTAATAAACTTAGACATTAAATTTCTACAAATCAGAGAGGTTATTAGAGTATATCCTAAAACAAGTTCCATCATGAATGCAAAATTTGCCGGAATTGTCTTTTGCAAAAAGTTTCCGATACTGTTGAAATTGAATTAAAAATTTAGATTATACTGCTAAGTAACATTTGTATTATATCTTGGGAGACTGTTATGAAAGTTAACAAATAAGCAAATTCAAATTTTATGTTTTGAATTATTATTGTTTTGTTCTGAAAATTATCCTGGTTGTATCAGTTATTTCTTATCACTTCATAAATGTTGAGTGGTTGTTTAGTAGCTGCTATCAACTAACAAGTAACTGCTGTCAAAATACTGTATACCAGACCAGTAAATATGGTACCATAGACAACCCATAGATGGGCCACTCTCTCACTAAATATTTCGATAAATTGAGCCGATTTTAACTGCTCGAACCGCCGCATGAAGCGCTCGCATCTCTGTTTACATCCTCGCCATGTGTTGTCGCCATTACGATACGCGACGTCATTTGCATTTCATTAGCAACGTGGTTTAGAAGTAAAGTTAGGCTGTACATCACCTTCTTTGTGCCTATACTATTTCAATGCTAATTTACTTCAAGAATAACGCATAAACCGTTTGTCGGATTTCATTCAAAATTTGAGTGAGCATTGGCATGAGTATTCCCTAGTGCGTACCTTCCGACGATTTTTGATATGATGCATAGTTTTTGGCTAATTACACTTTGAAAATTTAAATACTCTTCAGATGCAAATATTTCCTCAAGGAAACATTTTATCGAAAAAAACTCATAGGTAGTCGTTCGGTATTACATTGAACTTTGAAATTAGCTAAAATTTTTTTTTTCCATTTTCTCAATTTTTCGAGTTATTCTCGTTCTTGTATTAAATAATTGTATTTGGCCCGCCTCCCAATGGTTGACACCTCTTTACGGCAGATGGGCCAATAGAATCTTATCCTTCATTTATGATCATTTATGACCCCAGGTATGGTACTATTTTTACCAAATTCAGGGACAATTAAATATATGCCGTAGAGAATATTGCGACTTGGTTCTTTATTGCGATAATGATTTCCATGTGCAAACCATAATAAGGGATCGGAATTTCTGGAGATATACGATGCTTCCAAAATTAGAGGACTTTTACAAGAAGTGCATTCTTCCAAAAATAATAGATGACAGAATACCAAGAGGAATGAGTGTCCGCGAGATAAATTGAAATTATTATGGAAGTGGGTAAGTGTTTCTCACGAACGAAGCCTACATTCTACTCTCTCAGCGGAAAAAATTATATCTAATTTTTTTCAGATGCAGGGGTCGAACACCCGTAGAAAGTTATATGTTTTTGACACGGGGGCAGGGTTTTTTCTGCTGAGGTTTTTCCCTGGACTATTGTATCATACGCAGAATTGTATGGTACCCCGTGCACCAACCTCAGCTAGGGACATTTTGTTTCAATATGTATTGCATTATATCAGCTCCCTCAATCCAAATAATATATTTTAAAAAACAAAAATTTTTTATTTCCTATGTTTGATATGCCCAGGAAAAATGTTTTGGAGGCATCGAAATTTTATATGCTTCTTCAACTGATTAGATTTGTCCGAATAAATTTTTTTTCATGTAGTATAACGCCCAATGTACAAATTCAAGAGATTGTTTTAATTAATTTGCATCACTCACATTCACATAAATAATTATAGGGTCAATTTAGACATTCAGGGTTACATTAATTCCCAACAAGCTGAAAGTTTGGTGCAATTGTTCAGAACCTAATTATGAATAAAGTTTGAAAGTTTTTCATTATTCCGCTGTACGGAAATATTCAAGTCAAGGTCAAAGTTCAAGAATGCGTTTTTCAGCAAAAAGGCAAGTTTTATCACAAAATTACTCCAGAAAAAATTGTAGAACATATTATCTATAAAATATGTATCAACTTTTTTTTCCTAAGAACCACCGTTTTTGAGATACAACGTTTCAAAAAGTTATAAAAGTTGTAATCGTCATAATATGCATTCTGAGATATGAGTACTTTGTGTATATGTATTGTATTGTTAAATTTGTTACCTTTTTCCTTTCACCTTTTTATTTCACATTTCAGTTTTATATATTTTTTATAACCTCCTTGGGATTCTTGAAACTTTCTTTATGTAAATATTTTTAGTTTTGTATGTATATTGTTTTCTCCTCTCTGTTAGCTTTTTTATACTGTTAAAGATGCAAATATAATGCTTTTTATGTTATAATTTTTGTTTTTCTGAATGCTTCAATGATATTAATATGAATCCAGTCTTTTGAATATATTATGGTTTAATCATTCTACGACAACTATTTATAGGCCTGAACTGACAAGTTTACACTTGATTTGAAAATATTGGTGGAAGAATCTATCATTCTGCGACATTTTATGTCTCAACTCCGATTGTGACAAGTTTACATTCAAATTGAAAATATTGTTGGGAGGCTCATTTAAAACTTTCACGGCTATTAGTTCAAAATAATGCCACCAGGAGGCGATGATCTTTCGAAAATAACTTCTTGAACCGCCGCATGGGTGCGCCTTCAAACCAAATATTGAAGGGAGAGTTTCCCATCTATAGGTTGTGTATATATGGTACCATCAGTTTATTTGTTGAAATGACCTAAATTATGTTGACAATTGACATGCGCTGAAATTATATAGCATTGAAGATGTGTCTTGATTACCATAAAATAAAAAAATATAATTGAAAAATGTTGTACATTACAACAAAATTGTTAGTGGTATAATGAACTCAGTATGACTCTTATAAAGATAACAAATTTCAGAAATAACGGCTAGATCTACAAAAATCGCGGCATAACCAATAATGTTGACATATACAAAACAAACCTGTCAATATCCAGAATCTTTATATTTTCCTTTTCAGGTGGGGCCTGAAGGTAAAGAATCCTCTGTTCCTCGCCTATGAAATCCTTCAGAAGGCTTCTCTGACTTGATTTTTTCAATATATTTGATTTTGGTTGATCAATAGATTCCTTCAAGACACAGTTCACATTCTGATCCAAGTTATTGCCTAAATTCAAGGCGACAGTATTGGAAACCTGATACAGTTCTGGGTTTGTATTATTTTCACAACTCTGCAACTGATTCTCATTAGGAGAAACATGTCCTAAGGTGTCATGTTCAATGGTTTCTTCATATAATTGGTCCTCATTGATGCAATGATTGATTTCCAGATGCTGAACAGCTACAAGATGTTTATCCTCATCACCAATTCTGGCCTCATTAGAAACTACTTCAGGGTCTGTATCAATAGAAGCTAATTCAATAGGATTTTCAACTTTCACAAAATTAGTTTCAAGTATGGGAGTTTGGTCATAGTAATTTTCAGGTTCCATTTTCATCGGAACGTTATATGAAGTACATTGCAAACCAGAAATATTCCACTCTGAAAAAGAAAAAACCATTCATTTCACCCCCAGGGGCCATAGTATGAGGTATAATACAAAATATTTTCTGTGCTTGTGTAATCAGATAACTGCAATTATTAAGGTCTCTTGTATTTTCTCTATGCTTCATTAAGTTTGTGATATATGTATATATTTATATATTCTTTTGATTTTTAGTGTACAATATTTTTTACCAAACAATATACCATGTAGTGTAAGCTTCGTGATATATATATATATATTCTTTTCATAAAATATTGTGAGAGATTCGTATCTGGTGGAAAATACCAATAAATTTATTATTAATATTATATTGCAGTTTTTCTTCAGTAAAGTAGAAAACAATTCAAAATGTGAGTAACGTTTCAGGTCGTGAAACTGAAACATCCCACCACTCGTAATTTCGGTTACATAGATTCATTATGGATAATTTAATGTCAAGATGAACCACACTTTGGAGAGCCAATTATCGAAAATGTGGATGAAGTGATGAATCCGTGAGGACCCTTTCAATTACACAAAAAAAAAACCCTAGGGAAAAAACCCAGTAAAAAAAAAAACAAAATATAGACTCTTACCGTTATTGGTATTAATTTGTTCTTGTTCCATATTAGTTACGTTGTAGTCATTTTTATCAGAAATATATTGTTCATTTGCTATAACAAAGTCGTCATTTGATTCACAAATTTGAATACGGGAACAGTTTTCTTCTGATATCACTTCTTCTTCATACTCCAAAGGTAAAAACTGGATTGTTTCTAACACAGGCATTACTTCTCCGTTAATATCCTCACTAAAAATGGATAATCAGCTAATAATTACACAAATTTGGTTCCACCATGAACATGGTGGAATGGATGAATGGAATTCAAATAATTCTCCTGCCTTCCCGAAAGATTTGAATCTTTGAATGATGCTAACTATCAAAACAACAAAATCCTCAGAAGTAAATAAAACTTTGTTTTAAGGATGAATACCAAGTTAAATAATGATTGGGAAAACATACTCTAACACAGATGATATAAATGATGAATATACTACCTATATTGAATCTGATATTTTTGCAAATTTCCATCTTCATCTTGAGCCACAACACTATAAAATCCGTTAGTACCGTCAACATTGAATAGAAGGGGCTGATTTGTATCTTCTAAGGCTACTAATTGTTCTTCATTGCTCTCTTCATTTTTTACATTTGTTAAAGTCCCATTCATGTCTTCCAGAGTTATATCTTGACTTAGAATAGACAAGTATTGACTATTGTCACACTCCTCTTCATTTGCAGTTAAGTATCCACTTACATTATCAGATAAATTCGAATAATCCATTATTAACGTATAGAAATCTGAAAAAGTAAATTAAAAAGCATAAAAACACAAATAAGCTTTCATGAATATTTCACATACCTCCGAATATTTATTAATACAGATATAGATGCACACAAAACACATGTAAAATAAATAAAATAACGAATTGTTCCTATTCAGACATTAATAAAAATAACGAAACGAAGAAAGTCCTCAAGTCGTCCAATGCTTGTAGAAGAAAATATTTCAGTTATTTATTTGACTGTTTGAGTTTGAAGTTTGATAGCATATTTTTACTTATCTATGGTTGGATAGTAAAAACACCGACGGATGTATATTGTGACACCTCGTTGCACAGAACTGTATATGTTATATTTTGACTGCCTGACTGATTCACAATATTGCCGCTCTTATCTGTTTCCTCGGAATCGTTTAAATGAATATTAACTATAATCTATTTAAAGCTAATCATTTTGGTCGTTACGGATCGCATTCAAGCAGTTTATTAGAATGAAAAAAACAATGTCCAGTCTTCTGCTTGCAATAAACTTATGAGTAATTAAATACTATCTCGAGGTTTTCAACTCGAAGATAGCAAACAAAAGTAACAGCTAAGTATTGAAAATAAGTTATTTGCTTCCATAATGTAATCATTATTTTTAATTATATATATTTTGGGCTCAACAATACGATACAATATTCCTATTAATAAGATACAGTCATCTACCCAGTCCTCTTCTCCAAGCCTCTCGATACTGTACCCTAAATTTATTATATCCCACTAACTGACAATCATCCCTATCCTGTTAGTTTGAATTTTTTACCAGCTGTGTCTCCAATAACCACTTTTTTGAAGTTTCTCTAATACTGAAAAAAGCTTAAGCACAAATACAGAGTGCAGCAAAAGTCGTTTTAGACTGTTTGGTATCCACGCATGCGCTTGTTCTCGGCCAGTATCGTACTTAGGACGGAAGGAGGCTGCTGAAACGTAGCGAGTTGAGTTGTCTGCGTGCAGTAGTGTTGTTGTGTACGCTTACAGTGCAATCGTTGCCATGGCTGCGCGTGTAAAGTACACGAAAGAAGAACGTATGTTTTGCTCACTTTTTACCTAAAACTTGACAGAGATTATGCTGCAATTTTCAAAGAATTTCGCCAGCGCTTTCCAAATAAGCAACTGTATCGTGAATTCGTAAGTACCGGCTCCGTAGTCGACGCACCGCGTTCAGGTCGCCCTGCTAATTTTTTCGTAAAATTTGTTTTACCATGACTAAACGATGCCGCATGTGTGTTGAAGAGGGGGGGTGAACAATTTGAACATAAAATTTGAGTCCACAAGTAATTATTGGTGTTATTTTCTCAAAAATAAATTTATTTGCAATTATTTTTGCTTTTTTTCTCTTATATGCAAAACGGTAAACTGACTTTTTCCGCACCCTGTATTTCTTTCTCTTTCATTTTTTGATTTGTTGACAAACCAGAACAAGAATCCGATAAGTCAATTTTGCTAACAGTCCCAGAATAGGGACAGTGAAGTAATGCGTCCTATGGCAGGGTAGGTTTCTACGCTCATGTCAGCAAAGCGACAAGTGTAGGGCTCATATCCCAGTAGCTCCCAACCTTATCTATCGTAAGGGATCTCTGGCATGTCACGCACACTGAAGCCATACAGAGGAATCTAGTCAGTGTGCAGGGGGAAACATGGATAATTGGGAGTGAGGAAATAAAAAGATTAAATTTCATAGTGCATTAGGTACTATGGCTATTAAACATATAACACATGTTTATTATTCAGCAGAGATGAGCTGATGGGAAGGACGAAATACGATATACATGAAAAATTAAGTGAAATATCAATTATGAATGAGTATTCCGTAGATCTAAGGAAATTTCGTTCATTGGGCAGCGCTGAGTTAAGAAACAACATTAGGACCTGTACGAATATAAAGACTACTTGTTTTTCAGGGACATGCAATTTTTTGATAAAATGTATTTTATAACCATCTAGACTACTGGAGCAAGAGGTTCTTTAATTGTTAGATGATAAATAATCAATTCATAAATAATGCTCAGCTTTCAATTTATTTCATTTACTTATTTCTATGCTCAATTATGAATTTTATGACTGACCTCCGATCACCTTCAAATTTGTAAGAGGAAATTGCTTTTATTTTTCCATTTTTAACTTATGTATTTGTAGCTGTAGATAGATCAAAAAATTCCAAATAAAATGGCATCAATAAAATCTTCTTGTGTGCGAAATATTGCTGATAAGATAAAAAATTCAAGAGCCTTTTCGACAACCAAATATATTTGTGCTAAACAGATGACCGTACGAGACGCCTTAAATTCAGCTTTAGACGAAGAATTAGAACGCGATGAGAAAACATTCATATTGGGAGAAGAAGTAGCTCAATATGATGGTGCTTACAAAGTCAGCAGAGGATTGTGGAAAAAATATGGCGATAAAAGGGTAATAGACACTCCAATCACAGAAATGGGTTTTGCAGGTTCGAGGTAATATAATAACTAAAAAAATGTTGTATTCTTTGTTTATTTTCCAGGTTTGGCTGTTGGTGCGGCAATGGCAGGCTTGAGACCCATATGTGAATTCATGACATTCAATTTTGCCATGCAAGCTATTGATCAGATAATTAACTCGGCAGCTAAAACATTCTACATGTCAGCTGGAAGAATTAATGTGCCTATTGTATTCAGAGGCCCTAATGGAGCAGCTGCAGGTGTAGCAGCTCAACATTCTCAATGTTTTGCTGCTTGGTATGCACACTGTCCAGGCCTAAAAGTCGTTTCTCCTTATAATTCAGAAGATGCTAAAGGTCTACTCAAATCAGCTATAAGAGATCCAGATCCGGTGGTATTTTTAGAAAATGAAATTTTATATGGAGTACAATATCCCATGTCTGATGAAGCATTATCTAAAGATTTTCTCTTGCCTTTAGGGAAAGCCAAGGTTGAACGTTCAGGTTAGTCTTGGATAGTAAATATAGTTTATTGCTACTCAATATTAAAAAACTTCCTATGAAAAAGAAACTCCAGAGATTTCTGTTATTAATAGTAGTTGCGGTAATCCTGCAGAACACACAAGTAACCTAAAAAGAATATTTTTGAAACCTGAGCAATGCTGTGTTGTTTATGATTTTGTTGCCAGGATCGAAGCTCTGGAATGTTTGGAATTGTATCTTTAAAATCCTTGGAAACCCTTAATTATTATTTACACACAATTTTGAAGTATATGATTACATTTATTAGTTGAATGCATGTTTTTTTTTTGTTTAGTGTAGTTAATTTACCTAACCGTACAAATAGGTGAATCAAAGTCGTAATCAGTACCACGATTATGTGATTATGTGAAACTTTCTTTTTGATTTCGACTTTTTCCATAGCACTGTGCTGCTCATGTGTGGAGATAAAGATTTATTATTATCATCATAGATGACAAAAAATCCTGCGTTTGTGGGCAAATTCATTTTCTTAATATATATGTATGTATTCTTTAGGTAAACATATCACCTTGGTGGCACATTCCAAAGCAGTAGAAACTTGTTTAGAAGCTGCAAAAGAGTTATCAGGAAAAGGTATTGAAGCAGAAGTTATAAATTTGAGAAGCATAAGGCCGTTAGATATGAACACTATAGCTGCATCAGTAGCAAAAACTAATCACCTCATTAGCGTAGAACAAGGTTGGCCAACTTGTGGGGTAGGAGCTGAAATTTTAGCAAGAATAATGGAAAGTGAATCTTTCTTCCATCTGGATCAACCGGCCATTAGATTAACTGGAGTTGATGTTCCAATGCCATATGCTACAGGGTTAGAAGCAGCTGCTCTGCCAAGACCTAAGGATGTTGTAGATGCCACAAAAAAGCTTTTGAAAGTGAAATAAATCGCAGATCTGAAAACAGGTGCTATGATCCAATATTCTTGTCTGCCTTTTTTTTCACAATCCTTAAGTTTGAAATTTTAAGATTAAAATGAAAAATATTTTTCCGTTTGAAATACTCTTATTCAGTAACAGCAACAAAGCAAACCGAAAATTTTATGATCTATATATTATTTATTGTTGGTAACATTCTGATTAAATTATAATTGTTTATCTTGGAGTATTTATTGAATGTTTCAATTGTATGGTTGGACTTGGCAATATTCATTATTTTATGGGTATTTCCGTCAGTTGGCCTTTCAGTACGTGGTTCATCTTTGATATTCAAAATAATCAATGATATCAAAATTGCACGTCATTGGCGGTACAGGAAAAAAAAACACTATCTTTGGGTATTTCAGAATATTTTCCTTATTTAGATGGAACTAATCCAAAATTTCCGATTTCATGTTTCCTCAGCTCAAAATTACCGTTTCTTCAAATGCTCGAATAATCGCCCTATCTTGCAACGTGCGGCTGATTTTAAGGGCTGTCCAAAGTAACATGACGCATAGACAAAGAGATACTATCGATGTTTTCGCAAACACAGAAACAGAAAATTTTTATTTGGTTAGGTCAGGTGGAAATGGATTCATCGTGAACTTTGATTTTGATGAGACGGGTGGTTAATATATTATCAAAGATTGAATTACATTTCTACTCCTTGGTATTGTGTCTAATTAGTGAAATGAAAAACAATTCTGCAGACATCACTGGATTTCTATTGAAATGCCTTACATTAATTCAAAAGTGACTATTTTATACGGTTCACAAACTGGTAATGCTCAGGACCTTGCAGAGAGAATTTGGAGAGAATCCAAAAAATATTACTTCAAGAGTATTGTGTCTTCACTGGATGAGTATAATATTTCTCAGCTATTGTCTGACGAATGTGTGATATTTGTATGTTCCACTACTGGCCAAGGAGAAGTTCCAGATAATATGAAGAAATTTTGGAAGTTTATTCTAAGGAAAAGTCTGCCTGTAGGGATATTAGCTAACATGAAATTTGCTGTCTTGGGTTTGGGCGATTCAAGCTATGTTAAATTTAATTTTACTGCTAAAAAATTATTTAAGAGATTACAGCAATTAGGAGGAATGCCAATTGTTCCTGTAGGTCTAGGAGATGATCAGCATGATTTGGGGTATGACGCTGTCTCTGATCCATGGATAGAAGAGCTTTGGAAACAGTTATCAATTGTATATCCACTACCTAACCATGTAGAACCTCTGAAAGTAAGATCTACTGTTCCAAGATGGACTGCATCTCCCAAATTATTAAATAATACGAATAATATTAATATAGCTCAATCGATATACTACTCAACTCGGAGTATAGACCAATTTGATGTTACTGTAATTGAAAATATAAAGTTAACTGAAGAAACTCATTTTCAAGAAGTGAGACTTATTAAATTGAAAACAAATGGCCAAAGATATACGCCAGGTGATATTGTTGTCGTCAGACCAAAAAATTTAGAGTGGAAAGTCAAAGAACTGGAAGAAGTGTTAGAAAGTAATGGTGTAAATTTTTCAGGTGAAACGATAGTTAAATTAAAAGAAAAAGAGCCTGAAACGCCAGTACCTGAAGTTCTCAGATGTGAGTTGCCTTTGAAAAAATTGTTCGAGGAATATTTTGATCTGATGGCAATTCCTAGGCGCCGATTATTTGAAATTTTAGAAAGCATAACTGATAGTGAGTTAGAGAAAGAAAAATGTATAGAGTTCGCCAGTGCAGAGGGCCAAGAAGAATTTTATAATTATTGCAATAGACCTAAGAGGAATATTGTGGAAGTATTACAAGACTTCCCTCATGCTACCAAAAATTTGACCTTGGATTTATTATTTGAGATTTTTTCTCCAATTAAACCTAGGGAGTTTTCAATTGCAAGTAACTTCAATTGGCATAAAAATGAAATTCACTTATTGTTAGCTGTGGTGAAATACAAGACCAAACTGCAAAAAGAGAGGTTAGGTTTATGTTCAAATTTTTTAGCAGATTTGGAGCCAGGTAGCACCTTTACTGCTTGGATTAGAAAGGGTAGTTTTAAGTTTCCTACAAATGATACTCCTGTTATCATGGTCGGTCCTGGAACAGGATTAGCTCCATTTAGAAATTATATTTTCGAACGAGTCCATACTGGAAAAGCATCTGCAAACAATACTGTTTTGTTTTTTGGCTGTCGAAATGAGAAAAAGGATTTTCTCTGTAAAGAAGAGCTTATTGAACTCAGTAACGATGGGAAATTGAATTTGATTTGTGCTTTCTCCAGGGATCAAGAACACAAAGTATATGTGCAGCATAAAATTAAAGAATATAAAAACCTTATATGGAACCTTTTGGACAAAAAATGTTCTATTTTTATAGCTGGTAATGCAAAATTGATGCCACAGGATGTCAGGAAGGCTTTTTTGGATGTTTGTATAGAATGTGGAGGAATGAGAGATAATGAAGCTGAGTCTTTCATTATAAATATGGAAAAAGAAAATAGATACCAAACAGAATGTTGGTAGTAGAGTTGTGATACTATTTTTATGATATTAAAGAATTGACTAACTGATGCGTTTTGATTTCCACATGTTCCTGGTGAACCAGCGATCTATCGTTGTGTCGCAGAATGCCGAGCAGGCCGGTCATATATCATGAGTTGTTCATCTTTAGGAGATGTTTCACCCTTCCTAGGGGCCCATGGCAGTTTCACAAGATCAGATTCAAAAATCATCTGGTTTTAAAGTATCTCACAGCATGCCATGCTTTTATAAAAGGAATTCATTACAGATGTTCTTTCTTTTTTTTCTATGAGCAATGAATTGATGAGTCAAAATCTAGAAAAGAACTGACGTGAGATCAGGAGCTTTTGCGCGCTTCCGGTTCTCTGGAGCAGGGTGATACTAAATCAATGGCAATAATGATATGAAAGAATCAACAAACCTCTGTCTTGAATTCTTAAAATTACATTCAATGTTTTTCTTTAGTTTTGTTTGAAGTCTGATCATCCTCCTCTTGAAAAATTTAGAAACCACCAATGTGTGGTCAAATGGTTTAGCGCCCTTGTTAAGCAACTTGGAAGTAATTATTGCCGTTCAAAAATAACATCTTACCTGCATAATGATGGAATACTTATCAAGTTCTGTCCGGCTTCGAACCGAGTGCCTCCGCGTGGAAACCAAACAACGTAAAAGCAATACACTGGAATATTACGGTATTTGAACTGTGGGACTTTAATGATACGATCATAGCAAAATTTCAACAGATCACATCTCCGGAAGTATTAAATTGTCGAGAATAACAATGTTATCAATGTATTTGTATGATAAAACTACATCAAAAGAAAAATTTTATTCAAGAAATTTCATTTGAAAAAAAAAATTATTACTCCAAAATTACTGGGCCGATTTGGCCGAATAACGAACTCGTCCGAGATATTTATTCATCAAACCTATCGTGAAAATTTCAGCTCTAGGTCACTCCGATCGGACGTAATCGGACCTACTGACGGACGGACTGAATCGATTTTGACCTCAGATTTTTGATCACTTTTACCTAAATATTCGAAAAATACAGACATCTGGGCAAATCTATAAACACTCTCTTCAGGAGAACAAGAGCGCAAAAATATAAGAGGTACAAAAACGCACTGCCCCAACCCAACTCAGTACAACAAAATATTCTTCAAAACTGGAACTAGTTCACAAACAATAATAGAATAGAATTTATCTTGATAGACATTTTACAATGTATTGGACATGTCAGTTATACTAAAATAGTACACAACAATGAATAAAGAAGAAGGAAAAAACACGATATTCTAGAGAATATCATTCAGATATTCTTCAACACTAAAAACATTTATTTTGCAGTACAGTTTTCACTACATTACGAAATTTCAACTTATTCAATGGTTTTATGTAATTGTACAATTTAATACATTGTAGCATAATTATGAAAACAAGATAGGCTGGCAAATTTCTGTTCATTTCATCGACTTTATTGGCTCAATTTAACAAAATAAAATAATTAAATAATTCACGAAAACCGAGTAGAACCGCCGGAGCGAAGTTTAGTCATAAGAACTACTCTTACACTTAACTCCGCCTATTCTTCCATGGCAAATTACTATGGGAATAAAAACATTGAGTGAATATACAACAAAAAGTAAATAGTTCGATGCAAAAAGAAATACATCCTAGTTTCCTATATATAACAACAAATATCAACACTACGTACAAATTTATTCTCTAGCAAACAGAAAGGACCTAAGCTGAGACTTGAAAGTAAAAAACGACGCAAAATTCCCAACATCGATATCGAATGCATTCATTACTTTTGCAGCACTGAAAGAAAAACACCTACGAAACCCAGCCGTCCGATGAGCGGGAATCGTCAACCTGTACGGATATCTGATGTTCACCGAGTGAGCAGCAGACCTAGGTATCAGATGATCCATGACACCACTATCTATAGGATTCCTTATGAGCTTGAACACAAAACCCCCCATGTGCAGCACGACCCTACTTTCCATCCTAAGCCAACCCAAATCCTTGATCTTACCAGACACATGATCGAACTTACGAAGACCAAAAACAAACCTGCAGCACCAATTCTGAACAAGCTGAATCCTCCTTTTATGAAAACTATCCAAACAGGGCCCATAAATTATGTCGCAGTAGTTGAAAGTTGACAAAACTAATACCTCTGATAGATTCTTCTTCATCTGGAAAGTCAAATATTTACGCGCAGAATAAAGAATTCTGAGCTTATAAAATGCCGATCTAACCAAATCCGAAACATGCTTCTGAAATCTCAAATCTTCATCAAAATATACCCCCAGATTTCTGGCGCCATCACATACATCCAATTTATCCCCGTTGAGAACGAGATCCAAACCGGCTCTGATAATATCCCTATCTTTTCTCCTACAATAGACAATACACTTGGTTTTCGCCGAGTTTATAGAAAGATTATGAGACTTACACACTTGTAAAATCGCTTCAAGGTCCCGGTTAACCCTAGCCGAAGCCAGACTCAACTCGCCCATAGTAAACCGGAACATCAACTGAACATCGTCAGCAAATGCCTCAGGTATGCAGTAGTCCAAGCAAGAAAAAAGATCCGTTGCATAAATAATAAATAATAACGGCCCCAATATGGAACCCTGCGGAACGCCTGCCCGGATTGATCTCGGTTCCGAGCATCTGCCATCGACTTGAACTTTCGAACTTCGGAATGTTAGAAACGATCTTATCATAGAAAGACTGGTATGATGGCAGCAAATTAAAATCATTGACGTACTGCGAAATCTGATCTGACAAAATCTTCTCCAACACCTTAGACAGAAGTGGCAGTATACTGATAATCCTCAAATCTGAAAAAGAAGTAGTCGCACTCCGTGGATTTTCTTACACCAAGTCTGACTCGCCCATCTCGCAGGGATTCTAACCTCATATTTTGGTCCTTGTTCATTGTTTTCATCAATAATTCTAAGATGTCTGGAATAATGTCATTATTATCATTTTAGACATCTTAAATAATTCCTTTGTATAATTAATTCGTTTAATATTTAGAAGAATATAATATTTTTGATATCTATTTTAAATTCAAAGAAGAAGTTGAAGAAAAAATACAACCTTACCTATAATTCAGTGGAATTTCTTTGAGTCAAAATCTACCATGAACCAGTAAAGCTCATTTATTTAATCATTTATTTTCATTCCAGTAAGTTTTCTGTTTCAATTTTGTGTTATTTTCAAAATTAATTCCAAAATGATTAACAATTGTAGCGTATACAACTGCAAAAATAATAGTTTCAATAATCCCAAACTTTCTTTTTTCTCAATACCATTAGACACCGACAGGTGAGTGATACATATAGTATTGTAGAAAATGTTGTTTATTAAAAGCTCCGTTATTTGAGTAGTGCTTCATGCAATTTGTTGAATTAGTTGAGACGCCTACTGTCGTCATTTCTTTACGATTAGTTGAGATATCAGAAACCAATTGAATTTCAGGAGGTTTACGCCTACTCTCGTCATTTCTTTACGATAAGTTGAGATATCAGGAACCAATGGAATTTTAGCAGATTTACGCCTACAGCAGGCTTAGTATAGTCGTCATTTCTTTACGATTAGTGGAGATATCAGGAACCAATGGAATTTCAGGAGGTTTATGCCTACTGCATGCGTATGCAGAAGAGTGAAATTTTTTTGATAAATATTTGAGTGTGTATCTATATGATTTTTCAATTTTATAAATAGAAATTACCTTAATAATATATATATATATATATAACAATAATTCAATAGGTTTTTTTTTCCACCATAATGAGTAAACCCTTTCTAGAGAACACTCAGCATATTTAGCGCAGGGGAGAATTTAAGGGGGGGGGCTGTGTGTGTACTGGGGGTAATTAACTCTCCCCAGGAAAGAGTTTTTCACGCTAAATCTTCGAATGGAAACGATCTCACAAGAGTGTTATAATTCAATTTAGCATTCCGATACAGTTTTCATGTTTGTTTGTAGCCAGTACAAGTTTTTCAAATCATTACTTGCATCCTGTAAAAGAGGTGATATCCAGCCTCTTAATGAATTATTCTTTAAGTATTATAAACTAATGGACAGCAAAGGTCAATATATTATGTGATAATACCCACAAAATTTTGAAAGTGGTTACTTATTTCAGAAATATAATTTTGAGAAAAGGAAGTTTTTGAATATTTTTCTAGCTAATTTCATGAGATTTTCAAGTGAGAAATTTCTTCAAGTTATATTCTTAGATTCGTTATTATTTTCCAACTCATCTAGATTAGCTCTGCGCTTTGAGTTCAACAATGGGATAAAAAAAGAAGAAAGTATATATTCGTATTCTAATTTATTACTATTTAACGTCAGTAGGTACATAAATTTCTATGAGATTCTTTATTCAATACTACTCTAATTAATATATAATTATCACATTTTATATAAGCTATATTTGAAAAATACGGTCTCAACTGACATTGTAGGTATGTCGAATCAAAAAATTCCTGTAAGAAATTAGATACTAAGATTAATATAAGAAAATTTATCTCTGTATTAAAAATGAATCATTTGTGATATCGAAATATGCTATATGAATAAAAAAATTTCTCAATCCTATCTATTCGCAATCATACACATTAAATATTACACGAAATACAACGATCTTGACCAGAAAAAATATCAAACGTTACTATTAATAAGGGGTTGATGGATGTTTTCTTTGCTCAATTCCTTATTCCTCTTTGTAGCCTGTTGTACTTTCCAATTGCATCTTGCACTAGAGCAGCAGCTGTGGATAATTTTTCGGGTGTAATCAAAGCTCTAACTGATTCGTTGTTCAAGGAACCTAGTCCACGGAGATCAAGACTGCAGAATGAAGTCACACTGCAGATAAATGCGTTGAAGAGTCCTCCAAGAATAAAAAGTAATGTGCTACCAAATACAACGGCTCCTACTTTTGAGAATAATGATAACAGGAGTTCCAAAGAAGACTGAAAAAAATATAATTCAATAAGGGCCTGATATTTGTAGTTGACTATTTAGATTAATTCAAAATATATTCCTCTTCATTAAGAGGTGGGTCCCTATAACTAGTTCATCAGTTTCCTATTTTCATATGTCACTTTTTCCAATGTGGCTCTTAGGTTATAAATTTCGAAACGGGTTGATATCAAGGATGAAAAAAACTAGAATACACAAACTTTCAAAATAAAAATTTAGAAAGGATTGATCTGAGGTCAGAGGTCTGGCGTTCTTTTAAAATTAGGTACTTGTTATGATTCAAACTTCTAGAAATCACATCTCGGAAATAATTGATTGTCATATTAATTCTTTAACGAAACAAGCAGGTATTTATAAAAATCACATCAAATCTTTTAAATGCTGTATCAAATGCGTTGGAAGCTTATTTTGCGATCTAACTTAAAGAAGTCTAATGAGAACTAATATTTTTTAATTTCATAGTTCTGCCAATGTTGACAAATGATGAAGGATTTCGAAAAAATTTGGCACACTCTTTTTTTTCAACACTATTCAAACGATCTTCAAGTTTCAAATGCATCGGATGAATATTCTAGGAGTTATTCAAGAAATCCAATTTCAAATGCTCATTACTTCCGAACTTTTCGAGGGATATATATATATTTTTTTGAACTTTTGGCTGACAATATTTAGTTAGCAAACAATAAAGCATATAGATCAGGGGTTAGTGACAGGGTGTCATACAATTCGGCGTATGACATAAAGGCCTAGAGAAAAAACCCCAGCCTTATAAGAACTTGACCGAGATATTTGGACAATAAACCTGTTTTGAAAAAAAACATACTCAAGTTTGACCACTGATCCTTCTTCAGGAATTATTATGCATGGATTCAGGCCATTCTCGGCTCGATATTCGAAAATTACAGAATACTAGTTTAATGGACTATATAGAACAAGCGCGTAATGAATTTCTCTTTTTTAGTGTCGCCGAAACTTGAGAACGGTAAAACCGTTTTGGCTTATTTCAGTCTTGATATATTCTTTTAGTTCAATAAAGGTTTGCAGTAATAGAAAATGTAGGAACCTAGTTTAAACTATAACAAGAGAGCTGCTGAAAGCGGTATTTTCAAAGTTTAATACACATTTCAAGATATTATTTCTTTTTTTTTATTTTCCTGTCTATTAATTTAATATTGAAATGAGTCAATTATTGATTATTTTCAATAAAATGTTGATATTCATTTTTCATTTATATGATTAAAAAAACATATAAAATGAAGCTGAAAAAACAGAGTTAATCTACTGAAATCATCAATGAACTGTTGGCCGAAAGGCACTCGAAACCGCTTTTATGACGAGGGCAATAAAACCCTACTGATCAGAATTCACAAGTGACCAAACTTATTATAAATCATTTAATTCACCATTGCAGATGTAGCTGTTTCCTTGCTGAGGTCTTGAGATACTTGTGGGTTGAAATTAACTTCATATGGGATACTGTCGACATATCTATTTGCGTCCAGGAATGTGGTATGTGGTACAAACGAACCAACAGCAGCCTCCTTCGGTTTTACCGTTGTCGTTGCCTGACTAGGGAAACTTAGAGCACCACCTACGATGGCCAAAATAAGGAGGGTTACTTCCAAATTGTTCATGTTTAATTTCTGTAACAAAAAAATACATATTAGAAAACTAGAAATAAAACTGTGATTGTTAATCATTTGGGATATATATTTATCGATTCTTTCAAATTATCCCTCCCCGTTGTTTATGTGTTGCTCTGTTTCAGAGTTCAGGAAAAGACTTCAGAAAAAGCTCTCAGAAGCCACTGCACTCATGTCAGAGCTTTTCCATTATTAATTAATGTGCTGCAATACATGTTCAGTAAAACTTTCGTCGACTTTTGATAATCTTTATTTCCCAAACCTTACAGAAAATTTAACACAACGTAAGAACTTCTTTGACGTCAAAGCATTCGATGATATTTTATGCAAAAAGCAAAGTTGGTCATTGCGAAGTAATTATACATTTGCTCCACCTTGGGCTATGCGTGGGTTCTCGAATATAAATCTTAAGAACGAGCTAGCAAGGATAATGAAATTTTTGGAGTGGACTCAATTTTAAGGAAGGCTGTCTTGAGGGAAGTACGCAAACAAGCATCGAGATACTGACTTATTCATTTTTCAGCCAGAATCCTTTCAATTACGGTTCACTCCCAGGGTTTTCATGGCATGACAGACGTTATTGGATTAATCTTGAATAATTAAGCACCTAATTTACCTGGAAAGCTTTCATGAGAATCTCAAGTCTGTGAAATAAGGGCAAAAAATTTAACCAATATTTCATTGTCTTTTACAGTTTCTGCCACAATTAATTATTAAATATAAAGGATGCGTATTCTGAAAATTGCCGCTGGTGAAATATTGGCTGAATTAGTGCTTATTTACTGTCATCAATATACAATAAATTGAACCGTTTTCGAGATATTTTCAGATTTATCCATAAATAAATTGTAGGCGCATTTCCTTTACTCGTACATTACGATATGGGCTGTTCGGTCATCGGCGGTCTTACGGGTCTACTCGGAGCATAATAACTTGTTCTTACGATACCGTCCGGTAGCGGAAGGGTGCCTAGGTGGTTATCATCTAGCTGCACCGATTTACCTCGTATCACGATCGGTTATCGTTTTTTTTTTCAGAAAGGCTTGTGCAGAATATCTCCGAAATAGGTGAAAAAATCAGAACTATAGATTTTTTTGTATAGTATTAATTAAGATTAACAATCTACTTTCGAAAGTATTTAGTAAATGCGTTGTATGTATAAAATAAAAGAAAGTATATCACATTGATGGATTCTCAGTTATGATTAGTAACATGTGTTCGATCAGACATAAAGATAAAACTAAAATCTCAAAGTTTCGATATGATCAACAAGATATGGCGGAACTATTGTGCGTGGATGAAAATCGGTGAAATATTCAACATTCAAATTTAGAAAAATGTTATAGGAAGAAAATGTTTTTTTTGACGTCTATGGTTAAAATTAACTCAGTGGTCAAAAACTCGCCCTGTGTAGTTCTCCAACAATTTTAATGTCATATGCTATTTTTTGACAAAATTATCACATTTTCCCAATTATTCTAATAGTTCATAAATTAACGAATTTGAAAAATATATATACTGAATATTATATTCCTTCTAGAATAAACAAAATATCCTCAATAAACAAATGTTTAAAAATACTCACTTTGCTTTTGTGATGCCACTGTATTTAGCTTTTTTCACTGTGAAGTTCTTGTGCAAACTGATTTCTAGACGAGACTTGTCTAAATATTTATACGTTTCTGAAAATCGGCATTACTTTTGTCGCATACTAGTGTTCTTTTATGACTCGTTACCTTTATCCGTTTTTCTTTATTTCACCAAGGACCTGTCATGTTTCCATTCATATTATTGAGTTCTTCCTGTGCCCAAATATTGCAAGATCTTTAAGTAGCCGGAAATGGGGAACCTAATGAGTATCGTCCTTCGGAATGATTCATTTTTGGCTAGTCTGAAGGAATGACACAACTGATTACGCTCTACATACCATAAGGAATATCATACATTTTGCATCAATCTGTATAAGAACTACAATTTGTATGTTAATCGATGTGGTCAAGTCAATACAACAGAAGTCAATACAACGTTTTGAGAAACAGTTTCAATTTTAAATTCTGGTTTTGCGCGCTATTCCTATTTTGAAAAATTAGTAAACATCGTGCAATCGGTTTGCCGAAATATTTGTTATTTTCGAAAATAATGCTGAAGATGGTATCAATCGATTGGGTTCAACATTCTGATGGAGAATCCGTGGTCAAACTTTAGTATTTCCGGCCGCCCGTATACTCTTTAACATCCATAAAAATTGAGCTTGGCCAACACAGTTTCCCATGGTTTCGAAAGAATATTCATTGAATTTTTTTAGATGCAATCAATTTGACTCTACGTACTACATAAATCCAGAAAATCTCAAATAACTCAGAAATTATTGAATTTAGGAGCATAATCATATGAGAAAACTATCATTATTTTTGACCGCAGAATCCAACACAATTATAAAAAAATTTAGAAAGCACAGGTCAGATTACTTTGGCGCTCTTGTTGAGCTACTTGCGAGTAAATATTTAAACCATAACAAATCTATACGCACTCTGATCAGGTGAACAATAGTCTTTTCTCGTACTATGGGACAATGTGATGCAAATATGAACGCCTAATGAATGAACAAACCTATATCTCAAATTAAAAATAACTACTCATACTTTCCCCAAGTTTTGTTCGAAGCTATAATTCCCTTTTCCTCAAAACTTACGTCAGTGCTTTTCTGAATTTTGACAACGTATATTATTTCAGCCACCGAGATTGACTTCTATCTCTATGATTTCCTGTTATGAAAAATTTTGATTAATATTACGCCAACTGATACTGATTAATGAGCCCGGCATTTGTCAATTGAATATCGATCTGTGATGGACATCGCTCAAAGAAAATCATCGATAGAAAAGACGTATGTCATTTTTTATCTCTTGAGTAAATTAAAAAATGATCATATCTTTAGATAGAAAAGAGCTACGACAATGAAATTTGAGGATAAGTAAGATATCGATCACCTCAATATATTCACGAATTTTTATTGAAATCCGAAAAATATCTTATGAGATAGTGAGGATTAAAACATTTTTTTTGGGAATTTTTTATAAGTTTTCTAGCGTGACGATTTCTGCGAAATTTTGCGAGCTGTTTTGTTGCAGCCTCCCTCAACAATATTTCAAGTATCAATTTGATCGGATGGATATTCTAGTAGTTATTGAGGAAACAAAATTTCAGATGCTCATAACTACTGAACCATCCGACGGATTTGGCCCAATAACGAACTTGACCGAGATATTTGGACAATTAACCTATTCTGAAAATATGAAAACTCTAGCTTATTCCTTTTGGATGCTAGAGAGGATACGGCCGGCCGGCCGGACAGACTCAACTTTCCTCAATCGATTGAGACCATTTTCGGCTCGATATTCCAAAATTACAGACATTCGGGTAAAATGATAGGCACTCTGTTCGGGTGAACAAGAGCGCCAAAAATAGGGTTCTAATTTGAAAAACAGAACTTATGGCCAATTTAAGATCACAATATTAAACACAAAATTTGAAACACCCTGTGATGATATTTTTGAAATCCAAAAGATGCATAAACGGTTTACGCTCAGGATATTTAAAATAAGAATAATGAACATATTACTGACTGAACATATTTGACTGTTTTTCCAGTTTTTTTGGATATTTTGAAAATTATTCGATTTAATACAATGGTTTTAACTGAAATGTATTCACTATTGAATACTCAATCATATTAGGAATGGAAAACTTGAAAAAAAAATTTTTCGTCGAATTTATTTTCACTCCCTGTATAACCGGAAGTTTTTGGGCTTCGAAAATATTTTAGCTCTGTAGAGAACTTCGAACAATATCATAATCCCAATTATCAGATTTCAAATATGTCTAGTTCTCCAGAAACGTCTAATAGGCACTCGAACTTGAGACACCCTGTACTTTATAGTTAAAGAGATCCATTGAATTTCACGAATGACATCAAAATGTCAATTTTTGGTTTTAACTCAAATCTTAAACAATAATATGAGGTGTTGTTTGGACAATTAGGTTTACGGTTGAAAAAAACTATAAGTTCGGTTATTGTTCATTTAAAATTTATGTTGGTTGATTCTTTGCATTCTCGTTTGTTTCTGTATCGCCATGTTCCAGAGTCCAAGAAAGGATTTTTTAACAAACGTGCACAAGCTCCTGAACTTACGTCAGTGCTCTTGATGTTAGCTTGAGTTGTCTAAGTTCATGATATCTTCATAAGCATCCAGTATATTTCAAGTCCATTCCAGAAACAGTCTTATAATATTACGTATGGGCAAAATTCAATATTGTCAAGGCTTTTTCGAAAAAAAAAATTTCTGCAGAAATATTCGCAAGAGATCCTCTTCACCATTCATTTCACATGAACCCCAATAACTCGAAAACGGTTGGATTTTTGCTCAAGTTTTGTCATCTAATAGTTCGATAACATACCTACTGAGTGTGCTATTTGAAAAGAGAAATTATAAGTTTTGCGGTATTAACGGAAGCAAAATAGTTCAGAGAGGTCTTTATCTAAAATCCTAAATTTCGAATTTTCATCCTAAAATTCGGATTACTTTTCCAGAAACGTCGAATAAGCCGTTGCCGAGGATCACCTTGTATATTTAACTGAGAAAAGGACTGCTTATTGATTTTGTTTCTTTTTGAGCTCGTTAATGGTTGATCATAAAAAGTTGATATTTTATCAGATTAAATCTTTTAAAAATCGAGTCGAAAAAAGTTTTCTTATGTCGTTTTAGGTCATCGGGTATCTGATCTCACAATGAAATAGGATCACCCAGTATCAACGTTATGAATGGAATGACCATTCGAAAGTGTGTGTAGGGCTATGAACTGATATGGTTAATCATCCATTTCAAGTATTTCGTCATGATGAAGAATTCCGACCCTTCGTTTTGTTTCCTGAAGGATTTGATAAGAATCTCTTGTATTGGAAATCAAGATAGTCACTACAGGATCGGATTCTTGGTATCTTCATTGCGAGATTTACAAGCGAAGCGAAAAGTCTAGCAACTTTGTGAGTCAATATTTTGCAATTTTACCTACCGTAATGATTTTGTAATTTTATGGCACCAGTACGCCTCTTGGCAGCAGACATCCGAATATAGGTATTATACAGGGTGGTCAGATTTCGATGATTGAGTAATACATCTGAACTGAGTGAAACGGAAAAAATGTAGGATAGTATACTAACATGAGATAAATAGCTTTTGATTGCTCGTTCTTTGAGTTATACGACCCTGAAACGAATCAGAAAATATTGAAGAAGCTATTTTATGTGGTAGTAAAATATATTCACACTAATGAACTGATTAATTCATTCCACGTTGAGAATCTTTATTTTGAAAATTTTGATACTTTCTTAGTTTGACGATTTTTAGGAAATTTCGCAAAATCCTTTGTTTCAAATTCTGAAAATGAAATGTCGGAATTGTTTTGAAAATTTTTAGCCTGATGATTTCCACAAAATTTGGCAAACTCCTATCTTTCAATGTAATTCAAATCATTTCCAAGTTTTAAATCGATCAGATGGAGTTATCGAGGAATCAAAATTTCAGATGCCCATAACTGTCAAACTATTTGACAGCTTTAAACTAATAATCATATTATGGAAACTCAGGCTCATTTCCTTCGAAAATTATACACCGAATGGCCGTAAAGAATGAACGTGATCACGCATTATTCACCAGAAATTCAACCCAATCGTTTAAGATCATATTCCGCTCGATATTCGAACATTTAGGCAAAATAATATGAAATCCGCCAAAACTTCTGTTTTCTAAATTGAAACCCTAATTATACGCCGCTCTTCAACCGAAACACAGTGTATACAGATTTGCTCAAATGTATTTTTCGAATAATTGCGTAAAAGGGTAATTAATCATTTGGTTTGGAATTACCGATGATCAATCAGTGGTCGAAATTGATTCTGTCCGTCCGTCCGTCCGTGGGCAGCATAAAGTCCGAAAGGAAAGAGGTAGAGAGCAGAAATTCATGGGTTGGTTTGATGAATGAATATCTCATCTGACTTCGATATTCGGCCAAATTGAACCACTAGTTTCAGAGTAATGGGAAAATATTTTCTTTTCAAACTACACTTTTCATATAAAATTTTGTTTATGATACAGCTTTATCATACGAATAGTTTGTCACCATTTTTAATTTCGACTAACTAATACTTCCGTAGATACGATCTTTAATTACTAGCTAGAATTTCTCCTTATGTATTTTATAATTTACAAGTACCTATCTAAGGCTATTAGTCCTGCAGGGTTTAGCGAACAATATCGTAATCTCAATTTTGGTATCCAGATCACTATAAACTTTTAATATGCACTTGAACACGAAACACCCTGAATAATGTATGGTGGAGATGACTATCTTAAATAGATAAATTAAGAGATTAAAGAGTGAATCTTCAGTAGAATCTGCATAAAATTTATTTTCACATCAAGTTTCATTATTTTGAAATTCAATTTAAAATAAGCGAGTTATATTTATTCGGATCTTCAAGCACACTTCCTATATGTCACCCACGAAAATCCAAACATGAATATTAGATCGCCCCTGAGTTCGAACTAGTTCTTAGTTCGAAGTGAGAAATCAGACATCTCATTCATTAAGGTCATAGCTACGTGAACACTGAGAGATTTACAAAAACAAGTCCTAGCGAATAACAATTCAATCTTCAAAAGACTATATCTCCGTTAGTATTGCACTGACATATCGATTGCAATTAGGGCAGGCAGTTTCAGGAACTGAAGATAATGTATGAATGTGTCATTCAATCTTTCGAGGATTAGTTAAATTTAACCAAGGCTCATTCTTAATTACAAAACCGTACAACTCAGTCTGATGATTAATTATTAAATATAATATAATTAATTAAAACTAATAAAGTTGATGAAAATTGTGAAAAGTTGAATAAAGCATTTTAAGCCCTATCACGACCTCCCACTACAGTATATATGAATTATGGAGATTTTCAGCGCAAAAAGAATGGATTGAAATCTTTGGCCATCAAGATATTGATGTGTAAAATTATAGTTAACATTTCAGGATTTGCAGCACACTTTATACTGTGTTTGCAGTGATTATTTTTTTGAGGATCAGTTTAGGACAAGGAATCCAAGTGTGCTGTTGTACCATGGAAGCATTTCACATCATGATGGGCCTACGAAAGTGATTGAAAATTTAAGGTCTCCACAACACGAAGCAACTCACTTCAATGAAGGAGAAATTTTCTTCTATTCATAGAAATATATTATCAAATTATCATGACCTTGTCAGGACTTAAAACCTTGTATCCTAGTCAACTCTTAGTAACTAGATTAATTTATGCTTCTCAAGTGCTACTTCATTATGTTAAAAAACTTGAAGTCGTTCATAATACATATTTTCAACAGTTTTTCTGTAGTAATCAAATTGTAGAAGACCTCATAAATAAAGTCAGAGAACATGATATTGTATGTAATCTATATTCATCAGAAACCTCTTGCTTTTTTCTCAAGTTATTTATGTGCATGTGTTTCTCGTTTTAATAATCAGAACGAAATCAAAAAAGTTCATACACAAAATCCAAAATTCACAAATGTATGCAACCAATAAAGAATTATTCAATTATTGAACACATATTTGATGTAATCCTTGTGAAAAAAATGTTTACCTATATGGGTTATATACTATCAATTTTGAAGATATAATTAATATTTTAGTAGAATTTGAATTATTTTACAAGGTACTTGTTGTATGTTTGTTGTATTTGAGCGTGTAGAAATAAGTCATTGTATTGTAATTCAAATTATGAATTATTTTTAATGAAGCATCTGTTATCAAATATCAATTATTGTAATTATCCCTCATCAATCCAAATTATATTAAAAATTTCAAACACTAGAAGCTTTTATAATTATATTTGTTGAAATCCTAGTTTTATAAAAATTGTTTCAATTTTTCCCTACCATTCGAATGTCTATTGTTGGAACCATTAATTGTAACATTGCAATGCGAAAAATTTGTACCTATGGGTCGATTTAAGATTCCCGCCTTCTATTACATATTTTTAGTCGTATTACTTATGCAACTTATGTTTGAGTAGATTCAACAATCCATCCAGACGTGTTGCCATATTACAAATATGTTCTTTACATATTTGTGCCATTACTTTGGTTTGTTTTTCACTAGTTTTCTATTGTTTGTAAATCAAATAGTCCGAAAAATCATCCCTTTAGTTTGGAAAATGTCGCTGTTTCCACATGTTAGTATGTTTTACGTATTCATGACCAAATTTAATTCTTCAATTTTCGTGCAATGCATCTCATGATCCTAACTTTTCAACATGAATTGTATTGCGTAAATACTGGATGCATTGCGGAATACACGAATTAATTAGTGCTATATCACTGATACTTGTTCCTAACAGTCCAAAGTGAATTACTGTCCTCTGTATCAAGAGGATATGAATTACTGCGATGACATGCGGAATTATTAATAAACCTCACGTTCTCTTCTGAACATGAAGTTTGTCAGGAAATAATTCAGAACTTCCGACCTGAGACCGCATCAATCGTTCGCGAGATAGTTACACTTGTCATATTTTGTGTAGGTAAACTATCATGGGACGAATTTTTGTTTTGTTCCTTGTTCCTGGTGAAATAGCGAGCTATTGCTTTGTCTATGGGCAAAATCCTTGGGTCTGCTTTTTCGAATATGGAGTCGAAAATGGCGAGAGTGTTCTCGAATTTGCCAACATATTGATTTTTCGAATTCTTATGCAAAAACAAAGTATTAGCTGAAATCGATTCTGTCCGTCCGTGAGCACTATGATTCCCAAACGGAATGATATAGAGAACTGAAATGTGATGGTAGGTTTCAAGGTCAGTGCTTTCTAAATTTATTTTTGAGTTGATTCTATTTTCAATAAATACTTTTAATATTGTGAGTGTTCATGATTTTTTCGACGTTATCGTTGGCTGAAGAGGTGGACGGTCTTCATGAACGAGGCAAATCATCGACGATCTTCCGACCGTTTTTGACTGATTTGTTCGATTCGTACACTTGGATATTCGATGAAACAAAGTCTACATAAGCCTTTTCCTGCATTCGCAATGAGTCAGTACACGAAATTTCTTTCAAACTACAACATTTGAGGCAAACTCTTTGTTCCCTATTTTTTCCTCATTGTAACATTCGTAGACTACCACTGAGGCTGACTGCTTTCATACCTTGTAAATGAAAAAAGCAAGTTTGTCAGAGCTCAATAATATTATGCTAGACTGGGCTTTCAATATGAAGAGGAGGATGGATCAGACTACAAGGAAAGTGTCGTAAAACCTACAAGTGGAATAATACTGCCAAACAGCTGCAGGAAAAATTCTATTCCGAATGGGGCGTTAGGTTCGATCCATTCACAGACGTGGCTTTTAAAACGGCGCGGGTTGCACGAAATGCCAAGAGGCGTATTCTGCAAGTGGACTCCGAGAAAAGAAAGGTTAGTGCCAAGGCGCTGTCTTTGGAGCAACACAAAAAGATGGTCAACTTATGTAAAGAAGATAATCCATACGGTTTGAACAGAAAATTTTATTTTATTGCTGCATTGGAGCTTGCTTGGCGCGGAGGAGAGGGTTCATCATGCCTAATTTCGCATTTCCAATTCGAAATTGAAAACGATGGTAATCCCACGGGCCGAATTGCCTACAATACGATAATACGACAAGACAAGGTAGTGCCCAAAAATGTGCGGAAACGAAATGGCTGACTCCCAATATTGAAGAAGATATTTGCCCGGTGATGTTATATAAGCTACTTGCATCCAAAAGAACTGCAAACATAACCACTGAAAGACTATTCCTTACTTCACATAAGAATTGAAATGGACAAAAGAATCGGCAGAACTCATTGGCATCAACACAACCAAGTCGAAGATAACCAACCAATTGCATAGAGCTACTGCTGTCAGCCAATTAGCCAAAGCAGGGATTCGCGAGGAACAGCTGATAAAGATAACAGGCCATTCTTCTGCAGCGTCAATGAAACCGTATCTCCAACTGGACCAACAACATCACAAAAAAATAATCACAGCCATAAGGAATGAAAAAAATGTCCTTCAAGTAACAACATCAGCTTCTACTTCATCATTCGAAAATAATGCTCGTAATGTGTATAAGAATTGTACTATCAATAATTATTATTTTGAGAATAAAGATGAATAATTTGTTGTTATGCTTCTATCTGGTTATTTTTGAATAAAAAACTATTTTTTATTTCGTTTGATTTATATTGTTGAATGATCTTTCCAAATACCACACGAGATTCGAATTTTTTTTGAGAACACTGTCGCTTTTTGAAAATTATACAAATTTCACTCAAGAAAGTGATCCTGAAAATATTTTAAGGATAACTTTGTTTCGTGAAATTTAAACGCATAATTCCCAAAAACAAGTGTGTTCTTCTCCACCAACACAAAGATATTTGGTTTCTCTAAGTTGACATTTAAGCCCCACTTCTCGTATTCTTTAATTAGCTTGCGCATCATGTATTCCATGTCATCTTTATCACCGAATACAACAATATTGTGAGTAAAATGCACAAATAATTGCATTTAAATGGGATATATTTAATATAAAAGAGATTGAGTTTTGATTTAATTGCAGCCAATATAAAAAATTGCTACAATTAATTCGTTTTATTAAATCAATTACGCAATATTTTTTTTACAAATGTCACTTCATATTGCAACAATTATATGTTCAATTTTATTCAAATATTTATAGTTTTCTTCAAGTAAATGATGCGAATAATATAATCTCACGAGATTCTTGTCTCAAGAAACTGTAGTCGTTGCATCAACTGACAGAATTTACGACAACCGTACCTTCGTTCAATTGAACAAATAACAATGAAACGAACGAATGGTTTCGTTAAAACCTATTTAGAATAATGTATTTGTATCAATCAATTATGGATATTGAGACAAGTGCATAAACAATTTCTTGTAATTGTATGTTTATGTTGAATCAGTTGTTTCTTTCATTTCGCTGAAATGTGAAAAGTTTCAGGCGAATGTTTTAGCTGTTCTCTATAATCAACTAGGTTGTTTTAATCAAGAAAAATAGTTCATTTGGAGTAATCAATTTTAGATTAATTCAAATTAAAATGGTTTGATTGAAAAAATTCTCTAACTCCTGAGGAGTTTGAGCGCAGAATTTTATTTTTACAGTGTACATATTCGTGCCATTACTTTGGTTTGTTTTTCACTAGTTTTCTATTGTTTGTAAATCAAATAGTCCGAAAAATCATCCCTTTAGTTTGGAAAATGTCGCTGTTTCCACATGTTAGTATGTTTTACGTATTCATGACCAAATTTAATTCTTCAATTTTCGTGCAATGCATCTCATGATCCTAACTTTTCAACATGAATTGTATTGCGTAAATACTGGATGCATTGCGGAATACACGAATTAATTAGTGCTATATCACTGATACTTGTTCCTAACAGTCCAAAGTGAATTACTGTCCTCTGTATCAAGAGGATATGAATTACTGCGATGACATGCGGAATTATTAATAAACCTCACGTTCTCTTCTGAACATGAAGTTTGTCAGGAAATAATTCAGAACTTCCGACCTGAGACCGCATCAATCGTTTGCGAGATAGTTACACTTGTCATATTTTGTGTAGGTAAACTATCATGGGACGAATTTTTGTATTATTGTGCCAATTGCATGTATGTTCCTTGTTCCTAGTGAAATAGCGAGCTATTGCTTTGTCTATGGGCAAAATCCTTGGGTCTGCATTTTCGAATATGGAGTCGAAAATGGCGAGAGTGTTCTCGAATTTGCCAACATATTGATTTTTCGAATTCTTATGCAAAAACAAAGTATTAGCTGAAATCGATTCTGTCCGTCCGTGAGCACTATGATTCCCAAACGGAATGATATAGAGAACTGAAATGTGATGGTAGGTTTCAAGGTCAGTGCATTCTAAATTTTTTTTTGAGTTGATTCTATTTTTAATAAATACTTTTAATATTGTGAGTGTTCATGATTTTTTCGACGTTATCGTTGGCTGAAGAGGTGGACGGTCTTCATGAACGAGGCAAATCATCGACGATCTTCCGACCGTTTTTGATGGATTTGTTCGATTCGTACACTTGGATATTCGATAAAACAAAGTCTACATAAGCCTTTTCCTGCATTCGCAATGAGTCAGCACACGAAATTTCTTCCAAACTACAACATTTGAGACAAACTCTTTGTTCCCTATTTTTTCCTCATTGTAACATTCGTAGACTACCACTGAGGCTGACTGCTTTCATACCTTGTAAATGAAAAAACAAGTTTGTCAGTGCTCAATAATATTATGCTAGACTGGGCTTTCAATATGAAGAGGAGGATGGATCAGACTACAAGGAAAGTGTCGTAAAAACCTTGTGGAATAATACTGCCAAACAGCTGCAGGAAAAATTCTATTCCGAATGGGGCGTTAGGTTCGATCCATTCACAGACGTGGCTTTTAAAACGGCGCGGGTTGCACGAAATGCCAAGAGGCGTATTCTGCAAGTGGACCCCGAGAAAAGAAAAGTTAGTGCCAAGGCGCTGTCTTTGGAGCAACACAAAAAGATGGTCAACTTATGTAAAGAAGATAATCCAGATGGTTTGAACAGAAAATTTTATTTTATTGCTGCATTGGAGCTTGCTTGGCGCGGAGGAGAGGGTTCATCATGCCTAATTTCGCATTTCCAATTCGAAATTGAAAACGATGGTAATCCCACGGGCCGAATTGCCTACAATACGATAATACGACAAGACAAGGTAGTGCCCAAAAATGTGCGGAAACGAAATGGCTGACTCCCAATATTGAAGAAGATATTTGCCCGGTGAGGTTATATAAAATACTTGTATCCAAAAGAACTGCAAACATAACCACTGAAAGACTATTCCTTACTCCACATAAGAATTGGAAATGGACAAAAGAATCGGCAGAACTCATTGGCATCAACACAACCAAGTCGAAGATAACTAACCAATTGCATAGAGCTACTGCTGTCAGCCAATTAGCCAAAGCAGGGATTCGCGAGGAACAGCTGATAAAGATAACAGGCCATTCTTCTGCAGCGTCAGTGAAACCGTATCTCAACTGGACCAACAACATCACAAAAAATAATCACAGCTATAAAGAATGAAAAAAAATGTCCTTCAAGAAACAACATCAGTATCTACTTCATCATTCGAAAATAATGCTCGTAATGTGTATAATAATTGTACTATCAATAATTATTATTTTGAGAATAAAGATGAATAATTTGTTGTTATGCTTCTATCTGGTTATTTTTGAATAAAAAAACTATTTTTTATTTCGTTTGATTTATATTGTTGAATGATCTTTCCAAATACCACACGAGATTCGAATTTTTTTTGAGAACACTGTCGCTTTTTGAAAATTATACAAATTTCACTCAAGAAAGTGATCCCGAAAATATTTTAAGGATAACTTTGTTTCGTGAAATTTAAACGCATAATTCCCAAAAAACAAGAGTGTTCTCAAAAAATTCTGACCTCTAGTGGTATTACCCTTGAAAATTTTCGGATTTCGGATTTTTGTCAGAGTGTATTACTTCGATCAATCGACACTGAATTTGTGTTCACTTCATTTCATGAAAAATATTCATTTTGTATTTTCCTTCGCAAGCGAGAGACAATAATAGGCCATCTTCATGTGAATTCTTCCATCGCACTACTTGCAACCTGAGCACAAATTCTAGGAAATGAAAATTCAATTCGAGGAAAGATTATGGAATATTTTAAAAGCTTCATCTTAGAAGCCCCCTCTTGCAACATTTTGAAATTGAACCAAGCATGATTCCCAGCAGGGGAAGTAATGTAAAATATTTGTATTTAATTATGAATCCTTCGCGGGTACATTCTTTCCATAATTCGCTGGTGAGAACCTGGGAAAAAACTCTTCAAGGAGAAGCTTCACTCTATGGAATTTGTATCGCGGTGGAAAATGTAGAGTGGGTACTGAATATCGCGATGAAATTCGATGGACGGATGGGATTGAGAATTCGCTTTGAGAATTTAAACACATTATTTTTCCCTAACCTCAAACATAAAATGACATGCTTTCAGCTGCAAACATTTCAGAAGTTATTATAAACATTAATTATTATCTGATAATGACCGGATATTTGATAATAATTGTTCTCAATAATAAATAATTAATTTGAATATTATATTTTTCTGATTCCGTTACGTCAGAAAGAAAACCTAGAAATTTTGAGTAACTTGAGCATGTAAGACTTTTGACATTTTCAACAGAAATTCAACCTAACAATGTGGTTACATATGGGGAAAGTAGGTTTTATCATTACGATCCTAAATTGAAGTCTCAAAGTAATAAAGGCATAAAGGCAGCCCAAGACCACAAAAGCCCAAAACTGCTAAAGGCGTTGGTAAAGTGGTGCAAGTGTATTTTTTTCGATAAATATGGCATTATTTACGATCACATTGTAACTAGAGGACATACAGTAACAGGGCAGTACTACTCTAATGTACTTCTAGGATACTCAAAGACAAAATTCAAGAAAAAAGGCCGCTTCGTCAGGATATTG
The DNA here is from genome assembly GCA_030674115.1 of Micraspis discolor. Lineage (NCBI taxonomy): Eukaryota > Metazoa > Arthropoda > Insecta > Coleoptera > Coccinellidae > Micraspis > Micraspis discolor. The sequence continues at coordinate 1,075,603 of JARTUT010000006.1, read as the reverse complement.
GCTGTACTATGCATCATGACAATGCTCCGGCTCATAAACCAACGATTAGTCAACGATCAATTGAAAAATTAAGGGTTGAAATTATGGTTCATTCCTTCTATTCTATTTCATTTGTTTCCTGAAGTCGAAAAAGAATTGAGAGCTCAACAGCATGGGTACACTAAACAGACTATTAAAAAAATTATTTCTCATGAGTTTATGATAAGTGGATAATGCGATGGAATTGAACAGAATGGAGAGTAAGTACTTCGAAGGATAGTTGTTGAATTTATTTAAATGAATGTTTCGTTTATATACTACGAGGGTAACCTTTTATATTTAGGAGTTTGAGGACAAAAGTAAATATTAATTCTCAAATTCAAATTGGTGATCTAAAATTGTATTTTTAAAGGTTTAACTGGACCTGTGATCCTCTCAACCACGTAAATACTATATTATATTTATTATTTTAAATCTTTAGGTTATGAGGTAATCTGAATCAAATCCAATTTCTTGTGCTATCTAGTCAGTATCAACAAATCCCTCAATGTGATGTCTTTTTTGGAGAGATGGTTAAGGAGTCATCTCTTCGAGAACCGTTTTCAAACCTCTCTGTTATGAATAAGAAAAAATTAATCGTGACAGGACGTAGTACTTAATGCATAATTTTCGTCGTCGTTATTGAACTGAAAAATAAAAATAAAAAATGTTGTTATAGTACTCATAATTGTTGCAATTAAAGATCGATCGAGAACAAAGCAACCAGCTCCATTGAAATTTGGTTGAAAAAACCTCATCTTCTTCATTTCCAGCAGCAGGAGTAAATTTTCGTCACATTTCATATTGTTGGAATTTCTAGATTGGGTGATATTCGTCAAAGTGCTTTCTTGAGATAAAATTTTGTCCTCGATAACACGAAGGCATGTTTGATGAAAACTCTTATATCTGCAAGTTACCCAGTCGCATTTTTGAATTATTATCATCAGGAACTGTAAAAAACAAGATTAAATGAACATGATCTGAAAACAGTGTTTATTCAATATTATTATTCAACTGTTATAATGATTTTCAAGGAAGATGGAGATATTGTTTGTTGATGGAAGTCGAACATTTCATTAAATTCGAATTAATGTCCGAATTACTTGGGTTCCTCAAAGTGTTTTTATTAAAATTCAATTTACGAAAGCTATATATTCGAGAAATAAAGAAATGAATAAATATATGAAATGGAGAATAAATATTTGTACATTGAAATCGTGTAAGCTGAATTCTATAGCAAGTCTTTATCTGTCTTTAGGATTTCAGCTACGAAGAGAGGGTTTTAATTTATGATATCAAATATTTCAAAGTACACAGTCAAGAATGCCCGTGGCTGGAATTATAAATGTGTTGGCAGGCAACTTTGTAGAAACTAAAAAATTAAAATTCCAAAAAGTTCCGACCTGTCAGAATTATCAGGTAAATCAGATTTATCGGTATGAAATGAGAGTTTTTTCGTGAAAATAAAACACTAATTATTAATGGGAAAGTAATAAAATAGTGCCTTGTTTACCTGGTAGGAAAAGCTTAACATTCCTGGACGACTGTGAAGAGTCCACGAATGTGGCTTTTCCTACGAGGTAAACATACTATTTTTCCGCAAATCGTTTAAAATTCGACAGATATTGATTGATTTAAATCAATTGCTTTGCAATTGCAATTGCTTTGAAATTCCTAATAAAATTACTTGGGTTACTATGGAAACGTATTGAGGTTGAATTGTCAAACTTGACGCTTATAAATTTAATTGCTGATGTTCTCGAAAGTAAAATGATAAGTGATGATGAAATTTCCATTCCTGGGACTCCTCCAGAGCTGGTTGAGGCAGTGAATACTGCTTCATTAGAATTATTGCCAAAGAAATCAAGAGAAAAGTACGAAAATGCATACAGACGTTTTATGGATTATCGCATGAGTAAAAATACGAGTTCTTTCTCAGAAAATGTTGTATACTTGCATACTTCCTAGACCTTTGTTTAAAGATGAAATCTTCAACATTATGGGCCAATTATTCAATGCTGAAGTCAACCCTTGCACTTAAACACAATGTAGATATATCTACATACTCAAAACTTCGTTCTTTATTGAAACAGCAAGTTCAAGGTTATAGGGCAAAGAAATCTAAGATTTTAACGAAGGAAGAAATTGAAAAATTTATTCAGGAAGCTCCAGATAAAGAAAATTTAATGATCAAGGTAATTTACAAGTTTTTAATTTCTATTTAGATTAAAGCTTTATTTATTTTTAGGTGGCTGTAATATTTGGTATTTCTGGGGCCTGTAGAATGGATAAGTTAGTCCGAATGACTGTACACGATATAGAAGACTTAGAATCTAAGCTTTTAATCAGCATACCTGATTCGAAAACCAACAAACCAAGATCATTTGTAATTAATCAGATCTACTTGAATGTTTATCGAAAGTATGTTTCGTTAAGACCAGAAAATAAGAACAGTGACCGATTTTTCTTTAAATATCTAAGAGGAAAGGGTTGTAGACAAGTGGTAGGAATTCATCAATTTAGAAAAATGCCCAAAATAGTTGCTACTTATTTGAACTTGGTAAATCCGACAGAATATACTGGTCACTGCTTTCGTCGGTCTTCTGCAACAATATTGGTTGACTCTGGTGCCGACATAACTAGTTTAAAGAGGCATGGCGGATGGAAGTCATCAAACGTTGCTGAAGGATATATCGAAGAATCGCTTAACAATAAGGTTGAGGTGGCAAATAAAATTTTCACAGTACAAAATATTCAACAAAATGACCCTTCCACCCTGCATGTTGTCCAAAATGTTTCTCATAGTTCTAAGAGTGTTCCTCCAATGTTCAATAATTGTACTAACTGTCAAATTACTATAAATATAACAAATTGATCTTAAAAATGTATTCAGCAATGACTTGATGTTTTCAAAATATAAATTAATTCCTTATAAGCAATGTGTTTTCTATCATTTATGTAGAACACTAACAACTGTACGGAAATATCATTTCCTTACAGTAAGGAAATGACTTTTTCTTCAAGTCCTGACTTTTTCTTCAAGAAATTTTGACAGGAATGTCAAAATTTCCTGGCGATTTGCGGAAAATTCATTTTTCACCGCCAGTAAAAATTCGATGCAAAAACTGCATGATCACCATATGCCTCGACAAGCATTCGATGCGACTCTGCAGCACTTTTCTTCAAATAAAAACAAAAAATTAATAATTTCCGCAAATCATCACTTTCTGGTACAAAATTCGACATTTTTAACACGATGATAAAATATGATGATGTCTGTTCAATGACTAGATGTATACTTAGTATTTTTTACAGATGTCATAGCAAACAAACAAAAAAATTTAAGGCAAGTTCACAACAAATGTTCCCTATCGAGACATTTGTATCTTGACGCTCACTTCATACTGGTGTACCTGATATTTATAAAGAGAAGACTACCCAAACCTTCGAAATCTTTTTCATCACCTTATATTTCGAGTTATCTTTATTCCTACTGATTATTCAAACTCACCAGAAAAAGAACTAAGTTCGTTGTAATATCGAACAGTCGTGTAACTAATGCATCATTTCCTAGAACAAGTTCATTCAGAACCCTCAGACTATAAATAATACAAGAGAATACCATGAGGAGAAAAAATAATTGATTGATTGAGTTGAAACTTTTTGTTGCAGAATAAAGGTTTTTCAAATGGTCAATAAGATCTTTCAAATTTATTTCGATGTTGATGTTATCACAACATTTTTTTTTCAAGTAATGTTCCAAAGAAGAATATCTGTCACCGAAACAATGTAACAGTCGTAGAGCAATGAGAATAAGTTGATATGCTGCAACTTTAGAAGAGACTTTCACCAAGAATGCTATAATACCTCGATTGTATGACATAGAATAATCAATAATAAGTTTCCCAACTGAAGTAACCAGCATGACGATTCCTAGTAGGAAATATGGTATCAATTCGAAGAATGTAGAGCATTTTATAGGGATTGTTTCACCAACTCTCTCAAGAGCCTTCAGTAGGTCTTCAATATCCTTCCTCTTTTTAGTTCTGATATAAAACAATAACGTATCCCAATAAAAATATGGTAAATCAGTTAAAAAGTCAAGCACCAAGGATGTAAGTGTTAAATTTCTGTATTGCTGAGAGAATTTTCCATTCAGATGTAGAATTCCCAAGATCACCACGCACGCTAAAGAAACCACAGATAGAAAATTTTGAATAAATATATTTTTCTTAGTATGAACCTCCAAACCAAATCTGATACCATACTTCAAGGTACGTTTGAAGATTTCTATATCTGGAGGCATAGTTTCTGAAACCTTATGCTGTGAAATGAGCATTGTCGAATAAAAAAATTCATGGTCAGTAATAATAATCAGGAAATATCATCAATTCAGTTGATAAATGGATTGTCTAGTCTCTGAACGCTCTAGTTGATTGAAAATATCATAAAATATGGCAACAAATTGGGAATTTGTTATGATGGACTCTACAAATGAATTGAGTTGTCAAATGAGCGGACAACTGAAAAGAAAACTAGTTATTGGGAATCCATTATCAGTTATTAGTTAGAATAATGAAATAATGGGAAAGATATTTTCTTGAATTTACATTTTCAAGATATTCAACATAATTTTCAATTGAAACTTTGAAGCTGAGTTTGACCAAAAATATAATTTATATTTTTGCGCCATTACATAATTGTATACAGATATCACCTCAGGGTAGATAACTCACAGTTGTTTTCTAAGAGTTCATTGGTGTAAATTGTAGATTTATATTAATAAACTCTATTATTATTATTATTATTGATCCATCCGAGCGATTCGAAACTTAAAAGTCTTTTGAATAAGATTGAAAGAAAGGATTGTACATAAATTTGTGACAATCGTCAGGCTTCAGAATAAAAAAAAAACTATATACAGGGTGATTCCGGAGAAAACCGTCAGATTTTAGGTGAAATATACACTAGTCAAGACAGTTTCGACAGTTTTCTTTTATTCATAACTTTGGTACACTGTAAAAAATAGTTCCTCATCTCAAACCATATTAATTTGTCTCAAGTACTCCGTACGTTTGAATACAGCCAAATGCATAAAGTACTTGACCCTACCGCCCTCTACGGTTGAGAATGGCGTTTACCCTAAATAAAAGTTTCTTGAGCTAAGAAACTGATTAGTTTCAACCAAGCTCAGAGTTATTGACTCAGGTGGTAAAAAAATTTGATCCAACGGTAATATTAATTAGTATGTAACTATTGATACTTTTCGTAGAATAAAAATTTTGGTTTCATGTAAATAAATATTACATTTCACTGAAACTCGATTTGTAGTTGATTTAAAGGATCTTAGTTGAATGGGTCGAGAATTCAGTCGATAAAAATGATAGTATCTCTTATGTCAAGTGAAAGTTTCTTGTTAAGAAACTGATTGATTTGAGCTAAATTGAAGGGTTTTGACACTAGCAAAGGAATAATTTGATAAAACAAAAAAACATTTGTATGTAATCATTATTTTTCTTCACAGAACAATAATTTCTCTTTATATTAATAAATACCGAATACCGCGGCAGACCATGAATATTGTAATGAATGGGAAAGGCGTCTAGAGTTTCGTTGGAAGTTGCAGAGAGGAGCGAGTATACCTCAAGCGTCATCCGTCTGCTTTTCAAGACACGTCTTATGCGTTTCGTCCCTGGCGCACACATTTGGACTCATCAGTAAGGCTTGTGTGCGCCATGCCATAGACGCAGTGGTTAGAAGTTTTGAGGGAGCCGCCGGGAGTTGAACCCGGCACCCAGTACCTAATCGGTGTGAAACTTGAGCGCAAACCTCTAGGCTACCGAAGCGCTGTGAACTAAGCTATGCGTGGCTATATAGAGTGCCGCCAAGAGATCCCTATACACCCCCTGCCGCTACAATAGCTATAGTCCAGGCAGTGGGTTATCATCTCATCCCTGTCATCATCCAATACCAGATCACCCGGTTCTCCACCAACACAAAGATATTTGGTTTCTCTAAGTTGACATTTAAGCCCCACTCCTCGTATTCTTTAATTAGCTTGCATCATGTATTCCATGTCATCTTTATCACCGAATACAACAATATTGTGAGTAAATGCACAAATAACTGCATTTAAATGGGATATATTTAATATAAAAGAGATAGAGTTCTGATTTAATTGCAGCCAATATAAAAAAATTGATACAATTAATTCGTTTTATTAAATCAATTACGCAATATTTTTTTTACAAATGTCACTTCATATTGCAACAATTATATGTTCAATTTTATTCAAATATTTATAGTTTTCTTCAAGTAAATGAGGCGAATAATATAATCTCACGAGATTCTTGTCTCAAGAAACTGTAGTCGTTGCATCAACTGACAGAATTTACGACAACCGTACCTTCGTTCTATTGAACAAATAAAAATGAAACGAACGAATGGTTTCGTTAAAACCTATTTAGAATAATGTATTTGTATCAATCAATTATGGATATTGAGACAAGTGCATACACAATTTCTTGTAATTGTATGTTTATGTTGAATCCGTTGTTTCTTGCATTTCGCTGAAATGTGAAAAGTTTCAAGCGAATGTTTTAGCTGTTCTCTATAATCAACTAGGTTGTTTTAATCAAGAAAAATAGTTCATTTGGAGTAATCAATTTTAGATTAATTCAAATTAAAATGGTTTGATTGAAAAAAAAATTCTCAAACTCCTGAGGAGTTTGAGCGCAGAATTTTATTTTTTACAGTGTATGGCTTGATCAATCTTGATGAAATTTTCAGTGTAGAACAATATGATTATCTTCTTTGTTGTTAAGTTAATGTTCCTTTAATGTTGTGGTTTTTGTTAATTGGTAGGTTTCTTCATGTCTTATATGCCACTCTTTTCCCAGGGCGTCTTCAAAATTTATATTCCTGAATTCTTGATACAATTTCCATTCAAAATTGAAATTTCACTTCAATGTGTCATAGCAATTGATGTGTAAATTTTACTTTAAGTTTTCGTTCAATTTTGAATTTACGATTTATGACGAGATAAGGCATACGTTTTATTTCTTTAACCTGTTATGGCTACTTATTTTCTATGCTCAGTCACAGTCAAATTTTCTAATTTCCAGGTATGTATTTGACTTCCATTTGCCATTTTATTTCTCTTTCGATTATTATTTACCTTTGGATTTATGTTTCTTGTTTTGCTATAGTTACACTGTCAGATTTGTATTTTTTCCCTTTATTCCATTGATTCCATTGTCATTATTCGCGGAATTCAAATGCATCATTTCCTAGAACAAGTTCATTCAGAACCCTCAGACTATAAATAATACAAGAGAATACCATGAGGAGAAAAAAATAATTGATTGATTGAGTTGAAACTTTTTGTTGCAGAATAAAGGTTTTTCAAATGGTCAATAAGATCTTTCAAATTTATTTCGATGTTGATGTTATCACAACATTTTTTTTTCAAGTAATGTTCCAAAGAAGAATATCTGTCACCGAAACAATGTAACAGTCGTAGAGCAATGAGAATAAGTTGATATGCTGCAACTTTAGAAGAGACTTTCACCAAGAATGCTATAATACCTCGATTGTATGACATAGAATAATCAATAATAAGTTTCCCAACTGAAGTAACCAGCATGACGATTCCTAGTAGGAAATATGGTATCAATTCGAAGAATGAGCATTTATAGATTGTTTCACCAACTCTCTCAAGAGCCTTCAGTAGGTCTTCAACATCCTTCCTCTTTTTAGTTCTGATATAAAACAATAACGTATCCCAATAAAAATATGGTAAATCAGTTAAAAGTCAAGCACCAAGGATGTAAGTGTTAAATTTCTGTATTGCTGAGAGAATTTTCCAGTCAGATGTAGAATTCCCAAGACCACCACGCACGCTAAAGAAATCACAGATAGAAAATTTTGAATAAATATATTTTTTCTTAGTATGAACCTCCAAACCAAATCTGATACCATACTTCAAGGTACGTTTGAAGCTTTCTATATCTGGAGCATAGTTTCTGAAACTTTATGCTGTGAAATGAGCATTGTCGAATAAAAAATTCATGGTCACTAATAATAATCAGGAAATATCATCAGTTCAGTTGATAAATGGATTGTCTAGTCTCTGAACGCTCTAGTTGATTGAAAATATCATAAAATATGGCAACAAATTAAGAATTTGTTATGATGGACACTACAAATGAATTGAGTTGTCAAATGAGCGGACAACTGAAAAGAAAACTAGTTATTGGGAATCCATTATCAGTTATTAGTTAGAATAATGAAATAATGGGAAAGATATTTTCTTGAATTTACATTTTCAAGATATTCAACATAATTTTCAATTGAAACTTTGAAGCTGAGTTTGACCAAAAATATAATTTATATTTTTGCGCCATTACATAACTGTATACTGATATCACCTCAGGGTAGATAACTCACAGTTGTTTTCTAAGACTTCATTGGTGTAAATTGTAGATTTATATTAATAAACTCTATTATTATTATTATTGATCCATCCAAGCGATTCGAAACTTAAAAGTCTTTTGAATAAGATTGAAAGAAAGGAGGTACATAAATTTGTTCAGAATAAAAAAACTATATATATATTCTTTTGAACTTTAGGCTGACAATATTCAGTTAGCAAACAATAAAGCATAAAGATCAGGGGTTAGTGACGGGGGTGTCATACAATTCGGCGTATCACATAAAAGCTTAGGGAAAAACCCCAGTAAAAACAAAACCTAGCTTCCCGCCTAAGTTTGAAAGTACAAAAATAAGCTGAAATATATTTTAGGACTTTTTTCTTCAAGAGTAGTCTTCTATTGATGGAAACAAAGACTTCTTCAAGTTACCCACCTCGAATCTGAAATAAAAAGACAAAAGCAGAAAAAAGAACTGAATAACAAGAATACAAAATTTGAAAGAGATAAAGAAAAAGACCCTCAAATTCGCCTATTTGGATTAACTCGATATTGTGAATCAAGGAATTTTTAACATAACAAGCTAAACCGTGAAGAAGATAATCAATGAATACGTAACCTTTTATGGTTTCTCTTTCACGAAGATTTTTTTTAGTACCCGTGTGTCTCTTGGAGGAGCTGATAGCATAGCACGGTTTTAGAGTAGGCTGCTCTACTCAGACTGCCGCACTCAAGTTTGTTGAATCAGTTTACGAATGTTTGGATTCAAATTTGCACGTGTCAGAATTTTTTCGACCTGTCTTGTGCATTTGATACCTTATCGTTCCAGTTCATCATTGATAAATGCTCAAATTTAGGCTTCAGAGAATTCCTTTGGATTTATGTTTCTTGTTTTGCTATAGTTACACTGTCAGATTTGTATTTTTTCCCTTTATTCCATTGATTCCATTGTCATTATGAATCTGTAGATTTTTGTCGCTCTGTTTTAGGTTTTCTTGAAGCTAATCCTGTTATATCGTTTATGTAGTGTCTTAGTGTGATTTCTCGATTTGTTGGTATGTGCCTTGTGAAAACATTAAGAAGTATTGGTCCTACTAAGGATCCTTGGGGTACTCCTACCAATATGTGATTATTTAATGCCCTCTATGAAGGTTTTTCAATCAAGCGAAACGATTTTATTGGCTTGACTCATGACATCTGTAATTCAGCTTTCACCTTCTTATAAAATATTTCCAACTAGTTCAACTAACTAATTCTCTTTCATTATTTTATCTGTCATGATTAAGAATCGTGAAGAGCTCCAGCAACTTCCTTATTTGAAATCCGTCTTTGCAACCGGAACATTGGTTCGCCTAATCCTTCCATCATCTCTGAAGAATCTACTCAAATGATCCCATTGGGCGTTTTTTCCAAATTTTCATGTGATCTGAACCCTTGAATTTAAGATTTATTTCTATTTATTGTTATATATTATTTCTGCATTTCCATTTCTTATAATGTCTCGAATTCATCTGTTACTGACCAATCGACACTCGACATTGGTTCAATCCTCCTCTCCGATCCCATGAAGTTGAAATTGAATTAACGTCGGAATTACAGATCCCGGACAAACTATAAAAACTGTGCCAATAGCAGCCTCCCTGTAATGTCTTGAATTAAGTAATGCTCAGGAGGTGGAAGCCTATCCCAGTGGTTACGTGACGAGATTAACGAAAGGCTTAGACTGGAAGTGGCTCTGCCTCCACCTTATGGAAGCCACCTCGGTCATTGACGTGATCGGCAAATATTACCAGGTCACATTGAACGGCAATTTGTTGGCCGTTGGAAAGAAATGTAATCACGTTGTGGCTGTTCAGACGCAGCACATTGGAGGCCACAGAAAACCTTATCCTTAATTACCAATGATGAGGTAGTTCCGGTTACGTGCATTTGGGGTTCGAAGCATAAACATGACTGCTTTATTGTTGCGTGTTTGACTTCATTTACCCTCTATGATTGGATATTATCCCTATACTATGTGTGGTACAACTTGCAGATAGACAGAGTGCAAAATAATCTTGATAGTATGCAAAATTTTGAAAACGAAAAGAGTTCAATTTAGACTTTATGTTCTTTCCAAATTTTTTCTTACTTTGTAGACAATATTTTGAATTGGACATCAAATGGAAAAATAAGCACCAAATGCTAGGCCTGCAGTAAATTACACAATTAGTATATGTATTACAACTAACTTCTTCTTCTTTAAACTAGGTCTGGGCTCTGCTATCATCATGGTCACTCAATTACCTTCTTGTTTGCCAACTCTACTTGACATATTCGTGTTTACCGGACCCTTCTCTTATTGATTACAGGTCCATCTATCCCTAAGTTTTACTTTTGGGATTCCGAAAAACAGTTCATTCCTACTCTTCTGCGGTTCTTCCATTTTTCGCAGGTGTTCTTATATTATATGATATGATTGGAGGAGGCAGCGTAGCGTTCCCTTCTAGAGTTCTTTTCTTGCAGAAGCAAGCAGCATCCCAGTATGCATTTATTGTACACGGCATACACATTTCATATTTCCCAAAAATAAGAGCTTGAACCACTAGACCTACCATCGAATGAAAGTCGACCATTACAATTTTGTTCATGCACAACTTTCAACCCCTTTCAACCTCCTCACGTGAAAAATCTGAATGTGTGAATCAGTACCATCGTCTCAAAGTCTTGTAACGTGACAATTAGCTACTCTAGATAACGAGCATGTGACTCTACTACTAATTTTTCTCTGGAAGATTGAATTATCCTAATAACAAAAATCCCCTCGGTTTTTGACAAATATATTTAACTACAAATGTTGAATTAATAAATTTATAATTCAGGGAATTCCCAATTTCTCGAGTCAATCACAAATATAAGGCACTTATCTTAACACAAACAATGATGATGAGTTGTCAGCACCGTCCTAGATCCTAGATAGAACAAGGCGAACTCACTCGAAGGTACAGTGTGCCAGGTAGTTAATAAAAGGTGGATGGTTTCCAAGCAAATATTCCACATTATCCAGACATTGATTTAATGACTCAGTAGGTCGAGGTATTTCAATTGCAAGTTAGGCGCGCATGTCGAGTATGCCAGTGGCGTGAAAGCGTTGCAGTGTATCAGCCATGACAAAGTGCACATACTGTAAATCTCTTTAAACTGAGTCATTTTTCAAAACAAATTTCTTTCTTGAAAATTTCTGTACACCTGTGGAGAAGATACAAAGATCTAGAAGTACCACATGACCCACTTTCCTGATTAAAAATAATAGAGGGTTGATGTGGATGGCACAGGGTGTTGCGATATTCTCGCAACAAAGGACAGTTCTTGGAATTTGGGGCAGCGGCCGTTATTTCCAAGAATGCCTTCTGTCAGGACGGAATTTTGGAAATCCCTAAACTTAGCTACCTGAACTTTTGTACACGTCCGACCTCTTTCAGTTATTCAAATTCATTCTCTCTCAAGACGCTCTTGTGCACAGTAATTCTACAAGTAAATTCATTCTCTCTCAAGACGCTCTCGTGCACAGTATCTTCAAGTAAGTTCTCTTTTATCAATTTACTTTTCACGAGTCCATAACGGCACTCAGAACTACAAGTTCCTCTAAAGATCTCTCAAAATAATCTGTTTTCGGGTCAGTTAGCTACCCTAGTTCATGTGTATGTGAATTACTCAGTTGAAATTCTCTACGTAAAAGAAAAAGGTTGTGAATTGTGAATCTGTGAAGCAATTACATATCACCAAGCCACAATTTGTAAGTAAAAATCTCATCCGAAGTGCCTGCACCTTATTCTGAGAAATCTACCCTCGACGATTGAAGCAGAGCTGTGGTGAACTCCAAACAACAAATAAGGTCAGATCTCTTTATCATTTTATATTACCAGAAGTGCCCAAGATTGAGCAGAGAAGTTTAAATCCTTGGTTATTATAGACACCTAAAAACTCTTTCTGTGAGTGTAAACTCAAGTGCCGAACATTGTGTAACTATTGTTATCTGTGAATACATAATTCTATTTTAACTACAAACTTGTTTTTATTCACCTTGCAAACATCTTTTCTACCAAAGATAATTTTTAGATCTACTGTTATAGTATAACCAGCGACTCAGGAAGTCTGCTGCCCTTCATTAAGCGGGTGATTATTATTATTTCTAATTTTGTACCCGCACACAGGGTTTTATAACTATTCCGCAATCGACAGACAATAAGCAACCTAAATGATCGTTTGATCTTGGGCTTCCAATTTGAACCATTTACCAAAATCTGAAGAGAGTTCAGAAAAAGTGGAAGGTATATAATATTCAGATTTTCTTATTGCTCCATAACGCATGACAATAAAAAAATCCAATTACTTTTGTTGTCCTGAATGAAATCCCTGCGCCATGAACACGAAATACAAATAGCATACTAATCTTTTCATTAATGCCCAACATGAAACTACGTGTGGCTTCTCCCCAAGCTCGTAACTCTTCGAAATTTTGCGACTTTTTCGGATACCGTGAAAGGAGAAACTCGACTCATGCACTCACTTCGGGAGTCACGATATCGCATATATTATTATGTTACAACATTCGGCTAATGGTCTGACATATTCAAGATAGCCCATTCCAAACGGCCTGCCACACGCTTTTTTTTAAATTGAGTTGCTTTACGCACTGAATTCTTGACGAATTTTGCGCCAAGTTTTCAGCGTTCTGCAACCAGATACTTTTAATCTTTTAGGTGAGTTCTCACCAAATATAAATTGGCCAAGAAAGTGAATTATAGTGACTGAACATCATTTGCGATATCTGCAGATGCATGTGACATGATGCTAATAATGTAAAAAATATGAATTCATTTTGAGTACACACAAAGCGGAAACCACAATTTTGGCAGATGAAGACATTAATTGAGTTGGAGTTCAATACTTGTATCTGGAAAAGTAATAAATAACATATAAATATTATCATAACATAAAAATATTATTATAACATATGTATCTCTATGGCACTCTTATTATTGATATCGTTATTAGATAAACTATCTGTGCGGGTACAGAATTAGAAGTAATAATAATCACCCGCTTAATGAAGGGCAGCGGACTTCCTGAGTCGCTGGTTATACTAAAACAGTAGATCCAAAAATTATGTTTGGTAGAAAAGATGTTTGCAAGGTGAATAAAAAAGCAAGTTTGTAGTTACAATAGAATTATGTATTCACAGATAAGAATAGTTACACAATGTTCGGCACTTGAGATTACACTCACAGAAAGAGTTTTTAGGTGTCTATAATAACCAAGGATTTAAACCTCTTTGCTCAATCTAGGCACTTCTGGTAATATAAAATGATAAAGAGATCTGACTTTATTTGTTGTTTGGAGTTCACCACAGCTCTGCTTCAATCGTCGAGGGTAGATTTCTCAGAATAAGGTGCAGGCGCTTTGGATATAGCTTCTCAAACTTCCACTGATGAATTGTGCCTCGGCGATATGTAATTGCTTCACAGATTCACAATTCACAACCTTTTTTCTTTTACGTAGAGAATTTCAACTGAGTAATTCACATACACATGAACTAGGGTAACTAACTTACCCGAAAACAGATTATTTTGAGAGATTTTAAGAGGAACTTGTAGTTCTGAGTGCCGTTATGGACTCGTGAAAGTAAATTGATAAAGAGAGAACTTACTTGAAGTACTGTGCACGAGAGCGTCTTGAGAGAGAGAATTTACTTCTAGAAGTGACTACCTTGAGAAGTGTAGACAGAATTTACTTGTAGAACTTACTTACCCCCTTGAGAGGTGTAGAGAGAATGAATTTTAATAACTAAAAGAGTTCGGACTTGTACAAAAGTTCAGGTAGCTAAGTTTAGGGATTTCCAAAATTCCGTCCGACAGAAGGCATTCTTGGAAGTAACGGCTGCTGCCCCAAATTCCAAGAACTGTCCTTTGTTGCGAGAATATCGCAACACTATCTGCTCATTTGATTGGGTTGGATTAACTAAATGGCCCTAAGGTTTTTGTCTCATTTGTTCCATCTATTTAACAACATCAAGAAAACTGGAACTGAAAATGAAATAAAGGTATATGATTCGTATTTTGAGATTTTCTAAACGAATATTCAGGTTATTTCCTCGAAACGCCAAATAGGAGATTTGCCCGAGAATAGATTGTAATAATTACGTTTACTACTTGCATTCGGAATTTGAATATTTCGAGAGAACCCATAACCCTAACGACTCAAAGACGTGACGCAGCGGTTCCTCACAGAGGTTGATCTGTATCCATTCAGTTCCTCGAAATTGACTGAACAACTCATGCCTACTGTGAACCCAATTCGGATCCAATCATAGGCTGGCCGCAGATCGCAACAACGCTACCGCCACGTGACCGCGCCGCGACGATATTTGACTGACTAATGGCCGGTTTCTGAACTCGACAGATAAACGTCAGATAGTTATCCAGCCGTTAACTGTGGTTAATATTTATCGGCTCGATAAACGCCGCACGGGTTTCTGATGTCAAATTTATGCTTCGGTTAGCTATCGATTGGATAACTCCACGGTATCGACAGTATAGTTCATGAAAGTGATAATAGATGTCACTGTAATCAAACCTGACATATTTTTAAACATTCAATATAATTTCAAAGAGAGACTAATTCACAACTATAAAATAATCATTCTCTTATAATCCTATATGGAAAAATTCGTATTTACAAATCGTATCGAAAGCAGAACACAGAATCAAGAGATGGATTCAACATTCTGTGACGTTCTTTTGGCGTCGAAGAATGTGAATTCAAAAACAAACAATTACGCAACAAAATGAGTCGACAAAGGGCTAGAAATTTCACTGAGCGTGAAGAAATATTGTTATTGCTTAGGATGGTACTACCGACAATAAAAAGAAGGATGCTAGTAATTTGAATTTAAAAAAACAAGCCTTGCAAAAGATAAAATTCAACGCCGCTGGAGACACTGGTCCACGGAGCGACAAACAGGTAAAAAAAAGTAGGTAAAATCAAATTTCAAATACATAGGTAAACACAAGCAAGAGGATTTTATTGTTTTCATAATTTCTGTCGACTTGCAGTGTGAAAGATACAAAACTGGTGGAGGGACCTTTACACCAAAGGCAATGAAAGTTGATGAGAAAGTAATGGGTTTGTTGCAGCATCACTTCACACCACTAACAAACCCTTACGACTCGTCAGCTGGGTATTAGGAACTTAGTGAGTATGATAAGGAATCTGGATTACCCTATAATTATTGCGGCTTCAACGAACCACTGCATATGATAAACTATGTAATTTCGAATGAACTAAAAAATAACATATTTCAGATTAGGAAGAGAGGGAATCAGCAGGCTCTGCCATTGTGCTACCTCCTGCAAGCCCTGAGATTTGTATCAACATGCCTTCAACCAGCCAGCAGGGTATGGTTCAGTACTTGCAGAAAGAATCATCCTGTAGTGCTACTGAGCAAAGTGAGTAATTCTTATATATGTGAGATTCGTAACAATTGAGATATTCGAATCAAACAGGTAACCATAATACAAAAGATATTTATTCAACTAAAATACATTGCAGATATGGAACTGAATTTCCCGGAGGAGGTAGTTCTCTCACAGGAAGAATCCTCTTCACATAATAGTCCTCTGGTGACTCCTGAAACTCCTAGAAGGCGAAAAAAGACCAGCATCTAGTCGATTAGGGTTAACTGTAACAAAAAAGGCCCTTATTACAACAAAAACACAAAATATAATACAAAAACAGATTGATTCCGAAAATCTGAAGGCTAAGAAAGAGGAATTCTATTTGACAAAGAGGGAACAGTTGGTGGAGGCAGAACTTACGTTGAAGTTAATAGAAATAGAAGAGGCGAAATTGCGTTTAGAAGTGATGAGAAAAAAGTTATAGGAAAAATAAATAACTTAAATTAAAAGTTCTCTCATCTACCCCTTGATTAATAACACAGGTATTCTCTTACATATGGCAGAGAGATAGAAAGTTCTGAAGTCTCTCTCACACAAAGTGACGTTATCTGAGTTGCAAAAACAAGCTTTCAGTTAAGAATTCCCTCGGCTATCACACACGTTTTGCTATAAAATATGCATATATTTTTTCCTACTAATTATGGCATTTCTCCTCATTAATAAAGGTAATAATTTCATACCATTGTACCAATTAGAATATTTGTGTCTCAGATGACTTCACAAAATGAGAAGCTTAAATACGAACAAAATTAGGAAATTTGAAGAGAATACCTGTTTTTATACCCTGCCACTCACCTAAAATATTGAATTGCTATTGATCTTCTGAATGCATTTCCTTCGGAAGTAGCATGTATTGACTCAATCAGTGTAACCAAGTATATTTGGAAAGCCTGCTATGTTATAGAAGTTTCTAGAATTTCGGTATCATTTTTTGGCATACATATAAATCTTTCAGATAGTATGGCTATTTCTTTGCTCACATTGAAAATAAGTCTGGATACCGTTGGTTTGAGAACATTGATATCATCACCTATAACAATTTGAAAAGTGCCTGTGTCATAGTATTGTAGAACAAAGCACACTTGTTCTAAAACAGATAATGCCACTTTTCTCTGAGATGTCGGGGATAAAACTGGGTTCAGTTCATCACATAAATATCCCACTGTGCTTTTGTTCGGTCTGTATCTTTGCCTAAAAATATTTGAACAATCAATATCATATTACGTGAATATTTCTAATAGTAAACATCTAAGATACACTTTCATAAACAAATAAGTAATGTTTAAGTTAGATTTTTGTAAAACTATATTACTGTGTATTTTTAATAGGCTGAAAGACCTCAGGTCGATGGGCAATTGCTTGCAATAAAAGACAGTTACTACTACTACTTACCTGAACTCTTCATCTGAATGATTTCCATCGGAGATCTACGAATCCTTATTGTATAGGTATTGCTATATTATTGACGAATTCTAGAATTTCTTCATCTGATGAGGAACTTGAAAATATTTCTTTGGTCAATTCCTTGTTTGTTATGAACTTGAATTTTCGAATTTTCGGAGATATATATATATATCTTGGAATTGTCATGTAAACATTGAATGGTTAACGTCGAGATAACCCGTCATCGGGACGAGTTAAGATAAATGTAGTTTATGTGTAGTTTATCTGTCGGCGCGGTAGCCAGAAACCCAATTCGACAGTTATCTCTCGTTTAAATTTATCGAATAGATAAACTGAGTTTATTTTGACTTCAGAAACCGGTCATAATTAAACAATTTCAGATACCAACCAATCTACATATGTTATATTGGAATTGTAAAGGCCATTTCGATTAAATGATTTCCTTATTTGTTTCCAATCAATTTTCATGCAGAGTTTGAACCACGAAGATTCTGCGCTACAGAACCCCCATCAAAGGAAACCGCTTTTATGTTTCCCTTATCCACCAGTTTGCCGGTCGACGTTCCACCGTGCGCGTACGTGCGGTCTCAGTGAAAATTGTGTTTTCCTCGTGGCTATCCGCGTGAACGGAAAAAGTTCTCAGGTGTTGAATTCACACAGCCACTATTACTTCCAATCCGACCTAGTCTAGTTGTTTGGAAATACCCGGAACTTCAGTGAGTCTTCTTCTCATTTTTTAGGGATTTGATAAAGGGAAAGTTTTTATTGTCGGTCCGCAACTGAACTCAAACAGTACAGAACATATATTTTGAACCGTTGTTGACGAGAAATTTTTAATTATGGAATACGTGTAATTTTTTTTTTGCTTTATTCATCATCTCTTATTTTTCTTACTTCCAACGTTTCTATATAGATAGTCGACAGTTCTGAAGGCAGAATAAGCTTTTGGAACATTTTTTCAATTTTTAATGATTGTCGATATTGACAGATGACGGCAACTAGATCATATTTGTATTTATCTGTATTTAGTTTGAAACTTATTCTATTATGCGGTCGTTCACTACTAGTTTGCATCTAATTGGATCTTTCGCTATTACCATCGATTGGGTTTTCTGTGTTGATATTACCATGTTATATTTTTCTGCTGTTACTTTGAACTTTTGTAGTAAGCGTTGTAGGTCGTCCTCATTCTCGGCTATTAGTAAAGCATCGTCTGCGAAGCACAGTATTCTCATGGTTTTGTTACCCATCCTATAGCCTTGGTTCATTTGGTTGACACCTGCTATTATTTCATCCATGATTAAATTAAATAGGCATGGGCTGAGGCTGTCACCTTGTCTAATCCCTGCGTTAATTTTAATCTCGCTTGTAAGTCCCTGTGTAGTTTTTACTTTTGTCTTATTAGAGTTATTTAATTCTTTGATTATGTTTATGTATTTGTTGCTTATGTTTTTATTTCTAAGGATAGTGATCACATCGTTCATTCGAATTCTGTCAAAAGCCTTCTCCAAATCTATAAAACATATAAACATCGGTTTGTCAAACTCTATTGACTTCTCTACTAGTTGTCGTAATATAAAAATTGCATCCGTTGTTGATCTATTTAGTCGGAATCCCTGCTGTTCTTCAGACACATCTACTTTGTCATATATCTTTTACGATAGAATTCTAGTGAATAGTTTCGATGTAGAGTTAAGAAGTGTGCTCCTCTATAATTTGCTGGATTTGTCTTCATGCCTTTTGGTGCTCTTGTTCACCCGAACAGAGTGCCTATCATTTTGCCCGAATGTCTGTAATTTTGGAATATCGAGCCAAAAATGGTCTCAATCGATTGGGTTCGATTCCCTGATGAAGAATTCGTGGCGAAAGATGAGACTGTCCGGCCGGCCGGCCGTATCCTCTCTAGCATCCAAAAGGAACCAGCTAGAGTTTTCATATTTTCAGAATAGGTTAATTGTCCAAATATCTCGGTTGAGTTCGTTATTGGGCCAATTCCGTCGGATGGTTCAGTAGTTATGAGCATCTGAAATTTTGTTTCCTCAATAACTACTAGAATATCCATCCGATCAAGTTGATACTTGGAATGTTATTGAGGGAGGCTGAAACGAAACGGCTTGCAAACTTTCGCAGAAATCGTCACACTAAAAATTTTTAAAAATTCCCAAAAAAATTTTCAATACTCAATATCTCCTAAGACTTCATTTAGATTCAAATAAAAATCCGTATATATATTGAGGTTACCGATATCTTACTCATCCTCAAATTTCATTGTCGTAGCTTTCCCCTTCTGAAGATATGATCATTTTTTCATTTACTCAAGAAAAAAAATAGAAATGTCATGAAGTCCGAGCTTTGTCATTGAAAGATTTGCCATCACAGATCGATATTCGTTTGACAACTTGCGGACCTAGATATCAGTGTCAGTTGGCGTAATATCAATCAAAATTTTCATAGAATTCATAGAGGTAGAATTCGATGTCGATGACGTTGTCAAAATTCAGAAAAGCACAGACGTAATATTAATCAAAAAATTTTTTATCATAGAAAAAGAATTTGATGGCGTTGTCAAAACTCAGAAAAGCAATGACGTAAGTTTTTAGGAGAAGCATAGAACAAAATTTGGTGAAAATTATAAGTATACTCCATTCAAAGTTTATTTGTATCGCGGATGGCCATGATTTAAGTTTCTTGGGTTGGCATCAGTGTTTCTTCGGATTTCGACGTTACCGATGTCAAGCAGTTAAGCCAATTTTCACTTGTCATCTGTCACATTTGATTTTGAAGAAAATCAAAATTAATATTTTTGAAGTTATCATACAACATCCCAATCAAAATAAGAGCAGCTCCTTTAGAAATTTCTGCCATAATAATTTCAAACCTTTCGAAACTCTTCCAAGGTTCAGAAGTAAATTGGCATTTTGAGTGAATCCAAGTTTACTAGGACCTTTATGTGATATAGACAACAGTGCGTAATAATCTGACAGGAAAATAGCGAACCCAACCTAACTTTTTAATATACAGAGTGAAATGTGTCAAACTTCCATGGCCAACCGAGTTACAAATAAACTTTGAATAGAGTATAGTTATTTTCAAATTGAGATAAAGGTTTGTTTATTCATTAGGCTTTCATATTTACATCACATTGTCCCATAGTACGGAAAAAGACTATTGTTCACCCGATCAGAGAGCTTATAGATTTGTTAAGGTTTGAATATTTACTCGCAAGTAGCTCAACAAGAGCGCCAAAGCAATCTGACCTCACGTCAGTGCTTTCTAAATTTATCGTATATGAGTATTGTTATGCTCTCTCTCCAATCTTCTGGTATCGCTATGTTGTTTTCAATTTTTTGGAATAGTTTTGTTATCTCTCTTGTTATTTCTGTCCCTCCATATTTAATTAGTTCGTTATT
This sequence comes from Micraspis discolor, assembly GCA_030674115.1. NCBI lineage: Eukaryota > Metazoa > Arthropoda > Insecta > Coleoptera > Coccinellidae > Micraspis > Micraspis discolor. Next base: position 1,054,846 of record JARTUT010000006.1, on the reverse strand, counting down.
TATGTTATCCGGACCGGGTAATTTTCTATTTTTGATTTATGGATGACTTATTGTACTTCTTCTAGTCTGATAATGTCATCTTCGGTTTCTTTGTAGCGTGTGTTTTGTAGTTCGACTTCTCGTTCTTCATTGTTACCGTTATCATTATCATTAGGTATAAGTTCTGGAAATATGCCACCCACTCCTCTGTGCTCCTCGTAAGTCGTGTTCCATGTCATTTGTAAATCTTTCCCAATATATTTTCTTTAATTCTTTAATTTTGTTCGTTGTTCTATTTCTTTCTGTTTTGTATCTTTGGTACTCTTCTGGTGTTCTGCGATTGATATATCTGATATATGCGTTCTTCTTCTCCCTTGCTAAGTCTTTGATTTCCTGTGTGAACCATGGTTTGTCTTTTCTATGACTGTTTATATTGATTCTTCGTTCCCCAATGGCTTCTTTTGCGCTGTTAATTATGTTGTTTTTCACTTTATCCCATGCGGCGTCTATGTTGTCTGTGTCTGCTATAGGATTGAGGTTGATTCTAGAATTTCAGTATCATTTTTTGGCATACATATAAATCTTTCAGATAGTATGGCTATTTCTTTGCTCACATTGAAAAACAGTCTGGATACCGTTGGTTTGAGAACATTGATATCATCACCTATAACAATTTGAAAAGTGCCTGTGTCATAGTATTGTAGAACAAAGCACACTTGTTCTGAAACAGATAATGCCACTTTTCTCTGAGATGTCGGAGATAAAACTGGGTTCAGTTCATCACATAAATATCCCACTGTGCTTTTGTTCGGTCGGTATCTTTGCCTAAAAATATTTGAACAATCAATATCATATTACGTGAATATTTCTAATAGTAAACATCTAAGATACACTTTCATAAACAAATAAGTAATGTTTAATGTTAGACTTTTGTAAAACTATATTACTGTGTACTTTTAATAGGCTTAAAGACCTCAGGTCGATGGCCAATTGCTTGCAATAAAAGACAGTTACTACTACTACTTACCTGAACTCTTCATCTGAATGATTTCCATCGGAGATCTACGAATCCTTATCTGTCGAGGTATTGCTATATTATTGATGAATTCTAGAATTTCTTCATCTGATGAGGAACTTGAAAATATTTCTTTAGTCAATTCCTTGTTTGTTATGAACTTGAATTTTCGAATTTTCGGAAATATATATATATCTTGGAATTGTCATGTAAATATTGAATGGTTAACGTCGAGATAACCCGTCATCGGGACGAGTTAAGATAAATGTAGTTTATGTGTAGTTTATCTGTCGGCGCGGTAGTCAGAAACCCAATTCGACAGTTATCTCTCGTTTAAATTTATCGAATAGATAAACTGAGTTTATTTTGACTTCAGAAACCGGCCATAATTAAACAATTTCAGATACCAACCAATCTACATATGTTATATTGGAATTGTAAAGGCCATTTCGATTAAATGATTTCCTTATTTGTTTCCAATCAATTTTCATGCAGAGTTTGAACCACGAAGATTCTGCGCTACAGAACCCCCATCAAAGGAAACCGCTTTTATGTTTCCCTTATCCACCAGTTTGCCGGTCGACGTTCCACCGTGCGCGTACGTGCGGTCTCAGTGAAAATTGTGTTTTCCTCGTGGCTATCCTCGTGAACGGAAAAAGTTCTCAGGTGTTGAATTCACACAGCCACTATTACTTCCAATCCGACCTAGTCTAGTTGTTTGGAAATACCCGGAACTTCAGTGAGTCTTCTTCTCATTTTTTAGGGATTTGATAAAGGGAAAGTTTTTATTGTCGATCCGCAACTGAACTCAAACAGTACAGAACATATATTTTGAACCGTTGTTGACGAGAAATTTTTAATTATGGAACACGTGTAATTTTTTTTTTGCTTTATTCATCATCTCTTATTTTTCTTGCTTCCAACGTTTCTATATAGATAGTCGACAGTTCTGAAGGCAGAATAAGCTTTTGGAACATTTTTCAATTTTTAATTAATAATAATAATAATAAACTTTAATCCTTTTGGACATTACAAAAAATGTATAGGACAAGTCATATAAAATTACATACATAAGCAAAAACTACAAAAAAAATAAATGACAAATTCCAGAAATGGAGTCTTTAAGGAACTCCTCAATAGAGTAATAACACTTCTTGAGCAATAACAATTTGACCTCTCTCTTGAAAAACTTCTATTCATCGCTTTCATTCTACTGGGCAACCGGTTATACAATTTGATATCTAAATAGCTTGGTGAGGACTCATATTTAGCTGTGTGATGCCGGGGAAATGCAATAGTGTCATTGTTTCGTGTACCATACTCATGAAAATCAGAACATTTATTGAAGCTACTCACATTCTGATCGACGTAAACAAGGCTATTGAGAATGTATATACATGGGAAGGGAAGAATTTTAAACTCGCAAAAAATCGGACGACATGAATCACGTGGACGAAGTCCGAAAATGAGGCGCATGATGCGTTTTGTGAAATAAACACCTGATTAGATCCTACCGAGGAGCCCCAGAGAACTACGTTGTAACTCAAATGGCAATAAGCCATGCTGTAATAAATGGTAAGCAGCTCCTCGACAGGAGACAACTCCTGAGACGTGATAAGGCATAGTAAGCACTGTTCAGCCTACCACATACATGGTCGACGTGAATACACCATCTCAGACCACCATCCACATAGAGGCCCAGAAATCTCACGTCATCTCTCGCCTCCAAAACCCCTTTGTTTGCATTTGATGATGAGAGTTTCGCTTGGTTTGTCTTGATTTTGAAACCTGACCATCACCGACTTGGTCAAATTGAGTATAAGTGCATTTTTGTGACACCAATCAGTAAAACACTGTACAATAGTCTCGCACAGCAGCTTCAATTTCTGCAGACTTTTCTCTTTGATAGCGATAGAGGTATCATCGGCGAACATCACCAGTATATTGGCCATCACATATGCAGGCAGATCATTTATGAACAAAATAAAAAGAATAATTATCGTCGATATTGACAGATGACGGCAACTAGATCATATTTGTATTTATCTGTGGTTACAACGCTACTTCAAGTTACTTCGAACAATTGGCCTTGAAAGTTCCGGAAACTCGATTATTGTGGCACTTATAGGATCAAAAGCGATTTTTATAAATGCTGCCACCTTGATTTTTCTTCTTTTGGTTTCTCTTCTTTGGATATTATAGATGTGTCATTTCATTTTGTCTAATGATTATCATTCACAGCATCTTGAACCAACTTGAATACAATGATCTTCATCTTTAACGTGATGAACTATTTTGGATCATTCGATATCGGAAATTTGAAAAAGGTCTTGGTGTTTCTTCATTTGTACTTTTATAGGTCGTTTAAGATTTACGATGTAATATCTACAACTTTTATCAGAACTAACCAGAGTAAATTTGAACCTTGTTCATATTTCATGAGTGCGAAAGATGTTACATCGGACATCCTACACGCAGAAAGCAAGAAACCTTATAAGATAATATAAGATATTTATTTGATAACGTATTGCATACAAGAAAGTGTCATAGAAAACAGTCTTCTTTTCACAAAATTGGAAATGACATGAGGATAATTATTTTTGATACGTAGAAAGTTCGTAAACATAGAGCAAAGTGGAGAAGAATGTATACTGAAATCGAGAAATATGTTTAAACCCTCATATTTGAAATTCGAAGATTAACCGAGCTTGCCATGAATCCCTTTTATTATGATGCTAACTGGAACAGAATGAAGCAATGATTGGATTATGCTGACTAAATTAAAATTTACGTCAAATGAGCATTTAACATGTGAACCAATCTGCGTGTGTATGAACTGACATCAGCAATGCTGGGAAAGGTAAATATTATATTGTAATCATATACTTCAGCGCACATTGAGGAAATCATACTTCGGAAATACGTTCTGTTGTAGGTAGCTATTAGGTACAAAACCATATATTTTGAGTATTGTTTTTTACATCACAAGAGTAGTTCAAAACTCCACAATACTAACAAACTGGTTTCAGTTTTCCATAAATATTTAATTGTATCGGTGCTCACTTGATGAAAATTCAGTTTCAAATAAGTTAGTCCCTTTACAGTCAGTTCGTTGTGACCCCAGGGCTTGAAATTTTGGTGCTTTTCGCCCTATTTATAAAGGAAAACGAGTTTACTAGAAAGGGCTGGAGTAGATCGAAATGCACCAGGAGCGCTTACGGGACTCCTTATCTGTTGACTGGAAAGCTGCTAATATAAGATCGAAAGTTTCCACATATTTTTATTCTTTACACATTGCTTGTTTCGACAAACACTGTGGCTTCTTCAGGTGTTACATTTTCGAAGAGATGTTAGATTTTTGAGAGATCTGGGTGAAACCCCTCCGTTTAAGAGGTCTTAGTTATCGATAAGTCTTATATTACGTATCTACCAAGTAATTACATGTTAATTATACAGGTTGTCTCAAGTTCGAGTGCCTATTAGACGTTTCTGGAGAACTAGACATATTTGAAATCTGAAAATTGGTATTATAATATTGTTCGAAGTTCTCTACAGAGCTAAAATATTTTCGAAGCTCAAAAACTTCCGGTTATACAGGGAGTGAAAATAAATTCGACGAAAAATTTTTTTTTCAAGTTTTCCATTCCTAATATGATTGAGTATTCAATATAATAGTGAATACATTTCTGTTAAAACCATTGTATTAAATCGAATAGTTTTCAAAATATCTAAAAAAAACTGGAAAAAAAGTCAAATATGTTCAGTCAGTAATATGTTCATTATTCTTATTTAAAATATCCTGAGCGTAAACCGTTTTTACAACATCGAAGAAGAAGGATATGAAAAGGTCATGCATCCTTTGGATTTCAAAAATATCATCACAGGGTGTTTCAAATTTTGTGTTGAAAATTGTGATCTTAAATTGGCCATAACTTCTGTTTTTCAAATTAGAACCCTATTTTTTTATAATTGTGTTGGATTCTGCGGTCAAAAATAATGATAGTTTTCTCACATGATTATGCTCCTAAATTCAATAATTTCTGAGTTATTTGAGATTTTCTGGATTCAAAGTCAGTAGTAAGAATAGCTTTTTGAAAGCAGTTTTCAACTTGCTTCCTAATGAACTAAAAATTTGGAACAGTCGTTATTATAGGAAAATTAAATTGAAAAAAAGGATTTCGTTGAATTTGTAATCAAGATAAAAATTTATGATATTATTGTATTTATTGTAAATTGAATAGGTCTGAATTACATTAACATAGTTTACCTTATTATAAATTGAGGATTAATCATGATAAAATGATAGTGTGTTGTTTATTTTACCTTTTCACTTCTTTTAGTTCATTATTAAGAATGTAGTGTATTTCAGTGATATTGTACGCCGAGCTCTCGAACAGGTAATTTATTCACCTTTGTGAGCTACACATAGTATAATATTATTGTAACTGTGTATTTTGATGATGAATAAGTAACTACTTGGATTTGATTTGGACTCATTTAGACGAATGAGCTGGAAACAATGTGGGCAAATGGAATGCAAATTTGAACCATTCTAGAACCATTGTAACAATATGACTCAGGTGGATGAAATGAAATAAATTGCAAACCTTCATCACATCAATCAAGTCCAGAAATTATGCAAACGGATCGAAAATGCTAAACGAATAATTCAAGAAAACACCTTTGGAAATCTTTCATCCATAGCCATAATCCAGAAAGGAGCAGTTTTAAAGAGGTCATTTTTTAAAAGAACTCCAACGAGACCAGAAGTAATCCATTAATCTGAACGTTCGCCTGGAACGGTGCTTGAAGGAATACGAAGAGAAACTCATCATAATGGAATATCGCACCTTTTTTCTCTGGAGAGATATTTCGTTGGAAATGTTGGCAGTCTACGATATTCGAATTTTAAATATTCCTCATTATGCTTACCAAAAATTAATGATTCAGCAAACACTAGGACCTCGATGATGCGGAAACGTGTTATCTGACAACTTGTTTGAATTTTTCACGTCTTATATTCCTCGGCATACTACTCCTTTTACCTTGCAAACACCCAAATTTCCCCTAGCAGCTCTTTACTAAGGGAAAGTTTTCATTTTCGTTCGGGTCCGATTGGCCATTTCTGGCTTCAGGCCTGAAATTACTTCGAATATTTCAGAGCGAACTTTACAGCTCCACTGAATATGAATGAATTGCGAATTGAAAAGAATTTATTTCAAATAGCCAGCATTCATTTATGGATTGAACGAAACAGGTGTGACCTTGAATGACTATTCGCTGCCTTGTAGGAATGGTGTTTGTTCATGAAAGGCTAGAGGAAGATAACCTTGAATAAAAATTCCTGGTTTTCCAAGTAGGTGGCTTTGTCAATGGTCTAGCTCCTCATTACAAGTAAAAATGTGAAAATGCTATAAAAAAGAGCCTTGGAATGCATTTGGATATAAACGGATACGACCTCAGCACGGATATAAGGACACGATGGAATGTTCAAGAAATTAACAAAAAGTAGAAGATATCGTTGAAGGATTAGAATATGGGAAACCACATTATTGTTTCTTCAGCTTCTCCACATTCACAACTTTATCACTGAACAATATTGGCAATGTATATGAATGTTCTAATGATTCTTCTTCTTCTGATGATGATGAACCAGCTGTTGACTCAGAAACTGCTGAACTCGAGGACTGCAGAACATTTGTACTCTCCTTACTACCAAATAATTTGCTAGACATTTCGATTTTTTGTTCACCGAATCATCGACATTACTCATCGCAATTCCGGTGCTCTTCTACCCTCTTGCAGGCTTAAGTGCTGAAATATCTCCACCCGAATCCGCAACCATAGTGGCTCCAGTTCTGCGAAAAGTGTGGCCGGTGTATAACCCTGGGTCTTTTAAACCTAAATATTTCGCTATTTGCTTTGGGACACCACCAATAGTGTGCTAGCCAGCATTAAGGGAAATGCAGCATAAGGCAAGGGGAGTATCTTCACCTAATTTTCTCAATATATCCCATGAACTCCTACTCGAATTTTTCTTAATGAAGTGCCTATTCATCATAACTTTGTTATTCTCCAGGATTTATCCCTGATTGAAAATCTATCGATAAAGTTTATGTTGATGAGTAATGGCTCATGAGATCCTTGTGTGTTCTCCTAGCGAATCTAATGAAGTTTTTGCAGGAATAACAACATTCAATGAAACACAGTTGCTACACAATGTATTTTTATCCTTAATATATTCAGTCAATGAAATGATGTGCAGTTATCAAACTGAATATGAGGAAGCTCACATTGATGCGAACCGTATAACTCAAAGTTGTTCATTTGGATGCCTCGAATGCGAGAGGAAAGCAGAAAAAAGCAATGAACGGGGGGTCAAATGTCAGGCAAGGCATGAATTTTGCAAATTCGCTTCCAGTTCGAAAAGAATTACTGGAAATTCGGCCTTGTGTTTGGCCGATGAAATATACGAGGTGGGCAAAATGAGATTTTTGCGAGTACAGTCGACGTCGTGTTTCATTCTGGCGTTTCCCGATGACATTTCGAAATGATGCTCTCGCATAATTCGGATAGAACTCGAGCGGGTTGCTTATATTTATGAAGCACGCTGCGATTGCTCCATTGGAAATATATGAACGACGCTTCCCCTAAATGTGGAAATGAGGAGTAACGACAAGGTATCCGATATGAGGGAAAATCAAATCGAAACAAATATTAGGAAGGTGAAAGGGAATGCGATGATTGTTCTTTTTTAAAATATTATCTTCATCGTTTGCAAAAAACTGAAAATCCAGGCGGAATCAATTTTTAGCTGTTATTAAGCGCGCTTGTTCCTAGTGGAACAGCGTCCTGTCATTTTGTCCAAATATCTGAAATTTATTTAAGTATAATTTTTTTCAATGGGCCAAACATAAATCATTGAGGATATTTCACTGAATCTTTGAGTTGAGTTACTGAATGTCACCCATATATTGTTAGAACTGAATCCGTGGTTATGTCCAGTGTCGAACTGGATACCTCAGGGTGACAGCTCACAGAGGCTCAATCACTACATTATACAAGGTTGTTTATAGACATAGGCTTTACTGATACAGATCCTAGCGAAAAATTTTCGATCTGTGGAGGTCAGGTCTCCGGATGTATGATTGATATCAGTTTTACCCAAATATTCGTAAAATATCGACAATTTGGTAAATCTATCACCACTCTGCCCGAAGAACATGGACGCCACTACTTGAATTATATATAGAATATATAATTTGATTTGCCATTATTTTATTGATGAAAATTATTTGGGTATTCGGCAATGTTGGGAATGATCAATAATCAAAATTGTAAAACATCTATATTTCGAACTTTTTTGCAGTTCTTCTTCAGGATGCTATAGAGGAAACAATGAATATAAGAAACTGAGCACAATATTACAAAATAGCTTATTTACATACAGAATATTATTCGAAAAACTGACAAGAACTTGAAATATTAAATTTGACAATTTATTTTCATAGATGAACTAAATTAAGTGGCGTCTAAAGAAAGTAGGTATTCATAGATAATATTTAAATTTTTAATACACAATATTTTTCATTTTATTGGCGCTCTTGTTCACCCGAACAGAGTGCCTATCATTTTGCTCGAATGTCTGTAATTTTGGAATATCGAGCCGAAAATGGTCTCAATCGATTGGGTTCGACTCCTGATGAAGAATTCGTGGCGAAAGTTGAGTCTGTCCGGCCGTCCGGCCGGCCGGCCGTATCCTCTCTAGCATCCAAAAGGAATCAGCTAGAAACTTTATATTTTCAGAATGGGTTAATTGTCCAAATATCTCGGTCAAGTTCGTTATTGGGCCAAATCCGTCGGATGGTTCAGTAGTTATGAGCATCTGAAATTTTGTTTCCTCAATAACTACTAGAATATCCATCCGATCAAGTTGATACTTGGAATGTTATTGAGGGAGGCTGAAACAAAACGGCTTGCAAAATTTCGCAGAAATCGTCACGCTAGAAAATTTTTTAAAAATTCCAAAAACAAAAAATTTCAATACTCAATATCTCCTAAGACTTCATTTAGATTTAAATAAAAATCCGTATATTGAGGTTACCGATATCTTACTCATCCTCAAATTTCATTGTCGTAGCTTTCCCCCTTCTGAAGATATGATCATTTTTTCATTTACTCAAGAGAAAAATAGAAATGTCATGAAGTCCGAGCTTTGTCATTGAAAGATTTGCCATCACAGATCGATATTCGTTTGACAACTTGCGGACCTAGATATCAGTGTCAGTTGGCGTAATATCAATCAAAATTTTCATAGAATTCATAGAGGTAGAATTCGATGTCGATGACGTTGTCAAAATTCAGAAAAGCACAGACGTAATATTAATCAAAAAATTTTTTATCATAGAGAAAGAATTTGATGGCGTTGTCAAAACTCAGAAAAGCAATGACGTAAGTTTTTAGGAGAAGCATAGAACAAAATTTGGTGAAAATTATGAGTAGTTATTTTCAAATTCAGATAAAGGTTTGTTTATTCTTTAAGCTTTCATATTTACATCACATTGTCCCATAGTACGGAAAAAGACTATTGTTCACCCGATCAGAGAGCTTATAGATTTGTTAAGGTTTGAATATTCACTCGCAAGTAGGTCAACAAGAGCGCCAAAGCAATCTGACGTCACGTCAGTGCTTTCTAAATTTTTTTTGACACCAATGATTGAGATTTTCTTTGTTTGACGAATTGTTAAAATAATCAATATATAATTTTTCGAATGTTTCAACTGAAGAATTTCATATCAATCCTGCTTCTCAACAAGACTCGAATAAATCATTCTGATGAGAACATTTAGTTACCAGCAGGTGATTTTTCTAATTGCTCTTGGATAAATATGGTAGTTTATAGGGTAAGAGCTTATTGAAAGAAAAAAGGTATCAATTTCAATCTGACTATCTTTCAGGAAATCCCACTTTATGTGGGAGTTGCAAAATATTCAGAAGATTTATTACTCGCTGTTCATCTAGGAACAATTGGCCAATAATTCAATAAAAGCGTTATTCCATAATCTTGATCGATTCAGAATCTGTTACAAATGAGCAAGAATCATTCTCGTAGCATAATCGTTGTCATAAGCATCATGTTTAATTTCATACTAATTTAATGGCCTTGTTTACTACGTGAATACGATCGCGTATCTTGTTGATAGGGAATTATCCCTTGATATACAAAACAAATATACGGATAAACAATATTCAATTTCCCTGGGAAATTTACAGAGGTTACCCTAATGCGCTTGAAATTCCTAATGCTCTCATTATCTGCAAATTCAAAATTAATAACTACTTTCAAGGAGTATCTTGTGATCCAATGGCGAAACCTACTGGTTTTTTCCCTCAATATGAGCAATTAAGATATTATCTAGCTATTCTATTCTACTTTTCTTCGATGGTACAGGCTGTGGGCTCAAAATATAATTCAATGTCGAAAGTGAATGTCCGTGGAATGACAGGAGTTTTTAAAAAAAAATTTCGCGAAATTCTGCAAGCGAGTTTGTTTCAACATCATTCAAATATCTTATAAGTCATATTCTGATACGATGGATATTCTAGGAGTTATTTAGGAATCCAAATCCAAAGCTTATAACTGTGTTATTTGACATTGCTCAGAAATCATTGCTGCCATATCTTGGATAAATGAAAGCTTTGAGGAAATGGATGTATGAACGTATTCAATGCCTTTACACATACATCGTAAGTGTCGTGCGAGTTTGAAATTTTCAACTGCAGTTCCCTAATGAGAATTTTTTGTAGCACAGAAAGAAATGAGCGAAATACGCTACTCGGGTTATTTCATCTTGTTATCGTTGGTTTTCTTAATAAGTCCGAAATAACGGGGAGTGAACACGATAAAGTGGAGTAATAAGTTTCTTTCTTCTGGAAGAATTCGCTGTTTAGTTTTCGTTTTACGTTTTACGTGACCATTTCACTTGAAAACTTCCCGAAATAATTAGGAAGGTTTCATAGGAAGTCTTAACAATAAGGAGTAGAGTGTGTTCGTAAGTCCATATTTATTTCTACTCGTTCAGTTGTACCACTTCCGAACTTCCGATGCTATTTGAGAAATTGGAGTAAAATTGTGGGAGAGATATCAATAAAAATGTCTCGGGTGAAATTCAACGATAGGGGTGAGGGTGCATGAGCTAGTAGACAAAACTGAAAATATTACGGAATTAAATTTAGAAAAGCACAGATGTGAGGTCCAGAGTTTTTTACGTGTTAGTTAATATGTTATATATGTTAAATATTTTCCCGTTCTGTGGAACAGTGTGTTACTAATAGAATCGCCACAATGAATAAATAATGCTCAAGAATGAACTCGTTCTGATAAAATCTCAAAGGTTTAGCTAATAGTGCGTGTGAATCTACTAGTGTTGGGTAGTACACGTTTTAAAATTGAGTTTGTAAGAGGTGCCTGATTTTTGTACTGAGGCAGTACATTGTACCACTTCAAATGAGGTGAAGGGGTCTGGCCGTTCATAACGCGATACGATGTTGGGACAAAATTTGTACTAGTATACATTGACTACCTATAGATAGTCAACTCTGGCATGAATTTTGGTCCCGATTTCGAGAGCTCAACTTACAGCGCCATCTTTAGTTATTCCCTAGTTGATTACAGATTCTATTCGCACAACGTTCCGTTTCGTGGCGCCTTCTAGTGCATTTTATATGATTTATCATAGGATTCCACGCAAGCGCAGGTTGAATCCCATATTTTTATTGGATTTTTAAACAAATACATTTGAAATGAATCTGCTGAAGATTGTCAAAATTTCAATGAAAAAATATCATTTGATCAGAAAATTGTGACAATTTGCAGCAGATTAAAAGAATTATGGTCATTTCAAATATATCTGCCCTTCAAATCGAAGAACATACTAATCTTTAGAGGATGAAAGGAAATATACAAAAAATAAACTTAGGAAAAAAAAATATATATATATAATAATGTTATTTTGGGAGAAACTTGTGTTTTTAAAAAACTTCTACTTTATTTGGAAACAACGATACAAGCAATGTATTACGTGAGAAGATCAAATCTATATTTTTTCGTACATCATTAGACGTCTCTCCTATTTATAATAGTTAAGAACAATGAGAACATTGTGGAACAATGAAGGCATTGTGGAGAGGCGTCGCAAACAACAAATTAGCGCGATAACAATTAATGCGATAAGCAATATGCTGATTGACAAAATACAACAAGGTAATATGCATTTCCTTATGGATTAATACACTGTTGCAATAATCAGAATACAGGGTGGATAATATCTAATTATATAATGCAGTAAATAATCAATTTACAAAAATTTCAATATCGAGGGAAAGAATAAACGAAACAACAATAATTATGCAATAATTACTTGGGGATGACACAGGGTGCAACAAAAATCCTGCAAAAAAGCATAAAATTTGGTAAAAGTAAAAAAACTTGACTTGTTTCAGGATTTTTTTCCGAAAAACTTTCTTCTGAGAAAATAAATTCGTTCTATAATTTTGACGAGCATTGTATAATAAGGTTCTCAAAAATTGAACATGTTTGAATATCATCATGTTTGCATTTAATTCTGTGAATATATAGGAGGTTTTCTAATCACAGAATTACAAAAAAAAAGAATGAAATTTCATGTATTCTATGTAAGCACTGACGTGAGGTAACATTGCTTTGGCGCTCTTGTTGAGCTACTTGCGAGTAAATATTCAAACCATAACAAATTTATGAGCACTCTGATCTGGTAAACACTAGTCTCTTCCCGTGCTACGGGACAATGTGATGCAAATATGGACGCCTAATGAATGAACAAACCTATATCTCAAATTAAAAATAACTACTCATAATTTTCCCCAAGTTTTGTTCGAAGCTATAATTCCCTTTTCCTAAAAACTTACGTCAGTGCTTTTCTGAATTTTGACAAAGTATATTATTTCAGCCACCGAGATTGAATTCTATGTCTATGATTTCCCGTTATGAAAAATTTTATATATTAAATTAATATTACGCCAACTGACACTGTTTAATTAGCCCGGCATTTGTCAATGAAATAGTTTGATTAAAAATTTTTTTGGCAATTTTTAAAAATTTTCTAGGACGATTTCTGCGAAATTTTGCCATTTTGTTGCAACCTCCTCAACGATATTTCAGTATCAACTTGGTCGGATGGATATTCTAGTATTGAGGAAACAAAATTTCAGATGCTCATAACTACTGAACCATCCGACGGATTTGGCCCAATAACTAACTTGACCGAGATATTTGGACAATAAACTCAAAAAATTGTTTTTATGAACTGAAACAATTAAATTTCTGCATAGTTTAAGAACCTCATTCCAATTTGTGTTTCGGTTCAATTTTTTTTTGAAAAAACATTCAGAATTTTCATTTTTTACAACAAATCACTTCTTGTATATAACATGAAGAATATTCAATTTTCTTAAAATTAACTCATAATAAATCACATCAAATAATCCAGTATTCTAATGATCAAAACTTCCATTTCCTTGGAATTCTTCAAGCATCACATTCTATTGTGCAAGCATAGGAAAATGCCGGAAATACTCGATAAAGACCATAATGGAATCCTGCTCTCCTCATTGAGATATATGAGTGCCTCATTTCCATCTCTTCCTTTATCTCGGTTGAGTTTATTGCTGTTTATTTTCTTCTGAACTTAAATGTTTGTCGAATAAAACGGTAGATTTGCGATAGCAAATATGATCTCAAAGCAGTCATTCTCGAATGCACAAAACTAACCGTGGATAAATATCGACATTTCAACATCGTATTTTGTATTCGTGAATATCATTCATATTTTTCATGATCTACCCAATTTTATGCTGAGGTCATATACGGAAATCGACAATTCTGGATAAAAATTTTATTCCTGTAATTTCGTGGTCTAGAGGTCTGAGGTTTATTTTGACGGCGAACTCAATGCTAAAAATTAGAGAAAGCACTGACGTGAATTCAAATAACTTTGACGCTATTCAAATTTTCCAAAATCCAATTTTCGCAATATTTGCTTATCATAGATGAGTTAACTGTTCAAGTCAACAAATACGCTGAAATAGTTGATTTGACTACGGGCTTGATTTATATTGAAATAAGAACTAATGAGTTTGTCGTAACTGCTTATTGAAAAATATTCAATTCGAAGAGAGTAATTCGAATAAAATAAATAGAAACTACTGAACCCATTTGATCAAATCAATAGATAACCCGAGATACTCAAATTCCAAACGTACCCATTTCTGTGCTCAAGATCATGTCGTTAGTGAGCCATAGCACTCAAACTCATTGACGGATAAAATCGGTTTGACCAAATGCTATTGATACAATTTCTACCCAGAAATTCGAAACTTACAAATATTTGGTAAAATTATTTACACCCTGTACAACCAGAAATGCTCAGGCTACGAGAAAACTTTAGTATAACGAACAATATCACAATCTCAATTTTCAGTTTTCTAATTAACTCATTTTTATTTTAGTATTTTATGAACATTTCATAGGTACTTGAACTTGTAACACCTTGTATAATGTGTAGTGAAGATGTCAATCTTACATAATAGTTGTGAGATCAATAATAAGAACCTTTATTGATCCCTTCAGGTTACAAAAGTATGTAATAGGTCAGTAAAAAGAGGTACAACAGATGAATAGTAATCTCTCACCACAAATCCAAGATGGTATCATTCATGAATTCTACAACTGAATAATAACATTTTCCGCAAATCGCCAGGAAATTTTGACATTCCTGTCAAAATTTCTTGAAGAAAAAGTCAGGACTTCCTTACTGTAAGGAAATGATATTTCCGTACAGTTGTTAGTGTTCTACATAAATGATAGAAAACACATTGCTTATAAGGAATTAATTTATATTTTGAAAACATCAAGTCATTGCTGAATACATTTTTAAGATCAATTTGTTACATTTACAGTAATTTGACAGTTAGTACAATTATTGAACATTGGAGGAACACTCTTAGAACTATGAGAAACATTTTGGACAACATGCAGGGTGGAAGGGTCATTTTGTTGAATATTTTGTACTGTGAAAATTTTATTTGCCACCTCAACCTTATTGTTAAGCGATTCTTCGATATATCCTTCAGCAACGTTTGATGACTTCCATCCGCCATGCCTCTTTAAACTAGTTATGTCGGCACCAGAGTCAACCAATATTGTTGCAGAAGTCCGACGAAAGCAGTGACCAGTATATTCTGTCGGATTTACCAAGTTCAAATAAGTAGCAACTATTTTGGGCATTTTTCTAAATTTATGAATTCCTACCACTTGTCTACAACCCTTTCCGCTTTAATATTTAAATAAAAAATCGGTCACTGTTCATATTTTCTGGTCTTATCGAAACATTCTTTCGATAAACATTCAAGTAGATCTGATTAATTACAAATGATCTTGGTTTGTTGGTTTTCGAATCAGGTATGCTGATTAAAAGCTTAGATTCTAAGTCTTCTATATCGTGTACAGTCATTCGGACTAACTCATCCATTCTACAGGCCCCAGAAATACCAAATATTACAGCCACCTAAAAATAAATAAAGCTATAATCTAAATAGAAATTAAAAACTTGTAAATTACCTTAATCATTAAATTTTCTTTATCTGGAGCTTCCTGGATAAATTTTTCAATTTCTTCCTTCGTTAAAATCTTAGATTTCTTTGCCCTATAACCTTGAGCTTGCCGTTTCAATAAAGAACGAAGTTTTGAGTATGTAGATATATCTACATTGTGTTTAAGTGCAAGGGTTGACTTCAGCATTGAATAATTGGCCCATACGTTGGGAAGAAGAGCCAATAGAGAAGATATTTTATGAGTATATGTATATATTACTGACTACAAGTCAGTTCGGTCAATATTTTCTAATGTCGAACAAGGTTTACCGGTATTCTTTCCTATTTCAATTTCAGGTCATTCAAAAAGGTTCTGAGTTGAATTCCAATCCGTTTGAACATTTTGAAGGCTCGTGTGAGAGAAAGGTTTGAAACTTAAAAGCCATTACCTTATGTGAGGAAAGCGCCTCTTCCATCCATTCTCCCCATGTCTACTATTCAATCATATCTGGAGGCGAAAATGTTCCACCTAACAAGATTCCCACTTGGAAGTCGAAGTTCTGAATTAAAATATATTCAAGCCTTTGATAATACTTGTTGAATTGGATCCATGGACTTTATTTATATAATGGAGTTCTGAATTCGAAGGGGATCACGTGAGAAGAAAGTTTAATATATTTGTGGAACGTACTGAGTTTTTGTCATCAATTGAGGAATTCATGAGAGCTTTTCTACTCACAATCGAATTGAAATCGATGGATTCCTATGTTTCAGAACATTAGGGATGTAGGATGAAAATTATAACATACTTCATACTTTTCTGGTTAGTGAATTTCACTTTGGTTGTTAGCAAATGTTACTTCACCGACTAGCTTTTGTCACTGCACTAGCTATGTTAGAGAGTTTATTGATATACCACTGAACCTAGGAACATGATATTTAAAAGTTTAGGGTGTATCACGTTGAAAAAATTTGGCTTTTGAAGTTGAAGTACCTTCAACGAATACTCTGCATTGCTGCCGCTGCCGTGCAACGGCCCTGTCGTGTGGTGGGGAAGCGCACGAATTTACCTATGCCAATCCGAACGGGCAGACCATTGAGGGCAGACGTCGTTGTTGGACGTATGCGATTAGAGAAATTTGAGCTACAGAGAATTACATTTTTCGACGCAGAAAAATTATTTTATTGTTTCGTAAATTCTTTAAGTATGTTTTGTTAGTTAGGTTCTGTAAATGAATTTTGTACATACTTAAGTTATAGTTGATAGTTGTGTCTTAATAAATATTTCATTGAAATGACAATTTTCACTTCATTTCAATTATGTCTGTTAGTTGAGATTTATTTTTAATCTGTTGATTTGTTTCTTCACACATTATTTATTTTTTTTTATTTCATAATATTATCTGTAATAATTTTTTTCTTGTGTCACAGTCGAACTCTGCATCTTGGACTATAAAAGGATCATAATGATTACTAATAATATTGAATCAATAACTGAATGACATCTCATACAACGCCCTATCAGTTTATCAATTTTTTCTTCAATTTAGTCTTGCTCCGTTTTTTGTTGCTGCTATCTTGCTGTTCATTGTCGGTGTTCTTATTTGGTGCTTCATTTCCACCTGACGAAGCTAGATTCAAATCGAATACACCCCCGTCATCGATGTTTCGAGTGGATAGGTCTTGATTGTTGACTGAATCTCTGTAGAAGAAGAGATCAACAGGATCAGTACATTCAACGTTGTACCACCAGTCGCAGACTAGATGATGTTGATTGAAGATTGTCCCTTCTGGACACAAGAATGAAATTTTGGAATATGGACTTTCACAGACGTGGAACACCTTGAAAAGAAAAAGTGAGGTTCAGTGACTATTTGGAGAATTGTATGTTCTATGATTCTGTCACAAAAATGAAAATCTAATGCATTCAAATCAGGATCATTGGATTCACATTCTAAATAACAAATTCGAGGTATGATATAAATATCGGATTGTTTGATGCAAAATAAACTTTACATTTTCTAAACTACGATCAATATAACAGTGACATTTTACTTAATTCATTAATTAATAATCATAATCTACACACATTCATTATGAATTCAGTGTTCGTATATCGGTTCGAAGGACCAATGTTCGTGTATCCGGCTCGAAGGACCAATGGTCGTGTATCCGGCCCGAACGACCAATGTTCGTGTGTCGTTTCGTTGGGTTTATGTGTTGAATAAGTGAACTGTATTTGTTCGTATTAATAATTGTATATTTGTACAGGTTACACTTTTAACATGGAATTATTGTTTTTAACTTACGACTTGCTGAAGACCTCTTTGGAAGCTTAATAGGGTTAAAATGGTGCCGTTCGGGGTATATATAGTCCTTCAGCGTTGGAAATACCAGGAAGCAGGTACGAAAAGGCACGACTGTGATTCAGCGGCGTAGAGTTTCACGGGGGCACATTGTACATTCAGTTTGTTATAAATATGCTTTGACTTAGCTAGATTTCATTGCATTTGACTAGTGGTGAGATTATTTTCATTGTTGAAGGTTTGGTAAAATATATTATTGTTATGGTGCAGAAATATTTTACTGCATTCGCCCGATCGGAATGACTATGAGAGGCGAAATTATTTCATTTACAGAGGGAATACAAAAAACTATATATATATATATAGTATATATATATGCTCTACAGGTTCACTGTTTAATTTCACTTGAATATTTAAGGAAGACAAGTTGAGGAATTAACATTTTTCATAAAGGAAAAACTAAAATCTTTATGACATTTCTTCTTTCATAACAAACATGCGTTCGAAGTAGACTACCTGGTATGTGAAGGGTGATTCATTTAGAGGTACTCTTTGTTGCCCGAAATTGAAGCCCGTGGTCTCGACGAAATGTGGTTTCAACAAGATTGTGGCACTGGCAATACAGCCCTTGAAACCATGGTTTTACTGCGAGTGCATTTCGGCGAGCAGATCATTTCACACTTCGGACCTCTGAATTGACCGGATAGATCATGTGACATCACACTTTTTGGACTATGTGAAGTCCTAAGTCTACATGGACAAGCTGGCTACGATTGATGTATTGGAGTCCAATATTACTTGAGACATGGGAGAAATATCAACCAAAATACTTACACGCGTCATCGAAAATTGGAACTATCGAATGGATTTTGTTATCCCTAGTGGAGGACAGCATTTGAAAGAAATCACCTTCAGAAAATAATTATAAAGAATGGTTCTTCTATTTGTTAGTTGAGATTATAAAATGAAATTGTTTTTATAAATTTTTTTTTATCAGAAAAAAAGTACCTCTAATTGAATCACCCTTTACATAGATTGAAATGTATCCAAGAAGTTACAAATTCATAAGTCAATTATTGACACCCCATTTACCGACAAATTGATAACCTCCTCTCCTTTCTGAAAAACTGTTAAAAATATGACACGAACACCTCTTAAATTTCTCGTGTCAATTAATATCCAAAGTGAAGGATATTCGAACCAACGGATATTTCTCCGCCGAATATCCTAAATCTACCTTCGGTATAGATCAAACACAAGCTATCAATTTTCCTTATAATCTGCTGGCAGAAAATCCTAGTCGTTCAGTGGTTTATGCAGATAAGTGTTAGCTTTAACATCCTATCAGTTACCTGACAGTCAGTCTCAATGTCTGCATAATAGTGCCAATTTACTTTCCCCTCACAAGAAAATCCTGTCCGTGGGATGGACGTGAAAATCGGATAATCGAGTTCCGGAGCTCCTGGGAGATTATCGTTGTAATGATTAGAGTAGTTCTGCTCCTTACGTGTCAAGTCATCTTCTTCTTCCTCTTGGGAGTGTCGGCTTTTATCTCCATTCGGATTTTTAGCGCTGGAGGATGTCTGAAAAATTCAAACTCTTAATTTCACGATTGATTTTGTGTGGATGTTTCTTCATCTCTACATAGCGTGCTATTATTCTGCTGAGAGGACAAGAATTTCAAGTATATTATCATAATACTATAATATTATTTCTGTTCAAGTTTTTTGGTACGTTTTTGGCTCATAGGTTCTAGTAGAACAGCGTGCCCTAATGTCTGTTACTATCGAATATCGAGCCGTAATGATCTCGATCAATTAGGTTTGACTTCCTGATGAAGACTACAGGATTAAACTGGAGTATGTCCGTCCGGCTGGCCGTAATACATTCAAGGAAAAATCAGCAATTATATTTTGGATATTCATATAAGGGTTCAAAAAGTAGCTAAGGGTATATAAGAAACAACAAGTAATGGCCACTAAGAGAACAAAAGAATTAGTACCGATAGTTTGCTCAAAATTAATGATAATTACATTTACGTATGCATTGAAATGATGATATGAAAACACATCAATCATACCACTCGTCAAAACACATTAATAGTCATCACAATATCATTTTCAGATTAGAATACAGGAGACAGAACCATGACATGTAAACAACCGTGATACAATATACCGTTAATGGAGACGTTCTGAATTGCTGAATTCACGTTGAATAATGTCCAATCGATATATCCAGTGAATAGAGAGAGAAGAAGGAGGTTATAGGTTATTGTGTTATGGAAAGGCAATTACATGTACGCCCATAACCTTTAGTCACGAAAAAGAATTCTCAATTCTAAATATACAAAATCGATTTATGGGATTTTAAGTGAGCAAAAATTGCTGTGGAAATTGTAGGTTATGAGAGCTCTGCGAAACTCAAAATTGTTGCTAATTACAGGGTTTGGTTTTTTAAATAGGCAATATAACCTGTATAGACATGATATTAGGTAAACAGGCGGCAACAATTCAAGGGGTTATTCCTTCACTATTTCGAGGACATTCTTTCCTTATACTGATATGCATTCACGAAGAAAGAAGTCCATATATATATATATATATATAAGTCAATATATTGCATCTTATTTTTGTTCACACAACAACACACATGCGGGGATTCAGGGTTTTTTTTAACTGGAGTTTTTTTCCTAGGCTTTCATGTCATACGCCAAATTGTATAGCACCCTGTCACTAATTATTGTTTGCCAACCAAGAAATTGTAAACCAAAAGTTTAAAAGAATATATATATTTAGATCTTTTCAACATTTAACCCTTCATTACTAAAAATAACTATTTATGTATCTTAAGCTACAAAAATGACGGATTTGTCCTGCTTGGATGCAACCCAGAGTAAAATAACTCATCTTACCATCGATTCAAAAGATGCAAAAAAGCAACATTCTTTTTGTAAATGATTAACTATGATCCTCACAGCGGAACATGTATTACTTAATTCTAGAGTGAGCCAATGTAGATGAAAGAACCTACAAATTTGAGTCCAGTGTATTAGACAAATGTTCGTTTTCATCAACATTGTAGATTTCACCTTATGTTCATCCTATTCGAAAATTACTTCATTTACTATTTGCTAGATAAGATTCAAATATATGAATAAAACAGAAACATCGAAATGAGTTGTCCCAAAACATCATCACATACCCTCTATAAGAACAACCTTCGTAACATTATATCAGAAGATAGAAAATGTGGAAGAATCAACAAACATAGGTGTATATCTTAAATTAACAATTACTAAAAATACAGTTGTCATTTAGTTCCATTACATTCACAAACTTCTTTCTACTTAAAACTAATTCTTTTCTAATCATCTGAACATTTCCACACACAAAGATACATTTCATTCGAAATCTACTGGATATAGATATATCTATACATTTATTACAGTACATGTCTCAAAACAAACCTCAACTCAAAACAAGTTTTTCTGGAATTATAGAATTACTAAAGTAATAAACTCCAGTGTATTTCCTTTCAGTTTACATGAGTTAATCTTGTTTTACAAGGGTTGCCTTCTATATTTCGAAATCAGAAAAAAAATTTCAGAAAGCACTGACGTGAGGTCAGATTGCTTTGGCGCTCTTGTTGAGCTACTTGCGAGTAAATATTCAAACCATAACAAATCTATAAGCACTCTGATCACGTGAACAATAGTCTTTTCCCGTACTATGGGACAATGTGATGCAAATATGAACGCCTAATGAATGAACAAACCTATATCTCAAATTAAAAATAACTACTCATAATTTTCCCCAAGTTTTTTCGAAGCTATAATTCCCTTTTCCTAAAAACTTACGTCGGAGCTTTTCTGAATTTTGACAACGTATATTATTTCAGCCATCGAGATTGAATTCTATCTCTATAGGTTCCCGTTATGAAAAATTTTGATTAATATTACGCCAACTGACACTGATTAATGAGCCCGGCATTTGTCAATCGAATATCGATCTGTGATGGCCATCGTTGAAAGAAAATCATCGGGACGTATGTCATTTCTCTTTTTCATCTTGAGTAAATTTAAAAAATGATTATATCTTTCGATGGAAAAGAGCTAAGACAATGAAATTTGGGGATAAGTAAGATATCGATCACCTCAATATATTCACGAATTTTCATTGAAATCCGAAAAATATCTTATGAGATAGTGAGGATTAAAAAATTTTTTCAAAAATTTTCTAGCGTGACATTTCTGCGAAATTTTGCGAGCTGTTTTGTTCCAGCCTCCCTCAACAATATTTCAAGTATACATTTGATCGGATGGATATTCTAGTAGTTATTGAGGAAACAAAATTCATTTATTTTCCAACGATCAATATGAATATTAAACAAACTAGAACTGTACATATAATAGTGAATAACAGTTTTTCGTAAAAATTAGATATCTAGCTCTATACAGAAATATATTTTAATTCATTTTGACAAAAGGACTCACCAGCGTAGTGAAACAGATGAGGAACAAGACATAACATTTGGAAGATAAATACATCCTAAAAGGCAAGATACTAGCAACTCAAATTTCAACACTTTACCACAAGATGACAATTATCATCGAATATTCACTGAAATCCACTTCGAAATGAAGATACTAATTGAATTACGCAAGATATTGGAAAAAACCTTCATTCCACTCTGCCGCATCTTCAGTGACGGAGCTTTATGAAAGAGAAAGTGCGAATCACGAATATGAACTCAGAGCTATATGCATCCATACTTATTTATGAGATAACAACAATGCACTTCATTGCAAAATGAAGCAAATTAGATATTCCTAAATCGTTGTATTTCACGAATAAGACACCGATTCGAATATCAGACAGAAGGTTGAAAAATCAAAAGTTCATTAAATAAATTGAATCGTACGACCGCATCCCAGCATTGCACTTCCTGCGCGACATCAAAGTTCACGCAAATCAACTTTCGCACAGAGCATTTCTATCTCTACGACATGAATATTCTGATAATACTGACGTACAGAACGCAACCTAAATTATTTATTGATATTAATATTTATATTACAATTGGATAAATTATTACTGTTAAAAGACTGAATATCTTTCTCATATCTTTCGAAAAATATATAGTATACGGCTGGACAGACGATCGGTACTTCCATAAAACTTTCATTGAAAAGTAGCTTATGACCTTTGTCAGTCTATAGCTGAAGTAATTGTATAAACATACCTACAGAATATTTGCCTTATTCATAAGATTGGAAGAAATCTACTGATGAAATGCCGACAAAACGTTGAATTCGATGTTATAAAAGTTAAATTTTATGGAAGCCTCAAAGAAAAAATATTTCATCATTCTGAACATTTCATTGTCCCCAGGAAACCTGAGGCAAAAACCAACTTGGCAATATTGAATCCATTCATTTGTAAGGAAATTGTAAATAGATCAAGAAAGAGAATATCCCATAATGAGTTTTTCATTTCGAATCCGACGAAATCGTGGAACGAAATTGTCATGGAAATTCTGAGGAAGGGATTCCAACAAATCAGAAGGTCTGCTGGCTACAAAACTTGCGTAATTGACAAACTTCTCGGATTGATGGACCATAAAGTTCTTCTCATCTTGATATCGAAAATTCGAATGGAATCGTGTAACTTGTTCAATTCAGAATTAAACTGTGACCTTCAGTGAATGAAATTAGAACGTTTCATTCTTGTCGACAACTTTGATGCGAACAGGATGATCGGTTTCAGTGCCGATTCCTATGAAATTTTGCAAGCCCATTTGTTTCAACCTAAATCAATAATCTTTCAAGTTACGACTTGATCCGTTGAATATCCTTGAAGTTACAAGGGAAAGAAAATTTCAGATCTTCATAACTCCTGAACCATTGGACGAATTTCGTCCAATAACCACAGTATAGGGATCAAGCAGTAGTCGCCTTCGTGGATTTTGAACTGAAATCGCTTACACCAAAGGTAACTCGAGGATTCCTCCCTGCGCATCTAATCTTATTGGCCGCGAATTTAAAAATCGATTAGAAAAGGTTATTTGCGCTATCTGAAAACTTAAATATTTTGATTTGATTTGGTAATAAGTTTTCACAGTGATATTTAGAGTGTATGGACCATTGTTTAGTCTATATTCATATAAAAATTATGACTCTGCTCATAATGTAACCGTAAATATAATCACATTTCCTCATCAACAGAACGCATTCAATAAAAAATATATTGTTTTATTGTGGTTTTAATATCACTTTGAAAGAAACAGTAATTAGTGATGAAATTTGCTCAATAGTTTACTCAGGAACAGCTTCTGAAACTTTTTGAAATGTGTTAAAAATCATGAGCACCTTAGGTTTGTAAGTGAAATGACTCATTAAAATTTTTCTAAACGAAGATTAAGTTGAATAGTAGGTATTATATGGAAAAATAAGTAGTTAGTGGTTGAAAGCATCGAATGTGTTTAGTATAAAATCCTCAATACTTAAATTCAATTAATTACCCCCCAGTACACCCCCCGTAAATACTCCCCAGCGCTAAATATGCAGAGTAATGTCTAGAAAGGGTTCCCTCATTATGGTGGGAAAAAATAAAAAACCTATTGAATTATTCTTATATATATATATATATAAATATACTTGGCGTAAGAAAATCCACGGAGTGCGACTACTGGTTGGTATCTATACTGTGCAATAACTTAACCGAGATATTTGGACAGTTACCCTATTCTGGGAATTAGAAATTTCAAGGTGACTGATGAATAATTTGAGGATTTTTGATTGTCCTGAACCAATTCTTCTGTTTATTATGACGTCAATTTTTCATAAAAATCAGGGTCTACATTGCCGAGCAGTCATCTTATTGAAAAGTACGGCGGCGTAATTGGTCTTTTGGAAGAATCTCTGTCAACTGAATCTTAAATGGAACCAAATGCAAATCCTTGTGCTGAATTGTGGCCAAAGTTGTTCCTTGATGACAACACTTATGAGCTCGGCGTCGAATCGAGTGTTAGGTATTTGCCGTTATTTACTCAAACACTCAACTTTTAAACTGTTTATTGTCTGTTTTACAACTCAATAAAATCGAACACAATTAAACTCAAGCCTGTGACTGGCTGCCGACTCTCAATCTCCCCACTCGACGTACTTCCCTATCGACTGTTCTCTATCGACTCTGGTCTATGACCGACTCGTCTGGAACATTGTTGGTCCGCTATTTATAACCTCGGTGCTCGTACGCTACTTTTGGCGGGCTGTCGTCTGTCACTGTCTTAGTGGCATCTGTCACGTCAATTCGTTTTCTTACACGAGGTTGATGGATTATTTTGAACACTTATTTGAGCAGCAGTACTGTTTTCAGCTGATCTTGTGAGTTGTTGTCCATGCTTGGCTCTATCAGCTACAGTCATTCATTACAAGATCAATAGTGCATCTTTTTGGTACGCTGTTTCTTCCAAAAATAAAATGTAACTCTATCATCGTTACGGAATCGATGATTGATGAAATGTTTTAACGGCGGTCACCCGTTAATAATCCATTTTTTGTCCATCTAAGGAGTTGAAATGAAGTGTTCTTTCCTCATTGTCTATAATATAAAAATGAATCGCAAAATGTGTTGGTAAGCGCATAACTCAACAACGCCTGGACCAATTTGGCCAAATCTTTTTTTAAAATGTTCGTTGAAGTTCAAGGATGGTTTTTACGGCGAGAAAAATTAGAATTATTGCTGGAAAAACTCTAAAAATAGCCTATTTCTTTTTCCCATACAAATGATTTGTAACTAAAAAGGTTTTGCAGCAATGTAAATTGATTGTTTGGGATGAATGCACGATGGCACATAAAGAATCTTTGGACGCTTTAGACAGAACCTTAAAAGATCTACGGAGCAATAATAACTGATTTGGTGGTGCAATGATTTTATTAGCAGGAGATTTTCGTCAAACATTGCCAGTGATTCCACGATCAACGCCAGCTAATGAGCTCAATGCATGTCTAAAGTCCACCAATTCGTGGAAACATGTCAAAGTACTTCATTTAAGCAAGAATATGCGTGTCGAGTTGCAAAATGACCAATCGGGAAACATATTCTCTAAACAACTCATTGACATTGGTAATGGCAAATTTCCTATAGACATGTTAACTGGCTGCATTAACTTTCCTCAAAGTTTTTGTTAGTTAACTCGATCAAAAGATGAACTTATTCAGAAGGTGTTTCCAGATGTTTCTCAAAATTACAGAAACCATGATTGGTTGAGCGAACGAGCTATACTGGCTGCAAAAAACATAGATGTAAATGAATTAAATTTCAAAATTCAAGAACAAATTACAGGCGAATTGAGGATATATAAATCAGTTGATTCGGCTACTAATCAAGATGATGGAGTCAACTATCCACCGGAATTTTTAAACTCGCTGGATTTGCCAGGATTGCCACCTCACAATCTTCAATTAAAGGTTGGATTGGTGGTTATAATTATATATATATATATAATTATATAAATATGTATTTTTCTTGTGCTATATTATATATTATTTAGAAATAGTCTTTTTGGGATTAGAGCACGGGATCAAAAATTAGGACTTCATCTATTTTTTTTCCATATTAATTAACTACATATGTTTCGGCGTATACTAAGCCTTTTTCAAGTTTACGTGCTACAAACATAGTGACAATCACATCTGTCCAACAATTCGTCTTAAAAATCAGAAAATTAAAATCATGTTCATTGTGTTGTGAACGCTGTCAACTAGAATCCTAGTTGACAGTTGATTCTAGTTGACAGCGTTCACAACACAATGAACATGATTTTAATTTTCTGATTTTTAAGACGAATTGTTGGACAGATGTGATTGTCACTATGTTTGTAGCACGTAAACTTGAAAAGGCTTAGTATACGCCGAAACATATGTAGTTAATTAATATGGAAAAAATAGATGAAGTCCTAATTTTTGATCCCGTGCTCTAATCCCAAAAAGACTATTTCTAAATAATATATAATTATATATCAACCAACCGCGTCTTTGCAACGGTATACGGTTAGCGATAAAAAAATTACTAAACAATGTGATAAAAGCAACTATACTCAAAGGAAAGTATAAAGGAGAAGATGTTCTCATACCGCGCATCCCAATGATTCCGACTGATGTGCCATTTGAGTTTAAACTACTACAGTTTCCAGTGCGGCTTGCTTTTGCTAAGACTATAAACAAGTCCCAGGGGCAATAATTAAGTGTTTTTGGTATTAATCTAGAAAACCCATGTTTCTCACATCGTCAATTGTATGTTGCCTGTTCCCGTGTTGGAAAACCATCAGATTTGTTTAGCTATGCGCCAGGTAATCAAACAAAAAACATCGTATACCACAAAGTACTACAATGATAATAATCATAATTATGATTCACATGATTAACAATAAAGTGATTACTTACTTTTAAATCCTTATATATGTTTTATTTAATCAGTTTTTATTCATAACGCCCTATCACAAGGGTGACGGTTCTGTTCAGGAGAATTTTTTAAAATACGTAGGCACAAAAACTGCCACATTACAAATCTTTTTGACAGGACGAAGTCTGTCGGGTCAGCTAGTATCTAATAATGCTAATGATCTCTCCTTTTTCTGAGGATTATGTATGCTTCACTGGTTGATTTTCTAAAAAAATAATGTGTGATATTGAATGAATACAATCTCCTTTTACTTGGAGCATCTCGCAAAGCATTTGCTATCAGGAGAACGCCAAGCTATATACCTATAAATGAAGATCCATAAACATAATAAGATATTGCATAACTTCGTGAAGATTCACCTCGCATAGTCACGGTATTCCGCTTCTAACAAAAATCGTGGCTGGAAATGCCATCGATGTAATAGACAATTTTCGTTCGAGATGAGTCTCCGATATTTTATTTCAGCCTTCACATTCCCGCCACCATATGCGCCGATTCACTTGGGGTTCGTTCGCCTCAATACAACATACAAACGAGGTGTATTGTGCTTCGCGGCAACTTGGAGCTGGTTATTTTTGCAGGCGTTCGGACGGAAAATACTTCTTTTTCGCTTATTCTTGATGCTAGATCTGTTTAAGGATGTTACGGGGGATCGTTTCGAGGCTGGAAAATATACTGAAAAGTTGCAGAATGGAATAGAATCAAATCCGAAACTCCTACGTTTTCTTTTCATTGAAAAAGGATTTCTTGGTTCAGCCCTAGGTTCGTGCCAATATCGTTTCTTTTATGAAGAATTCACAATATGTTTGTAGGTCTATTTTGTATAGTTCGCATTTATTCGATACTGCCACATCGTGTGAAGCAGTTATTTATGATATACACCATTCGTTTCTATGCACGATATTCAGAACATACTTATAAATTTAGTGGTTTTTTTGAGGATTGAAAGTGTTTTTTTCATGAAATGCATTGAATATGCGCATTGAAATTGCCCTCTTTTATACTGGGTGTGTTTCGTCTCTATAAATTTATATATATGTTGCACTTAAACGCCGAAACCGGACAATGATCGAAATTTATACCCATACCGCGAGATGGACATGGCATTCCACCTACTTCGCGAAGTGTGTATTGGGCGATAATAAATACTCAGTTCTCCTAGTAAATAAGATAAGTAGTCAATTACCGAAATGAAATAAGGTAAAAACATTTTTCGGAGAGCAAAACCAGGATAGCGTTTTTCTGAGGGCTTGTCGGGACATGTTACACTCACCATCCACTGCTAATGCACTGTGATAATACATTACATCGATCAGTGCTGAAGCGGTCAGTTTTACTGCTACTACGTTGTGATGCACAATTTCCTAACTAAGTTTTTCTTTCTTCAGAGCTGAAGGGATGTCTGTCTAATTGTAAATGCAGTTGCGTTTTGTGTAAAGTTTGTTTCCATAATTCGTGTGGTTTCCAGGTAATTGAAAGACCTGCCAGTGAATAGAATGTCATAAAACTTGTACATGGCAAATCAAGACATCCACAAAGTAAGGAATACGTCAAACGGAAAATCAAGATATTTGGACAGTCTTGTGGCTTGATTGGCTGACAACAGCACTTCAGGATGAACAAATGGTCTCAGAATAGTACAAAATACAAAGAAGAGCAGCTATCACAGTGGGATTAAGAAAACCCCGAATGGAGCCAATTTAGGCTCACCTGAAAAAATACGTTGTTAGATTCCCCGTTGGCGTCTTAAACATAATGAAAACTGAAGAACACCGTGAAGGATAGTTCTCATAACTGAAAGTAGTTTAAATGGGGTAAAGAACGAAGAAAGAAATATTGTGAATGAATCTGCTGCAGTAATAGTGCCAAGTGCTATAGACAACAACTGACTTGTAGAAGCAGAACCATTGTCCAGTGATACTGAGATGTTGATTATGACAAAGGAAATAGCTGTATTGATTGTGGTCAATACATTAATGGAAAGCTCCAAATGGAGAAGTCCTTAACATAATCCTATGTACTCTATGTTCTCGAAAATCCAAACTGGAGATAAGCTTTTCATCACTATTTAACATTCCATATTTTCAAGAACGAAAGTATTGAATTCAATTGTATTGTATTCAATTCCTGGGGGTGGTTTGAAAAAGCGAAACTGGTCTTGTTAAATTATAAATTAAGTGGAAATTAGAGAAAATACACGTTTCATTAATCATTTATATCAGGAGAAGATGTGATTCCGTGGAAATTGTGGAAAATTGGATGCGCAACAAAACCTACGCATATCCTATATACGAAAACCTACATGAGAGATTACGGCATCTCAGGGAGATCTGGAAGTGGCTGTCACCCCATCAATCACCCAGAAGGGCTATCATGTTGATAACCCTATACGTAATTATACATCCCCAGCTTTAACGATATTTTCATTCGCATTAACGTCTGCTCCCTCACCAGATGGAATCTCCCGATTGGAGTTCAGGAATTCTCGCGGTGTCTCCCTCCTTTCCTATTTACATTCAGTCTGGCAAATGAGCATATAATATAATAATATTTAAGCGCACCTAACCTGACATAACACCTTCGACAAACATTACGCTCCATTATCATATATTTTCCATTGTACAAGGCCAGACTGTGTTGAAGTGCTCGCGCGTATAACACGCCACTGAAATTATACGCCACCACTCCGTGGATGACGCTCATCCGCATAAAATGTGAGAACTCACTTCGGTGTACGTCAGTGCTGAGAGTCTCATTATAAATCAGATTATTCGAAATGATAAGCAACCACTCCTGCTCGCTTAGGTTCCTCTAATGTGCCATTTGCAGGAAAGGGGTGCTTGTACCAATCTACCTCTATTCCTGAATGTGAAACTTGATGGAAATGTGTTAACGCTATACTTTGAGGGGGGACTATTTCAATTTTTGACTCTGTGAGATTGGGGAGGACCGAGAATTGCACCATAAGGATATAGGACTATTATGGATATTGTGTTTTCGCGTAATCCGTGTTTATATTATCTTTATTGTGTTGCAGGGTGGCCAGTAGTCCTGGAATTCTAGCTCTTCGACCAATGAGGTTTGAACTGAGGAATAGGCTTACACTTTTTCTAAGAAGGAGTATATTCCAACAAAATTGAACGAAGTGATAGTTACTAAAACTTTGGGTATCAAGGACTCAAGAAAATAAGTTTGTCCTTCAGAATGATGAGAATTAATTCTATGTTGTTGAATGAGTAATAAATCTGAGATTGTATAGTAAATGAAATTTATCGGGATTCTTGGGCACTCGTTTATTATTAATTTGTTCGATTTGTAACAAACGCCAACGTTTCGAAACAAATTGTTTCTTCCTCAGGGCTAAAATTATATCAGGATAAAACATATGGTGAAAAGAAAAAAGTCTATTATACATAAAAGTATTTCGTATAAGAGTAGCATTGGTCTTCTTCCATATATAGGCAAACATGACATTAACAAATATGGTTATTCTTCTTCTACTTCTTGGTTCTCAAACAGACTGCTCGGCAGCCAATGATGCCCTTGACTGGAGAGATCTGAATATGGGCTCAGCCTGAAAGACTATGCACCCAATCTCTGTGTTCTTGTAATGTTTCTTTTTCCTAATTCCTGGGTCCTGGGGCATCGGGAGTCTTGGGATTCCAATCCCAGACTAGGTAAACTACATTATCTAAAGTCAAAGACTAAATTTCATGCTCTGCAAGCTACAGGTGGATGATTAAAGGATAAAGGTAGGAAACAAGCAACAAAGGCACATGCGTACATAGGAACCAAACCCAGGCAAATCAAGCTTGACACTATACTCTCAAGCTACTACACGTTAGAAATTCTACTAGCAAATCCAGCACTTCCAGTTTGTCAGAGAAAATACTATAGTATATGTTAATAGGAAAATGTTGGCCATGAAAGGAAAGTGCAGCATATAGCCCACTGCTTTTGCTCAAGTTATTAGCGCAACCGAAAAACAGATGTACGATATCTCCTATCTCTCCGCATTCGCATAAATTCGTATCTCTGAGTCCTCTTCTGTGAAGGTGGGATGGTCTAAGGAAATGACCGGATCTAAACCGTAGGACAACCGTGAAGAATCTACGAGGTCGATTAATTTTCGAGAACCAGGGGTTGTCCTGGAATGAACTGCGTGTGGTGTATACCGCGTAAATGCGCCCTTTTAGGGTACATATCTCGTAAAACTGATTAATCCAAGTGTCCTTCAATAGTCTTCGAAAGTCTGGCCACAATTCTCGAGGACCACCTGGGATGGAAGGGGGGCCAACTTGATATCTGCCTTGATTGGCTAGTATATCAGCAATATCATTGCCATGTATATAAGAATGGCTGGGAACCCAAATGCACCTGACCACTAATCCAGCTGTCCTGGCC
The DNA here is from genome assembly GCA_030674115.1 of Micraspis discolor. Classification (NCBI taxonomy): domain Eukaryota; kingdom Metazoa; phylum Arthropoda; class Insecta; order Coleoptera; family Coccinellidae; genus Micraspis; species Micraspis discolor. Next base: position 1,023,047 of record JARTUT010000006.1, on the reverse strand, counting down.
TGATACAAAAGTATGAATGTTCTAACCGAGATACAATCAGTATTGGAGTTGAAATTTGCAGATTTAAGAGCCTTCAACACACTCAATGAATCTGACACAATTAGAGATCTTGGGATATTATGCTGCAGAATTATCTGAACAGCAGTAATCTTTTAAGATTCTGTCTAAAGCCTTTGCCATTGTAGAGTTCTTCGAAACGTTGCAGGTTGGAGTTTCATTGCTTTGCATATTTAATGGCAATTTTAGTGCTGAATGGGCTGTTCGGCCACCTTCAAGCAAAGTTGCTGTGATTCCCGACGAAGCGAGTGCAAGTGCAATTTTATTTTGTGAGCGAATTGTTGCTAATATTAATGAAATCAAAAAAATTTTTCCTGTACCACCAGGTGCATCTAAGAAGTAAATCCCTCCAGTTTCATCATTTGTTACTTTCATAAGATTTTCAAATACATACTTCTGTTGTTCATTTAACAGTGCAAGATTTGTTTGAATTAATTCTTTCAAAGTGTTGAGATCATACAGTTTTTCTCGATGGAACTCTTGGTTAAAGCGTCATGCATTGGACGATTGGGCGCGGTCAGGCCTAATTGAATTAATAGTTTGTTTGACATTATCAAGCACATGTCCTCAATTGAAATCAATGCTTCATTGTAAATTTCTTCACTGATTTGTATATTTGGATTTCCCATTCTATTCCGTATTTGATACAAAATATTTATAGGAGGCATATCAAATATAAAGTATTTTTTCACTAATCACGAACTAAACGAGCACTAACTAACTAAACACTCTGCACAAAACACGATATACGAATTTATTTCGTGTATCAGTTGACAAAAGCAAACTCTGTAGATTAGGTAACAGACAACAGACAAACTTTTTTTGTTTGACTGATGTAATGACGTGGAAACTGATGCATTTTATCTCGCGTGCCGAAACTAATACAAAAGAAACGGGAGTTTTGGAACGCGACATTAAACTCCTCCAACTATGTATTCTGTGCTCCAACGCATACACGCACATTGTTTTGATAGATATGATCTTTGACGTTAGGAATACACCTACATTGCTTAGACAACAGTGAGAAAAGGGCTATTTTTAGGGTTTTTCCAGCAATTATTCTAATTTTTCTCGCCGTAAAAACCATCCTTGAACTTCAACGAACATTTTAAAAAAAGATTTGGCCAAATTGGTCCAGGCGTTTTTGAGTTATGCGCTTACCAACACATTTTGCGATTCATTTTTATATTATAGATTATTTTTATTATTGAACAATGATTGACCTCTTCAGTCAGAGTTAACACTGATCCCGGTTCCATAAGCCATAATCTTCAATTGAACAATCAGCTCATAGAGTCGATTTCAAAGTATTTATTTTACAACGACAAATTCGTCAAATGGATAAATAAAGAGTGTATTTTATAGTTGAATTTTAATGAAATGTGAATTTTGGGAAACGCAGAGAGAGAGAGAGCGAGTAATTACCATGCTGCTAAGAGAACTAAAAAAATGCTTCAATGAATTCTAAGAGCAAATGCTTTCAAGTTTCCGTTAAAACAAAACCCTGAATACTGAATGCGGATGTTCATAGCAGAAAAGGAAACAAACTCAAACCTTCACAACTTCCTGAATTAATAAAGGGTTAATTTCTAGCTCAGTTTCGAAAATCATCATGTTATCTGAGTTGATATAATCTCGTTCAGATAATTACGTCGGAGAGAAGAAGTCGAAATACCTCCGTTTCAGCCAAAACGAAATCGTTCTACAATAGCGAACTCTCGGAGCAAATCTATTTTAAATTCCCCCTCGAAATTTAACTTCAGATAGACTGAAGTTAGGTTCCAACTTCCGCAAACATCTACCGTCTATCTTAGTACGTACGTAGAGTCCTTTATGCAAGTTTCGGGGTGCATACAAAGACATTACGTGGAGTGTTGGAGACAGGTGAAACAAACTCCTTACTTGAACCATCTGCGAAATATTTCAGTTTAGCACAGTTTTACTGCACGTTACAAGTCTGATGAGATACTTTATTACGCTAATGGAAGTTTTAGAGTGTCAGTTTCACTTGGAAATTGATTACTGATTGCCAGTGGGTGTAAATAAGGATTATTCATATGCTTTTGAGGCGCTACTGTTCACCTGCATGTCACTATGATTCGGATACATGAATAAAAACATAATATGTTGATTTACTTGATGTATTTATATTAATAACATTGTGTTCATTTGGATTTTATTAATTTATTCTATCGTAAAATATGTTTACATCTATAACATTTTTATAGAATATATAGTATTTCTTCTGCTATATTTCACATAATTCAGAAGATATTTTCTTGGGTTTAGAGCAGCAATAATCCAGATCGTAGGCTAAGCAACTCCAATTTAGTTCCCAGTTGTCGAAAAAACACAAAAACGAGAAAACGCACCGAGCAGAGGGTTGTAAAAACGCGTGTGTAGCACTCAACGCAAGGTCAGGTACTAACACTATTTACCTATCGAGAATCGACTCGAGCGCTGACGCCGCTGACACTATGTAGGATCGAGATAGCCGATAAGGGTTTTGGTTTTGGAAGTAGCAATTCTGGTCTCAGCAAACTATTTGCGCATTGTATCAATTTGTTTCACTTTTATTATTTCGGCTTTAACACATCTCTCGTGACCGAATTAGAATTTCTAAGATTATGATTCAAAAAAATGGTGGTGTTGTACCATTTTAAAATTTTTTCGGTCAGAAATCTCTAATGCTGTAGCTGTGCGACGTGCAGATTGATAAATGTACAAAAAAAAAAAATGGGCCACGATGTTCATGTTTTCCTCGGTTATAATGGCCATAACGGCGACCTGAACGCGGCGCGACAACTACGTACATTTATCATGTGGAACTGGTGGGAACTTGCTTATTTGGAAAGCGCTGGCGAAATCTTTCGAAAATTTCATCATAATCTCCGTCACGTTCTTCTTTTGTATACTTTATACGCGCAGCCATGGCAACGAACGCACTGCAAACGTAAACAACAACACTTCTACACGCCGACAACTCTACTAGCTACGTTTCAGCTGCCTCCTTCCGCTCTAGGTACGATACTGGCCGAAAATACGCGCATAGGTGAACACCAGACTGTTTAAACTGACTTTTGCCGCTCAAGTTGCCGGACATACTCAACTGTGAGTGTTAATTCTTCATCCCAGAGTCAAAACCAACTCTTTGAGACCAGTTTCGGCTCCAAATTCGAAAATAATCACATTTGGTCGAATGGTAGCTCGCAAAAGTGAATGCGGGTCTTGCCATGATGAATTTTATTGAATGTGAAAAGTGTCGAGTTAGTCGCATCATATTTAAGGGAAGACTGTGTAACATCCTTGAACTGATTTTGATGGGTAAATCCGACGAAAGAAGAGGAATTGAGAGAAAGCAATCATCTTGGTTAATAATTGGATAGATAATTGAAAGACACAGGTAATGCAAGAAGATAAAAAATCATCGAGGAACACAAATTATTCGAATATATCCCTCAAGTTCACTTCACAATGTGTGAAACTTTGTGAAAATGTTGGATTGGAAGGTTCATTAAGAAAATGGCACTTTATTTATTCATAATACATAAACATATGGATTTTGTCTTACCCACTAAAAAAAAACCGACAATTTAATAAATTACTAACAAACTATTGAATGATGAAGAAAATTCCATCAGTCATATCAACGAACACATGAAGAAACTATTAGATTTTCATTATTATATTACAATTTTTGATCTTTTCTCATCTTCATATATTTACTCAATGATTCACTATTCTATTTACAATATCATAAATCTTCTGCCTAGATATCCTCTCTGCTTCGCGGTGGTAAACTGGGAATTCCTTGTTGGTGAACCAAGATTCCTTCGCCAACTTGGCAGCGATAACAGGGTTTTTGTACTGTTCATTCAATAACTCTGGAGGATATTGAGCTTCAGCAAGGGCATTTTGAACAACTGCAGGATGGGCTATGCTCTTCTGTTGTTCTTCTGGATACAATATTCCAGGGAGCACTTGTGATTGTAATGGTTGAGCACTGTAGAAGTTTGGCGATTGGACGAAATCGTATTGCGTTATGATTGGTAGACTCCTCACAAACTGAACAGCGAAGAGGAAATAGGCCAATGAAGAAATTTGATTCATGATGGCGAAGTTCTGAAAAAAAAAATCGAGCACTTATTCAATGTACAACAGAAAAGTGGAATCAGATTAATTTTATTCCCAAATAAATGGTGCTTCGAAATTCCTAATAAAATTACTTGGGTTACTATGGAAACGTATTGAGGTTGAATTGTCAAACTTGACGCTTATAAATTTAATTGCTGGTGTTCTCGAAAGTAAAATGATAAGTGATGATGAAATTTCCATTCCTGGCACTCCTCCAGAACTGGTTGGGGCAGTGAATACTGCTTCATTAGAATTATTGCCAAAGAAATCATGAGAAAAGTACGAAAATGCATACAGACGTTTTATGGATTATCGCATGAGTACAAATACGAGTTCTTTCTCAGAAAATGTTGTAATGGCATACTTCCTAGACCTTTGTTTAAAGATGAAATCCTCAACATTATGGGCCAATTATTCAATGCGCAGTCAACCCTTGCACTTGAACACAATGTAGATATATCTACATACTCAAAACTTCGTTCTTTATTGAAACGGCAAGTTCAAGGTTATAGGGCAAAGAAATCTAAGATTTTAACGAAGGAAGAAATTGAAAAATTTATCCAGGAAGCTCCAGATAAAGAAAATTTAATGATTAAGGTAATTTACAAGTTTTTAGTTTCTATTTAGATTATAGCTTTATTTATTTTTTAGGTGGCTGCAATATTTGGTATTTCTGGGGCCTGTAGAATGGATGAGTTAGTCCGAATGACTGTACACGATATAGAAGACTTAGAATCTAAGCTTTTAATCAGCATACCTGATTCGAAAACCAACAAACCAAGATCATTTGTAATTAATCAGATCTACTTGAATGTTTATCGAAAGTATGTTTCGTTAAGACCAGAAAATATGAACAGTGACCGATTTTTCTTTAAATTCTAAGCGGAAAGGGTTGTAGACAAGTGGTAGGAATTCATCAATTTAGAAAAATGCCCAAAATAGTTGCTACTTATTTGAACTTGGTAAATCCGACAGAATATACTGGTCACTGCTTTCGTCGGTCTTCTGCAACAATATTGGTTGACTCTGGTGCCGACATAACTAGTTTAAAGAGGCATGGCGGATGGAAGTCATCAAACGTTGCTGAAGGATATATCGAAGGATCGCTTAACAATAAGGTTGAGGTGGCAAATAAAATTTTCACAGTACAAAATATTCAACAAAATGACCCTTCCACCCTGCATGTTGTCCAAAATGTTTCTCATAGTTCTAAGAGTGTTCCTCCAATGTTCAATAATTGTACTAACTGTCAAATTACTGTAAATATAACAAATTGATCTTAAAAATGTATTCAGCAATGACTTGATGTTTTCAAAATATAAATTAATTCCTTATAAGCAATGTGTTTTCTATCATTTATGTAGAACACTAACAACTGTACGGAAATATCATTTCCTTACAGTAAGGAAATGACATTTCCTTACAGTAAGGAAGTCCTGACTTTTTCTTCAAGAAATTTTGACAGGAATGTCAAAATTTCCTGGCGATTTGCGGAAAACAAATTTTTTAGATTTCCTATGCCGACCTAGTATCAGGCAACTTAAAAAATGCCTTACTGTGCAATTAGATTAAATCAACCTTGAGTATTGTTCTATCCTGTACAATTCGGGTGGGAAGACTGGCTCCTTTATTCCAAAACAGAAATTCTGATAGAACTTGGTTCCGACCGATCGCTTCACGTTTCATTAGGCATATGGACTATTTCCACAGAACTGATGGTTTTTGCGTGTTAGCATAGTATCCTATAGAAATGAGTTGAGAACGGATATTGCATTATTTCCGTTTACTTCCTTGCATGTGTATTTAGGCTCATAGTAGATGAACAAGTGCAAACATGCCATTAATATGGATTTTGAATTTCCCACCTGATTATACCACAATGTCGTTTGTGTGCTTTTATATAATGATTCTCTGGTACGAGAGGAAATTTGTTTACAATTATCGAAGCATCTCTTGTATCAAATTTGGAATATGGAATTCATGATGGTATACTCAACAATTTGTCTACATATAAGGATGCTAGAGAAACCCCATATCAACAAAGAAAATTATACTTCTACATGTTTCAAACAAGTTTTTTCATGTAGAGAAGGAGGAAAATAACTCCTGTTATAAAAAACATTCCCTGAAGAATACTACATTAGATCCTTTAATATTGATTTTTAATGAATTTATGGTGTAAAATTCCCAACGCGTGGTTTTTTTTTCGACTAAAATATGGCAATATTGATAAATAATGCATAAACCCAGTTAATATTTCTAATTATTCATTCTAATCATATTGCTTTATAGAGTATGAGGTAACTAATTACCTCAATTTTGCATTAAATTGAGATAAGATTTATGATGAACGAATTTTGTAGAAATACTAGCTGACCCGTCAAACGTTGTTTTGCCATGTATGTTATTTCTAGGAAACATTTTTATAGGCAAATAAAAATAATTACCTATCATAAAGTATATTTGTAAAAATCTTCGCATTATCTTTATTTTTCATTATGAATAAATTGCTCAATTCAAGTGTAATCGAATTTTTCGTTGAAAACAATGGCTATACTCAATCTACCGCAATCTTTTCTCAACCTTCATTCCATACAGTGAAAAATATCCAGTAATCTTTCATACTTTTGAAATGCAATATAAATGTCAAAGTTTAGCTCTAATACAATATTTCTCAATGAAAATAGAGGGTTTTCGATAGTGAGATGATTATCAATGTAATAAAGTGCGTTATGGTATTGCAAAATGGCGAAGGCACTAGTTGCTGTGAAATCGAAAATAAATAGAATTTGCTATAAGGAATAATTCTTATTTTATTTCTAACTTCAAATTATTACACTCTTATTGGATATCATTATATGAAAGGTCAAGTACTAGAAAAAATCTCCATTATTTGTTAGAAATAATCAATATCAATAATCATTAATTGAGTTCAAACTAATTAAAAGAAATGTTATGTGGAGTTATGAATAACTATTTCAGTTATTGCGTCGATTGTTGCCATGTTTGCGACCCAATTATAAAAGTTCAAAACAGTGATGAATGCCAAGATTACAGTAGAAACAAATGTAGAAAAGCATCTGACCTCACGTGAGCACTTTGCGTGATATGAAATAATATCCAAGAAAGATATGTCTACAATAAAAAAAAAAAAAGAGGCAGCTTTCATGAATATCGTTCTCAATCCCAATGCACCATCAGCTGAGTTGTCGGAAGTTTGGAGGCCAATTGTTCGAAGAAACTTGAAGAAGTCTGTTAATTTGACTTTGCAATGAAAGTTGAAAAATATTTTGAAATTGTGTGATTTTTCAAAAGCTAATTTTTAACCTTGAAGATGACCGATGTCCGTTGAAACGTTGAGATGAAGAACAATAATAGATTATGGTTATTGCCCAAATAATTATTATACAAGAGTTCCATCATCAAAAATTTCTCGTCAACAAAGAAAAAAGTTTTTTCCATGAACTTTTGTGACTACTTCACGTATATAAAGTATAACTTTCCGTGGGTGTACTATGCGAAGATGAAATCACATTATATGCATGATATATATAACCACCATATATGCACCAATTTTTTCTGGGATCCGAAGAATAACTTTCGAGTGAAAAAATATATAAAAAAACCTAAAAAATATTTTTTTATGTTAATTGAACGATTATAACGATAATGAAGTTTCGAAACGATTAGACAGATATTCTTAGAGTTATTGATTGAATTAAAGTTCAAGTGCTCATAACTGATGAACAATTCGTCGACGGATTTGGCCTAATAACTTACGATTCAATTGATTGAGACTATGGTCGCCTCGATATTTATAAATTACAGGTATTCGGGCAAAACGATAGAAAGCTGCTACACTTGGAATCGAAACACAAAAGCGGATAGAACTGAGAATCTGAGAATAAAACATTCATAATATTGGATAACAAATTCATTATATGGTACCAGAGTAGATGCGAAAAATCCAGAAGACCATACTCAAAACAACAACAAAAAAGCAAATACAGTTTCATCGAATTAGAGTCCTTCATCATAAATTACAATTCATTTTAATTATTCACTTTTCAATGAATATTTAATTAACTGGCATAGTTGTAGGCGAACTGATGATAAAGAAAGGAGCATTTTGAATCCAAAACGCGCCCTTATGCCGCCTAGCATGACTTCTTCGGTAGTGTGATTTCCGCGCCGCGTTTATATTGCCGCTGCCGCCCAGCGTTGTCGCGTAGTATGTCATTGCACTTAGACTTGGCACGATTTTGCCTAGATTTATTTACTTTTTCAGATGAAAAAGAAGCTCCATAGAGACTTGTCTAGTTTTTTATAGAATGTTATTGGTTGCATTTCACTACTTTTTTTAGAAACTTCGACATATTGATTTATTATATTATCTTTGATTTTCTTATTCAACACATTTTTTTATTTTCAGGAAACGTTTTGTTGTTCTCTTTATCATATTATATTACCAGAAGTGCCTAGATTGAGCAAAGAGGTTCAAATCCTTGGTTATTATAGACACCTAAAAACTCTTTCTGTAAGTGTAAACTAAAGTGCCGAATATTGCGTACCTATTCTTATCTGTGAATACATAATTCTATTGTAACTACAAACTTGTTTTATTCACCTTGCAAACATCTTTTCTACCAAAGAAAATTTTTGGATCTACTCTTATAGTATAACCAGCGACTCAGGAAGTCCGCTGCCCTTCATTAAGCGGGTGATTATTATTATTTCTAATTTTGTACCCGCACACAGTGACTTAATAGATTCATTCCACATGGGGTTGCTTTCAGTATTGGATTATTCATTTCTGATTCATTGAAACGACTAAAAAGTTGCTTTGATTAAACGGTCAATACTCATTGGTCCTGGATCACCCCTTGAATGGACATCGACACATTCATTAAGTTGTGGTGGCGAAAAAAATTTTTGTAATTGGTTGGTTTTAGTATTCAATGGTTTATATCTTTTGAATCGAAGCGACTGAAAAGTATCTTTGATAAGATTGCTTTTATTGTATCAGAATCCATTCTCGAAAGGGTGGTGAATATATTTTCAGAAATCGACAAGCGGTTGTTGAAGGGATTGAGCCCTACCTGAGTAATAATCTACTAGAGTTTCTTAATCTTAGGGTATCCAGTTAACATTGAGTGGTTCCCTCTTTAACATATGAGAGAATGCTTTGATGAAGTTGCTTTGTTAAAGGTACTAGTGCAAGAAGGCTGAAATACAGCGTCTTGTCATGAAAGGGAAAAATCACAACATAATTTCAAGAATGTGGATTCAGAGATTTTTTATCTGGACTTTTCCGTCGAGAATGCTTTTGTTTTGAAAGATGATTTTATATCATTGATTAAAACAATCATTTTCCTGGGCCAACTAAATCATAACTGAAAAGTTATATTCGAACAGTTAATTCCCCAATACTATCCTCAATAGGATAACAAATCAGAACTCTTCCTAAATTACCTCGAATGGATGATGGCATGGAATACCCTAAACGTATAAATAAAATTTGTGGGTGAGTGTGGCCGGCTCTTTATCTGAAATAATCCAGCGTTCATATTAGAATCAAAATATGCTACTCTTCGCGCCGAATTTCTCATCGTATTTAATTCCAGATATGACATAATATGTCCGCTGAGTTCCATTCGGGGCAATTTATGGCCGGTAACGAACCCCTAGGCCAATTTTGCAGATATCTACATGCGTCCATCGGGCCTTGTGCCATTCTCTCGGGTAGTTGAAGAAAGTTTTTGAATTTTCGCACTTCCATTTCAACGTATTATTGGAGTGAAAGTACCGTCTGCCTCGAATCGATATTATATTTCATATTTTGGATTCGAGATAAGTTTTTTATTGTATTATAGCTTTTGAACGGTCAGGTGTATATTTTTTGTTTCATTCAGGAAAACAACCTTCAGTTGCTCATAACCGGCGAACTATTGGACCGATACTGCCCAATAATTGATAGAACTTTGATAAAGAAGATTTATATTAATCTGTGGATAAGAGAACAGAAGCTCGTCTACTTTAAAATTAATATGCGGCCGTACATACTGTGTTTAGAAGAAATAATCATGACGGAATCGAACGCAATCCTTTTAGACCATTTTCTGCTCGAAAAATAGAAATCACAGACATTTGATTAAACGGATAGCTTGTCGGTCTACTAATAAAGCTCTTTAAAAATGTAACCAACCCAATAAATATAAGGTATACCCAATCTACCCCTAGTTTTCCATCGTTATAGTTGAGAAATCTTATGAATATAAAATATCTTCCACTTCAAAACGTCAATTTATATTTGTGCTTCTCTGGAAAGGACTTACGTATTTTTATAATTAGAAATATTGCCTATTAATGTATCTCGAAAGAATACTGAAAATAAATAGACATATTGATTTTTTTTTTTAAGTGCATTTCCACTGTTCAACTTTCAAAACTAGATAAATTTATTTAGGCAAAGCCTTGTATATCATAGAAGGGAAAATTAAATATCGTTTGTTAGGACATAGATCCGGTGTAATGAAATATAGTCGGTTAAATGCACACGATATTGAATCCCATAATCGTAATGAATTTCGTTACATGCTCAAAATGCGGGAAATAGAATTCATTGTGAAATGATTACTGCCATTATTGTTGACCGAATCTGGACCATTTCGGGTCATTTGAAGTTTGATTACAAGAATTTATCGAATGCTCGCTGTTGCCAGCGGGGTTGCCATTGTTAGTCAGATTATAGCGAGAGAGATATAATGATTTATCATGTGATGAATTTCATCAATAATTCACATGACATCCAGAATGTGTTGATTAATTACCAAGATGTGACAAGGATACCGATTAGGAAGGTAAACATTTTTTATTTGGTGTATTCTTTATGTGTGATTAAACTTGAGTGTTTCCAGTTGCATATGCTATAATTTTTGAAATTGATCATAAGAATATCTTCACTGAGTTCGTTCTTGGGCAGAATTCGTCTATTAATTTGGCAGTTATGAGCATTTGAAATAACTTCAATGCTTTCTGAAATATTCAACCGATTAAGCTGGAACCCCTGGAAATTCTCAGCTTAAAAACATACCTAGCTCTTATTCTCAAAAATCATTTCAGCAGCATTTCACATCGATACAATGCTATTTGAGTGACAGTTTTACCAATATATGATAACTTAGGTAAAAACTCAACAGTTCTTTAGGTGCTAGGATTCAAGTGAAAACATTTGTGTAATGAATGAAAAAATCAAAACGTTGAAAAGAGCCACAGAAGTTTTTTGAGCTGAGAATAAAAAAACAAAAATAAAATTATCACACCCATAAGAGAAAAAATTGTCATTTTTCTTAAAAATGAAACAAATATGTAAATGAGAAGTAAAATGTCCAGTAAGAACAGAAAAACTTTAATGAGCACCTCAGTAAAAAAGGTGACATATCTTTATAGTCGAAAAAATTTATTGACACGTGTTTTTGATATTCGACTATGGTAAACACTATAAACAGAATCTTTTGAACTACACTTACCTACCGTAAGAGTTAGAGATTCTATATTTTGAGTATCTTGTCTGTTGATCTATATGTTATATATTACCTCATGTTATATTATACCTCATGAGTTAATTAAGTTAAATTCTGTGATGAAAAAATGACAATAGTTGATGTCCGATAAAATTATTATTTCAGGAAATAATGAAAAATGAAGACATGCCAACTTTTGAATTCTACTGTGCGTTATTTAAACAAAAATTTAAATGTGTGGGGTGATTCCTACAAAACAGCCATACTCCGAGCCTTTTTTTAGATGAGAGACATCCTGTACATTTTTAAGCAATTTAAGCAATTTTACTGGATATCTAGAAGATCATCCCTTCCACTTAAAATATCTCTGTATCCGTTTGGCGGCCCTTGAATGAACAATTTTTCACGAGATGACAAGCGGAGGGTTGTTCTGATAGGGAAATAAATAGGGACATGCTGTATTTAATCGTTTAACTGGATTAATTGTTGCGAAAAATGAGTTCACCATTAATCAGAAAGTAAAATTATATCAACGTGAAAAAGCAGTTGAAATAATGCTTGCTGTTCATCACTAATCCTAATAAATTCCATGATGGATAGATAGGCATTCATAATATTACGGATGATGCTATAGATAGATAGATAGATACTCTTTATTTCAGAATCGTTTCAAGTTTACAACATGAATGGAAATGAAATAGTGTCAGAAAGCATTTTTTATTTATAACCTAAATAGTCTTTTAGGCAGTGGGGTTCCATGTCTATCAACATTGAGGGTATTTTCTTCTTAAATATTTTGTAGTAGAGGATGTTTTTGTCTTGTTTGGTAGACGGTTATATAATAGTAGGTATCTATTCGCCATTATTCGCTTGATCGGTATTCATAGAGCCATGATCGAACATCATGGGATGTTCATTTTTGATTGATTAATCGAACATACGAATCAACTCGGTGAATGGATCGTAGAATTCTGTAGCTTATTGTCGATCTAACGCTTAATCAGCCATTCAACGCTCTATGAAACTCATAGAGTTTCATGGATATAAAAATATCATCTGACATTTGCTTAGCGGCAATTTGCATGCGAAGATAGAATTTGTTTTATCTTCCGTATATATTTTCGTTGCAGCTTAAAACCTGTCATTTAACATATGACACTGTGACAACTAGAATTGGAGAAACAGATGGAACTGCGTTTGAATTTAACCAGGGCAGAGTTGATTTATTCATCTTTCCCCAAAGTTGATATAACATGATATGATATCTCGGTGGTTAAATGAAGTAAGAATTTCTATGCTAGTTTGGATGTGATAAGTCAAAGTAATTAGGTTATATCTTGAGTAGTTAGAACTGAAATTAGGAGTATCTTCAGGTTCGGCGATCACGTTAATAGTCTGAATTACTCAGTAAATTTCGTGTTCTCGATCAATATGCCTTCAAGTCTAATATTCGTCAAATTAATATAATGAAGAACAGCTTTCTTCGCTTTGTTAATACTTACCCAAGGAGTTGGAGTTTATTAATTATGACAGACCAATGTTCAAAGCTACGGATGGCTTTTCCAGAGAGCGAAAAGGGGAGTCCAACTGAGCCTCTGAGAAACTTTGCATTTCTTTTATGTGAATCAATTGATATTTAAATAAAAATGTTGTTTAAACTTTCATATCTCAAAACTCGTTCCTATTGAATAGAGGGTTAAGGATTGGTCTAAATGTTTTCAATTTTCAAATATTGAGCCAAATGATTGGGCTCACTTCCAATCGAAGAATACGTGGTCAAAGGTCAAATGCGTCTTTTCAGCCGCCTGGCTATTCCTTACATGCAGAAACTTTCGAAGTAGATGAGCTCGAGTTCAAATCCTTATTAATTGAGTTTATTGTCCAAATATCGTTATTGTGCCAAACTTTCAAATAGTTCGACACTTTATAATATGAAATTTGCATTCCTAAATACCACCAGAAATATCCATCTGATTGATTTGATTGTTGAAACATGTATTATTAAGGTTTCAACTAAAGAGTTTGCAGAACCTTGTGAAAATACCTGAAGTGAAAAAGAATTCTCAAAACTTTTTCTAAAATACACGATATTTCGTACAATATTCCTGAGAGATTGATGAAATTTCATCATCATAGCAGCATTATATGAGAGGAGATATAGATGATTTTTCATGATATCGCTGAACAAGCTAGAACACAGATCGATAATCTTGCAGAGAAACACATCAAATGAAGACAATATGAGAGAATATTTTATGCCCAAAGCACACAGGTAATCAGTTATATAATATATAAACAATATAGATCCCTCTTGGTTTCCGAAAATTTTGATTCGGTGAAAAATGATAGTTAAAGACAGAAAAAAATTAGTTCCATTTAAATTAATAGATTTCACGTATAATTATCAATTTTCTGCATATTTAATATATAATAAGTATAATTAATTGAATCTCTTAACGTAACTAATTAGAACCCTTTCCCTAAGAGCATCTTGTCACCGAAGAAGTACATATGTAATTTGTGACAAATGATTTGGTTTGAAAGTAACCTCATTTCCTTGATTACAATTTTTCCGATCCTATTGTAACAAAACCAAATATGAACCGTCTAATTACTAATACGTCAACAGAGGAGTTCCGCTTCATGCGCCGACAGAGAGATTAAAAACATGAAAGGGACCGCTCGCCATAAAGCTGTCACATAAAAACGATTAATGGTGGCATATTTATGTGGCATAAAGGAGACCGCTATGAACACTCTGGAATGTGAAGCATCTTTCTGGTAACATCTAGAAAAACAGCACCGGATATAAATGACTGAAGCCGACTCATGGATTCATTCATGAATAGAACTTGCCGACGAATAAACAGGTGTTCCTAGTGAAATTCTGTAGATAAATTGTGTATATAAATTATTGATTATTGTTAGTTAAGTGTGAATATAAATTAGTTTAAAGAAGACTTGTAGTGTTTTTCTAATTCGCTGAGGAAAAACGTAACACTATAGATACTACTCGATGACAAATTGAAGAAAAGGAAGGTGCAAAAATTGGACGAGGCAATCTGGACAATAAAACTTCAATTCCAATATTAATTTTGTTACTGTTTCTTAGAAAAAATAAACGTGGAGTCTTTTTACAATATATTATGCACGATCTTAGAGTTTCATGTTTGAATCTATTAACACGCCTATGTATATTTTCGTTGACATTCTTCATGAAATTATTTTTAATGAATTTATTCACCAATTCTACATGAATCATATCATTTCGAGGTATTTATCTTTTCCGAAAGTCATTGAAATTTTAAAACAACCTAAAATTGATCATTTTCAACTAATTGCACAATATTATCAGATCTTTGTTCATTAAGAATTCCACCAGAGAGATATATTTACTGATAATGAACAAAATTATATAATCAACAAATCTTGACAGCATATAATGCCATATACTCCTAATAATATAATTCATATAATTGAAGAACAATAAAGGCCCCTAACTTGTTCCCTGGAATCCCCGTATTCACTCTACGCAGAATTCAACTAGACTTCATTGGATTAAACTTTTTGCCTCCTACAAATCAATATGATTTTTGTTTGACTTGTATAGGCAATTGTTTATAGAATGTTATGAATGCTTTCTTGGTATTCTTATAACAGCTAGAATAGATTTATTTTAATCGAGTTATCCCAGCCATTCAACAATAAGCTTTCACATAAATGATTTCTTCGAAAACTCGATTGTCTATCAAAAATATTGTTTTCAAGAAGCTGATCACTAAGGAAAAGTATCCCTATTTCAGTAGAGGTAAATCTCCATTCAGAAAGTGCTCTTGCTAATTCAACTCCATCTTCCATGATTTGCAAAACGTTTCATTTCATCCATTTTTATGAATTTTTCGTCTGAAAAAACAGGATAAACTTCCGAGTTTTTGCAATTACACTTAATGATTTTTTTCGATAATTCTTGATTATTTTTTGGAAAAACTTGCAAAGATACACACTTGCAAGGATGTGGTGACCATATATAGTAACCGATTTCATACCACTCCAAAATCATTACGAAAGATGTGTGATCCAGTCTGCCCGGAAGAGATTTTTGGCATTTTCATAAAATTTTTCAATTGTTTTTTTATGTATTCAATTTCTGAATACCTCAAACTCTTTTTATTTATACATAGTCGAAAAGAATCAGCCTTTGGAATCATTATCACAATATTTTCTATAATCTTGATGAAATTATTGAACCCGGCGGCTATCTTATAAGCCTCAGTAAATATTACACAATCATCTGAGGCAAATTCGGTAGTTAATGGAGACTTTCCTACAATCTGTAGCTCGTTGAAGAAACATTACGTACATCACGCAAGGTGATTTATCGCTTCTATCCCGCCGCAATCTATCTAGTTCATTTTATATGCCAACCCTTGATTCTTATTCCATCGTGTCTTCACCCTCGAAAATTTTGTGAACGATAAAAAGAACTATTTATAACGGAACAGAAAAAGATCCACGTAGTCATGTCATGATCTCACAGGGTGTCCAAACGATTAGGCCTTTAATGGACCGAATACCGGCAGCTATTCAACATAATGTGATTCCATAAGCGCAGAAATCGAAGGGAAATGACCGAGCCAGTGAATCCATCTCTCAGTCTCTTTCTACGGACGATAGCAACTGCCAGAAAAGTTTCGTCCACTCAGAATACCTACTCACGGTCAATTAGGGTCTTTGAAGCGGCAAAGCAGATTGCAAAGGCAATTTATTTTCATCGTATTCGGCTGTTAAAATAAACTGCTATTTTACATTCAGCCCTGCTGATGTTGGGTTGCTTGTGGTTCGGAGAATATTCATTAATCACAAACTCGGATGGACCAGACGTTCAGACTCGTCAGGAACATATTTTCATAATGGATGAGTTTTACCAGATGACAAAGCTGAAAGCCACAAAAACGTACCAACTCCGTTTAACCTATATGTTGTTATCCTGTTTAACAAGAAGTGACAATAATTTGGAGACTTACATGGAAATAATCCCGCATTGATTTCTTGAACACTTGATTTGAATTTGATGCCATTGTGAAGGCGTGAATGGTTTTATAAAGTTATGAATAATTTTTGTTCACTTCACAATTCATAATTCAATGTACACTATTAATATTCCCAAGATATTGATGATATTCATCAACATATCATGTATAATTTTCTGATAATCTCGCATTGATGCCATTGGATTTAGTTCCCAGCAGGTAATCATAAGCTCCTAAAAATGTTAGAATCGAAATTCTCCTTGAATATGAGAGGTCGTACTTCGGATGCAAGAAATTATGAAGATATTCTAGGAAATTATGATTAGGAGATGCCGGTTACTCGAATGTTCTTGCCCTTGATCTCGTACGAGCAAGGATAACGGGTGTTTCGATTCAACTACCGGGTTTGGGCTTGGCAGAGAATGATCATTGAGAAATTCGAATGCAATGCCAACGGCTGTTGGCTCTAAGGCTTCCTTGTTGCAATAATTTACATCGAAAGTTGGGGAATCATTAAAGCATGATTTCTTCTAGCAGTTCTTCATCCACAAAATAGTTAGGACTTCATGAAAAAAGAATATCAATTTTTGATTTAAATCTCTACTTCATGATATGAAGAAACTCGTATATCTAATTGTGGGTATACTTTAAGAAAATGAAATTTCAGAGTATGCAACGTATAAGGATCTCCATAAATCTCTCTCCAAAAATTTCGTTGAGATCCCGACGGACAAGAGTAATCGAATATTTTCAAAAAAGATTTTAAAATTTTCAAAAATTTTCTAACCTAACGATATCCACGAAAATCTACAAACCCTCATCTCCTTCGGAAAATAGAGATTATATGGACCTCGTATTCGTCATAAGGAAGTCAAATCAAATACTCGAAATTACCCGTGTTTGGAAAGAAATAGTACATTGTTTACCGGGTAGGAAAAGCTTAACATTCCTGGACGACTGTGAAGATTAGCAACACAGAGTCCAGGAATGTGGCTTTTCCTACGAGGTAAACATACTATCGACCGATTTTTCTTTAAATATCAAGTAGACAAGTAGTAGGAATTCATCAATTTAGAAAAATGCCCAAAATAGTTGCTACTTATTTGAACTTGGTAAATCCGACAGAATATACTGGTCACTGCTTTCGTCGGTCTTCTGCAACAATATTGGTTGACTCTGGTGCCGACATAACTAGTTTAAAGAGGCATGGCGGATGGAAGTCATCAAACGTTGCTGAAGGATATATCGAAGAATCGCTTAACAATAAGGTTGAGGTGGTAAATAAAATTTTCACAGTACAAAATATTCAACAAAATGACCCTTCCACCCTGCATGTTGTCCAAAATGTTTCTCATAGTTCTAAGAGTGTTCCTCCAATGTTCAATAATTGTACTAACTGTCAAATTACTGTAAATATAACAAGTTGATCTTAAAAATGTATTCAGCAATGACTTGATGTTTTCAAAATATAAATTAATTCCTTATAAGCAATGTGTTTTCTATCATTTATGTACAACACTAACAACTGTACGAAAATGACATTTCCTTACAGTAAGGAAGTCCTGACTTTTTCTTCATGAAACTTTGTCAGGAGTGTCAAAATTTCCTGGCGATTTGCGGAAAAGTAAATTATTCGGAATTTCTCATATTTTTTCAGAAAATATTCTCCTTTTAGCTCGAGACATTCAACCCTGCAATATTTCCTCTGTTGTCAAACACGGTTACTTATCAATCCAACGTCGTACGTTGATCCACGAGCAAAAAGCACACAGAAATACTCTTCGAATATTTATATAAATGCAGCCTTAATTACATGATTTGTTTTTTTTTTAGACTCATTGAATTTTTTAGTAGAAATATGGGATTAATTCAGTCTGAATATCAAAATATCAATGCCAGATTCTCTGAATAATTTTAGCTAACATATATTTTGCAGGAGCAATCGGTCGAATTCCTCGTCGGATATGCAGTTTGCAATCCATCCATTGGGATGCATAATTGAACACTCATTGGTCACGAAGTTCGGGAGAATAAATTTATGCGAGAAAACTACATCGAAATCGAATCGTTAAGCGGAGGGTTCGAATGCATAGCTAAAAAAAATTGGATGGCATACTGGACAAAATCGAATTATTTTTTTCAATACTCCGTTGATAATGGAAAATGCGAAGTCTATATTAAGTGAGTTTGCCGTGAAATTCATTTCATTGAAAATTTTTGTGCCACTTCGACCGAGAAAGTTTGCATGTGACAGAGTACCTGGGTTGTGTGAATTAGGATATAATCGATATCTGCTGGTATGAAAAACGTACTCGAATATAAAATTACGCCTCTTGAAAAAGAATTTGTTGAACTCAAAAAAATGTATCTCAGTCTTTTTTTGACCAAATATTGGTAATTTTATTACACATGATCCAGTAATATCAATGTATTTTATTTCATAATATTATATCGAATAACAATAATATTTCGCACGATCAAGTAATATCAATGAAAAGCAGGAATAATTGGGAAACACACGAATTGGACAGTGTTCATAAACGAATTCAGAGAGCCTATTCAAAATTAAGTCAGCAATTTGTGACAAGACATTTATTATCGAAGGAAAGTTCTTAACATTGCACCGCAATTGAATGTTAACACCCACAGGTTAGCGAATCAGTATAAAAATAAACTAATATCATTATTTCAATACTGGTATGCAGAAAAAATTATTCTACCATAATAGCAACAGTACCAAGATCCCTCACTGGCACAAAAACAAAACTCGAAGTTGACTGAAATCCAGAGTAAATCACCCTTCACCACAAAACAAAACACTTACGTCGTATAAGAGTTCCTGATAACAAAACAGGATTAACGTTTCACACCAGCGCGTGTCTCTTTTGGGGTTTACTTTTAGTCCCGACACGGATGTCCACAGAGTTTTATATGAAAGAGGGACGAATTTCCTCGTTGAAACGACAAATAAAAGTGGTATGAGGCATATACGAGAGTGCTAAGAGACGCCGCGGTCTCGCTCGCCTTGGTACATTCATGTCAAGGGCGTCGCGACGCCGATCTCGTGATATGCAGTGAACGTGCAACGGGAATTTCATTGAATATTAGCATACGGATTTGAATTCCTTCTGGTGCACCCACGACAAACGTCTTTGTCGGACAAAGTCTGAAAGATAATTGGACAATATCATTTATTGTTATCTTATACAGGGTGTGCAGATAAGATAGGCAACTTTTCGATAAGAGACCCCAATGTTTAATGTACGGATTGTTTTTCGCGCTCTTGTTTAACCGAACAGTGTGCTCATAGATTTTCCCAAAAGTTTGCATTTTACGAACGTTTGTATCTATTTAGGATCGACACTTCCACTACACATTACACAGAGTGTTTTATGTTCAGACCCCTATTAGACGTTGATTAAGAACTAGATCTATTTGGATTATGAAAGTTGAGATCCTGATATTTTTCGCTTTATTCTACAGAGCTTAAATATTCACGAAGACCAGCCATTTTCGGTTATACAGACTGCGAAATAGGAGATAAAAAAATTTTTTTTTACTCTCTTATTCATCTGAACAGAGTGCTCCGAAATTGGGACAAATATTTATAAATTGCGAATTTTTTTTTGCCAAACCGGTATCTATCGTATTAGTTTAGTGATTCTGTTAGTCCGTGAGCATGATCACTCCAGAATTAAATGATCTTAAGAATTATAATGTAAGGTTATTCGGTTGAATCGGTCTAGTTGTTTCCAAGAAAAAAGTAGTAATCAATTTTTTGTTTCAATATGCAGTTTAATCTTGCTCTTTGATTCTCATAGGTGTGTTTATCATACCCATTATGAAATCAACCATTTTGCGTGCTTGTACTCATACGTGCCTATACGACAGTCACTAGGCGTTTCAAAACACTATCCACTGACGATTATAGCATGTAATTAGCATTGCCGTTCCCTATCCTTAAAACGTCAGCTGCAAAAGAAGATGGTGCCGAGATATTGACTTTGACCCGTCTGAGGTACGAGAAGCTGAGGTCAGAAGGAAAGCTCCTAGAAAACCCATTCCAATATCCTAGAGAAGTAGACAAGTAGAAATAGAAATAGACACAAAGTGTATAGGTCAAGTCACAGGAAATCTGAAGCCATACAGTTTAGAAATCAATAATATATATCATAATAAATTCGTATCAAACATTAATTCTTTTATGCTATAGTAGGGCTTTTTTCATCAATATATTTTTCACCATTTTCCCATACTCTCGCCTATTCAGTTTTTATTTATTTTTTCTAATTCGATACGCCTCTCATAATATTGTATGGCATTATTCAGGTACCAGAGGTTCCTATTTGATCTTGATCATAAATCAATTATCAACTATTGCAAGTTAATTTCCATTTTTCATACAACAAAATACGCTATTTCGTTCCTGCTGTTTTCAGCAAATGGAATGAGACCACTCAATATAAGGGCATTTTTTTATCTTATAGACCAAGAACTTGTATGGCATTTCCCCGGGTCATACCATAGAGAAAAATCATATTATCATATTCTCTATGTGTAAATATTTACTCATTTAAAGGAAAATGAGAAACGAATGATAATGGAAACATTGATTAGTATTATTTGTCGAAAGATATCGATAATTACATATAGATAATATGTATCCAATTTCATTAGGATGAATTGAATGAATAACAAAAATAATCTAGTTTATAACGGCTGATATAATAAATAATTGATCGAACTCATTCCTGAATTACGCTCCAACAACGTAACGTATTCCATTAGATAAAAACTGGAATAAAAATTCAATAATGTATATTGAATTGATTAAATATATAAAAATCCCAACTTCACTTCGCTATGAGGTGAATAGAACATTAAATTTCGAGAGGAGGGTAAACATAATGACCAATATCAAGAAAAAAATTTTGTCCTCGGCAACTCGAATGGTTTCATACGATAATATTTGATGAATTGAATGAATGAATGTATCAGTTAAGGCAGATATCCATGAATTCATGTAATTAATTGAAAACGTGATTTTGCGAACTACAAAATTATTGCGGTCAAATATAAAAAATTCAAATCTCCCAGATATTCGATATAGGGAGGGGACTTTCTCGGATTCTCAAGGTGTTTTATTTCTCTAATAGAAATGGTTTCCATCCAATTCGGTGCATTCTGTATACAAAGAAAAAGCGATGATAATTCACAATCGATTCTTCTGAAATCTCTATAGAATTATTATACTGGTATCTGTGAATAAATGCGAAGAACTTTGAGGAATAATTCTTTAGTTAAATTAAAGAGGGTACTTCCTCTGAAATTTGGAAAAAGTGCTTATCCTAATAACATTCAAATTCACTGAATAATTGCCGATTGAGTTGAATAGCCTCTGATTTCGTGTATGGATGGAATATATTTTCTGTGATACCTTGGTGCCAGTTCGAATATTTGAAAAATTGAATTGTGTTTAAATTTTTCACTCAAGAAATATCAAAACAATTTGAGAGATTTCTGATTTATTTCATCAGAAATACGATGAAATTGAATTAAAGTGCTTGTTTAATACGACTCTTGATATAATTATATAAAATTTGAAGTCAAAGCAGATGTTGAAGGGGACACCTCTAGCTAAAATGCATGAGTCAATTTTTTATCACATTGATCACCGTATTCTGAGAAATATCCCTGGCGTACTTCGGATATGATAACATTATGCCACTATTCGCTTTCTCAAAGCTTGAGGACCGCCTCGAGCTTTGAGAAATCACTCATGGAATCAGGTGTAAGTGCTCCATCTACAGACGGACAAGCATTCGATGCGACTCTGCAGATCTTTTCCTCAAATGAAAACAAAAAATTAATGCTTTCCACAAATCATCACTTTCTGGTACGAAATTCGACATTTTTAACTCGATGAAAAAATATGATATTGTCTCTTGAATGACTTGATGTATACTAAATATGTTTCACAGGCGATTTCGAAAAAATTTTATAGGAAGTAGTTTCATTAATTTCCACTATATAATCAATTCCCGAAATCTTCACATTAATTTACAGACACCTTGTATATATATTTGTTTTTCAACATGAATCTTGATATAAACCAGATATTAATGACTGCGAATGATGCCAATAATCGACGAAGGTTTTCAATGCGTTTCAGCTTCGAAGTTGGGCAATATATTCACGCATGAGTTACTTCACGTAGTAACCAGTTGTGTATAAGTTTCATTGTCACACTTAGAATTTTAAACGAATGGCTCAATCCAATTACTTTGTAAACGTAATGAACGTATGTGTTAAATGCATCTATCGACTCATCAAGTTTCGTGAGTAATTTTGTTTCGGAATGTCGTGTTGGAATGTAAAAGAGGTGCGAATGGAATTCGGATGATTATAATATTACATACAAATTTGGAATATAATGGGTAGAATTGGGTCAAAATGTTGAAAACTGGTCAGTGGCATATATGCTGTCAATCAGTCGGCATCGTATCAGCTCACAATTGAACTGAAATGCATGAATATTGTGAGTTTCAATTCGTTATTTTTTAATTCTTCCGTATATCTGAAGAAAAAATAACGATGACAGATGTCAGGATTCTTTCTTACTGATGCCTATACATATGTTTTAGGATTTTAAGGCTTGTCATACATTCGAACTCTCGAACAGTTAAGATCAGAAGTTCTTCAGAAGTAGAAAAATAATGATTGAAAGAAAATTGACGTAATGATTTGATTCCCAGAGTTTTTTCCTCTGAAAGTCCATTTTATAAATTTAGTTTTAATATAATTTCCTCAAATTCACGAAATCTTTTCTGTTCTCATAAATAATTCTGATTGTTTCTTCCTAATGGAACAGCGACCTATCATTCTGCTGCAAGTATGTTATGCTGTAATATCCAGTCAAAATAGACGCAATCGATTCGGTTCGACCACTTCATTGAGTTTCCGTGATAAAACTTGGATATGTCCGGTAGATCTTATAACTGTTGTTGGTTATATAGTAGAATCACAGTATAGATACCAACCAGTAGTCGCACTCCGTGGATTTTCTTACACCAAGTCTGACTCGCGCATCTCGCAGGGATTCTAACCTCATATTTTGGTCCTTGTTCATTGTTTTCATCAATAATTCTAAGATGTCTGGAATAATATCATTATTATTATTTTAGACATCTTAAATAATTCCTTTGTATAATTAATTCGTTTGATATTTAGAAGAATATCATTCTTTTGAGATCTATTTAAAATTCAAAGAAGAAGTTGAAGAAAAAAATACAACCTAACCAATAATTCAGTGGAATTTCTTTGAGTCAAAATCTACCAGCAAAGCTCATTTATTTAATCATTTATTTTCATTGCAGTAAGTATTCTGTTTCAATTCTGTGTTATTTTCAAATTAATTCCAAAATGATTAACAATTGTAGCGTATAAAACTGCAAAAACAATAGTTTCAAATCCCTAACTTTCTTTTTTCTCAATACCTTTAGACACCGACAGGTGAGTGATACATATAGTATTATAGAAAATGTTGTTTATTAAAAGCCCCGTTATTTGAGTAGTGCTTCATTCAATTAGTTGTGATTAGTCGAGATATCAGGAACCAATGGAATTTCAGGAGGTTTACGCCTACTGTCGTCATTTCTTTACGATTAGTTGAGATATCAGAAACCAATGGAATTTCAGGATGTTTACGCTTACTATCGTAATTTCTTTACGATTAGTCGAGATATCAGGAACCAATGGAATTTCAGGAGGTTTACGCCTACTGTCGTCATTTTTTTTCACGATAAGTTGCGATATCAGGAACCAATGAAATTTTAGCAGATTTACGCCAACAGCAGGCTTAGTATAGTCGTTATTTCTTTACGATTAGTTGAGATATCAGGAACAAATAGAATTTCAGGAGGTTTACGCCTACTGCATGCGTATACAGAATTGTGAAATTTTTTTAGATAAATATTTGAGTGTGTATCGATATGATTTTCAATCTCACTCAGCATATTTAGTGCAGGGGAGTATTTACAAGGGGAGGGGGTGTACTGGGAGTAATGTTATTGTTTCACGATGAAAGCTTCTGTAATGAAGAAGTTATGAAAACTTTTTCTATTACGCTCTTTTCCAATCATCTCTTAAAGCACGAATTGAGTTCAAAAGGTTGCGCTTTTCGCCAAATTAGTTCTGTCTAAATTTCTGCAAAAAATGGGCAATTCTTTTTGTTCTAGCTTTTAGGATTTCTGAGATCCTTTCACAAGACAACGAATTTGCGACACTTGGTACATATATGATGATTCGAAAGGATAATATGCTCAAATAGTTAGAAGAGGTATCTGTCAAACGTATTACGATGATGTCTTCTTAGTTTTTCAGCCGAAAAACATTAAGCAATGTATCAAAACCAACTGAATATGATTTGAAAACTTTATTTTCCTGGACTGGGAAATATCTCCGCAGAACATTGGGGGGATTTTTAAGCGATTTAATGTGACGATAGGGTGCCTTTTATAATCCGGCTTTATTGCGGAGTAAATTTCCAGTCTCATATAGCAGAGAAAATATTTTCCCTTTAATGTAGAAGTTTAATAGACTTTGCGATTAATGAGAGATTCAGATATCTACAGTTTGGTTTGAATTTTCTCATTTTATTGAGTGTGATAGATTCTTTATGAAGTTAAAATCTCATAATGCTTTTTTATAATGAATGACTCTTTAATTATTCAAATCAGAATAGATCAGTATAACAAAGCGGGTAATCGTAAAATATCTGTTATGTTCTGATTTTGAGTCGAGAGTGGTCAGAGAGTAGACAGTCCGTCCGGCCTTATACTCTTTATCTTCCCAAAGAGATAAGCTAGAGTTTTCATATTTATAGAAAACGTTAAGTATCCTAATATTTAGGTAGTTTGTTATTGGAACATATCCATCCAATGGTTCAGGAGTTATGAGCACCTGAAATTTGGTTTTCATATGTCAAATCAAACGAGCATTCAAGAAAGGGATTCTAGAAGAGTTGTACAGGGTGTCACGTAACTCAACGTCAAGTGGTTACTGGGCGCTATGCTAAGTTATACAGGTTCTAGCAAAAATTAAAAAAAAATCAATGTCACTTGGTTAAGTGGTAATCGGTATATTTTTGTAGTCACAAATTTCCCAGTTTTGCTGTGAGTTTTTTCAAACGTAATCCTACATAACCATGCTATTGATTACAGTTACAAATCCATTGTTAGGTACAATTGTACAACAGTAAATTGGTATGTTTGCAGTAGAATTTTACAGGGTGATGTAAAAGTCAGTTTACCGTTTTGCATATGAGAAAAAAAAGCAGAAATAATTGCAAATAAATTTATTTTTGATGGAAATATAACGTCAATAATTACTTGTGGCCTCACATTTTATATCAGAATTGGTTTCCCCTCTCAACATACATGCGGCATCATTAAGTCACGGCAAAACGAATATCACGAAAAATTTCGGTATTCGAACGAAGTTTCTCACATTCTTCTTCGATTCGCACTTGTAAATGAGGAATGTCACGAGGTTGTTCGCTGAAAACTATGTCTTTGAGAACGCTCCAAAACGCAAAATCAAGCGGCATCAAGTCGGGAGAAGGTGCTGGCCATTCCATTTTTCCTCTTCTTCCTATCCAATCGCCTAACTTCAACTCCAAAATGCTGAAAATGTTCAATTCACGCAAGGCCTGGATTGTTATCTTATTCGCCCTCTAAATCTTCCAGTAACTGGGGGTAATTTTGGGCATTCACAGTCCCTTCAAAAAAGTAAGGCCCTACAAGGCCTTCTACATGAATACCTGCACATACTATCACACTAGGAACATTCAACGCCTATTCGATCGTAACATGGAGGTTTTCGCTCGACCAGTAAACTCAGTTGTGTCGATTAATACGCCCATTAAACTTGAACTGAGCCTCATCACTAAAAAGAATTGAACGGTGGAAAAATTCGTCATCCACTACGCAACCTAGATACCACTCACAAAATTCCAATCGTCGATCAGGGTCATGCTCGTTCAGCGCATGCAAATTTCAGCATAATCTCCGTCAAGTTTTAGGTAAGAAGTGAGCAAACTAACACGTTCTTTTTTTGTGTACTTTACACGCGCAGCCATGGCAACGCCCTGTAGACGTGCACAACAACACTACTACACGCCGACAATACAACTCGCTACGTTTCAGCTGCCTCCTTCCGCCCGGGGTACGATACTGGTCGAGACTACGGGTATGCGTGAATACCCGTACAGTGTAAACTGACTTTCACCGCACTCTGTATAACACTCATTCACCTACGTTTTTTGTATTTATGAATTTGTGAATCTTTCTTACAAAAATCAGTCAATTGAAGTATAACAATCTGAAGATGTCATATTATGGTGAAACAGTAGTTGTAAGAGTGAACATTTTTGAAAATTGAGAGTGTCTCCAATCATTCGAGTTATCTAAAATATTCGATTCTGGAAAAAGCAATATACTCTACCGATAGATAAAAGTAGAGGTCAAGTATAAAGATTACGTGTATTGTAACGTATAGATTGATCTCTTTCACGATCTCAAGGATGCGTTAATGAAGAAGGATGTTTGTACCTCTGATTCATTTCCGATTATTATGGGTTGGATCAATGAATGCGAGGATCTTGATCTGAATTTTGGAAGGTCAATGAGACTCGCTTTATGGATTGAAACTATAAAACAATTATGTACGGTTGTACCTCCGATATAGGTTTTTTTTATGCTCTCAATTTTAATATTGCTGCAATGAACACCAACAGCATACAGGAATCAATCATTCGGTTAGCTTGTTGATGGCAGCCAATACTTGATATTTCTGGGAATTAAAACACTATTTCGTTCTAATTATACAGGGTTAATTTCAATCATAGATTCTTGACGTCAAAAGATTCATTTTCTTCCTATATTATTTTTCTATTTTTTCAATTCGGCCCTGTTCAAAAACACAGGGTGTTAAAATTCAATAAAAAAATTGAATTTTCACCTATAATATTCAATCGACAATATCAATTGAAATGATCTCTTGTGCATATTTTGGCATCAATAGATTTATTCCATTTATTGTGGGTTTCTCACTACTACTGTCTAGATTGATTAAATTGCATGAAAAACAAATATTACTTGAACTGAAGGTCCGTATCTTGTACTTCCTAGAATCATAGTCTTTTTTGCAGATAAAAACATTCATCAACTTTTTTCCTAAATTGCACAATTTTTGAGATATTTGAAACGAATAAAATCGATGTAATCATCTGATGAAACATGAGTGAGTGAATCATTTCTTGTTGTTTTTTAACAATTCAGATTCAATAGTAGATGCTGTGGAAAATAATTTTTATTCAATATAAATTGGACTACAGAGGGGAATTGCCTATTGTGGAAACTTAAAATGCTTTTAACTTTTTAATGCAGCTGAATATGGAAAAATTTATGCAGTGGTCAAAGACTTACCCTGTATAATATATCTATACAGGGTGTTCGGCACATGGACCGTCAAATTTTTTTGGGCGTTGGTAGGGTCCTTTGCTACCTTTAGAAGAATCCTGTTTTAACCGAGAAGGAATAACAAATCTGCACAATTTACATCACTGGGCACCTAAAGATGAGAATCCCCACGTGAAAAGGCAAATGAGTTTTCAACAAAAATTTAGTGTTAACGTTTGGGCTGGTGTAATAGGAAGACATCTCATCGGGCCACACTATTTACCGGCTCGACTAAGTGGGCGTTAGGTCTGGAGATCTTGCGGGCCAAGGAATGGGGCCGGCTCTGCCTATCCAAGAATTTGGAGAAGAGTTGTCGAGGTGATCTCGAACTTCTCTCAGGAAATGTGCCGGGCAACCGTCATGCTGGAACACAATCGGCACGTCTTCATCGAAGGCCGGAACATCGGCTAGTAGCTCCGGCAGAGCATTCTGCAAAAAAATGCAAATAAGCAGGCTCACTTGGTCGAGCCGGTAAATAGTGTGGCTCGATGAGATGTCTTCCTATCACACCAGCCCAAACGTTAACACTAAATTTTTGTTGAAAACTCATTTGCCTTTTCACGTGGGGATTCTCATCTTTAGGTGCCCAGTGATGTAAATCGTGCAGATTTGTTATTCCTTCTCGGTTAAAACAGGATTCGTCTGAAACGGGCAGGTAAAATTTCCTTGCTCGCTGTGTTGTGTCGAAATCCGTACTTTTATTTAGGTGCGACCTTATTCACTCTTCTGACTAAAACCCTATTTGCAGTATTATTTTTTTAATAAAAAAGGCCCACGTGTTGATTTTGTGGTGTTATTGACTTACGTAAATAGCATATGGTAGCAAATGACCCTACCAACTCCCCAAAAAAATTTGACGGTCCATGTGCCGAACACCCTGTATATATTAAAAGTTTCATATACATTTGTGGTAGCTTCCTTTCACCTGAAGATAAACTTCAATGCTCGATGCTTTCACAGATATGTGTTGATTGGCATTGGTCAGAACTATTGAATCAATCGAAATGTTTTATTACAGTGTGAAATAATGTTCGTTGTCAAATTTAGATAAGCACTGACGTGGGCTTTTATTTTAAGAAATTAAGGCTTCAAACAAAACTTAATAAATACTATGAGTAGTTAATTTTGATTTGGGTATAGGTTTGTTCATTCATCGTGTCGTTGTATTTGTTTCATGTTGTTCCAGAGTTTGGGAAAGGACTCTAGAACGAGCGCGAAGAGGCTCCTGACCTAACGTCAGTGCTTTTATGATCTTTAAACATATTGTTAGAAATTTTGGAAGTCCAGACGTAAATTGAGATTTTGAACTATCCATCTCTTACGAAAACTTTTTGTTATTTAGAAAACAGTGTATATTAAATTGACTTGAACAGAGTATTCCTAAGTTATAGATTTCTGCGAAAGGTATCTAGACTTTTGTCTATCAGAATCACAAATCGTTGTTACTTTAGATTTTATTTTGGTTATGTATTTCGCTAGCACAAAAAATAATAGCGTATGATCATCCAAACTATTGATAGTTCAAGAATATACTGTGAGAAACAAACATCACAACCAAAACAGTTCAACAGACGTCCAAACGTGAAATGAAAATTCAAATCACACGAAATTCATAAAAACAAATTCCTCCGCACGACACTCACGGTATCCCCAAAGGGCTTAAATAGGTATTAGAGAGCATATATTTCGGTCCAAGAATTTGCATAAAAGCAATCGAGCGAAAGGAAAGGTTTCCTCAAATTGAAAATGAGGGATCCCTTGGCTATATGTTTATTCGGCCCTTTGTAACATCACAAGGGTCACCTGAAATGATATATTATGATAGTGGATTGCGGTAGTGAGGAAGTCTAGCCACTTTACTCAATGGAATGTTATTTCTCTTGTCCGAATGGAGTCTGGAATGCATCTTGAAAAATGAAGCTACTTTTGATTTCAGGAAACGGTATCCATCTCTCACTGCACTGAATTATCTCCTTTTGTTTCTAAAAATAACTTTATACTTACATTACCCAAATTGAAACGAAGCCAGCGATCTTCTTAATGGAAAATGGACAAAAGCACTGACGTGAAATAGAAAGCTTTTGCGCGCTTTCTTAAAATTTTTTACGTGATCCTGGAACAGTGCGCTACAAAAACAACGGATATAGACAATATAGAAAATTCAGTGATTAAATATGACCAAACTTATAGTTTTCCTTCAGTTTCCTCCAAACCACAATACTGTTCCACTCAGAACTGTACTATATCACCAGCTAGAATATAAAAATGAATCGCAAAATGTGTTGGTAAGCGCATAACTCAACAACGCCTGGACCAATTTGGCCAAATCTTTTTTTAAAATTTTCGTTGAAGTTCAAGGATGGTTTTCACGGCGAGAAAAATTAGAATTATTGCTGGAAAAACCCTAAAACTAGCCCTTTTCTTTTTCCCATACAAATGATTTGTAACTAACGTAGTTAATTTGAGCTTTATTGCTATGGTATAAAGTTCATATTAAATTGACGAATTTGGAAACATATTCTCTACAACTCATTGACATTGGTAATGGCAAATTTCCTATAGACATGTTGACTGGCTGCATTAACTTTCCTCAAAGTTTTTGTCAGTTAACTCGATCAAAAATGAACTTATTCAGAAGGTGTTTCCAGATGTTTCTCAAAATTACAGAAACCTTGATTGGTTGAGCGAACGAGCTATACTGACTGCAAAAACAAAAAAAATGAATTAAATTTCAAAATTCGAGAACAAATTACAGGCGAATTGTGAATATATAAATCAGTTGATTCGGCTACTAAACAAGATGATGTAGTCAACTATCTAACTAAAAATATCATTCCGAAACGGATATCCTTGCATTTAAATTAGGGATTTGTGAGAAGAATTGTACATCTAGATTAAACGGAAGTCTAACCTGGCTGTACAGAAATCTATGATTAAATACGCTCACTGAATAACAAATAAGAGTCGGAATTCAGACAGTGCTGAGGTGTCTGATAACAAATCCAGCTCCGAGCCAAGGAAGCGATCCTTGTTTAATTCAGGAGAGTCCTGACACCAGTCTGGGACCATATACAGACATTCTCCTTCATAGCGGCAGACGACTTGTAAGGGATGCTGCTGACATGAAACGAGGAGTTGAAATAAATGGATATAATTCTATGAGAAACTTTTTGATGTAGGTTTCTTTTTCGGTCTATTATGGTTATATACCGTTTGAATTTTTGCACTTGGTTCATTAGTTCATTTTTCATTTATATTATCAATTACAGTCTGACTTCACTGGCATTAATTCATGATCTGGATCCAGTGGCGTAACGATCATTGACCGGCCCCGTCGCAAAAATAATTCTACGGCCTCCCGTAAGTTAGAATTATTTTTTTATATAAAACCGCATCACATCCGCGCTACAAAATACGCGTAGACGTTTAGAAAATAAGTATAACAGTAGGTGGAGTGAAATGAATTTGATTTTGTGAATATGGTCTAATAAGATGTAAGAGATAAAATGCATATCAGGAATAAAGCTGAAGTAGATCTAAGGGAATAATTATAATACCAGAGAACACGGTCTACTAAAGCCTGTTTACTAAAAAAAGACGGGTTGCACTCCGGGAGTGCCAGCAGAAGTGAAAACTTGAATATTAACGTTGTGCATTTTTGATATTTTGGAATGGTTAGAGAATAATTTTGTATGAATTGCTTTCATTATCAGTATAAAAGTGCTATTATTTATGTGGTGGAATACAATATTCATTTATTGCGCTATCGTACACAAAAATAACAATAGGTTTGTTCGGGTGGCAGTTCCCAGTTGTACTGGGGTCACAGAGAACCAGGTTCTGTAACTCTTGGAATCGTCGCAAGTTGTTCTATGACACGAACGGGTGAGAACAGGTGGGAACAGATAATTTCAAAACGATTTCGTTAAGTGCATAGATAAGTGAAAGTAAGGTTATGTTGTACATCATGGACATTGAACTCTAAATACCATATAGGTATTCATATAGAGTTCAATGATCATGGATCATATCATGGATAGTGTTAAAAAGATATTGAATAAGTTATTGTGTTATTAATACGGTGGAAATACTTTAGAAATTACAAATATTAAAATTGAACAATTTTTTTGTCATAAATAAATAAACATAAAGGATCGCTCTGCACTTGGGACTGTAACTGGTAATGTCAAAAATATCATGAAAACAGTACAGAGATCTGGAAAACTAGCTGCAATGATGAAGTTTTTGAAAAATAGGAGATCAGCTAAGTGTCGTATTGATGTTGTCTATTTGGTCAAGTATTATCCAATAACGAATATTGAGTCTCAAACTTAGTCATGGGAGAGCGAATTGTGCGTTCGGTATATTCGGAATTTGAAATGATTCAAATACTGGAGACAGAGTCATCAGATTTTAGAATTATTAGGATATTCAATTACAGCCTCATATAACACCATTAAATTAAAAGATACAACCTGAACAAATATCTTTTGTTTGAATTCGCGTGCAATATTTCTGAGGTTTTTTTCACATATGTGGTATAACAGTTGTCAAAAATTTAATTGGTTTTTTAATGAAGAAAGATAATCCGATACATTGAAAGTGTGCATTAAAAATTCGTTCTTGCCCTCCACAACGGAATACGAAATTATTCTGCATCAAAATGGTGAAATCATTTCTCGCCTGAATATTTCGGGAAACTGGATGAATAATTCTAGGTCAATGTCCCTTGAACTGAGGACCCTCAACTTGTGTATTTTTCATTTCCCTCATCTTATCTCGTTCGCAATTCATTTCTTGATTACCTCATCCACTAAATTACATCGACGTTCATTTTTCCAGCACAAAGGACTGCTAATTATACCAGAATACTCATGACAGAGTAGGATTTTCGACTGCTTTGTCTTTTCACTAATAAAAATTAATCAGTTGAATCATAACCACTTTGAAAGATAGTTGGATGGGGATACTTCAAAATCAGCTGGAATTTGAATAATGTATTGTATGAATGTGCCTGCAGTTATGTCATATTGTTTCAATTATGGCAATAGGAAACATCGACATTCAGAGGTTCGAACTATTTGTACTTGAAGCTTTGCAATAATATTAAAATAAATGACTCATTTATTTTGTGAAAATGCATCGTAGAAGTAAAAGAAACCAGTATTTTGTTGTTTTGTTTTTTCACTTTATTGATCTTAAACGCGACCGGTTTTGGTTATCAAAATCAGTTATCAATTTTTATATGATGTTTATTAGTATATATATAAACTACGGACTGCTTATCTGATTTCAGGTGTTCTTTTAATTTAGTCCCAAAGTTTCTGCCATTGCAATCTCTACAGCTGATTTTATAAACTTCAATTTTTCTGTCTCAGAATTACTTTTGAATAATATGTTCGAAATTCAGGTTTATTTATGGGATCACCTTTGTGCCCGTTACTCTTAGATCTATTTATGTATTTCCTTGAAACTGTATACTTAAAAAAATGATCTATCAGAAACACAATTTAGATGCCATATAATTCTTTCAGCCCCGATAGCCATAAACTGGCAGTTGAGAAATATATGATTAACCATTAACGTTTAATTCAAGTGGTGAAAGTACTTTCGTGTATTCATTTTTATGTTTTCATACTGCCATCTATTTATCTATGTTTTTATTACATGATATTTGAATTTTGGGGCCTTGGGATTGTGGACCATTCCTATATTGTTTTATGAGATTTTTTAGCTACCGGGATCGAAGACCATGAATGCCAATCAGGATTCGCTCCAATCATGTGCTTTAATGCATGAAGGAATGCACTTTTTCCTGCGGGCCACCGCTGGATTTGTATCGCCTTCCCCGTATAGGGAATACTCACATACTTTGGGCCAGTGACCATGACTATGGTTATTATTATTCTTGTATATATACTATTTTCTTGAAGTTCCATAATTATTACTTGAACATAACGTCTCACCCTTGCTTTAAAATCACATTGAATGGCCAAATCTTTGTATCTGGAGTCAATCAGATTCTAGTGCTGTCGTTAGTTTTAATCATAATATTTGCACTCTTTTTGAAAGAAAAAGTGGCGAAGGTTACAATAACTTTCATCATTCACAGGGTGTTTCTGAAACAATTGATTAACCGTAAAAACCTTAACCTCACTGAACAGAAGATGAGAGATCTTTTCTCTTATAATCATAAAAATATATCACTGAGTGATATATACAAAAATTCGATGTGTTCTCTAAGCTGTGCACCAATCAACTATATCATACTCCAATATCGACTGTACCAACGCCTAGTAAATTCTAAAAGTTGTTCGTTGTTACATTATGTAAACTATTAGTTTGAATTTTAGTAGGGTACACCTAAGCAATTTCAAAATATGTTCAATATGCTGTCACCAAACCCACTCGGCTCCAGAGAGTGCACAAAGTACCTCCTCGGCTAGCTCTAGAGCTGAGACTACTTATAAAGGGGCGCCACTCTCTTTTATGATAATACAAAGAAAAAAAAAGAGAAAAGTACACTAAAGATCTCAGGGTCGCAAAAGAGAGAAAATAACGAACGCACTCTCAGGATGCCAAACGAGCCCGATCACACAAGCGGGAGGTAGTGGCTGGTAGAAAGAATATAGAGCAATTATTTAATAATATAATGAGCCCAAATGAAATACACAAGGTCCCTCAAACGAGGATATATCTTACAGAAGGCAGATCACCAACTAGTTCTTACTTCACAACTCGAATATTCGATATAATGCTTTATCTCTTACTAAACAAACAGTAATATCACCCCAAGGTATATACTTAGAGCCTCGATGGTAATCGTTACAAATAGCTCTTTACTTATATCTAAGCGACCTTCTCGATAGGTCGGGTTTTATGTACTAAACAGTATTCACTGAATTGGGCCTCTGTGATACTAATCAATCTTAACTAAATTCTACAGACTAACCTTCTATAACAGTCTAGGTCGTGGCTTGACTGAAGTACAAAAGGATATAGTTTCTTAACCCATAATTATTCTCACAGTCTCGTAGATGGAAACTGGGCTCAAATATATTCCTGGGCCAACGTAGTACAATTTCTCACAGTAATGCGCCCTGGGTAGACGACAGGTGTGGTATCTTAGATGGCGGAATCTGGTGGAGGTCCCCAAAGACAGCTCCCACGGCAGTTCGACAGTAATTCAAAGACAGCCTAGACAAACAGCTCGAAGACTTCAAAGACAGTTCAGAATCTGCGGTACCTCGCAACGGTACAATAATAATTCCCAATTCGAAGCAGAATGATGCTAAAAATACGAACAAAAATCTAAAATACCTCGTGACAAACATAGGTTAACTCACCAATCCCACGTCGTTTTTCCAAACAAATACGCCACTCCGCTAAAGCGCAAAAATCTCACCAACGAACAAACCAAACCAACATGATAAGATTTCTCTCAGGGCTTCAGTTAAAATCCTGTTCAGATCCGCAAAATTGCGATTAATTACTCCAGGACATTTCAACCAAATATATGCCGGAAGAACGATGTAATTGACAACCTACGTCACATGCACAGAACAGGACCACCGACAACCGTCCATTGAAACGTACGAGATGAGCTGGCAAACCACTGCGACTAACGCCACCAGTTCGGTTTGCAGGTACTAACTGGAGCGGGACTTTTGAAACCGTGACAATGCTCACATCATCTCAACAATTGGCCAATACACCCAAATATTTCACTTCACCAGGCTCTTTAATAAAATCTTTACAGTCACAACTACGATCTCAGTTATTTCTTTAATGTATTTTAATTGTTTTTAAATTTGGATAAGTTGCTTCCGTCAGCGTGAAAGTCATAAATTTCATCTTCTGAATGTTCAAAGTCAACAGAAGATTCTTGATCTCTCCACTGATCACCGCTAATCCCTCCTCAGTTTTTTTAGAGAATGACTCTCACGTATCACCCACCAATATAGTGTGTTCTGCGTGGGCTACAACTATTTCAAACCTACCTAAAATCTGTTGCAATTAAATTTTTATAGTGATGATTATCATATTTCCTCATATTTTATTTTTTTTTATGTTCGAATATTATGTGTTCTCAGTTTAGAAATACAAATATTGAGATGTCAGTGCTAGACATAACGATTTTTCTTATTCCGTACATTAATGAACTTCAGATTAATATTTATAGATACATGATATGGAATAAATAGTTAGTAACATGTATGAAAAAGTAAATACTATTAGAAATATTTTTTGAAATTTTTTGTAACTCATGCAGATTTTAGTTTATTTACTATTGAATTAATAGAAACAGAAATAGATCAGTGATCAACTGATTGATTCATTCAAATATTCATTAAACTGAATTTGAAAACAGTAAATCATTCATCGAAACGAAATAACAAAAATTATTTATTCAATATAAATTAACAAATACGATCTGCAATCTATCAGACCTAATTCATTTCAACCTACGTGTATCCTGAAATGTTATATTTGTAAAGAGATCACTCAGATTGTCGACCTGCACGTTCGGTAATCAAAATGAATACCCTACATTGAGTTTGTTTTCATTTCCGATTGATTCTTTCTGAAATGGCTCGATAAAGCAACAACACCAATTCATTCTATCTCTCATAAACTACGATTTCCTGATTGGAATAGTTGCAGAATCAGGCCGCTTTTCATTTTTAGACATAGAACACCGATATTAATTTTCGTGGTTCGGGAACATTTGATCTGTCGAATCCAAATAATAATTCCAGTTTGACAGAAACCCAATCATTGACTGTTTGCTTTGTTACAGTTTCAATCATGGTTGGCTGAGGATGAATTGCGACATAACTGATTCAGTCCTTGATAATGAGGTGGAATAATGAGCTTAGATAATGTGATGGAGGTGAGTTTGAAGGTTTTGACTTATGTTGTGATTCTTGTTTTAATACTTATTTATTTATCACAAACAGCAGATAGAGATATGCACTTTATAGAAAATTACACTCTTATATTGATTCAGAATCAATTTCTCAATGTTGTAATCTAACAAAAAATATGGGAAAGAAAAACGCGCAGAAAGAAATTGATGAGTTTGAGAATTCAATAGGACATTGTTCATCGGAAAGGAGTAGCCTAGGATGTCAGAAATCATGGTGTGAGATCTGATAAGCTTTTATTTTAGATTTTCGGAATATCGGAGAAGATTCGTTTCTTCTTATTCTAGTACAGCAATTAGTATAATTTATGACATTTGAGTCAGATATTTCGAATACTAGATTATCCTTGTTTTGTTATACTTGGTGCATCTTTAGAACATAGGTTTTTTGTTAATATACAACTAAGCGATATCAAGGAGATCAAGGCTTTTCTTCTTGAGAAGTGTTCTTACAATGTAAATGAATATTTTGATGCAATCATAGAATAGACTATAATTTTGCTTCATTATTTTACGTAAATGTTGTGGGATTTTTTGTTTGATTGTTTTCAATGTTATTTTATTTAGTTTCTTTCAAATACATTATGTCTGCGCGATGAATAAAATTATAATAATAATAATAATAATAATAATATATATATATATATATATAATTATAATATTATAGATAATAATTATCATTTCTTCACGTAGCTTCTTAAAACGATAGCTTCTCATTGTAACACCGGATGTAAACAATACTCCTGGGTTGCTACGTGATGCATGGTGGTGAGGTTAACTGATGTGAAAACAGCCGAGTAGGATAGCTGAATTTTGTACAGAATTTTTCGTACGCTACTGGAATATTGGCCGGATAGCGATGCAAACAATTTTGATTCGCCGAGATAATTTGAGATTTTTCTTTTTTCACGTTGGAATCTGGTCGAATATACCGAATGACGAACGAGTTTTCGATAAAAAAATTCTTCTATGGCAAACTAGACATAGGATTGATGTCAAATTTGGCAATAGCGTCCAGGAAGATAAATCGACAATTACTTCTTATGCCACTTTTACTTGCACCCCCCAGGGGGGTCAGAAGGTACTCGGCCTGATTATTAAAAATTCTTAAGAAGTCAACCATAGATGAGAATGCCATCAAACTCCTGCAGAATTATCTACATGTCGACAAAAAAATAATTCAGCAGTCATCTCTGACTTGCAACCCCATGGGGGGCTAAAATAACGGCTTAATAATTATTCAAGCAGATACGAATATCTCGAGCACTAGACATAGAATCAACATGAAATTTGGTATTTATTCTTCTCTCTGAAACACAGAATAACTTTATGACTCACTTCCACTTGCACCCCCTGGAGGGGGGGGGGCTAGCCGAGTTCCAGTCGAGTTTTCTGTGAGTAATTCATACCTGGGAAACTAGACATAGGATTGAGGTCAAATTACACATTAACATACAAAAGCATCAACTCATAATTTTTGCATTTGCCACATTCACTTGCACCCCCCAGGGGGGTCATTAGACACACGGCCTAATTATTAAACATTCATAAAAAATCAACCAAACATGAGAATGCCATCAAACTCCCGCAGAGAGTTGATGCATTTGGATGTTAATGCGTAATTTAACCTCAATCCTATGTCTAGTTTCCAGGTATGAATTACTCACAGAAAACTCGGCAGGAACTCGGCTAGCCCCAAATAATTTTTGAATAGCCACTCTTGAAGCTTTCTTATTAAAGTAATAAGTCATTGTTTAACAAAGTCATTACCTCTCTTTCCACCTGATGCTATAAATTTTTCACTGGCGTGGCTGCACAATTGAACATAACATCGCATTTTTCGGTAATCGCACCTATTCAGAATTCATGAGCAGTAAAAAGGGGCATGTAGCTGTTACTGACCATATAAACATTGAGCCCTGCTATCCCGTTAGAAAGCACCCAGATGACTCGATTAAATACCGGGATATGTCAGTAAGGCTGACCTGTTTTGCGTCGGCCTATGCATATGTACAGCCGGTAAATGACTTCGCCTAAAATTTCTGTTAGGGGTGGCGACTGCTTAATTCTCCGAGTAGTAGGTATGTAACGACAAAGTTGTTCTTCCAACATGCTAATATCATCCTCAAATATGTTAAATGAAACGACCGTTGGTTACAAACGGACCCCTTGTTTGCACAACGAAGGATTATTCAACACAATCTGGTGTTTAGAGGATTTTGCAAGAGTTTAAATTAAATACAGGTTTGAACGGATTTTCAAGGAACTTTCAGAACACTTAAACAAATAATGGTTTTTAGTTTCTGGAGTTCTGGTGTACCTTTGGGAGATGGAATTGTTGGCTCAGCGTTTGTTGAATCTCGTTTTTGGCACGTATCGGAAAATACGATGATATTGAATGATGGATATATAGGGTAAATATCTGACCATTTGGATAATTTCAAACGAGGATATTTATTCCATTAAGCTACTTCTGAAATAATTCTGAAAGAAAAACTTCAGAAAGTTTTGAATTTTCACTGTAGATAAAGAATTTGAATATCTTGGCTCTGCTAGTTATAAAATATTTAAATAAGCACTGAAGCGAGGTTAGGAGCTTTTAAGCGCTTGTTCTTAAAGCATTTCCTTGACTCTAGAACAGTGCGCTACAAAAAAAGGATTAAAACAATATAAAATAGTCAACGAAAAATATCTTGAATTAAAAATATAAAATTTATTTAGATTTCAGATTTTTAGATTTCAGGGTTGAAATGAGTTGTGTTTGATCTCTCTTGTTGTATATCCAAGAGATTTATTCATCAACTAACAAGGCGCTTGACCACTCAGGTCATTTAAAGCATAAAAACGAACTGTGGTATGCGACAATTAGTGTGATGGGTTTCCACAAAACATTGAAAATTATTTCTCATTTCCATTACCTGTACTACGTCGTTGCCTGAAATACATATATGTTGAGATATCTTCATCCAATTTACTATGATTGTCAACCTTCAATACTTTTGTCGATTGAAATAAACATTCTTTCGTTTTGAATCCAATTCTTGAAAATTAGGTATACCCCAATGAACATATTTTAGGAATCAACAATCCTGAACCTGCAAATATGACGAAGCAAAATTCTGTTACATATAAGCACTTGAATCATACATCTCATCATAAAATGAAGTGCTCCAAATGTCGATTTCGACATCATATCGATTATCACAAACGGGACTGCCAATCGAAAAAAATTTTGAAATTTTTTTTATAATGTAGAAATTTTGAAACCTATTTCTTTATTTTCTTTCTTGTGCTACACGTACATCTACAATGAATGAAATATCGAATGTTAAATGTTCACACATCCCCTTTAGGGAGCACATTCCATCAAATAATCATTATATTCATAATTAACAAAGCTTAATCAATCAGAAATTATGTGGAAAATCCCAAGTTATTCAGCATAAATAATGTATCCAATATTTAGAAGCTCCTCATTTTGGAATGAACCCTATTTGAATCAATACGACCCTGTATCATTCGTTTACACATCCTCGGAAAAGTTAACATATCACCCTCTAAATTCTCCTCCCCATCAAACAAACTTCCGACTAGGGGCTTCACCCATTCTCCACACATGAACAGATTTGTTTGCCATGTCAAAACACTTCATTATGAAAACTTGCCGAATATGGAATCGAACTCCTTCCTCCCTCTGAGACCTCCAGCTCTCTCCGTCCACTGAACATACCCAATATCCATAGAAATTCCAACGTTCTGAACCCATACCGTTATTTGTGGTACAGCGTAAATTATGTGGTGTTGTGGCCGGGTATTGTTAGAGTATCAATTGAATCTGCATAATCAACCCTC
Source organism: Micraspis discolor (assembly GCA_030674115.1). Lineage (NCBI taxonomy): Eukaryota > Metazoa > Arthropoda > Insecta > Coleoptera > Coccinellidae > Micraspis > Micraspis discolor. The sequence continues at coordinate 982,006 of JARTUT010000006.1, read as the reverse complement.
ATTTGCGAATTGGTTATGTACGCTAGTGGTTGTTTAGCCCATTCGAGTCCGTTGTATCCCTTATGAAATGTGGAACATCGTACACCAGCTAGCGACAACCTCTGTCCTGTAGGTATCTGTTAAAATTATACAGGATGTGTACTTAATTACAGGGCGATAAAAAACATTTTGGACCAATTCAATTGGACGTTTCAGAAATTTATTTTTCTATCCTTAGGACAAACGAAGAAGGAGTATACAATAAAAAATTCCAAAGTAAACCATTAAACATATAATATATACTAGAGAGTAAAATATAAAACATTTAAAGAAATAAACATGAAGAAAGTCCAAAAAGTAAAAACATAAATAACAAATCTGCCATAATATGAGAATTTTCATGACAAGTGTTTATACTCACAGACCTAACAATTGTATCCTCCCATTATCCTCTCGATATAAATAATATAATTTTCAAAACACAACTATTTTGTATGGAAAGAAATTATTGAACCGAAGTTGAAAGCAAACAAATTAATAATTTCAAGAGACACATGTCGACTACACATGGAGGTGGAACTAGTACAAGAGCTTTCGATTACTCAGATGGAAATACTCGAACACATATTGATGGAAGGCGATGAAAACTTTACAGGGTGTCTATTCATTCTTAATAAGAGTAAATAGATTCTGCTTGTATTTTGGATATCCAATCTTGAATTAACTGAATTATTAACAGTTATCATTAACATCTCATACATTAGTCGATCCACTAAGTACGGCGTCCTATTTAGAATTTCAGCTTAGGCTGTTTCAAGGTTGAAGATTGGCAAACAGACAGATTTCTTATGCTTCTGGATTTTTGACTTCAAATATCGATATTCAACAGTGAGATAGCTTGTTGTTGTATTGATAGTGATTCCGTTATATTATCCTTTCATAATGCCTCTAGGAACCTCATAGGCATTTCTGAAATATGACATACCAATAATTAAGATGAATCACCAAAGCACAATAGTATTCATCGATCTGTTTAGTTCTATAGTCGGGTATTAATCAACTCTGTCTCTCCTCATTAAGAGTTTGTTTTATACAAATTACCCGAATTTACACATAGGATCCTTGAATCGCATCCGAAGCGGAATAACCAAGAGCTCCCACTTCGGAGACCAAATTAATTTCTACTTCCCAAATTTACAGACACTACTTCAATTTTATCAGGAATACAAATGGCTTCATGAATAGAGATAGGAGTTTCGTTATTCTCGAACATCCTACTAATAATCCTCGCGGATTGAATTGTGGTGGGGAAATCAGCAACTGGGAATTTATACATTGAAGTAATATTTCAATTTGAAGAGTTATCTATTCTCTCAAATGTTAATAACAACTCCATAGGATACTTTACAACGGGTTGAGTGCCTATTGGCGGAACTATGACATGCACAGAAAACCAATAGGAAATGTCCAAACAAAGTTTTGGCAAGTTCAGCTGCCATTTTATAAGTTTGTAAGGAGTAAAATGTTGGGCAAAATTTTAAAAATTCCCTAAGCGCGTGCTTAACTCATAAATCACTAAAGCACTCTCAATCTGATAATACTAATTCCAAAATTATTCTGGAATCATTATCATTGGTATGCTTGAAATGAAGATTTCTAAATAAATAAACTGAAATGAAGAGAGAATGATTCAGAATAAATTTGCAATTTTTACATGTAATATATTTAATTTAAAATCGTATTTTCACAGAAAAAGAGGTATTAATCTGGTTATAATTCCCTACATATGAAGTTAAAAATAAAAATTCCTCAAAGATATTCTAAACATACAGGGTGATTCATTCAGAGGTACTCTTTATGGTGGGAATTTAGTTGCAGATCGCTCATGCGTCGTGTAAACGGAAGTGGTGTTCTTGTTCAGTATTGTGTGACATTTCATGATGGAACAAATCTGAACAAACTGTTCAGGTTTTTTTACGAAAATGGGCGTTATCCGATTGGGCACTTAGACCAACTTACGGTCCACATAATCGGCCTACCGGAAACAAAATTCGCTCTACCATCACTAAGTTTGAGACTCAATATTCGTTATTGGATAAAAATACACAACATCAACCTCGTAGTGAAGAGAATATAGCGGCGGTGGGAGAGAGTGTACGTGATGACCCTGAAGTGTCGATTCGTTCCCGTTTTCAAAGCTTGGCCTTTCGTATTCAACGACTTGGCGGATCTTACGTAAGGATCTTTCTTCGAAAGCTTACAAGATTAAATTATTTCAAGAACTGAAGCTGATCGACTCAGACGTTCATCTATCCATAAATGTAGTCGAATCAAAACAACAGTAAATAATACCTTCAATACAAAAATACAAAAAGGTGAACAAAAATCCCTTGAACACGGACACCAAGCATTCGGCCAAATATGTACCCCCTTTATTTTACTTAGGCGGTAAGAAAAAGGAGAAGCTATAGTTCCCTCACGCCAGGACCTCGAGACAAATTCAATTTCACGGTGTTTTTTTCGAAGGATGAACACACTCAATCTAGCTGAAATTGATTCAGTCAATAAGGGACCCACTATCTACAGGAGATCCGGGTGGGATGCTGTAGTAATCCTGCTGTAGCCAGATTTACACATTAATCTGGAGACTAGAATGAAGGTCGTTTGCTTAAATCATTAAGGATGTTTCGTGTTTGGGACAAGCCTATGAGGTTTTATACGGTTTGATGCGTACATGTGAGGGATATTTATATTAATACTGGGTTCATATGACGACAGCTGTTGGAAAATAGTTATTCATTGTCGTGTGTGCGACTTTGATATCATTTCATTTACTCAAAGATCATAATTGAATCTCATCTGTAAAACCACTGTGATGAAATAATTTATGATGTTTTTTTGAGTGTAGAGCACATTGATTATTAGATATATACATTCATTTGAACTTTTGGCTTACAATATTTAGTTAGCAAACAATAAAGCATATAGATCAGGGGTTAGTGACGGGGTGTCATACAATTCGGCGTATGACATAAAAGCCTAGGGAAAAAACCCCAGTAAAAAAAACCCTTTGTTTACTGATAATGACAATGAAGATATATTTTGAGGTATAAGAAGTCTTTTTCAAAGTATAATTTTTGAAATTGCAGAGATATCTGTATCTAAATTATATAACAACGTTATCAAATATCCATCAGCACTTTTCTGTTCAGTTAGGAGTCGGGGTATAATTCAGTTTTTGAAAGTATATGCTATCAAAATAAAATTTGTTGATGATTTAGACGTTGTCAAACATAGACCCTCAAAAACTTAATTTTTAATATTGAAAATATATTGTTGAGTCTACATTAAACGGCTCTTACACAAAGAATGAATTAACAGATGGTAATAAAATTTTTAGTGTGTTTGAAGGAAAGATGAAAAATAAAAATGGTTCAGAAGATTTGGTTCGATTTCTTCGAGTTCGATGGCTGATCCCGAAATTCTCAACAAATATATTTATCTCATAAACCAGTTTCACCCTTTGCATATCCACTGATATTAAGTTTTAATAAATGAACAACGACGTTTCGAATAATGACTTGACCCATTTAATCAAGTTATTAACTCTATGAGTAGTTTGTTGACCTTTTCGCATAATGCCGAATGTAATAAAACATTCATATTCGTTCATAAACGTTGCCTCTCCACCTTCTGACGATATTTCAAATGCTACCGCCGCATTGTAGATGCCCTTTATTAAATTTTCAGAAGTTCAGGTTTCAGGATACTTAAAGTGTCCTTTTTGTCATGAATATTGAATTGAATGAAAGTTGACGTATATAATCATCATGCGAAATGAAATTTTTGATTGAGGAGAAAAAGTTTTCACGATTTCACTTGTTATTGTTTATATTTTAATATCATTGTTTATGTGGCTTTTAATTGCTGTAATCAAGAAAGGAGGGTTATTCTTATGTTGATTTGATGAATCACTCATTTCAGCTGCTTTTCTATACAGTGTGTTCCAATAGTAATGCGACTCTCGTTTACACGAATTCTTTTGCACGCTGGTTCTTTTTCTAAAGCTAGTGAAATAGAGCGCTATGGTTCGGCCCACATGTCTGTAATTTTTGAATATAGAGCCGAAAATGGTCCTAATCTGGGGTCATTCTTGAGTGTATCTTGCCCTACGACCGTATGTTCTCTATAATCCGAAAGAGATGAGATGGAGTTTTCATATTTTCAGGATAGGTACGTTGTCATGTTCAATCACAAAAAGTAAGTGCTATGCTATCGAATTCAAACGAAATATTAACATTTAATACAACATTAGGAAGATACTTCAAAACTATATCTTCACAATTCTGATGAATCCACAGAAAAGGTGAAATTTTTTTGCATAATTCAATATCAGAATTCTTAATGATGATATTGGTTTCAATAAAAAAACCTGTGGCAACGAGGAATTATTTCGGCCCAGTGATATTTCCAGTCAGGGATGGTTCCAGGAAACAAAAGTTTTACCACTTTTTTTTTTCATTCAACATCGAATATCATGGAAACGGTGCATTTTATGGAGATAAATGTGAGCAAATTTCAAAAAGCTGCGTATTTTTGTTAATACTTGACTCCTTGTAAGAAATTCATCAACGAAAAGTTCATCAAAGACATTCTTGAATTTCATCCACTGTAAAAAATAAAATTCTGCGCTCAAACTCCTCAGCAGTTTGAGAATTTTTTTTTCAATCAAACCATTTTAATTTGAATTAATCTAAAATTGATTACGCCAAATGAACTATTTTTCTTGATGAAATCAACCTAGTTGATTATAGAGAACAGCTAAAACATTCGCCTGAAATTTTTACATTTCATTCAACATAAACAGCGAAATGAAAGAAACAACTGATTCAACATGAAATTGTTTATGCACTTGTCTCAATATCCATAATTGATTGATACAAATACATTATTCTAAATAGGTTTTAACGAAACCATTCGTTCGTTTCATTTTTTGTGTTGGTGGAGAACCGGGTTTGTTCAATGAACGAAGTACGGTTGTCGTAAATTCTGTCAGTTGATGCAACGACTACAGTTTCTTGAGACAAGAATCTCGCGAGATTATATTATTCGCCTCATTTACTTGAAGAAAACTATAAATATTTGAATAAAATTGAACATATAATTGTTGCAATATGAAGTGACATTTGTAAAAAAATATTGCGTAATTGATTTAATAAAACGAATTAATTGTATTTTTTTTTACATGATATTGGCTGCAATTAAATCAAAACTCTATCTCTTTTTATATTAAATATATCCCATTTAAATGCAATTATTTGTGCATTACTGGTGAAAAGATGATAATACTATGAATTCATGAGGTATTTCCTTAAACAAGAGATTACTGGGAAAAAGATATACTTATATGCGCTGCGCAAGCTAATCTATAGCAAATATAAATTTTTTTTTGATTGATCTTAATAACCTTGAGCAATTTCTCAATTCTTCGAGGCTTCCTCCTAAGGGTTATCCTTCTGGATCAAAATCTGAGGCCCTCTGAGATTCAAATCCTATAATAAATATTTGATATATAAATTACTAATCCACAACTTGCAGTGAATTCAACCCATAACGGAATAGTCTTTGCCACACCATTTCAATGACTAAAAAGCAATCTTGTCGAATAAGGAAAACGTCGGAATTATTATTGGAGATGATGAGAGTCGAATTCGATTGCAGACGATATTCTCGAAATTCACACAATTTATTTTATTCTTTATGCCTGAAAGCTCAGTCAGCATCTTGTTGATGAAAAGGGAGGAATTCGGTTTCGCTTGGAATAAGTTCATTATGTCAGGTGCGAGGATCTCGATAAGGAATATTCTCTTCTTTCTACATTGAAATAATTCGATCTGTCGTTTTCTTATGAACTGCGGAATATTTGATTGAGCTTATATCAACTCCGCCATTTCAATAACGAAGTTGAGTATCTTCAGATGAAAAATTGAGAATCGGATCAATGAAAAAGTTTTAGCTCGAAATGAATTAATTAATGCAGCCAACAGACCACCATGAGATAATAGCAGTTATTAAATTTCTGAAATCCCATAAAGCATTTGCTCAAAATCAATATTGACAACTTTTGAGCATATACAGGGTGTCTCAAGTTCGAGTGCCTATTAGACGTTTCTGGAGAACTAGACATATTTGAAATCTGAAAATTGGGATTATGATATTGTTCGAAGTTCTCTATAGAGCTAAAATATTTTCGAAGCCCAAAAACTTCTGGTTATACAGGGTGTGAAAATAAATTCGACGAAAAAATTTTTTTTCAAGTTTTCCATTCCTGGTATAAACGAGTATTCAATAGTGAATACATTTCTGTTAAAACCATTGTATTGAATCGAATAGTTTTCAAAATATCCAAAAAAAACTGGAAAAAAGTCAAATATGTTCAGTCAGTAATATGTTCATTATTCTTATTTTAAATATCCTGAGCGTAAACCGTTTTTACAACATCGAAGAGGAAGGATGTGAAAAGGTCATGCATCTTTTGGATTTCAAAAATTTCATTACAGGGTGTTTCAAATTTTGTGTTGAAAATTGTGACCTTAAATTGGCCGTAACTTCTGTTGTCTAAAAAAATTTGGGGTAGACTACCCCTAACATTTAGGGGGATGAGAAATAGATGTTGGCCGATTCTCATAGAATTTCATCAAAATCGGTCAAGCCGTTTCGGAGGAGTTCGATTACGCACCCCGTGACAGAAGAATTTTATATATTAGATAATGTTTTAATTTGATGAAAAAAATTTCTGCTAAAACTATCACAATTCATAACATACGTTGAAAATGTGTTAATGATTTCTTTATTATTTCTACAGGTGCCCTTTGCTGTGCTGATGGTTCAAATTTCTTTGGTATCCATAGTTGGCACAGCACATCCAGGTAAGCAATTGAACTTATTAATTATTGATGGTTTTCGATAATTCGTATATGAAATTGATTATTTGCACCGACAGAATATGGGTAGGGCAGAAGAAAAGTGTAACATTAGAAAGTGGAACTTAATCTATCAAAACCTTTCTTGGCTTCATATTCGAAAATAACAGATATTTGGTCAGACGAAAGCTAGTGGTTTCTCTGAAATAACGCGCTCAAAATAAGATGTTTACCCAAGGGTTATTCATTGGCGCCATGGCAATGATAGAAGGTGTAATCCCAGAGAAAATTATTTGAGAATTGATGTTAGTCTGATATCAAAAATATCTTGCTTAAAATTGTGGAATCACCGAAAAGTTATGTAGATGGAAACTGGTATGAGTAACAACCACTTTTTTCTGATTCAGATAGTTTCCTTAGATGGCGTGAATCCGTTTATCAAGCTATAAAATACCGGAGTTCGGTTTCCCTAGGGCGTTTTCTTCGCGAAAACAAATATTTTATGTAACCATTCTCGGAAAGATACGGAAATATGATAGAGTTCCACTTTCTTTTGTTCGCATATTGATGTTCTATTTCTGATGGAAAGAAAGATCATTCCATCATTTCGCGATGATGATCTGAGGTAATATCGATGTTACAAACTGCTTAAATTCTTTCTCCTGAATGAAAAATCATACTAGGTTTTTAATTTCAAGTATCGATAGAATTGAGAAACTAATTCATAGTTGAACTCAGCCACATCTAGCAATCATGCTGAATATAAATCTTTTGCGAAACGAATTCATATTTTGTTGACCTTGAAAATTCTAAATCTTTCCTTGAGAAAAAATTTAAGTGGTTACCAATGATGTGATCTCTCTATTTGTGTTTCTGTTTTTGGTATCCTTTTTCATTTTCGGATAACCATGTAAAACTAAGCTGCCCCTATCTGTCCAACGCATATCTAAGTCCGGAAAGCATCATTGCAAGGTAGTAGGAGATTTCCAAAATATAAGTTGAGATGGATTCGTCAACCGCACCGGGGTTAAATAATATCCCAAAGCGTATACTGAGCAGGTGCTCCTCAAGTTTGCTACTTTCGATAGCCATGATCATCAGGTTATTTTTCTTAACCCGTCAGCCACCATCTGCTTGGAAAAGATCGAGGATAACCCCAGTATTCAAGAAGGGCGTTGAACTGTGTCCCAGAAATCTCCGTCTCATTAGTCAGTTGATTCTACTATAAGTTACTGAGAAGGCTTTATCCACCCTTCCGTCATATCTTACAGAATGACCTAATCCAGCTGGGCCACTATTTCTGTGCTTTCATTCTTCTTCTAATTGTGGATCAGTGATGAAATTTTGAGAAGATTTAATCTACGGTATCAATACAGTTTTGAGAGCAGCTGTTTGGTTTCCACCTCACGACAGGTCGATCTCCTCCTCGTCGTGTTAATCCACGTGCGCTAAGTAACATCTAGGTACCAGAAGGTATTTTACTTAGTCAGTACAATTTTTCTAGTGATTCAGTCCACAAATGCAGACAGCTGTGATTCATAATATACGTGAGGCCAATTTTTGGTGGCCCCATACGGTTTCCTAACTTTATCTCTGACCAGCAAAGTTTGGAGGGAGTCAAGCCTTCTGCGTTCAAAAACTGTTAAGTAAATGGTTAGGTTCCAAGATATTACTTTTCCCATTATCAACGAGAAAAATTGGTGAAGAAATGAAATTGAAAATACAAAGAATATCTTTATAATTTAATACTCAATATCCCAAAAACTGCTGGTGGAATTTTTTAATTCCATGTTCCTTGAAATAGTTGAGAAACTGGAGGAAACAAAACAGAATGAAAAAACAGCTCCACCATTCCATTTCATTCTAGGAGATTCCTCATCATTATATTGGACATACCTTTCAATAGGTTTTCATACTTCTATGGAGTTTTGAGCCCACGTTGAACTGAAAAATGGAAATATGAGTGCCTTAATGAGATCCATGAAATTCATATGCAGATTAGGAAATAAATCGAAAAATTCTGAGTTCTTCGAATAAAAATTCTTCTCCTATACTCCATTCAGTACGGATGCCATAAAGAGAATGGCTGGACCGCAATTAAATGAGTTCATTGAATTCGAGAATGTATTTCACGAGAATAAATATCGCGATGAAAAGAGGGATGGAGCAAACTAACGTGAAATATGGGGAAGGAAATTATAAGCCAATGTAGTTTGATGTTGAGATGACGGAGATTCCTAATGGTTCTTGAGAAATCGAATAGTCGAATGAATTATTGATATTTATATCGAATGGGAGAAATTTTTTTAAATTTTGGTATTCATTTTCGATAATTGACGAGAGCAGTTATTCGCATCGATAGCAATGTTTCTTGAAGGTAGCTGTCTGTAAAATATGAACAACCTTTCTGTTGAATGAGTGTTGAGATATGAGAACAAATCAATAAATGTACCATAATTAGAGAGCCAATTGCACAAGAAGAGGTACTGAGCCTTTTGAGGTTGTCATGTTGAGCTTGAGAAACTAAGAATGATTTAGAAGGGATGTACTTATAGAGGGTGATTCATTTACAGGTACTCTTTATTGTGTCGTGTAAACTGAAGTGGCATTCTTGTTCAGTAGTGTTTAACATTTCAAAATGGAACGACTTAGCTCCGCACAGCGTCTACAAATTTTTCACCTTTATTACGAAAATGGGCGTTCTCCGATAAATGCTTATCGGGCACTTAGAGCGACCTACAGTCCACATAATTGGCCTTCCGAACGCACAATTCGCTCTACCATCTCTAAGTTTTAGACTCAATATTCATTATTGGATAATACTCGAACAAATAGACAACATCCAGCTCGTAGTGAAGAGAATATGGCGGCGGTGGGGGAAAAGTGTACGTGAAGACCCTGAAGTGTTGATTCGTCGACGATTTCAACAGCTTGTCCTTTCGTTTTCAACGACTTGGCGGATTTTACGTAAGGATCTTTCTTTGAAAGCTTACAAAATTCAATTAGTTCAAGAACTAAGAGATATGTAGATGATACTTTAATCGTTAAGCAACATAAAATGAACAGTGTAGATCAAGAAGAACCTTTTAAGCTTACAATGGGAATCGAGAAAGAGAGACAACTTTCAATTAGCTGTTCATAAATAGAATGGAATTCAAAGAACCACGATAAATGAAAAAACCAACAGTTCAATATCTACGTTTTACCTCCAAACATCTACTGAATATTGAATTGGGATTGTCGAGATTTTATATAATGGAGCAATAATTACAGGGTGACCCAAGTTTGAGTGCGTATTTGACGTTTTTGGAAAACTGATCATATTTGATATCTGAAAATTGGTATTATGATGTTCAAAATTCTCTACCAAGCTATTATTCTGGAATCTAAGATCTTCAGTTCATACGAAAAAAAAAAAATGTGTAATAATAGTATATTATATACCGCGGGACTGAAGTAGTACATTTAATCCTGAAGGTAAAGTTTATGGCCCGACCGCAGGGAGGGCCATAATTTACCTGAAGGATTAAATGTACTTCAGTCGTTCAGTATATGATACTTTTCGTACTTCCGGTATGATTTTATTAATTATTTCAATAATTTCAATCAGTTTTTTCTCTCTTCAACCGATTTAATAAACTGTCTTTAAAATAAGTTACCATAGTAACATTGCGTTGTGACAATTATAATTTAGAAACATTGTCATTACTAGTGTCATTGTAAAGAAACATTGTTATTGATAATTATTGGTATCATGAGTGAAGAAGGTGTATCTGATATTGATAAAAGAGCAGCCGAAGTAGGTGAAGAATTGTTACCACCGAAATCTAGAAAACTATACGAGCAGCAGTACGATGCTTTAACTGGTGCCGCTTAAAAAATGTGAGACAACCTACTGAAAATGCGCTGTTAGTCTACTTCAATGATAAATCAAAAGCGGTTTGTGCCTCAATTCTCTGGGTACATTACTCAATGCTGAAATCGGTTATTAACATTAGAGAAGATATTGATATAAGTAAATTCCCAAAATTATTAGCTTTTTTGAAGAGAAGAAATGAGGGATTTAAGCCAAAGAAGTCAAGAATTCTCACGTCTGAGCAGGTAGATCAGTTCTTACGGGAGGCTCCGGATGATAAATATTTAATGCTTAAGGTAAATTTGGAAATGTGTTTATATTCAGAAATTTTAAGAAATCAATTTTTTTGTAGGTTGCACTTATTTTGGGCGTTGCGGGAGCTTGTCGTGGAAAAGAGTTGGTTGATTTGGAAATAGACGATGTGAGAGATTTGGGCGATTCCTTCGAAAGACAGGGACACCTATTCAAAATTTTTTGTTCGATTAGAAAGGTACACGCCAAAAAAAAACATTTTGACCGAAATTTTGTGATCAAAAATTCAGAAAACAGTGCCATCAGTTTTGTGGCGATATCTTCAAATATGTGGCATTGCGAAAGACAGGGACACCTCATTCAAAATTGCAACAATTGCAACAATTGACGTGCTGAAGAGACATGGAGGATGGAAATCCTCCAACGTCGCCGAGGGATATATTGAATCGTCTATTAAAAATAAACAAAAAATTTCAGATAAAATATTTGGTCAAGTCGCCGATTAGTCCACTATAGTTATGCCACAGTCCTCATTCTCGCTTCCTGTTTCCGCAGGATCTTCGAAACAAACACCAGTTCAATATGATAAGGACCTATCTGTTACTCGTCAGTTATTTGCTGCATCAACCCAGGAAAGACTGGTCAATATGACGAACTGTCACAATATTAATTTGAATATTAACGTTAATTACCATTCTAATTAATTGTATTTTTCAATAAAATATCCCTTAAATTCGTTTGTTTGTGATTTAATCGTTCCGGGAGTTTCGTCAATATTTAATCCCGGAGGGATTAAATGTGACACTTTAGTACCTGTCACAAGGAAGTGAAGTTGTCACTTTAGGCCCGGAAGTACGAAAACATTTTTCGTTATCTATTCCTATTTCAGACGTGATTCGGTATTCAATGCAGAATTCAATTATGTTAAAATCATTGTATTAATTGGACATGTTTTCAGAGAATCAAAAAAAATATTCCAGTGGTGTTGAATCACACGATCTGGCTGCCCATTTATCAGCTGAATTTCGTGAAACTATGCGATCAGCAAATTTGAAAATTTAAAAATAATAGTGACTATGAATATTTGATCATCTTTGTTTCTCATTTATGTCATTTTTTTTGATTAATTGTTTTTAATTTAATGAAAAAAAATCGAGTTTACTCAATGATTTTGAGAGAAATGAATTCAGCATTGAATACCCAATTACATCAAAAACATCACGTATTTTAGGAGCTTGTTGTTCGATGGGTTGAGAAAAGATTTATTTAAACTTCTCTAATTAGGGAACGCATAGTTGCTTTCGTTTCCGCTATGTGAACTTACCAAATACTTAGCCGCTTGCCTCGAATAATTTTATTGTTCAATCAAGTCTATGATTTTAACTGAGAGTAACGACGATTCATAAATATTAATATCCATTCAATAACTCATCTTAATTGCTAATCATTAAAGCACTAATATACTGCACTTCCCTTGATTGAATTTTGATTAGTAAATCCACTACGAGAACTGAAGCCAATTCTATCCTTGGCTATTATTCTGCTTGGCTATTTAAACTATGTTGAATAAGTTATCATGGGGTAAACTTCCCAGGATTCGAATAGGAACTCTATCTTTCTGGAAACCTCAAGTATAAGCTTATTACTACTGAGCGGACTTCAAACACAATAATAATTCCGTTGAAGTTTTATCTCACAAACCGCATTTACAATTCGAACCTTCATTCCATTCGGAAAATTTTGTGTTAGAGGGATGTATGCTTTTTGTTTGGGAACTAAAGTAATCTAAACTTTGGTTGATCTATATTCAACGGAACAGTTGATGGTGCATTCCTCCCTCGATTTTAGAAAGATTAATTCTTTTAAGGATTGAATCTACGACATTGCCATCTCTAAAAAAAATTCAAGGACGATTATGAGATAGAAATTGCTTTTTTCGAATATTGAGTCGAAAATGGTCTCATCATTTTGTTCGGCCGTTCGGTCGTAAGTATATTGTAATCCTATGCAGGATATTAGTTACTGTTTACATATCATCAGTGTCCTACTGTCTGGAAAGAGAGTAGAGTAAGTCCAGTATTCAAGAAAGTCAAGAGATGCGATATTGAGAACTATACAGGGTCTTTCACGAGGAACCTCACCTATATTTATACGGGAAAATACTGAACGTATTTTCATAAAATTCAGCACTCATATGTATTTCACGATGCTGATGAAATCTAAAATATTTTCAAGGCATGAGCACCTCCGGTTTTTCCGGAAATGACGTCAATCCGTTTTTCAAATTACAACACCATTTTTTTATTGCAGAAATAGATTCCTTAGAAAATTTCTAGTTATTTTGATGTAACATTTTTCAGTTTTGCTTGGAAAAATCTCTCTGAGCGGGAAAATTCGAAAAAAAAAAATCGAAAATAGAGCTTCGCTGAAACAAGAATAACTTCGAGGTTTCCGAATGGAAAATTTTCATTTTTGGGATTTTTCAAGATGTAGGTTTGATGTATCCACTTTAGAAATCGAAATCGCGATTCATGATACAGGGGGTGAAAAACTCGCTCTCAAAGTTACGGATGACAAAATCACCAATATCAAATATTTCTTTTCCCTTCACGCCAAAAAGATGAAATTTTCAGGCCGTATGGATAAGAAGCATACCTGTTTTCTCTTATATTGCTTTCATTTCTTTGTTCGGTGTTTGCTGTGTTTGTAGGAAATAATAATTTATTTAACATACCCTTTGGATATCCGTCATGAGTCATGACAAATATTGATTATTCTTTCTTTCATTTGTTTCATTACATTTATTTTCATTTTTATGTTTCGGTTGGAATTGTAACGGATTATTTTATTAGAATTGGTTTTTTTTGGCGCTCTTGTTCACCCGAACAGAGTGCCTATCATTTTGCCTGAATGTCTGTAATTTTGGAATATCGAGCCGAAAATGGTCTCAATCGATTGGGTTCGACTCCTGATGAAGAATTCGTGGCGAAAGTTGGGTCTGTCCGGCCGTATCCTCTCTAGCATCCAAAAGGAATCAGCTAGAGTTTTCATATTTTCAGAATGGGTTAATTGTCCAAATATCTCGGTCAAGTTCGTTATTGGGCCAAAACGGTCGAATGGTTCAGTAGTTATGAGCATCTGAAATTTTGTTTCCTCAATAATTACTAGAATATCCATCCGATCAAGTTGATACTTGGAATGTTATTGAGGAGGCTGAAACGAAACGGCTTGCAAAATTTCGCAAAAATCGTCACGCTAGAAAATTTTTAAAAATTCCCAAAAAAAAAATTTTCAATACTCAATATCTCCTAAGACTTCATTTAGATTTAAATAAAAATCCGTATATTAATTGAGGTAACCGATATCTTACTCATCCTCAAATTTCATTGTCATAACTTTCCCCCATTCTGAAGTTATGATCATTTTTTTTCATTTACTCAAGAGAAAATAGAAATGTCAAGAAGTTCGAGCTTTGTCATTGAAAGATTTGCCATCACAGATCGATATCCGTTTGACAACTTGCGGACCTAGATATCAGTGTCAGTTGGCGTAATATCAATCAAAATTTTCATAGAAATCATAGAGGTAGAATTCGATGTCGATGGCGTTGTCAAAATTCAGAAAAACACAGACGTAATATTAATCAAAAAATTTTTATCATAGAGAAAGAATTTGATGGCGTTGTCAAAACTCAGAAAAGCAATGACATAAGTTTTTAGGAGAAGCATAGAACAAAATTTGGTGAAAATTATGAGTAGTTATTTTCAAATTGAGATAAAGGTTTGTTTATTCATTAGGCTTTCATATTTACATCACATTGTCCCATAGTACGGAAAAAGACTATTGTTCACCCGATCAGAGAGCTTATAGATTTGTTAAGGTTTGAATATTTACTCGCAAGTAGGTCAACAAGAGCGCCAAAGCAATCTGACCTCACGTCAGTGCTTTCTAAATTTTTTCTATACCATTCTAGTCTTACTCCATCTTCATGTCTATGTGCCCTTGTGTCCAAAAATGGTACACTATTGGTAGAATCTTCTACTTCTATGGTAAATTATAAATTTCTTGAATAGGAGTTGAACCAATTCAATATTGTTTGGGTTTGCTCTTCTGGTACAGATGTAAAGATGTCATCTTTATATTTGTATATTTGTATTCCAGAAGCCCTGATGAATAGCTGAATAAATGCTTGAAAGCTTGGCATAGAATCAAGAGTTTACTCTAACACTCCTACCTAGAACATAATTAGTCGTTATACGCTTATCCAAAACATTTGAATATAAAAATTTAAAGACTTTTAAGATTGAAACTTTATATTATATATATATATAACAATCTCCGTTTACCAATTATACATCAATTCTTCAAAAACATTGATCAGAGATGAACTCCACACAACTTATATAGATATATGGAGTGAACACGTTAATTTTCAGATTCCCTATATATTTTGTGAACATGAACATTGATTTCAATGAATAATGTGGCTTCATCAGGTGCTTAGTTCTTCAATCATCAGCTATATAGCTATAGCTCACGGACACACAGAGTGAATTTATTACGACCACAGTTTTTTGAGCCATGGACCCCACCAAACCGATTGATACCAGTCGGCAAAACTTCAAAAATTACAGAAATTTGGGCAAGTTGATAAGAACTCTGTTCAGGTTTACAAGTTTGTTGAAAAATAAGATTTGATTTTCTCAGCTATGAGTAAGTTGACTCGATTCACGTAGTTGATCTGATATCTGTCTGGACCATACTTTCTCTGGATAATATCATCATTGTCATTTGTTTATTTGTCTCAATTTTTCACAATAACAGTTTGACAATAATAAAACCAGACAAAAAAGACCACACAACGATTAAAAAAGCGATGCCCAGTATAACCTGTGTTGTGTAACCCATGGATAGACGAATATACTAAATTAAAACAAAAATGTATTTACTAATAATAATAATGATATAATGAAATGGAGAGCGAAAAAGCAACATGACATTGGCGCAGTGAAAGGGGCGAATAAAAAATAAATTGAATCGTTTTGAAATTTTCAAGGCCACATCTGATTTTAGTGAATATTCTTTGGAAAGGT
Organism: Micraspis discolor; assembly: GCA_030674115.1. Taxonomy (NCBI): domain Eukaryota; kingdom Metazoa; phylum Arthropoda; class Insecta; order Coleoptera; family Coccinellidae; genus Micraspis; species Micraspis discolor. The sequence continues at coordinate 965,903 of JARTUT010000006.1, read as the reverse complement.
GCGGACGGCGAAGGTGATAATCGAAGCTGAAGCCAGAAGGAATTCTCATTGTTTTCCCTGTTTGTCGATAAAATCCTGAAACTGAGAGCCCGTTGGAATGTAATAGGGAAGAAAACTCATGCGTGATCATATAAGCGGAAAGCGGTGAAAAGCCTTCTTTCGTTTTAGGCTACGAACTCCAGAGTTCCGTAATTACAGCGGTTCCAGTTTGTACCATTAGGAAAACACACTCCACACAACGTGAGGGGGAGGGCCTCGAGGAAAAACCTCGTTTCCACATATATCGGAAATAATTCCATCGTATTTCTGGAGTAAGCACAGCGAAGGAAATCGCCAGGAGAAAGAGTCACATTCCTTGGATATACAGTGGGATTTTTTGGCTATCTACTCTCTTAATTTCAGCAGAAAATTTCCTCGACATCTAAAGAATTTTTTTACAGTTTAGTGGGTGCAATTGGTTTTTATAAATATACATTTTTGGTTTTACCGTTCGACGTCTTCCGTATTATTTCTATGAAGTGTTTAGTGTTTCTTATCATCGATGTTGAATTACTTTTTAATAGTGATATAATTTTCAGCAGAAATTTAGCCAATTGGTGGCATGCTGAATTTCTTGAACTCACAATTGGTCTTAGAAGAATAATAACGACTGCATTCAAAACTCAAGACACTATCAGAGCTAAACTTGCAAAAGTTAAGCCTAATAATGAGACACAAAGGACAAAGAACTGCATATATGGATTACCTTGCGAGTGCGGAAAATCTTACATCGGAGAAACTAAACGCCCTCTGAATGTAAGAATAAAAGAACATCAGAAGCTTCTACGAGTACTAGACAGCGACAAATCTAGGTTGGTCCAACATGCTGTAGATGAGAATCATCGTATAAAGTGGGATGAAGCATCAATAATATCCAAAGAAGAAAAACTTGCAAGAAGAAAAATCAAAGAAGCAGCATTTATGAAAATAACACCTGATTCCATAAGTGCTCCATCTATAGATCTGCCATAAGTTTGGACGCCGATAGTTCGATCCAACTTAAAAAGATCATCATATCACAGATGAGTATATAACATCGTTCATTTCCTTTCATGACTTCTGTCAATATTGACTTTTTGAAAATTGATAATTTTCAAAAGGTTTTTTACTTTTCACCCTTGATAAAGATAGAAGCTGTCTATCGAAACGTCGGAAAACATTACATCCACAATAGATGATGGTAATAGCCCAAACAATCATTCAATAGTAATAGGTTTTGGCAATACAGCATTTCATCGAACTGGCTATTATGTTGAAAACCTATTTAGACACAAAAACATAAAAACTTCTTCTTCATCATAACTTCAACATTTATATTCTATGAATTATCGATACGCTGGAATTTATAGGTTCACAATAGAAAATAAATAAAAATATAGATAGTAATGGAGATTAAAATATGTGGCAAAAGTGTTGATTTGATGATCCAAAGAGTTGAAAAGGCTCATAGAGTATTGAGAAAGTAAATATTAGGTATAAGTATTTTATCATTAAAATAACTTACCATGGAATACTGTATGATTTTCAGTTGAAATAATGATTTTGACGGGATAATATGAGACGAAGGGCAATGAAAAATTGGTTTCATCATTAATATTATTACACTTTGGAGTCTTAAACAAGAATAAAGTGCAAAATAAGTACCTATGTGTCTGAAATTTCATGAAATGTCATAAGGCAAAAGCTTAATTTTTTGTGTTGTCTCTAAAAGACTCTAGTGATGGCTTAGCCCAACTTGATCCCTCAAATCGCTTATAACTTTTGAACGCGGCAGAATTGGAAAGAGTGGTAAACTAATAAAGTGTTTCTTTTCGCATCACGAATAAGTAGTTGAAATTAACGCAGTGTTCAAAGACTCACTCTGTATATAAGGCACATAGATGTTCATACAACCAACTATATCTACATATACTACTCTCCTCAAAATTTTGTGGGCAGGATGACTAGGAGATTTATTGAAAATAATAAAAGCCAAATGATAGAGCATTCATTTAATATAATATTTATATATATATAAACCATCATATTTTATTAGATTATCAATAAAATTTTCAATAAATTCGACACATCTCCTAACTTTTTGGAAAGACTGGTAAAGGTGGAAATTCATATTCATCATCAGAATCCCCATTCGAGACATACTTTTCGGTGGTTGACGTTATAGTTACGGAACTGTCATTTTGAAAACAACCATCGACATATAAATCAGTTCCTCGTTTGCAATATCGAGTGTAAACCGCCCAGGCATTAAATCCATCTCCGGAAAGCCTCTTATGTTCATTGAATATCCTCCTGATGCACTGAACATCATCTCTCAAATCTTCATCTTCGAATGATTTACACATCGCGTAACATGCGCCGGCCTTATGACGTTTTCCGCACCAAAACAAATCACTAATTTGAAACAATCCATGGTCACCACTACCAGAATTCACGGCTGACGTATTAAAATTTGATTCGTGTTTCGCGATACAAACCCACACAGGAATTTCTTTGGGATTAATTTGATGCTCGTGTTTGAGTTCTGCTGCTAATTCGCACCTCTTGTAAATTCTCGCATTAGCAAACACAAAAGCAAAGAGCAGAAAGGTAAATACCTTCATGACGGTAGAAAAGATTATGAGGTATGTAAGATGAAGGATCTCATTAATATTCTGAATTCAAGTTTCGAACGTTGTCGATTCGCACTGAATATCAGAAACTGGAATCTGGGCCGGGGGACACTGTTAAGTTAATGCTTGAATGCCGGGAATATTTTCTTTGAAAACATATTTTACCTCTTTCTTCTGTTCGTCTTGAATATCTTCGAATGCAGCTCATACCTTAGAAGTCTATAAATAATTCCAACATTCATTCCTTGAATAATTGAATTCAAAACCGTAAGCTGCCGTTTCAGGATTAGATGATTTTACAATGTTCCAGAGCGTTCATAATTACAGGTTGAATTTCACACTTCCGAGGAATTCAATTTGAAATTGAATAGATCCTCATTCTTTTTTCTAGAAAGAGATCCGTTGAAAATAGAAATTGAAAAATTTTTCAAGAAATTGCTTTCTTTAATTATCAAGTCTTTTCATTCATTGGACATGCCCGAATAAACTTTGCGATTTCTTTGTTTTTTGCCAACAACAGAGAAATGTGCATATTTTTGTTTTTGTGCTTTCTGCTTCAATTATATTCATAACCCTTGTTAGATTTCCTCATTATTCCTTCCCAATTGATTTCATATTTCTCCTGGATCCCTTGACCCAGTTGTTTCGAGGCATACTTTACGAAAATGAAATTTCTGGATATGGGAGATATTTGATGACGAGATATTGTTGATGATGGAGCTCGTGTTGAATGATTGTTAGGACTATTACCATCATCTATTGTGGATGTAATGTTTTCCGACGTTTCGATAGACATATTCTATCTTTATCAAGGAGGAAAAGTAAAAAACCTTTTGAAAATTATCAATTTTCGAAAAGTCAATATTGACAGAAGTCATGAAAGAAAATGAACGATGTTATATACTCATCTGTGATATGATGATCAAGTTGGATCGAACTATCGGCGTCCAAACTTCTGGCAGATCTATAGATGGAGCACTTATGGAATCAGGTGTTATTTTCATAAATGCTGCTTCTTTGATTTTTCTTCTTGCAAGTTTTTCTTCTTTGGATATTATTGATGCTTCATCCCACTTTATACGATGATTCTCATCTACAGCATGTTGGACCAGCCTGGATTTGTCGCTGTCTAGTACTCGTAGAAGCTTCTGATGTTCTTTTATTCGTACATTCAGAGGGCGTTTAGTTTCTCCGATGTAAGATCTTCCGCACTCGCAAGGTAATTCATATATGCAGTTCTTTGTCCTTTGTGTCTCATTATTAGGCTTAACTTTTGTAAGTTTAGCTCTGATAGTGTCTTGAGTTTTGAATGCAGTCGTTATGTTGTATCTATTTCCAATTCTTCTCATTTTCTCCGACAATCCTTTTACATAAGGAATTACGGTTTTAATGGTCTGATTTATATCTGTTGCTTCAGGTTGACTTTCTCTTGTTCGTCTAGCTTTTTCCAATATCTTTTTGGGGTAGTCATTGCTTCTAAGAGTTATCGAGATGTTATTTATTTCTTCATTTTAGTCTTCTTCAGTGCAACAAATATTTATTGCTCTATCAAATAAACATTTTGCTACTCCCAATTCAGTGTTTGGTTGGTGGTTTGAATCAAAATGTAGATATTGTCCTGTGTTCGTTGGCTTTTTATACACAGTGGTTTTTGGGATTCCATTTTGTTTATGTACGAGTACATCTAAGAATGGAAGTTGTCTGTCTTTCTCGATTTCCATTGTGAATTTAATTGATACCTCTTGATTGTTTAGATATTGAAGGAATCCATTTATAGTGTCTCTTCCATGTTGCCAAATAATGAAAGTATCATCTACATATCTTTTCCACAGTTTGGGTTTATGTACATATTTTTCTAATGCCTTCTGTTCGAAAATTTCCATATATAAATCAGCTAAAATTGGTGATAGTGCTGAACCCATGGCCATTCCAAATTCTTGTTGATAAAAGATGTCTTCACATTGGAAATATGTTGTTTCAATACAAATAGAAAGCATTTCCATAATTGCATTCACGCTTAGCGTAGTTCTTTCACTAAGGGTTTGATCTTCTTCAAGCTTTTTCCGAACTATGATAAGTGTTTTATCTGTCGGAATATTAGTGAACAACTGCTGATGTCGAATTCGTGTTTCTTATCATCGATGATGAATTACTTTTTAATGGTGATATAATTTTCAGCAGAAATTTAGCGAATTGGTGGCATGCTGAATTTCTTGAACTCACAATTGGTCTAAGAGGAATATTTGCTTTGTATTTTTGGTAGACCATATAAATGTGGTGGTTTACTGAAGTGAGGTGTAAGTCTTGATCTAACGAATTGATCTGGAAATTCATTTCGTTATTTATAAAGGATTTTGTAAATCTTGTTTTCAACTGTGGTGGTAAGGTTGCATTCCTTTGCCAATTTTATGCTGGTTCTTTCATAACTTCTAACTTCTTGAAACAATTCGGGCTCATACCGAATGTTTAGTTGATGACGAGATAGGTCTGATTGGAGTTCTTTCAAAGATGTTCTCTGTGAATGTTGTATTTCGGTTTCTTGGAGGTGGAATCTAGTTTTTCTCTCATTTTCCCACAATATTCCTCAGTTATTTCTGTAGTATGTCAGTAGTTTCTGAAAATTTCAGTCTTTTCTTGTGGAGCACGATTTCATAAAAAATTATTTTTTTGCTGCAAAGATAAATTAATTTACTAGAAATTATAGAATTTATATATAAAATTGAATTGAATAATGTAATATTATCGAAGTACCCTTTAACTGCAATGGATATTCAGTGTCAGTGTGAATGTGACAGAATTCCTCCTAAAATATTGGATTATTCAAGGAGTATTGTTCGAGAATATCCATGCATGAAAGATTTTCCTCATAAAAGTTTTCTTTTAAGTCTATACCCACTGTTTGAATGTTCTCTACATAGTACAGTTGGAAACGGCGATGTAAACAGTTTCCCTATCATTATTCACTCTTACTTCCGAGAACAGGAAAAACCAATCAATGAAGGATTCTCTGTTCTCGTTCAACCCCCTTCGTGAAAGCGTGTTGGGGAAAATTACACTTAATTGAAAGTAAATGGCCAGAAGTTCAAAGAACAAGGCCATGGAAATGGAACCCAAGACAATTTGAGAAACGGCGTTTTTATATCGTCGATTCCTAATTGGCGGTTGTAAGGGCGATTGCTTTTGGGAGTGATTTAACGATACGTGAACGTGGCTACTGACCTTCGTCTTCGCAAAAAACATCCACGGCGATTCGAACCCTTGAGGAATTCACCGTTACGAATATTTCATAGGGAATACAGAACGTTGAGGGTTCCTCAAATAGAATTCTCGGTTTGAGATGATCTTATTTGTAGGATTTCTGTCGTTTTGAACAGTAATTGGACCGTTCCTATTATTCCTAAGATAAAATGACAGGAAGTCGTTGTCCACAGCAATAATCTCATTACAGGAAATACAAAAAAGGTAAAAATTAAAACATAAGAGGAAATTCCAGATAAAACATCTTTATCATTTATTTTTACTGCAGAAATGGTGCAGAACTTGTATTTTTCGTTATCAAAAAAGGGTAACAAACTATGACATTATCGAATGATCTACTTAAGTCATGTTTAACTTCCTGTCGGGGGCATAGAGTTCTGAATGCAAATGGCGAAAGAATTGTTTGTGGCGGAGAAATGTCATTTTGAGTGGTGTAGTCGATTCGAAGTTTTGGGGAAATATTTTACTGTGGTAGTTTTCTGATGATTGATATCACTCCCGAAGGAGAATTTATTGCAAATTTCCTGTTGGTAGTGCTCATAAGGAAATCATAAATTATTCTTCTTTAATGAAATCAATGATTGGAGGCGAACAGTTCTCTAACGATCTCGTTTTGTGGTGTATTCCACACCACTTTCCCTACGGGAGGTTATAGGAATTATTGGAATTTTGCTTTTAGCACTTGAGACCTGCAAGATATTGTGCCACCCTTGTTACTGTGTATCGTAGTTAATTCAAATTCACCTGCTGTGGAAAATCTTCCAGAAAACCTTGGCTCAGAAAACGGTCTATTAGGTATTATTAGCACTTGAGTGGCCCAGAAAATGCGTATTGAGCATAAATCCTTGTGCAGCCCGTTTAAGCCTTTTTGGGGCACACAGGCAGCTCATAGTAGTCCTTGTGTCCATGATTATTTTTTAATCGATGGCATTTTTAGTGTATTTCAAGTTCTTGTTGGAGTCTAGAACGTTACAAACTGAGTTTCAGTGCCTATTTCATCATTTGATGAAACTTTTGATATTGAATTTGGTATTTTTTTATTTATTGTTGGTTCTTATTTATATACAGGGTGAGTCTTTGACCACTGCGTTAATTTTAACCATAGATTCTTTACGTCAAAAGAAACACTTTCTTCCTATAACATTTTTCCAAATTTGGCCCCCTTCAAAAGATAGGGTGTTGAAATTTCATAAAAAAATTGCATTTTCACCTGTAATATTCAAACGACAATATCAATTGAAATGATCTCCTGTAGAAGGTTTTTGATAACAGTCATGCATATTTTGGCATCGTTAGATTCATTCCATTTCTTGTGGGTTTCTCACTACTACTCTACAGATTGGTTAAATTGCATGAAAAATAAATATCGTTGAACTAAAGGTCCGTATCTTGTACTTCCTGGAATCATTAGTCTTTTTTGCAGATAAAATCATTCTCCATCTTTCCTCCTAAATTGCACCATTCTTGAGATATTTGAAGTTGAAAGGAATTAAATCGATATAATTTTGTCCAAATTTTCTGTTTTTTCCAAATCCAACTCTGTGCTGAAATGATTCAATAACATGATTTGTTAAATGTTGCAATATTTTATGTCTATATTAAATATTTCTTCAAAAGGTTGGGGAAATCTCTCCAGTCTATGGTTCCACCACTAAAAACTAATAGATGAAATTAACCACTGAACAATTTTTGTCTTACATTCACCACAAAATCTAAATTGCCATTTGCTGTATTCATTATTAATGATGTCTAGCACCTTGTTTAATATTTAATCCAGAGTAATATTCCATAAGAAATAGAGAAAAAGATTTCCTTCACTAACATAGGTACTTCGGTATATTCTCATGACCGTTGAAATAGGTAATGTATTTTCTGTCAGGACCTGTTGAATTGAAGACTTGTCTTTACGAACAGCTGGTTCTTTATAGCTTCAGACTTTCAGGGTCCATCAAATTATATCTATTCTAACATATGAATGCTTCAAATTAAGATCATATGAGTTTTATAATCTTCGAATCCAGTCTCCTTGATTTATTTTGTAGGTTTATAGTTTTTTCACATATTTATTTCATACACCTATTCAACCTGGTACCTACACGAACTTAGGAGATAATAGAATTTGACTAAGTTTTAGTATTTCTGAATGTTTGTTATGATGCATGGTTAATTAAAATTCAATCAATATTGAAACTGGAAGCTATAGGTTCATAAACAAGAAAGATTAGAATAGAAATGTATTTTCTGACCATAATCATTTCATACTGAATTGAATAATTTCAAACTATCGAAATTATTATTATTATTTTATTATAATATTTTCCACATTTTTTAAATAACTGTTGACAGTTTCAAACAGAATCAAAACAACAAGGAACCACAGAACACTAATTTATTGGGAACAACCCACCACAGAGACGTTATTATAACATTTCAATGTGGTAATAATTCACTCTAGTTATTCTGAGAAAAATTATAACTGAAGATCGATAATGATTACAGATATTATCTTTCATTTAAAAAATTATTAATTTTTTCTCTCCTGGGGTTCGGTAATGAATTAATATTCTATGGTCAGGTATTAAAATTTGACATAATCTATGAATAACCATTATTCAATATTTCTGTTTTTGTTTACATAATTAAAACAGATATTCTGATTATAAAAACAAAAATTTGTTCAGTAATTAATTATAGTCTAAACAGAATAGATTCTTACTAACGAAAAACACGTTGTTGGTTTTTCAGAATCAAATGTAGGTGATCAAACCTAATTTCTTCAAGCAAATATAATTGTACACCTAAATCTGAGAATACTTGTAATCTATTCAAGTAATTTGTTATTGGGATTCAGTAGAGAAAATAATCATCAAGCAAAGTAACATCACTGTAAAATAATTATTCGTAGTGACATTATTCATTGTTGTTGAAGATTTCGAAAAAGATTGCCATATTTTTAACAGTCTCATAGACCTGTTCACTGGTCTCTGTCAAGGAGAAGAAACTTAAATAATGATATTTTCTGGCTTTGAGTGAAAAAAAAGCAATGTGACAACCTCTTGCCTTGGAAGTTTTCATAGAAATGATGGTTTTCATGATTTGGAAATCTTAAGAAGAAAATTACAAATGTATGATGATAACATCCAATAATTCTGAGGTTTTTTTGGGAATTTCTCACTGGGAAGGGATGGTTTATAATCTTGAAGTAGAAAGAAATTATAGTAAACAGCAAAAATATGTTTATGGTGTTGAATTTTTTTTACCAGAAAATTAGTATTTCGTATCTTCCTTCTGGATATGGACCTAATCGGATGAAACATGAGTGAGTGAATCATTTCTTATAGGGAAAATAATGTTTTTAAACAATTCAGATTCAATAGTGGATGCTGTGGAAAGTATTTTTCATTCAAACTATACTGGACTACAGAGGGGTATTTGCCCAATGTGAAAACTTTCAACGCAGCTGAATATAGAAAAACCGTAATGGAAAAAGTGTTTCTTTTGATCTCAAGAATCTATGGTTAAAATTAACGCAGTGGTCAAAAACTCACCCTGTATATGTGAATATTTTGATAGTTTATTGGTATAGGACATTGCTGCAAACGGTTTCTAGATTTTGTGAGTTCAGATGAACGTATTTTGTTGAGGTTCTCCGTGGGTATTGAAGAACAGAAATATCGTTCTAAACCTACACAAAAGTGGCGCGACTCCGGTAAATCATATACACACAGCAGACATTTCTTATAATCATAGAGGTACGTTTGTCCAACGATTTTTCCAATTGAAATTTACCGGAATTAGCATTTTAAACCAATATATATACTAATTGAATAAAAATGGTCAATTCAAAGTATTTGCATCATAAACCAATTCTTAATTATATAGATGGTTGAAGGTGACTCAATTCAATTAGGCACTCCCCAAAGTGAAAAGCAATTAATATTGAATTTAATGATTATTGTAAGTCAAGAGTCAAGAGTTATGGATACATATAAGACCATGGAATCTTTAAATAACCTGCATTACCATTATAACCCTCAGGAAGATCTATATTGAACATTTCAAATGCGAGTTCCGTTCCACCTAACATCAACATTATTTCTTGTCACTCATGTCTACTTTGAGAAATCTCTAATATGGCGTTAATACATGTTCCCCCTAACAAGAAATTGAATTGCTGAAGAAGCTGAAGAAATCTACCTCGACTTAAAAACGAATATTAATGAAAAATTTTCTATTCAGGTATCGAAACGCAAACTTCATTCCGCTTAGCCCTCGCGATAGAGCAATTTCAAAGAACCATTTCAGAAATCGATCTCATTAATTCATGAGCTGAGACATCAAGGAAATATCCTGATCGTGAGGATGTCAAGATAGGCAATTCCAGTAGCAATTCAATTGATAGCAGGATTCTTTCAACGGCGCTTCTTCTTAAACTGCCGCCTTGGTGAGTAACTAATGGTTATTGTTGTTTGTCAGAGGTACAGATCCATTCCACGATTTCATCTGAGAAAGATTCAACGTATTTCTGAAGAACCGTATTGTTTTATTCGATTTACTCATGGATCTCATTGGAGAAAGGAGAATTTTTTGGGCGACATGGTATCCTAATGAAAATAATTGGAGTATAAGGGAATGATAAAAAATTCTGAAGAAGATATTGGAATAATCATATGATGTTGGGAGTTAACAGTATTTTGATTTGTCACAGATCTCAAAGCTAAGTTTCACCTTGAGAGTTTTCAGCTATTTGTTTAGTTGATATCACTAGCTCATTCACTAAAACCCCAAAGAATAAAACAATAATAATAAAAGAGCTTGAAGATGATCGAACACGAAGGGTAAATGATTTCTCTGTGCAAAAATAACACATTTTTAAGATACTTTTTAACAATTAAAATTTAGTTTAATTGTGGGTTCACTCAAAAGGATATTGGAAATAGTTTAACGAGTAACAAAAATCCCCCTGAACGCCATAATGATAAAACACAAATAGATTAAGGGTATACGATAAAAAAATGTTATTCCCCAAGTCAAAGTTATCGGAATGAACGAGAAGAATTGAAAATATCCTGTAATATACTGTATATTAGTGTGCGCATGATTGATTGTATCAGTCTTAGGATATAAGGATTAACATTCGTTCTATAGTCAGTATTTGGTAGTAATCTTAGTTGAGTAATAGTATTCGGAAAATAGTTATAATTAATGGATGTATGCGGAAATAAGTGTAAAATAAATCAAATAAATTAACATAAAATATAATATTTTTTTCATTTCACATTTCAAATTATTTCAACAAAATCACACAATGAGTGTAAACTCCAAATGATCACCATGAGCAAACTTGACTGCAAGAAACTGAGAACCTCGTCTTCAGATGTTATTTTCGGCATCTCAAAATCTATAATCATATCCCACAACAAATATCAGATGACAAATAACTTTTTGTGTTATTTTCTTTCACAATATCGAAATGACAACCAGCAACGTTGTGATTCTAAGAAATGTCGGAAAGTAAGGGTAACGAAGTGGGAAACTGAAACTATGGCTAACGAGTGACTAAATAAATATAAATATAGACAATTCTATGAAAATTATTACTGTTGAATATACAAAAAATCCGAAAATCAAGCCGTCCTCTTTTGTTTTCGATGATTGCACAAATAATAAATATAACCTTCAAAAGTGAACTAAAATAATGAAATTCATTGTAGTTCTTTTGTTCAATTAATGAAATTTTTAGTTTAGTAAGGATGAATACGGTTGTAGGAGTAGTATAATACACAATTCCTCCCCTTGAAACTCTTTTTATGTTAAACAATATTGTGTTAGTTCAACTTAAATTTGTTTCTTGAATTAAATTTTTAGGATATCAATGCGGAAGGAAATCTGCTACTTGGTGCTTCTTGAGACACAACTTTTTTATTGCAATAATGAGAAAACACTATGTAGAATTGGATGAAGGATGCCATCCTGTGTTTGCAGCAGGCATTTGTATGGGTGTAATTCAATCCACTCGACATACAGGTCACATGAACCCGACACCATTCCTGCAATTATCTAATATGCGGCAGCGCGGTCGACTTAGAATTTAGGGATGTTGGGATAAGTAGAAGCTACTAGGTTTCCATTCGGGTAGGGAATTTCATTTTAGCTGATAACTTTGATTAGAACGGTTTCCGAAGCTTGCTAGAGCATCCTCGTCTTTCAATTATACCTCATTGTAATGCTGAAGTTCAGAATCCGTCAGTTAATTGTGTGATGACACTTTCCATTGTGAGGGTTTAAGAACGAACTTCAAAAAAATCATTGAACTGGTTCGTCTGAACCAGTGTGGATCAATGATATAAATTTTTAAAGAACTCTATGCAACCCTTCTCATATTCTCTTTGATATTTCTCGAAACTTCCCACTTGTTGATAACTCACTGGATATTTGAAACTAATATTATCAAGAGTGACTCATGTCATGACTTATTTTCTGATAATTTATTATAGAATGAAATAGATTAATTCAATATTTTTCATATAATGAAGAGCTCACTCCATTAATATTCATTTATTGAAGGACATGCTTTCATCACAATTACACAAATTCGATTCCAAAATGAATTCGTGCTGTTAAACCGCGAAATGAAGTACCATCGTTGAAACGTTGTTCATTCGATAGATATTTTCGAATTCACTCCATTAAATGAGCTATAAATTACTTCAATAGCGCCATATCCGCTATTCGAAAAAGAGTAAACAGGATTTGTACACCGTTAAGATGATTGATATTCCCATTAATATTTCTAACTCTCCTTCAATCCCATGATTTCGTTTCTGCTCACAAAATTCACCATCATTAAAAGTATGTTGAAGCGGCTTTATCTCTGTGTTCGGATATCTTTGCAGGTTCAGAATGCAATTTAATTTATTTACTTTCCTCTTTTATGTTTAGGCGGAAGGTTTCTTATTATGAGTCCACAAGAACAACTGAATTGGACTTTAATGATTATGAAATTGAGTCTGAATCATTTCATGTTTCTCTCATAAGCCTTCAGTCTATAGGCCATTCAACAAAACTAAGGACATGTAAATTATTACAAGCTTTACGTTGTTGTTAGATCGTGTCTAGGGAAAATACTGAAATACATGCTCACTGCTCCAGCTTGAATAAGACGACGCCTAACATTTGCTGACACAGCTTCAAACGTTTCACAGAAACACATAGGGTGAAGTTAAGAATGGATGTGTGGTTTGTGGATGTGTTGGTTCATCAATAAATTGTTTAAGACCATAAGATTCTATGCAACCAGTGAAACTCGTGTCAACGAGTTGATCTTCATTTATATCCCCCGCGATAACTATATGTCCGTAATGAGAAGATGCGACAGACAAGAAATCATCCAAACAACGAATCTCTCTAGAAGATAGGGAGAATAGGGTCCGGCCGAATATATTCAAGTTTTACCACAAAGTTTTCATCTGGAAGTAGAACCCAATCTATTGAGACTATTTTCAATCCGATATTCGAAAATTACCGACATTTCGGATAACTAATATATAATAACTAATATAACTAACCGATAACTAATATATATAAACTAATATCTGAAACTCCTGACCTCATGTCAGTATTTTCATTTATTCAAGCGTTTTCTTTTGGCGTTCAAACATTTCTTTCAATTTGGTCGAATTAAAAACGGATTTTAAACTACTCCATCTATTCTGTCCAGAATAATTTGGCGAACAATGAACATATTCTGCAACCAAATGAATTCCACTTCAAACTCGTCATCAAATAGAAATGTAGGAACAAAAGCCAGCAGTGAAAGAGAAAATTCCATCAGATTTTCCCTGAACGCGAAATATTTCATGAAAAAAACCGTTATTAATTGTTAGCAATCCTGCCATTGTACGTGCAATGACTAGAAGATTAACAGTTACAATTGGGGTGGACAAAGAAGAGAATAATGTGTCGTTTTAAATTTCATGCAGCCTACACATTCACTGCCCCAATCAGGGTGCAGATGTTTTTTTCAGCTGACTTTCATAACTTCAGCAGTAAAAAGCTCATAATAAAGGGTGATTAACGAATACAGCGAGAGTTCCGTGCAAACCGATGAAAAAGAATTCAATTAACTTTTTTATCGAATTATTAGGTCGGCTTAATAAAAATTCACCTACACTGTGAGTTTATGGGCCGTTAAAGAGGATTCTGTAGAATGAAAAGTTTTATGCATGGGAAGTGTTCTGGTTGTTTAATCAAATCCTGTGAGTTTTACTTGAAGGTTATTGCTCAGCAATCGCAGCTATTACTCTCCATTACAGCTAGGGTTGCTCGGGTTTTATATGTAAAGTCCTCATTGAATCCAAATGAAAGTTCAGAAAAAAAAATTAGTAGCTGAATTCCCAGAAATAATGGAGTACATTATAATTAGTTGTTTTAGATTTTTATTGAAAATGGTATTATAATCGAACAACAGCATGGTTTCCTGATCTGCTGGAATACCTCCAGCATTGGACCGCGTCCATCTTGACTATTGTCGAGCCTGCGATCGGGTTCTTTATAGACGTTACTTTTCAAACTCGATATCTTGGTGTTTTGGAGTTGCGACGCTTGTTTGTTATTAGAAGATAGTTTTGTGTTGAAGTTGGTGATTCATAATCCTTTATCTTCATGTATGCGAATGACATCAAGCTCTTTATGATTTACGCTTTCCTCTGATACTATGAAATGACCAAATTCGGTTTAGCCAATGGCATCACAAGTGGTTTCCTCCTATAAACGTGGATGAGCGCAGCGTTGATCCTTTTAGATTAAATGACCCATGGAGTCGATATCTAATTGATGTGTCTTGGTCAGTTCATGTGAGCAGTGTATCCTCTAGATGCAAGAAATGATTGCACTATTCGTATTTCGCTAGATTTTCAGTCGAAATATGCAGACAGCTTTACACACATACGTTCAACGAATTCTAGAGTACATTGACCCCACCTAATCTCTGACCAATAAGGTTTGTAGGGTATAAGAAGAAGAATTTTCCGTGCATATGAAGATAAACTCAGAAAATTTCAGCTCGACAAGTTTAGTGATCGTAGAGTGCGTATGTATCTCATTAAGCACTATCAGAGTATGTATGCTTTCATTGGTGAAAATCTGGATAACACCTTCATGCTAAATGAAAATGACCTACGTGGATACCAATTCTAACTCTTCCATTCTTTCTTCCGTGCCCGTGATTGGTAGTTTTTCATTCCGACTCGAGTATGTGCGAAGTGAATCTCACTACCAAAACTTGTTGCCTGCTCTCAGAGTGTTAATAATATCAAGAACAGATTGGACGCCTTCTAATATATTTTATTTTTCACTTGTACATTATATGTTTATTTTATCTTAGAAAGGGTTGCTATAAATACACTCATTATGCCCGTGGGCATTTTAGCGGGCATTATGGATCATAACGCCCGCTCGTTGTGCGAGAAGCAAAATAAGCTAGAAAGAAATTATTTATTTCGCAGAATTTTAATACTAAAACAACGACAACTCAACAAACGAAAACAAAGTCTTTCTTAATTAAAATTAAAAGTGCAGTTTTCGAATTTCCCGGAAAAATTCTTCAATCGTGAATCTTGGGATGTTTTCGAAACCTGAGGAGCGAAAACTTGACCACAAGTACTTGGAAGTTCGTTCACAAGAGAACCACTAGAGAATTCATGAGAATCTGTTACCGAATTCACAATCATCGTCGATATTTTGTTTTTGGAAAAAATGCTCTGCTCTATGTAACCTTCCGCCACAGATACATTCTTCCATCTTCCGTGTATTTTTAACGTTTCATATGATGCACCAGCCTCAGTTAAAAGAGTTGCTGAAGTCCGTCTCAAACAATGTCCTGTATATTCATTTGCATTATCCAATTTTAAGTATTTGGCAATCATCGAAGGCACACTTTCTATGGTATTTTTGCCAACAGGTTGGATGGTGCACCGACCATTTCGGAACGTGAGGAAAAATCTAGGATTCTTCACTCCACCTACCATTCGAGAGATATCAAACAAGTGATCTCAATGAGAAACACTACCTTCTCCAATAATGCACATGAATCCACGGATTTATTCTATCCGAGCAGTGTTAAAAATACGGGCAGGGAATTCAGAGTAATATATAACCCTTGAAGAATTACTTATCATCATTCCTGCATTGCAGATTCCACACAGCTGGATACTTTTTCTGATGAAGAACTGAAATACTTCTCTTGATAGATGACCGAAATAATTCCTGACTGACTTCAGAAATATTATCTGACCCTTCGGAATCGAATTTTGCTGATTCCTTTCTACCGATTAGGAAACATCTGTGGTTCAATCAATATTCCCCAGAATTCATTATGATCGGAATTCGTTTTTCTCATTTAATCATAAAGAAATTGAAGCTGAATCGAGGATATATAAAAAAATGGAAATTCAGAGGTATTATGAGATTTGGGAAGTTCCTGTTTCTTTTTCATTAAAGTTTGTTGTGCTTCGATTAAAAAGATTATCAGCGATATAGTTCAATTGAATTTGATATATATTATTTGTTCAAGTATGAAACGGCTTAATAAAAAATGTAGAAAAGCAGTGACGTGATGTCAGTAGCTTTTGCGTGCTTGTTCTTAATCGACCGACAGGACAAACCAAGGTTAACCACGGATTCTTCATTCAGTAGCCAAACTCGTTATCCCAGAGATAAAGTCAATTTTTTCAAATATCCCTATAGTTCTCATGTAGCTCTCACTAAATTCTTCAAAATTTCAAATTCATAATGGAGCACTGGCTCGTGACAATGATCTCATCCAACCTCATTCGCATAATAAAATCCACGATGAGTTAGGTGAACTTTTAACGATCATTTCCACCGATTTCACTTCTTAATAACGATGGATGAAACTCCAACAAGTCTTTCCATGGTTAGAAACAAGGCAACTCTATAATACGCTTAATGAAACTTCAATGTCGAATTAAGGGACCCGCTAACAAGGGTGATCGATCAAAAGAAGGGAAGGAAGTCTCCTAAAACCCTCAAGAATTTTTTCTCGAACTCTTTAATTAACATCACTCAGAACTTGTCCGGAAGTTTGAAGGGTAACAAGTGGATCGGGATCTATTGAAATCTCGAAGACCCTAAAGACCGAGCGAAAACGAAAATACTTACGAACCAAAACTCACACCGAAACCAAATGACAGTCAGTAGTTTTGTCAATGAGTGCAATTAATAAGTATCTGAAGTTTACTGGAAAATGTAGCACCTAGATGCTATGAAAGCGAAAGCGACTAAATATTCGAAGAAGAGAATCACCCATAATTCTACATGTATAAGATCACTAGAACACCCTTTATAGCATGTGGTGCAAGCAGAAGTTAGTGACGGGAGCCCTACAATTTGGTGTATGACATAAAAGCCTAGGGAAAACCACAATCAAAAAACCCCAGACTCGACGAATAACTGTTGTATTGTTCACAAAAATATTGAATGGTGAATGACTTCAAGGTTAATTAATAATCAGAGAGGATTGTTGATTCTCTATGGAGGTTCTGAAAGTATGAGATCATTGGATTCTTAGTCGGTTGATTTCTGGAGCGGAGACGGTTGTGGTTGGCGTCTTCAATATCTTGATGTATTGGCAGAATTCTATTCTCCATTATATTTATGTATATTCGAGTAAGGATATCTAACGTCGTAGCCTTGGGGGTTGGATATGGCTCAATACTGGGAGTCACTGCGTGGGGTCGACTTAATTACGCCAGTGATCATCCTCATGGTATTATTAAGTGGGGCGTCGACCTTCTTAACGTGTGGACTGTCAATCCAAACTGGCACATTATTCAGCCGTCGAGTTTGATCCCATCAAATCGTATGTTAAGTTCTTCTCTCTTGGTCTGTTGTCAGGATTTCCTCAGATTGTTTGATCGAACTACATCCTGTTGCAAATACCCAATCGTCGGTGTAACCGATCTTATCTGACCTGGTTTCCGGCATATTCGCTATTGTTGCGATATTCTCGCAACAAAGGACAGTTCTTGGAATTTGGGGTAGCAGCCATCACTTCCAAGAATGCCTTCTGTCGGACGGAATTTTGGAAATCCCTAAATTTAGCTACCTGAACTTTTGTACACGTCCGAACTCTTTCAGTTATTAAAATTCATTCTCTCTACACCTCTCAAGGTGGTGAGTACTCCTACAAGTAAATTCATTCTCTCTCAAGACGCTCTCGTGCACAGTACTTCAAGTAAGTTCTCTCTTTATCAATTTACTTTCACGAGTCCATAACGGCACTCAGAACTACAAGTTCCTCTTAAAATCTCTCAAAATAATCTGTTTTCGGGTCAGTTAGTTACCCTAGTTCATGTGTATGTGAATTACTCAGTTGAAATTCTCTACGTGAAAGAAAAAGGTTGTGAATTGTGAATCTGTGAAGCAATTACATATCGCCAAGGCACAATTCATCAGTGGAAGCTTGTGAAGCCTTATTCAAAGTGCCTGCACCATATTCTGAGAAATCTGACGATTGAAGCAGAGCTGTGGTGAACTCAAACAACAAATAAGGTCAGATCTCTTTATCATTTTATATTACCAGAAGTGCCCTAGATTGAGCAGAGAACTTCAAATCCTTGGTTATTATAGACACCTAAAAACTCTTTCTGTGAGTGTAATCTCAAGTGCCGAACATTGTGTAACTATTCTTATCTGTGAATACATAATTCTATTTTAACTACAAACTTGTTTTTACTCACCTTGCAAACATCTTTTCTACCAAAGATAATTTTGGATCTACTGTTATAGTATAACCAGCGACTCATTAAGCGGGTGATTATTATTATTTCTAATTTTGTACCCGCACAGCTATATATAAACTGAAGAGAAGCGGAGCAAGCACTGATCCCTGTGGCAAGCCATCGTTTTTTGGTGAGCTGATGTCGGTCCCCATTATAGCTTGAGAGCTTCGATCACTAAGCATGTTCAATATCAGCTGGGTTATACGTTTACAAAGAATTATTCTGAGAAGTTTGTATAGATATCTCTCTTTCCATACGGTATCAATATATATTCTTTTGAACTTTTGGCTTACAAAACAAATAAATTACGGTATCAATCAATTCGTATCATAGAAATGCATTGATTATTTGAAAAGTGTAGTTCAAGGAAAAAATTTTTCAATAATCCGAAACTACTCTTTCAATCTAGCCGAATAACTAATTAGTCAGGAATACTCATTCCTCATACCCACCCCGAGAATTTCATCTGTTTATCTCATTCCGTTCAGACGTTATCAAGCAAACGGATAGACGAACAGAAATATTCGAATAATACAAACATTTTGGCAAATCTATAAGTACTCTGTTCTCAGATACCAGCACCAATAACATATTCATCGAAAATAACACAGATTGACAACCCTTACACAGTTTTTTGTTGCAGGTTGCGAATGCGTCGTGTTTTCTGCCACCTTTGGCAAAGAGAAAGGTGTTTTCAAAAGTCCAGACTTCCCGAAGCCCTACTCCACGAACATCGACTGTTTGCTCTACACATTTCTCGGCAGCTCGGATGAAATCATAGAAATCAATTTCATGGATTTCGACGTACGTGGAAGAGGACAGATGGAGTAAGTATACACTAGTTCGTGAACTTTCTTGAACTAATTCTTTTCGTTGATGCGGCAAAGCTGCTCTTTTATTTCTGAGATCGTTACGCATCAGAATGTTCCCATCTAACCGATTGTATCGGGAATCATGGAAGAGAAAATAAAGTTAATGTGAATTTCGAAGTTTCAGCTATTCTTTCAGGTTATTCGGAGGGTAAAGTTGGAATAGTTGCGGTCTTTTCTTCGATGTCTATTTGCTTCTGTTGAAGGAAATTTTGTGTTTTCATGAACTCACAGGGTTCATCTAACCGATTGTATCGGGAATCATGGAAGAGAAAATAAAGTTAATGTGAATTTCTGAAGTTTCAGCTATTCTTTCAGGTTATTCGGAGGGTAAAGTTGGAATAGTTGCGGTCTTTTCTTCGATGTCTATTTGCTTCTGTTGAAGGAAATTTTGTGTTTTCATGAACTCACAGGGTTGAGTCGATTCGAAATTGTTTTGTAGAATGGAGGAGGTGTTTCGATTCGAAGATTCAGTTGAATGGCAAGATTTTTGAAACTAGTAGGAAGATTGTAACTGACTAGATTCATTTTTGTACTGTAGGATCGAAAGTGTTATCCCTACTTATGCGTTTCGTCCCTGGCGCACACATTTGGACTCATCAGTATGGCTTGTGTGCGCCATGCCATAGACGCAGGGGTTAGAAGTTTGAGGGAGCCGCCGGGAGTTGAACCCAGTACCTAGTCGGTGTGAAACTTAAGCGCTTACCTCTAGGCCACTGAAGCGCTGTGAATTAAGCTATGCGTGGCTATTATAGAGTGCCCCCAAGAGAGCCCTACACACTCCCCTGCCGCTGACAGAGTGCCGCTACATTACGAAGTAATTTCTGTAAAATGCATGTCATTTCAGTATCGAAGAAATTTTGGTTCACTTATTCAGAAAAAATATCAACAGAGTAGCAATGTTTGTAAAGAACTCGACAATCGATGATAATCGTTGCAAACTAGGTCGCAAATACATGTGTAAACATGTTGGTCATACATTTATGACGTAGGGCAGAATTAAAGCTATTTTTTGAAACATGATGATATCACTGACTGTAAAGTAATGTCCGCAAATTGAGGTTACGAGACGTTGAGGAAATTCGAGATACAGTGGATGGGTAATAGCACTTGATAAATAAAGATGATTGGTCACTGTTTGGGAGAATTCAAGTAATAAATGTTCAAAAGACATGAAATATTTTGTGCCTTGTTGAGAATGCAAAAGACTTATCATCCGAGTTGTGTGTTGGAAGTTCTTGGGATGTATGTGTCTGACAAAGACGAAATATTTTGTTGTGATTCTTCAACATCAAATAAATGCAGAAGCAAAAAGAATGAAAAATTGAGGACTCGACCAATTCTTTGAAATAAATTTTGCTTCGAAAAAACGATCAACAAGGAACAGGCATCTATAACAAACTTTTCCATTTTCAAAATACATTGATCACTCTGAAATAGAGCCTGATCTGAATGATGGACACGGGGGTGTTTTGACTGTCCTCACAAAAAATTACTGAGTGAGTATCAAACGAAGGAATTGAAATACCACGCTAACATAATCGACATACTAAAAAACCGTTTTAACAATTTGGAAAATATAATTGAGTTTGAAGATAATTATGAAAACAAGAGTGAACAACAAAAGAAAATGCTATCTACCGATACGTCTAATGCTAAGTTTGTTTATCCACATCAGATGCATCTTTTACCTACATCTCAAGTGTTTTTTAACGATATTATTCGGTTCTTTCACATCTGAAGTAGCGTTTGTCATTACCAGATGGAATGCTTCATATCACATTTTTCACATCTGAATCTGAAACGAGATTTAAACAAAAAACTTTTTGCTATTTTAGAATTTCTGTGGACTTAACTAATAGCTAGCGATCATGTTGTGCTATGTCAGTTAAAACGACTAACGTGAATAACAAGTTTTTCTGATAATGTTTTTTGCACATATGATCAATGGTGAAATTTTTGAAGTGAAAGAGATCCTAGAGATAGTAAATATGATGAATGACGGTAAGCTGATTCAGATATAATAATTTATGATATAATATTAACGTTGATTTCTTCTTGATGAATTGATTAATTTAATTTTTATATTTTAGATAATCAATAACTTGTATCCTATTTGGAGGCAATGTTGAAACAGTGGAGACTTCAAATAATGACAGTATGTCTACCTGGAAGTTCCCTTGGCAGCCTCCAAATTGAAAGAATTTTATAAGAAAGAGATGAAGAAAGTTTCAACGTTATTGATAACCAACAAGCAGAAGGTTATTGATTCTTTCAAAGCTTAACAAATTATTCTGTTTTGAATATTTGCACCTTGTGCTTTCCTGGATTTTGATTCGTGACGATGATTATGCAAACAGAGTTAATTAAGAGTAACCCAAAAATATCAATATCGTCCTTGCAATCTTTAACTACTCATCGTTAGTACGTCGTAAAATTCAACTTCAACAAATTTGTTCAGCCTCGGCAAGGTATGTCAAATTCGGTAAGATCCTAACTCCGGCAGATTTGGTTCAGTTCTCCGGCAACTCTGGCAAATTTGCTGCGAAAATCAATTTCATAAGTACCGATAATGTTCCACAGTTTCCAGCGATCGCAGAATGTATTGACTCACAGAATGAAAAGAGGGAAGGAAAAATCTCCATGTGTTTGAAAAAAACTCAATGGTACAGATAATTCGATAAAGAATTTATCAGGGAAATCTCGAAACAGGGAAACGTAAAAAAACTGATTATTGAACAACAACAATTAGGAAGGTAAGTTGATTCATCAGACATCTTTCCGAAAGACACGTGGAGAACTAAATATGATGGTCTGAAAAAGGAACCACGAGACCTTTGCCATCTCTTTTACACAAAACAATGGAATACGACAATTTAAAATTGAATACTTCTTGGCTGATCAGAAACTGGACTTACGGAAGATTAAAAAAACAAACTCTCTTTGAAACTTAATTTCAATTCGTGACAGATCACACACAAAATAGACACTTGTACTTTCTAATATTTTCACACGAGAAATAATGCAGAATCGAAGAAGGTCGATCGAAGTCAACCCCACAAGTCTCTATCATGCGCGTCACAGAAACACAGAGATCTTACTATGCGGGCCTCGATACCATTTTTAACGAAGATATTCGAAGTAATCGCAAGCGGAAAATTCGCCCGTTACAGAAGATTTCAGTTTTGTGAATTATATTGATCATTCGTTACCTTCAGAATTGAATCTGATCGATAATTATTAATGTACTGCAGTGGATCAGTTCATTTCACCAATGAAACGGCCGAAAAGACCTATATCATTTTGTAGTTGAAATACATATTTAACTTGGGTGAACAGCGGGCTTACACGGCATGTGCTGAAAAAATTCTTCTGCTATTTCATATTTACCACTTGAAAGGATTTATGCTTTCCAGGAATGCTCTGTTCAAAGATCTAAAAAGGATCACACACAAACTCACGTCATGGATGTACTAAATCGTGCATAAAATGGAGTACCTACTTTTAAAATCTAAAAATAAGGTAATGATACGCCAAGAGGGAAACTCATGAGATTATTTCGGCGGTGAAATACATAGGAAGTGCTTCATTTCCGATCCGTAAGTGAAACGTTCGGCGTCCCATCCATTTCCCAATTACTTTTCCGAGGAGGAGCCGAATAAAACCGGAATTTTCAATTTCCACTTTGGTGTTGGTCGTGGATAGAGGAGAATAATTTAATCATCGGGATCATCGAAAAGTGCTAATGTCCGAATGGCGTTATGCCCTGATTTGTATGCGGTTTCTGTTCTTCTGATGGAGATTTTTCGAGATGGAATAATTGGAAATGAAGAAATACCTATTGCCTTCTGATAAGGGTATTTCCATAGAATAAAAAAATTGAAAAGCACCGACTTGAGTTCAAGAGCTTTTGCGAGCATGTTTTAGAGTACCTATTTTCCCGTACTCTAGAACAGTGTGATACTGAAGCAACCACCACGATGAATATACAAGGGGTCCAGAATGGGTATCAGGTATTTGTTTTCGCGCCATATCCGGAACGGATATCCGGAACGGGGCGTCTGAAAGGAGCATCATCTGGCCTCCCAGAAGCCCCGATCTTAGTCAGCTTGACTATTTTGCATGGGGATACTAGCATCTAATTCCATGAACTGCTACTACGTTGCCTTCTATCAAGTTTTTTAAGGAATATACTGATTTCTCCAATTTTTCTACCTTTTCAGAAAAAATTTCATGTGAATTTTGGAAATTAGGTTTGAACGAGTTTGTACGAAAGTAGCACAAACCTTGCACAATTCAGCACCACAAACATTTTATCGAAAATCAAAAAGTGCAGGGCTAACTTCACAACAGTGTTGCCATTCACACAATTCTTCATTCAATCTACTGATATTTTGATTTTTCACCGTTCAAAAAAGACAACTTGAAGTTTTTTCTGAAAGATTATCAGCACAAGTCAGCACAAATGTAGCACAACTCTATGAGATGATTTTATGGAAAAAAGAGAATGTGTGGGGCTATATTTTTTCGAATTTTCCAGTGTTTTCGGAAAAAACTCGATTTTTCAAAAATATTAACGGCACAACTTCATACACGCGTAGCACAATTTTTTCACATATTCCGATTGAAAAAACGAAAGTGCGGGGCTAGCCTTGTAATGGATTTTCGATTTTCCGGAAAATGCGAGGTTTTGCGGCACAACGCAGCACAAGCCTAGCATAACTTTTTACACTCATTTCCGATAAGAAAAAACAAAAGTGCGGGGGCTAACTTTTTGTTGATTTTCCATTTTCTGGGAAATTAAGAGATCCATCTCAAAAATTCGAACGGCACAACTCAGTATACGTCCAGCACAATTCATTTCAGTGGTTAAAACTCAAATTTTCAAAAAGTGCGGGGCTGGCCCATTTTATGCATTTAGTGAAATATCTCGAATACTACTTGAAATAACGAGAAAATTCTGAACAGCACAAACCTAGCACAATTCAGCACAACAAAAATTTTTTCGGAAATCAAAAAGTGCAGGGCCAACTTCACACACATGATAATTTGCGGATACGCATAACGCTTAGATTCAGTATTTACTTTGAATTCACTTTCATTTACTTAGAGAAGTTCAACTAAATAACACTTCATTTTTGTAATCGAAATGAATTCATTACTTTAGTGAAATGAAATAAAATTTTCCTTTTCATATATAAAACAAAAAATCTTTCTTCATCTTTTAATCACCAAACGAAATGTCACATAAAACGAAACCATCTGGTGGCGAAGCGAGTTTGCCTTATCTGCTAGTAACTTATATTAATAAGTGCTTAGTCATTATGTTCTTGAATTATCATATTTGTTTATAACGTTTGATAATCTAATATATAAAATTCTTCTGTCACGGGTGCGTAATCGAACTCCTCCGAAACGGCTTGACCGATTTTGATGAAATTTTTTGTGCTTATCTGGTATCTATGAGAATCGGCCAACATCTATTTTTCATCCCCTAAATGTTAGGGTAGTCTACCCCTAATTTTTTTTTTAAATTTTTAGACAAAATTTTTAATTTCAAATTTTTTATGATACAACATACAAAAATGCATACAATCCTCAATTTTCACCCTTCTACGATCAACCCTTATTTTTTAATAGCCATTTTAGTAATTGAATCATTTTTCCTCTCCGGTCGAAAACCGATCAATCCTCTCTTAATTAGTTATCCCCGCCAGATGTCTACAGGTGTCATTTCTGACCCAGTAAACAGCACGGAGTAGGGATGAGAACGAAGCCGGTCTCCTTTCTTTCTCACTCCCTACACAGTTGTCGGTCATCACAATGTATGTCATATCAATGTATCTCATGTCAATGAAATCGTTTGGAGCAACAGAAATAGTCAGCAATGTTGCAGCAAACGGTCAACAATTTAATTCCATGTTTAAAATCAAAGGCCAAGTTTATCACGAAGTGGGCTCATTGCTGCCAATGCTAAACGAATCTCATAAATTTTTACAAATATACTTTATGGTAGGTAATTATTTTTTTTTCCTATAAAAATGTTTCCTAGAAATAACATACATGGCAAAACAACGTTTGACGGGTCAGCTAGTACCTTTATTTAATGAATATATTCAGTTTTCTTTATACCTCATCGTTTGTTCGTCAAGGTCCAAAATACATGCTCTGTACTCCTTCAGAATAATTGTGGCGTCAATGGACCCTCCTTTTCAAACTAATTATTCATATATACACAGAGGAGCCTCTCTGACTACAGGAGCCGAACGAACTAGATTACATTCTATAATTCAAATTGCGCCTGCTGAGGATGGATGAGAGACATATAAAATATGCATGATTTCACTTTTCTCGAATAAGTGTTGCCTCGTGTAAAAGCTTTCATTTTGATAATGGGAGAAGTTCTAGATTTCGTTTCAAGTTCAGACACAGGAATGAAGGTTCTTGATATAAAAACTAAGTTGGTATTTTTCAATTATAATATATAAAGGTTTTTTGATTGTTCCACCTTTATCATAGTGGTTGTTTATATTTCACACTATGAAGGCAAGAAAAAGTCTTTTAATCAAGTGCAAAAAAGATCCTGACCTTACATCAGTGAATTCAAATAATTGAAAACAATTATTATCAAATTTTCTGTGATGAAGATCAGATCGGATACTGGGTGTGTAAGATAATGACTCACGGATAATTACTTTAAGGTTTCAGAATTACCTTAAGCCTCAAAGTAGATGAAATTCAACATCAAAATTCATGCATCAAAATTACGGTCCATTCAATTTTCACCCTACTCGATGAAAGCATTCATGTGGATAAAGGAATGTGTGAAACACTCGCCTGATTCGAAAACTTCTCTCATAACATTGAACTACGTGTAGAATACTCCGGGAATATTCGTGAATCGAAATTTTCAAATGGCACAATTTTCTACAGAGAGAAACAAATTGGATGATCATCAGGTTGTTAACCAACAACTCTTTCGGTTCGAACCAGTCTGCAACGCCGGTTCGATCAATCATGTATTTTCCGTTCCCGAAAAAACCTATCGGTATGTTTTGCAATATACCAGTGGTGGTTCGTGCCGTTTAGGAGTGGGTCGGCCAGATAAACCATGCATACATATACATTGTGGAAACCACTTATTGGATCACATTCTTTTCACTAATGAGGTGAGATTTTTCAGAATTCATTGACGATTTAAACCATCTTTTGTGATTAATTACGAGAAGTGAAATATTTCGAGACCTGTGAGGAAAAAAAGAATCAACTACTTGAACTATATGAACACATTTTCTGTTCAAACCGTCTGGATTATCTTCTTTATATAAGTTGACCATCTTTTTGTGTTGCTCCAAGGACAGCGCCTTGGCACAAACTTTTCTTTTCTCAGGGTCCACTTGCAAAATACGCCTCTTGGCATTTCGTGCATCCCACGCCATATACACACACGCTTTTATCTGTAGCCCGTACCACACGCATCCAAATCTTCGCAATTTATTCCTAGTGAGCGGGGCCTTTTAGATAGCTCCGTTACTGAAAGCTGTGGGTCGACTGGGCGACGAGGGTGATGAATATTAATTGTAAAAAATAATTCCGAGTGTCACGTCATGTTGATCGAAATAAGCTGAACTCTCATATGACAAGTTACAAAAAAAGATACAGATACAGAGGGCACAGGAAATGATCCGACAGGAAATTTTCGAAGTTTGATTATTGAAATGAATTATTTAAAAGATAATTTGATAAATAAAAAACTTATTTTCAACATATCCTACTCTTTCTTCCCTTCCTACTTTGACGAGTCGTCACTGCTCTACACAATGCTCGTGCATGCACAGAACGCGAATTCCACAGAAAACAATCGAATTTTGGTCCCGAAACAATTCGAACACCATTTTTCACTTTATTATTCAGGTATCGGATTTTGCTTCACGAAGAAATACGATGGAATTTATCCTCGTTAACGTGTCGCACAATTCACGAGTTTCAAACTCCTGGTGTTGTCGGCGTTCGGGATGTGTTCAACTTTAGCCCGCCTTCGAGAAATGTTTGAGATTTTATCATTCTGTCAAAACGTTTTCTATAGATTTAACATGATTAGGGAGATTAATGAAAGCGTGACGGGAATACGGAACTCTAGACGTTAGGATATTATTGAAAATTCAAGGATTCTGCAGGTTAGGACACTCGCTTCACTGTATCTGAATTGACTAATCGTGATTATTATTTTTATCTGAAGGATATCGTAATTTCTGGAAATTATTGAATAAAAAATAAGGAAAGGCACTGGCGTGACTTCAGGAGACGACTTCGTTGAAGTTGGGAACAGCATTTATTTCGATGGGAGGAGTGTTTGATTTGAAAAGTAAGTTTTTTTGTACTACCTATAGTTTTTTTTTTGGCGGAATCTTAGGTAATCAATTCTGAACATCAACTGAAGAAAGTTTGGTGTCATCAGATAATTTGAGATTTACACTGCTCAACAATTGATAGGGATCACTTACTTTTTCTAAATTTATTTCTGAAATATTCACTCCCAGATTATAAATTTAGTCAGATATCAGATTATTTTCAGTTGATAATATGGTTCACATGAGAAAAGAATGAAAAAGTGGGAAAGAAAAGAAGACTTAATTAGGAACACTCAAAATTCTGTGTTTGAATGACATAAAAATTTTATGATGAAACCACAAGAAGGCTGAAGTTTCGGTTAAGCTAGTACCTAGTTGGTCCCTCACGAGCTCGTCTCAAGCATTCTACCCTACGAGACATACTTTCAATCAAACGATTTATAAAATTGTGGGGCAAATTCGTCCAAATATCCCGTAAAGCGTTAGAAAGGTCCTCCAGTTTATTGATCGGTTGTTCTAAGGTTGACAATTGTCTAGACATCTCAGACCATAATACATGTTCAATGCAATTCATGTCTGGCCAGTCCATCCTATCAATAGCATGACTGAATTTTGCACATTGGATTGCAAATCACAGAGTCACTTTGTACAAAACAATATTCAGTGATGAGGCTCAATTCACCAGAGATGGTGTGTTCAATACTCATAACTCGCACATTTGGGCCGAAAATAATCCACAAAGTATAAGACAACAACAAAAATTTTCAGTAAATGTTTGGTGCGCTGTGATAAACAAACATTTGATCCGGCCTCGTTTTTTTGACGGTCGCCTCATAAATGCGATTTATCTAGATTTCTTGCTAAATATCTTACCCGGCATGCTACAAGGAATTAATATTAGAGGAATTTATTTCCAGCATGATGGAGCTGGCCCTTATTTTGGCTTGGAATTTAGAAGTTACCTCGACAATACCTATCCAAATAGGTGGATAGGTCGAGGAGCACCTATTCCATGGCCTCTTCGATCTCCAGATTTCAACCCGCTAGACTATTTTGTATGGGGAAAATTGAAGGATATGGTATATTCTGAAAAAATCCAGTCAAGAGAACTGCTGATGAACAGAATTACCAACTATTGCGATATTTTAAGAAATAATGGCGATATGATTCTCAAGGCTGTATCCAATTTGAACATTCGGCAAGAGAAATGTATTCAAGCTAATGGTTTTCATTTTGACTTACTTCTAAGATAACGTTGAATCAACAATTCATTCGTTCCTATTTTCATTTTTATTAGGTACTCTTTACTGTATTTTAGTTTCTTTCATTTGTTATTGTTTAGTTATGGAATGTGCTTATTCAAGCTCTGAATATTCTTGAAAATTTTCTACTAATACCTTTGCATTTTATATTCAAACATGTGATTTTCAGTTCTCTTCATGGTGAAATATTCAATTTATCGAACTTCATCCAAATTCAAAAATTCATAATTAAATAATTGTTGATGTGACAGCTTTGAGCGATACCACAAATTTAAGCATAATTTAGTTTCTTTCTAAAAAGATAATCAATTATTTGTAATTCGAAATACAAAGTGTTTTTTTCACCCTGAACACTTTGAATGAATATTAATGAGTCCGGCTCTGGAATAATGGCATAATTGATATCTTTCAGACTCGACCTTAGCATGCGCCAATAGCCTCCCAAGTTATATCCGTCAATAAGTTTGGATTTTATGATGGTCTTAATATTTCCATGAAGCTAGAATATCACCCTGTAGCTTTCTAGGGAAAACCAGAAATTAATTTTTTATAGTCAATTCGTAATTAGCTAGTCCAACTCTATCTCTGGTACTCGAAACGAAGAATAAGTCAAACCCAATCGATTGAGATCATTTGGATCGAACGATAGCAGGCTGTTTTCCTAGTTTTTCAACTACATCAAGCGCGCTAAAAATAACCCTTGGCCCAATTGATGGCATTTGAAAACGAGAAATAAATGAACGTTGAATTTCATTCTCTTTCTGATCACACTTTTTCTACGTGTGTTCCTCGACACAATGTATGAAGATGCGACATTTCAGTTTTTATCAACCCCCAAGATTTATTTTATTCAGAATGACGTCTGTCGAAAAAACTTGCGAAGGATGTCAATATCGTGATGTCTTGATTATTTTTGAATTCGTCAACTGTTACTGACGGAAGAAAGACAGCTTACAGATTCCTTTGGGATCCGAACATTTCAGCGCAGAATTGCCTTCACCGATGGCAAATTCAATATCCGCTATGAGGAGAAACCCTCTGCAGGAATCTTCTCTTTTCAGGACCTCGGAGACATAAAAGGATTTGTCCCATCCTATTTATTTACCGAAGCTTTCGATACTTTGATATAGGGTTATGAATTCAGAGGGATTTAGTCTCTTTCTTCCATTTGTGTAGTTGCAGGTCATGCCGAGGGACGGAAATATTAAACAAAGAATTTCTTTGCTGGGGCTGTCATGCACTTCACGACTTTTCAATGGTTTCGATTGAAAACTGTTCACAGCATATGCAGAATGCAAAATGGCTTTTCAATTATTTTCCCGTTCGAATACTTTTGAACTATGAGAGAATTATGATCAATGTATTTCAATTTTAGTGAACTGCGTATGAAATACAAATATTTTGTTTGTTTTTGGCGTTCTTTTTCACCTGAACAGAGCGCTTATATCTATAAACGCTATTCGTCAAAATGTTTAGACTGCATGAGTTAATTTTTAATTTTTGGAGGAACTGTAATTGAACACTCAATTATTATATGCTGGTAAGATGATGCATTGTCACGGTTTCAAAATTCCCGCTCCAGTTAGTACCTGCAAACCGAACTGGTGGCGTTAGTCGCAGTAGTTTACCAGCTTATCTCGTACGTTTCGATGAACGCCGTTGTCGGTGGTCTTAGTCTGTCATACTGTCATTCACTGTCATTCTGTCATGTCTGTGACGTAGGTTGTCAATTACGTCGTTCTTCCCGCATTTTTGGTTGAAATGTCCTGGAGTAATTAATCGCAATTTTGCGGATCTGAACAGGATTTTAACTGAAGCCCTGAGAGAAATCTTATCATGTTGGTTTGGTTTGTTCGTTGGTGAGATTTTTGCGCTTTAGCGGAGTGGCGTATTTGTTTGGAAAAACGACGTGGGATTGGTGAGTTAACCTATGTTTGTCACGAGGTATTTTAGATTTTTGTTCATATTTTAGCATCATTCTGCTTCGAATTGGGAATTATTATTGTACCGTTGCGAGGTACCGCAGATTCTGAACTGTCTTTGAAGTCTTCGAGCTGTCTGTCTAGGCTGTCTTTGAATTACCGTCGAACTGCCGTGGGAGCTGTCTTTGGGGACCTCCACCAGATTTCGCCATCTAAGATACCACACCTGTCGTCTACCCAGGGCGCATTACTGTGAGAAATTGTACTACGTTGGCCCAGGAATATATTTGAGCCCAGTTTCCATCTACGAGACTGTGAGAATAATTATGGGTTGAGAAACTATATATCCTTTTGTACTTCAGTCAAGCCACGACCTAGACTGTTATAGAAGGTTAGTCTGTAGAATTTAGTTAAGATTGATTAGTATCAAAAAGGCCCAATTCAGTGAATACTGTTTAGTACATAAAACCCGACCTATCGAGAAGGTTGCTTAGATATAAGTAAAGAGCTATTTGTAACGATTACCATCGAGGCTCTAAGTATATACCTTGGGGTGATATTACTGTTTGTTTAGTAAGAGATAAAGCATTATATCGAATATTCGGGTTGTGAAGTAAGAACTAGTTAGTGATCTACCTTCTGTAAGATATATCCTCGTTTGAGGGACCTTGTGTATTTCATTTGGGCTCATTATATTATTAAATAATTGCTCTATATTCTTCCTCCCAGCCACTACCTCCCGCTTGTGTAATCGGGCTCGTTTGGCATCCTGAGAGTGCGTTCGTTATTTTCTCTCTTTTGCGACCCTGAGATATTTAGTGTACTTTCTTCTTTTTTTTCGTTGTATTATCATAAAAGAGAGTGGCGCCCCTTTATAAGTAGTCACAGCTCTAGAGCTAGCCGAGGAGGTACTTTGTGCACTCTCTGGAGCCGAGTGGGTTTGGTGACAGCATTGTCACTCATTTTTTTTTGTTTTTGATAATTTCTGCATGGTGATCCATCCATTCGAAGATATTGCGTTATAGATTTTTAGTTCGAATGGCCCCTGATATTTATAAGTTAATGGCGGTATACTTACATCTATAGACAGAAGGAATAGATTGAATGAAGAAAGACACAGAGATTGGGAGAACGTTGAACTTCAAAGTAGATATAGAACTTATAGAAATAATCTTAATATGCTCATAAAGAAAACAAACCATGTTTTAGATTTTACTACCCTAATATGCAAGAGAAAAAAGTTAGAGGTTGTTCCTAAATAGATGGCGAATTTGGATTCGAATTTGTATCGGAAACCTCTTTATTTCAACTAATCGGCCATCGGTTTTTTTAGGAATATGCATTATCTTATGAGTTGGTTTTGGTTCATAATAGATTCATTTATAGCATATTAACAGAACAGAAGGAATTCCAATTATCTTGAGTAGCTTCGTTGTGCTGCATGTAAAGTTATTTGTAGCGTTGCGGAACTATTCGAGATAGTGAGAAATGGTATCTTCACTCGAAGAGATAACCTCAAACACTCCCTTGGAGAAAATCAATTCCGAAGTCAGTTTTCTTTCGATAGGGTTGAACATGGGACCGTTGTTATTTATCTCTGCATATCAGAATGAAGTTTGATAGGAAGAATAGAAATAAAAATTGTTTTCTAATAATATATGATATGCAGAATTTTATTTATTTATTATTGAATGAATTATCACTCTCAAGTACAACTTGGTAATTCTTCAAGCAGATCTCTTTCTCAAGGATTTGTAAATGATTAACAAACATAATATTTACCACATTGTGATAAATACAACGAAAAAAATAAACAATTGAGGCTGGAGAGACATCGCGCACCACGAAGACAGTTCCTTATAATCAATTATGCTATGTCTGTTTCGTCTAACGTCTAATACATCTTATCTTATCCTTCATAATACAATACAATACAACACCTTTTATTTCCAAAGACAATTATAACATTGTATAGGAACAGTCAAAATTTCAGTCCTAACCAAAGAACAAAATTATATGTACAATAAAAAACAGTACAGTACAGTACAGTAAAATTTAAAAATATCGATATGCAAATATCTAAGTCATATTGAAATCTGTAAAAATTCCTCCACACGATAAAAGCATTTCTCAATCAAAAACTCAAATTTAAATCTGTTCAGCGATTTACACGTTTTGATGGCATCAGGCAAATTATTAAACAATAGAGGTCCCAAATGTTGGGAAGATCGGAATGCTAATTTTGATTTACATACATTTGTTCGCAATTTTGAGCAATATCTTGTGTTCAAATTATGCACTTCAGAGTTCTTCTTGGATTTACTAAAATTATTAAAAACATACAAACACATTTCATACAAAAACAGAGATGGTAAAGTTAAAATTCCAAACTTCTTAAAATAATCTTCACAACTATGACTGCGTGGAATCCCCGAATGGAACGTAGACACCTCTCCTGAGCAATAAAAACGTCATTAAAAAATGGCGACCAACCCCAGAAACAGACACCGTATCTCAACCTTTCAACGATATTAGCATGATATACTTGGATTAATTGTTTCTCCATCAAAACTGTACTCAGCTGTCTAAGAAGATTACTTTTGATATTAAATGCTCACAGTGTGGTTTTCAATTCATGTTACCATCAATGTATATGCCCAGAAACTTTGTACTTTCCCTGAATAGAATTGGTATGTCATCTAATGTGATTTTCAAATCACTCACCGTTTTTTGAGCATGATGGAACCATATCAATGCCATTTTTGTTGGGTTTAAATAAAGGGAATGGCTAGAAAACCATTTGTTGATATTTTTAATTGAGCTTAATTAATTAGATTAATTCATCAGAAATCAGGGATGGAATATCGTCTGCAAACGCCGCAAATAAAGCTCCTGGATCAATATTATCGAATTTGTTTATAAATATTGATCCCTGTGGAACTCCAGTCAAGGTACCCAATGATCTCGAATTTACCCGTCGCACATTATATCTTGAGTCAATGGTCTGTATGGAAACATATTGTTGTCTTTCAGTCAAAAATGATTTCATCCACTGCAAGCATCCACCACTAAGACCATAGCCCTCCATCAAGGTCACAAACTTATCATGATCTACATAATAAAACGCCCTGCTAAGATCACAAAAAATTCCAACAGGGCACTCCCCTGCATCCACCAAATCAATAAGGTTCTCATAAAAAAATGTATTGCCGTCATTGTATTTCTCCTCTCTGAAAAGCCATGTTGGTTCTTCGACACGATTTTATTTTTCTTGAGATGAGCAAGTAGCCGTTTCAAAAATGCATATTCGAATATCTTCGAAAAAACTGAGGGCACTGTAATCGGCCTGTAATCTTCTACCTTATGCTCATCAACACGTTCGAATACTGGAACAACTTTACCTCCTACTGAGTGGGTAAAATCATGTATCCTAGGTTCCTTATTGTAACTGAGCCGCAGGTTAGTGAGTGATTTAGTCACCGTTGACTGCCTTAACAGGTCGATGTTCGAATCTCCACACAGTACTGACCTATATTCAAACATCCTAGAAAGGAAGTCGAGTACAGCTGTCGAAGCTTTGAAGAAATCAGATATGCTTCCACCAATATTGAATTGACGACATCGTCTCATAATGCACCCAAGGTTTTTGCTACTTGCACATAGTAGATGTTTTATATGCTCATCAATTTCTTTTTGTCCACATTTACATGACCCAGGTATAACAATTTCATTAGTTGAAGAAATAGTCTATACCATCTTCTTTAAGAAACTTTTCTAGATAACTTGCTAGGTGATCCGATTACACGAAAATTTCCCGTATCAGTTTATCTGTCGATTAATTATCTAATCATCGACAAGACCACCGTAAATTGTTAATTTCACTGATAATCGAAAGTTCGATCACGTCATCCAACTTAATCTCTCAACTTAGGACTTTATTAATCAATATCGCGGTGGCGGTTGGAGCCCTTCTCAATTAGTTGGATCCAAGGAGCAATTGTATACAGAATCCTTCGAAATGTGGGGTGACTTAGAAACTTGGAAGGGAACAGCCAACACTCGGCGCTTTTGGGAACGAGATAATATCAGGTGAATTGTTCATTTTCTCCTCAGATATTGAATGATCAGCAAGCGGTCTTTGTGGGAATTTGGCCTCGGGGAAAAGCAATAGTCGACGTATCTCCAACGGACTTCATAAACCGATTGTTTTGTTGATCAAATTTGAATGGATTCCACTCGGATTTTGCCGGTTTCGATTTGATAATAAGCGGTTTTGTCGAGAAGGGTAAATATCAACATCATAAATACACATAATAATTAGGCAGTCCAGCAAATGATTACGATTATATTGTGTTGAATTCAAAACCAGATCGATCGAAATTTTCATTTATGGATTGAACAATAATCAAAATATGTTCATTTTTCTTCAGATGTATTGTTTCAGACTGCAAATAAAACCTCAACATTTCATTGTGTGAATAACTTCATTTCTCGATTTGGACAAATTAAAAGCTCAATACTACTAGCAAGAAAAAAAAATTGGTTGCCTGTAAAGTCGGTATACGGGCGAAAGTTTTACGTGACAACTCAAGACATGAACCGGTGTGTATGCCTATCTCTCTCACTCTCTCTCTCTCGCTCTGTCTCTCTCGCTCTTAGGCAGGCTAACTGTGCTCGAGTGGAAGGAACGCGTGCCTCTCACTCGTCTCTCTCGCTCTTAGGCGGGCTAACCATGCCCGAGCGCATAACGTGAGCGGAGCGTAACGCAGTTTCTTGAAGTGTCACCCGGCAAACCAATTTATAAGACGTTGTCATGTCAAAATTATTGAAATAAGGCCTTTAGTTATCCTTCCTTTCTTGCAAAAAAATTCTATCACTTCCTTGCTGAAACAATAACTGAGATAATTAAGAGCTTTGTCAAGACTCCTGCGGTATGTCCGACGAAGGAAATTGAGAAGTTATTCTATTCAACCACTCTTCTATATTCTAATAATGATCTAATGATAGTTCCTATAAGAACGTTATTCAAGAAAAATGATACTGGTGACTTGAATAACTACAGATCTATACAGGATCTTTCACAAGGAATCTCACCCTTATTTATACGGGAAACTACTGAACGTATTTACATGAAATTCATCACTCATAAATATTTAACGATGCTGATGAAATCTAAAATATTTTCAAGGCATGAGCACCTCCGGTTTTTCCGGAAATGACGTCAACTTCCATTTTTCAAATTAGAACACCATTTTTACATTGCAGAAATAGATTCCTTAGAAAATTTCAAGTTAGTTTAATGTAACATTTTTCAGTTTTGGTTGGAAAATTCTCTCTGAGCGGGAAAATTCGAAAAAAAATCGAAAATAGAGCTCCACTGAAACAAGAATAACTTCGAGGTTTTTGGATGGAAAATTTACATTTTTGGAATTTTTCAAGATGTAAGATTGATGTTTCCACTTTAAAAATCGAATTTGCGATTCATGATACAGGGGGTGAAAAAATCGCTTTCAAAGTTAGGGATGACAAAATCGTGAATAAACAATTTTTTCAAATTAGAACCCCATTTTTTTATGGCAGATATTGAATCTACGTTAAAAAATAATGTGAGTGTATGCATCACACCCTTGCCCTAAAGTGGATATTTTCTGAGTTATTCACAAAAAACTGTTTTTCGTCTTGAATTTTCAGCTATTTCTTTTCCCTTCACGCCAAAAAGATGAAATTTTCAGGAACTGTTACTTAAACCATGTTTAAGATTTTACTACCCTAATATGCAAGAGAAAAAAGTTACAGGTTGTTCCTAAATAGATGGCGAATTTGGATTCGAATTTGTGTCGGAAACCTCTTTATTTCAACTAATCGGCCATCGGTTTTCTCTCCAGTGATAAATGAATAATTCCTTAGGGATGACAAAATCGTGAAAAATCAATTTTTTCAAATTAGAACCCCATTTTTTTATGGCAGATATTGAATTTACGTTAAAAAATAATGTGACCGAAAGTTTAACCGATCCACACAAATTTCATATGAGTATGATGGGTGCTATATTTCTTGTGGAGTCTTGAACATATTGTAACTCAATAGTCGAAAGATTGAAAGTATTTTCAGCTGGACACCCTCATCCGTAAATCTTCCTTCTTGAGCCATAAAAGCTCTGTCCAACTCTGGCGTCGAGGAAATAAATCATCAGAAAGTGTTCATCTGTTCCATCCATACTGAAATCTCGATAAACACATATTTCTCGTTCCTATTAACACGTTAACGATTGTCATTTCGTGAAGAAGAAGTATAATAATTCACTCGAATGTTCATGCTATGAAATTAATGATGTTTCCAATATTTTTCAACATTCGAAATCGGAGAATGAGACAGAACACCTTGCGTTCTACAGGTAGAAGAATACATTTGTTGACCAACAGGATATTTGGCCGCTCAGATCATTTAAAGTATTTTCAGGGTTAACAAATATATTGAAGGAACCTTTTTTAACCATTTTATTTGTAAGGAATGTAATACTTTGAACGGGAAACATGTGGTCCCATTATATACTTGAGAATGCGATCTTCCAAGAGAGCTCTTGGAATTCCATTAGAATGTTCTCGAATGTTTGCACCAGAAGGATGAGAATATAAAAACTGAAAACAGATGTATCACGCAAACCTCCGTACTGTAAACATCAAGCTCAGTCGTAGACTGACGAAACAATAAAGTCACTTTACTGTTGTAGTTAAACAGTGTTTTACTTTGAGCTAACCCAAGGTATTTAGTGAAACTAGTTACCGTTTTGGTATCGACGTATATCTTTGAACCTCGAAGATATACTTTCCAACTGAGTCAATCGAAGATTGGTTCATCAAGAACAGCCACAGTAAACTGTGGTACGCAACACTATGATTTATATAGAAGTGACAATTTTTAGCTAACCGATGCTTTGATTAATGCGTTGTTCTAATCGATCGATAAGTCTGAAAGCATAAACGAATTCAGTGTCAGTTTACCAAAATGGTTCCAGTGGAGAAATATTGAAATCACAAATGATTATAACTCAGTAATTCGAACAAGGAAACGCTTTCAAGCTGTACAAGAACTGAATTTCCCAAGCCTCAAGGAAAATTGTTTGTTTTGCCCCAATAAAGCTATTCACGCACTGGCAAGCTTGCTTTTCAGAAAAGCCGTGGTAATATCTGACAAACGTCGAAATAATTATAATACAGCTTCATCGACTCCCATTAGGCTGTACATAATCGTAATTTTCCATTATCGAACATCTGGCAATGGAGCCTTGCTAATTTTCAGCATACGCACTTGCGAATTATGAACACAGGGATGTTATATTTTGCCGACGACTTATTCGTAATTACTTCATCTCGTTGGTGTAGAAATTTGTTGATTAAGAAAACCGTGATGCTAGAAGGTGATGTGTGTTTAGTGGGTTTCTAATATTGGGTGAAACCGCAGGAGTGCAGAAAATATGAGAACTGAATGGAAGGTACTTGCCGACACGTGTTTCTGCTTATTGGCTTCTTCAGGGCAAGGCAACCAAGAAACCAGGATAGGGATGGAAAAGAATGAATATGGAAGAAACGATAACAGGTGACCACAACAGGAGCGAGCATCCAATTTGTGGCTTCAACCCTAGATACCTCTGGTTTTGGAGGCTAAACCGAGCATCGCCTCATATTTTCTGCACTCCTGCGGTTTCACCCATTGTCCTTCTTTTATATCTAATTTCACCGCATTATATCCTTTTCTGTTTCTAATATTCTCAGAAATATTCAATGTTCAGAACCATATGAATTTGATCTTTCATCTCAATTTCATTAGCAGTCACCTCAATCCATAGAAATAGCAAACGGTGAAGAGGTTCAATGTCCTTACTTTACTCGTTGGCTATGTTTTGCGCACCTCCTGCGTTGTGCAATACATAAATGGAAATTTTTTTGTTTGGCCGTTCCTGCAGATCATGATATTCAAATGAGTACCGATAGTTGAATATTCAGCCTATGTGCACCAGATATTACTAACAAAACCAGATCTTAGACCACTTAAGTTAACAAATTCGATAACGATTCATTGTTTTTTGGATGATTAAATTTGAGTAAAATTTTGAAATCACTGATGAGAGGTCAGGTGGCTTTAGCGTTCTTGTTGAGCTTCTTGCGAGTGAATATGCAAACTATACTTATATGTATAATAATATTCTGGATCTTTTCAAAAACGAATATTCAGTACAGTGAATTCGGAATTCAACTTTTTTAACAACATATTCTGGGCTCCACCTGTGATTAAACAGGTTAAGATCGAAATAAATATTTCAGTTTCGATACACTCATTGAATGTAACACATTGCTGTAATGATTTGTATTTTGCCTCAAAAAATGTTTAGACGGAGTTTTGCTGAACAAGCTAATATTAAGATCTTTTGTATGTAAAACATAAATTCGACTTTGTCCTGAAGAAGTAGAAATATATCTACGGAACGTTGGCATTAGTTGAATGTAGTTTTTTAACCAACTACTTTCCTCAAAATTCCGTGAAAATCAATCTTAAGTACCGTAAATCTTCAAACTGATACCTCCAATTTGAATGATATTCATATGAATTTAATCAATCGAATAAAATAATAGAGTCATGAATGAATGTTGAGAAGGCGAGGTGTTTGACCTTTATCATCTTTTAATGATAAAAAAAAGGATAATATACAGAGTCTTCCTGAATACGTGATTAGTGACTCAGTTCCTTGATTATGTACGTTGCAAATATTAAAGTCAATAATGCAAGCTGTTAATGTTTTCATTTATTAGGCAATATGATAATAAGTTAATAATAGTTGAGTAATTACGATTTACGTAAGTGTCTGTTATTGGGTTCGTAGCACGTATCGTTTTAGTTCTGAGGGAGAATTTTTATATTTTGACAGCTTAATTGCCAATTCTTTCGATTGTTGAACTATGTTGAAGTTCAAAAGCAAACTTGTTTTTTATAAGCAATTATTCTCTAGTTGTATAAGTTAATTCTATGTGATCTCAATATTACTTACTGTTACAATGTTTATTTTTATCCTATAATTTTTATATTATGTATTTATTGCTTCTGTTAATTTAAGTTTCACAACATTACGTTTATTTTGTTACTTTATATCCTGAAGAAGACGTAGCTCCAGATCCAAGCATATTTATTGGTTCCATCAACCGAAATTGTATCTTCAACAGAAATTAATATTTTTACGTATTCAGATAACAAACCGGAACATTTCATTAGTAAAGGTCTTCAAATTTGAAAGCAATGAATATTCATGAAAAATATCAAAAAAAAAAAGAGAGCCTACATATTTTTAGCGAACATGGGACTTCCACAACTGAACATAATCTCTGCAAAATCGCTTTTGATCACTCATATCGAATACTCGATGTCGAATACCAATATTGTTTGTTATTTTCAGTTCAGTTGTTTATGTACAATCACCCCAGAAAAACATTAATCAATTCCAATATTACACAGAGTGGGATACCTGTCAGACCTCAAACTGATGGTGAATGTCACGCGACATCTAATTTGACGTTCCGAGTGAGAGAGAAAAATGGATATCAAAAGTTTCAGCGGGAAAACTTCCATAGCATTAGTTATATTTTGAAGTACATTTTTTCCATTACTTAAATCAACAAGGGAGACACAGTCATCAGTCTTCACGAAACATAAACATGGACCTAAACATTCAATGGATTGCAGGATCGTAGGTGTAAATGATGCTTTCATCAAGGATTTTCCCTATATTATACGAGTATTGCTACATATGAATTTGAGTCAAGTTTTTAGTGGAAAAATTCCCTCCTTTATTATCAATCGCTGTTAACTGAATGGATTATGTTAACACAGAAAACTTTTCCTAGATCATTGTAGATCCATTACAATAAATAAAGAAATATTTGTTCATTCTTTAATTGAAAATGTTTCAGCTCTTATGTGTAAATTTGGAGTGAACAAAATATACTCGGATGATTGAAATGTTTTCTGCAGATCACTCTCCATTCTAATCTTAGGATCTTTTGATTCAATATTGGTGGCACATGTGGTTCCATTCAACGAATTTGTGTCGTTATTAGTGATCTCATTGAAAAACACATGTACCTGACCCAAATATGTATAAAACATTATTCATTCAGACGCCTGCATTCTAATATTCATATAGCTCGTGATACAGTTTATGGCTGTTCCATGCCATGTTGCAGGTTTGGGACTGTCGAGCTGGTTATGTTTTAGTGAATAATTAACTGCTTCCACCTCTTGAGTAAAACAGTAATTTAGACATTAAGTGGATTCATGGAAAGAAATGTAACCTACGAGCCCGTAGAGCGAGTAACCCCGGTGGAAAATATCAAAAACGGACTAAGCGCCATCAAGGCCTACACACGTAGTAACATGTGGTAGAAGTGACAACTTGTGAGCGAATACAACACGAAGACAGAGAATACAGGGCCAGACGAATCCTATACTGGCCAAGAATAATTTCATAACATGAACGAACTAAATTGTTTGAGATAACTTTCAGCTTGATATTTGGAAATCACCAAAATTTTGTGCCAAATGATAGCCCGCTGTCCCACAAGTGACACGTACACAAATAGTATATTATATACCGCGGGACTGAAGTAGTACATTTAATCCTGAAGGTAAAGTTTATGGCCCGACCGCCGGGAGGGCCATAATTTACCTGAAGGATTAAATGTACTTCAGTCGCAAGGTATATACGATACTTTTCGTACTTCCGGTTTGATTTTATTAATTATTTCAATAATTTCAATCAGTTTTTTCTCTCTTCAACTCATTTAATAAACTGCCTTTAAAATAAGTTACCATAGTAACATTGCGTTGTGACAATTATAATTTAGAAACATTGTCATTACTAGTGTCATTGTAAAGAAACATTGTTATTGATAATTATTGGTATCATGAGTGAAGAAGGTGTATCTGATATTGATAAAAGAGCAGCCGAAGTAGGTGAAGAATTGTTACCACCGAAATCTAGAAAACTATACGAGCAGCAGTACGATGCTTTTAAAAAGTGGT
The DNA here is from genome assembly GCA_030674115.1 of Micraspis discolor. Classification (NCBI taxonomy): domain Eukaryota; kingdom Metazoa; phylum Arthropoda; class Insecta; order Coleoptera; family Coccinellidae; genus Micraspis; species Micraspis discolor. The sequence goes on along the minus strand of JARTUT010000006.1, from coordinate 923,717 downwards.
GCCGCTTAAAAAATGTGAGACAACCTACTGAAAATGCGCTGTTAGTCTACTTCAATGATAAATCAAAAGCGGTTTGTGCCTCAACTCTCTGGGCACATTACTCAATGCTGAAATCGGTTATTAACATTAGAGAAGATATTGATATAAGTAAATTTCCAAAATTATTAGCTTTTTTGAAGAGAAGAAATGAGGGATTTAAGCTAAAGAAGTCAAGAATTCTCACGCCTGAGCAGGTAGATCAGTTCTTACGGGAGGCTCCGGATGATAAATATTTAATGCTTAAGGTAAATTTGGAAATGTGTTTATATTCAGAAATTTTAAGAAATCAATTTTTTTGTAGGTTGCACTTATTTTGGGCGTTGAGGGAGCTTGTCGTGGAAAAGAGTTGGTTGATTTAGAAATAGACGATGTGAGAGATTTGGGCGATTCCTTCCTAATTGCGATTAGAAACACCAAAAATAAAATTGACCGAAATTTTGTGATAAAAAAATTCAGAAAACAGTGCCATCAGTTCTGTGGCGATATTTCGAAAATATGTGGCATTGCGGAAGACAGGGACACCTCATTCAAAATTTTTTGTTCAATACATCAACAAAGAATGTACTACGCGAGTAGTAGGAAAAAACATGTTTGGTACATTTCCACGGCAAATAGCAGCTTTCTTGAAATTATAAATTGCGACCACTTATACGGGACATTGTTTTAGACGCACATCTGCGTCTTTGCTAGCTGATTCGGGAGCAACAATAGACGTGCTGAAGAGACATGGAGGATGGAAATCCTCCAACGTGGCCGAGGGATATATTGAATAGTCTATTAAAAATAAACAAAAAATTTCAGATAAAATATTTGGTCCAGTCGCCGATTCGTCCACTATAGTTATGCCACAGTCCTCATTCTCGCTTCCTGTTTCCGCAGGATCTTCGAAACAAACACCAGTTCAATATGATAAGGACCTATCTGTTACTCATCAGTTACCTGCTGCATTAACCCAGGAAAGACTGGTCAATATGACGAACTGTCACAATATTAATTTGAATATTAACGTTAATTACCATTCTAATTAATTGTATTTTTCAATAAAATATCCCTTAAATTCGTTTGTTTGTGATTTAATCGTTCCGGGAGTTTCGTCAATATTTTTTTTTTGTTACTCCGAACAGCCGATTTGACCGAATAACGAACTTAGCCGAGATATTTATACCTCAAACCTATTCTGAAAGTTTCAACTCTCTAACTTCATCCGTTCGAGAGTTATCGTGTTCACGGAACGGACGGACAGAATCGATTTTGACCACAGATTATTCATCAGTAGGTCCAGACAAAACGATTGATACCACTTTTGCCCAAAAATTCGAAAGTCACAGACATTTGGGCAAATTGATAAGCACTCTGTTCAGGTGAACAAGAGCGCCAAAAACATGAATCAACTCTAATATTACACAGAGTAGAATACTTGTCAAATCTTCAACACATGATAAATGTCAGGCGACCATCAAATTTAATTTGTTCTTCAGAATAGAAGTGAAAATGGACCTAAGACATTCCCGTCGAAAGAAATCCTTGGTATTAATTATACTCTTCAGTATATTTTTTGCACCACTTGAATCAACAGGGAAGGATCAATTATCAAACTTCACAAATATAGTTGAACGAAGAAATAGACAGAAACATCCAATGGATTTCAGGATTGTGGGAGGAATGGATGCTTCCATCAAGGATTTTCCATACATTATATCGGTACAGATTAATTTGAATCATATTTGCGGTGGCTCCATTCTCAATAAATTATTCATTTTAACCGCTGCTCATTGTGTGGTTGATGTGTATCCAGGAAACTTATCTTGGGAAATTATGGATCCATTACGATTCAATATAGTAGCAGGACAAACGATATTGGAGCTAGGAGATAATCAAATGAGGGACGTGAAAAAAATATTTGTTCATTCAGGATATGATGAGCCTACAATGAAAAACGATATAGCTATTCTGGAAATAATCACACCTTTAGAATGGACTCAATACACCCGGATGGCCCAGATTGCTTCTGCGAATCACTCATCGTATGAATCCCATGAAATTTGTACAGCAATAGGGTGGGGAAGTACTAGAGCTATGAGTAAAAAAGACAATTCTCTTGTTCAAGGAAGTAAAACTCTTCAGCAGGTCGAACTGGCACCATCTTCACGAAGTGCGTGTGATGAATTTTTCTCTAATGACCCTGAGTGAGTATTATATAAGATGAGTTAGTGTGTATTATCTCTTTGGCGCTCTTGTTCCCCTGAACAGTATCAGTTGAAATTGTAACACTTAATCAATAAATGAACGGGAACCTAATATATATATTAGATACAAATAAAAAATGCTAATTTAGGTATACGAAAATAACCCCTCAGAAATTAAATCAAAATTATAATTCACAATGTGACTCAACATTGGTTAAATTAAATCGAAGCAACAAGAACGCGTGCAAACAATAAGGCAACAGTACGTATTTTCGGGAGTCATTCTAATCTCGAAGAGTGTATAAAAGAATACATTTTGAAGTCGATTCAAAAATTGCAAGAATTTTTAACCCTACAACTCAACCTACTCTACGCTCATGAATTGTCTACCTCATAAATCCTCGCTAACTTCATGATGATGTGTGACAGTTGATTGATACTTACGATCGATGAAAAAATCAGCTCAAAAAAATAACAAATTATGTGTGATACTCTCAATTTTGATTGCTCGAGTTCTTTTTTCAATTCATTATTCTCTTCGAACTCCTCGTTACAAGTGAACCTGGTGTGACTAGTGCTCTATATTGCTTTTTACAGTCTTTCTCAAGACTTCTCTACTTTTATTTTACAAACAAAGACATTTTTTCTCTGCTCAAGACACCTATAATCTTCTCTAAAAGGTGCAGTACAGTTTTCTCAAATACATGAATTATTTTCTGCACGTACACTTGTGAAACTGCATGACTTTATATCTCCTTTAACCTTCTCGTTCATCTCATTACTTCTTCACTCAAGTTACAATCCTTATTACATTCTGGACACCTCTAATCCATGTTTTGAGTCAGAACCTCCGGTTTATGAGGAATACCAGAGCATGGCCCCTGAGGTTCTAGTGTTAAAGCCACAAATTGGTCAGGAGCTTCAGCTGCAGTTCACTATATTTGAGTTGTTTTTTTTATTTCTTGGCTTCACAGTTGTCATACGTTCAAGTATCCACAAATGACGACCAAATATTCTTTTTCTGCTTCTCTAACTTTCAGCGGAATTGGCAATAGATTTCTTAACGTCTCTAGTTGAATGCCCTCATAAGGCGATTTCTATATGATATATATATGATATGATATATATGTTTCGAATTGTCTGAAGGAGATCTATTTTTATTTGGAGGGCATAGCTCCAGAAGTTTTCACACAAATATTGACCGTTTATGACATTAAAAACATATTATTATTTTGCTGTCTCCCTCATTTGTTGTGCTGAAATCGAAATCGAACATGTAAATTCAAGCCTCAATTTCATTTCCAAGTTTTAGGATTCAATAGTAGCCAAAATTTCCAATGCTGTAGCTTAAATAGGATTGACATCTTATTCTTGATTTTAAAGGCAAACAGTGGATGTTTGCGCTTACTTGGTCACTTATCAAAATTAGCATATGACCTGAATAATAAGCATGCAAATGAATTTGTTTTCAATTTGTCTGAATTGAAAACTTTGCATTCTCACTGTTAATTCTTCTAACCTCATTTTACAGACTTTTCGATGCATCGAAAATATGTATCATCGTGAGTGACGAAAAAGACGCATGCGCGGGTGATTCAGGAGGACCGTTAGTATGCAATGGAGTTCAGTACGGAATAACATCTTTTGGTTTGGGATGTGCTCAACTAGATATGCCAGGTGTATTCACGAACATACCGACTTTTCACAATTGGATATATGGAGTGTTGAATGATACGGAATCAGAGGTTGTATCCAGAATGGCACAAGTTGTTAATTTAACCCGTATCTTACCACCACACAGAAAAACAAAGGACTGGAATATGATGAAAGCAAATTCATGCTCGATGAATTACGTTGATCGCATATATCTTCTTCTAACTGCTGGAATTTTACCTTTTATAATTTTTTTATAGTTGGGAGAAAATAAAATCTAGATCTTTTCGATATTTTGAATTTGAATTTAGAGTTGTCTTTGCAAGTTCTGACTACACAATTATATACAAGTATTTATAAATACTTACGTTCTATTTGACCCATTTTCAATAATGTATTGCAATTTATTATAGCAATTTACATTATTATTTAGATCATTCGCTTTTGGAATACCACCAAGTATCATATAATGAGAGTATGACTCATAGCAAACTCAAAGTTTCTAATGATCAACTAAAAATATTTAAGCCTACTAATTCATCTATAGATCACATCTTCACACCAAATGAGCAATTTTTCATGTCTGAGAGATATTCGGTGCATAATCTTTCTACAGAAAAATTCATAACGAAATATTAATCTATCAATTATGTTTTTTATTCATTTACATATTTATTCATTTATTTGAATACAGATCAACCGTCTGAACCAGTCACATATTGGGATGAAAAAAAATCACAAATATCAACTCATAAGAAAAAATATACCCATATGCAAAACCCAAATTAACACAAAAGTTGGCCACCTTTCAATCAAATTGAGTACATTAAAAAATAACCATTTTGGATATTATTAATTTAATTTCTGAAAATTGCAGAAATTATCATATATTCTTGAAAGTGGCGAAAACCGAAGCACGTTACTAAGTGGACATGGAAGATAAAACGTGACTGAATTTCTGACAGGCAATTTAGGAACGTGCAAATTTACTGACCCTAGTAAGGACAATAAATTTTTTAACTCATAATATTACGAAGAAAAAGAATCCCCACATACTCCCTACGTTTCTCTACAGAGTTACATTAAATCTATTCAATAGATACTCATGTGGATTTCAGCGTAAGTCTGTAGTCTGTATTCTACCTAAACTATCAATATAAACCTTATAACCGGGATTCTATACTACACAACCATATTCCAGCTTTGACCTCACGAGCACAGTAAAAAGAAAAAGAGATCGAGTTTCAAGCAGATATCTTGAATTCCTATGTATAAATTCTAGAGTCCTGAGTCCATCGAAAACAGTTGCATAGACATGGGGAATGAAAGTTAACCCTGAGCAAATAAGATATCCAAATCTCTGTATTCAGTCACCCTGTCCAGAACACTACCTTCAATGATATACCTGAAGGTACGACCGAAGAACATTGCACATTTTAATATTCAGCTTTAGTCGATTTGCTTTTACATCAGTTAATCAGTTCGTCAATGTTACCCTGAAGATCCAAGCAGTCCTGGATGAAAACAATACGTCGAAGCAATTTACAGTCATCTACTTATAACGGGAAAAAGCACCGTAGGAATAAACTCAAGTTATTCATGGAAAGCATTTATAACAGGGGACCCAAAATAGAAGCATGCGCAACTCCTGATAAGTAGAAAATTCAAATGATCTTACTCCAAAACACTAAAGGAACGGTTTTCTATCTAATAAGAAGAAGATATGATTCTAGAAAAAAGAGAAAATCCATCTTTAACCCAAACGAAGACAAAACAATTCCATGGTCTAACCTATCAAATAAATTGGAGAAGTCCGTGTATATGTATAATATTGAATGAGAAAATTTATTGAAAGCAGCAGATATATATTGAGTGAAATAAGTCGAGTTTTTTTCGTTAGACCGACCCTAAATGAAACCGTGCTGACCATCATCAATTTTGCATTTTACGTGTGCAAAAATTATATCATATCATACTCTCTCAAAATCATTACTGAAATTCCTTCGAATAACAAAAGATCTATTATTCTCAAGTTGCTCTCTGTTGTCCTTTTCAACTGACACCCTGTATATGAATCAGATATATTTTATCGAATTAAGATCCAAAACTCCCCGAAACAACACAAAAACTCGAATTTGCGCAAAAAAATCAAATTAACTTGTAAATTGCACACCCCGTATATCACCCGATCGCAAATTCATTGTGAATCGCACACCCTGTATGACATTATACCGAAATCAGCTCCCATTCGCGAGAGAACTTGAAGAAAAAAATGCATATGGGACACCCCGTATATAATTGATTCGCAGTGGGTGCTTTCTTCATAAAAAACAAACCGAAAGAATATCGTTTATAACTCTATCGTTTCGAGTTCAGTGCATTCCACCAAGAAAGAAACCGACCAAATACGAAAAAACGCGGAAAACATGATAGAACCCTAAGTAACACGAAATCTCTCGAAGAAAGAATCTGGTGAAAATCAGTGCTTTCCATAAGCACAGCCTGTATAGCGATTTTTTCGAGATAGCACAACCTGTATAGCGATTCATCGCGATCTGTGTGCATTCTTCAAGGACGAAAATGAATTAGCGCGAAAATAGAGCCTGAAATGACGATTTTCAAACGCATATTTGAGGTGTTTTCTTGCGATTCGTGAACTGCGGGTGCTGTCTAGAGATTCGGAATCTCCTGTAGATTCTTAATCGAGCACTTGGAAGGCCTGAAAAATCTTCGACCGCCCATATCGAGCGAAAAATTGATGCCGTATTTTCAAATTTGGAGCTCGCGTTCGGCTATCATCGGGAATCGTATGAGAAACTATGACGCTTCTGATCGAAATATCGAGAAATTGCCGAATTTCGAATGAAGAATTCGCGGCCTTATATCGCTACTTGGATATGAAAATTGGTACCCAGAGATGGGAAATTTCACGTAGATTCGTTTTCTACCGATCGCGGGGCGATTTGTATCGTTTTCGACCGGCACGGAGGAAAACGTAGGTGTGGTTTTGACGTTTCAGGAAGTCGCGAGTCTAAAATTGCCGTTTTATATGCATAATTATCAATTATGTTTTTATTCATTTACATATTTATTCATTTATTTGAATACAGATCAACCGTCTGAACCAGTCACATATTGGGATGAAAAAAAATCACAAATATCAACTCATAAGAAAAAATATACCCATATGCAAAACCCAAATTAACACAAAAGTTGGCCACCTTTCAATCAAATTGAGTACAATTAAAAATAACCATTTTGGATATTATTAATTTAATTTCTGAAAATTGCAGAAATTATCATATATTCTTGAAAGTGGCGAAAACCGAAGCACGTTACTAAGTGGACATGGAAGATAAAACGTGACTGAATTTCTGACAGGCAATTTAGGAACGTGCAAATCTACTGACCCTAGTAAGGACAATACATTTTTTATCTCATAATATTACGAAGAAAAAGAATCCCCACATACTCCCTACGTTTCTCTACAGAGTTACATTAAATCTATTCAATGGATACTCATGTGGATTTCAGCGTAAGTCTGTAGTCTGTATTCTACCTAAACTATCAATATAAACCTTATAACCGGGATTCTATACTACACAACCATATTCCAGCTTTGACCTCACGAGCACAGTAAAAAGAAAAAGAGATCGAGTTTCAAGCAGATATCTTGAATTCCTATGTATAAATTCTAGAGTCCTGAGTCCATCGAAAACAGTTGCATAGACATGGGGAATGAAAGTTAACCCCTGAGCAAATAAGATATCCAAATCTCTGTATTCAGTCACCCTGTCCAGAACACTACCTTCAATGATATACCTGAAGGTACGACCGAAGAACATTGCACATTTTAATATTCAGCTTTAGTCGATTTGCTTTTACATCAGTTAATCAGTTCGTCAATGTTACCCTGAAGATCCAAGCAGTCCTGGATGAAAACAATACGTCGAAGCAATTTACAGTCATCTACTTATAACGGGAAAAAGCACCGTAGGAATAAACTCAAGTTATTCATGGAAAGCATTTATAACAGGGGACCCAAAATAGAAGCATGCGCAACTCCTGATAAGTAGAAAATTCAAATGATCTTACTCCAAAACACTAAAGGAACGGTTTTCTATCTAATAAGAAGAAGATATGATTCTAGAAAAAAGAGAAAATCCATCTTTAACCCAAACGAAGACAAAACAATTCCATGGTCCAACCTATCAAATAAATTGGAGAAGTCCGTGTATATGTATAATATTGAATGAGAAAATTTATTGAAAGCAGCAGATATATATTGGGTGAAATAAGTCGAGTTCTTTTCGTTAGACCGACCCTAAATGAAACCGTGCTGACCATCATCAATTTTGTATTTTACGTGTGCAAAAATTATATCATATCATACTCTCTCAAAATCATTACTGAAATTCCTCCGAATAACAAAAGATCTATTATTCTCAAGTTGCTCTCTGTTGTCCTTTTCAAGATTAGAGCACTCTTTGCCCCCCATTCAAATATTCGGGCAACATCGCTTGGATAGTCAAAGGATATACTTTGCTCTAAACCGTTTTGGCAATAATAAGATCTCACGAAAACATCCTCAAAGAATGTTGCAAAAGCATTGGCAATGTCCTGAGGATCGGACAGAATGGAATCATCAAACCATGTTTTCCCCGGAATAGAGGAACTACCGCGAATTCTATTTAAATAGCCCCAAATTTTTGGCATATCCCTAGATAAATCTTCTTTCGATTCCCTGCAATATCTTGTCCTAGCCATCGATATTGCGCCCTTTACTTCTCTACGAAGGTCCTAAAATTCTAGCAGACATGATTTACAACCCGATGACAACTGTCTTTGGCTCATAACTCCTGATCTATTAGACGCATTTGGACAAATAACAAAAAAACGAAATTATGATAACTTTAGCCAATCCCTTTTGGAAGATAAACAATATCGGTCGGATGGACTATCTCGAGTTGACTTTGTATTCTTCATCACGAAGTCAAACTCAGTCGATTGAGACCATTTTTGGCTCGATACTCGAAAATAACCTGTATTTTGGCAAAATTATAACACTCTAATCTACTAGAACAACTGCGCCAAAACCAAACTCCTTCAAAATCGGAAAATAAAATCTGATCTGCACTCACACCGTGTTTATAGATGTCTTGATGATTGTGGTGGCTCTTCTGTATGTTTGGGATTACTGCGGATGCAGTTTCTATATCGAACTATGTGCGTGCTTCCCATGGATGGAAATGAGAGTTTCCTGTCAACATAACATATTCCGTTATATCCACTTAAGATCGCCTAAGATGGTCGCGTCATAGTGTACCGAGATTTTGGAGCTCATGAACTATTCATGCGTTGGTTCCTCCGAACACGCAGAATTACATATGAAGTAGTTTGTTGGGTGAAGTCACGTAATGAAGTAGCACCTACTATGGCATAAAATCATCCTGAAGGACCCCTTTGCCGAATAGCTCCCTCTCGAATTGGCGAGCATAAAAAGTCTCGAGAAGGGCAAGTATTCTGTTATAAGTGTTGTTATCCGCGTTCCTAATTTTATTGATATGGCTTTCAACCCTCGGGTGTGCGGAAATTTGCCATAACCTGAAAAATCCCTGTGTTTGAGAAAATTGAGAGTGTTAACTTTTTATGATATTACTTCAGATGCGAATTACAGGTGATTTGCAACCGTCAAACATTCTACGTACCAGTCAGCTGAGTCGATAAGGTTTTGATTTTACAGAATTGACATAAAAAAATTAGAAGAGCACCGACGTGAGTTCATGAGCTCTTGATACTAATACAGCCGTCACGATGAATGACCAAACCGTTATCACAAATTGAAAATAACGACTGATTGTTCTCCTTCAGTTTTGGTGGAAGCTTAAATTATCTTCTTCTAAAAACCAATCGAAAGGGGTATTTAAACTCCATATAAATCCATCTAAAGTATCTTTCTTTTACATTGCTCATGTCCTTCGAAATAGCATATATTCAAGAATTAATTGAAAATACCTCGAATCAAAAGTTACCAATCTCGCAGTTGGATTGTAAATGGTCCATCTTCATTACCAGTTCATGGCCGTCAAAATAAAAGTATCATATGGAATTATCGCCTCTAAATTCAGGTTTAATATCATGAATGATCTGTATCCAATAATGATTAGCGCGAAGGTTTCTCAACTTGACATCTTGTCTCATTAAACAGACATCTTAATGGTATAATTCAAGAAAAAAGCGATAAAAAGACCATGTGAAATTTAATTGAGTTTTTCTGGATAACGAGAAGGAAATGGCGAAGCATAAAATAATCCCTCTTCGTTTCCTCCCACCTCCAGTAAACAATTGAAGTAGAATACTGTTCTCTCTTGTTTTTTCGCAATAAAGTCGCATCGAGATGCTGCAGAGTATTTCCTGTATCTCAGCAATTAGCAGTAAATATCCGGCAGCTATTGGAGTGCATTCTCGTAACAGTAAAATAGGATAATTGCTACATAACGAATTATCTGAAAAAGCTTGATAGGGCAATTTGTCACAAACCCCAGACTGTGTTCCTGAATTGATTGAAATCAACCAGTTCACGATCTGTATTCAGTCATTGACTTTGAAATTCTGAACTCAGACTAACTACAATTCAAACTCGAGGGTTGTTTCCTGTAGGTAAATTAACTTTATTTGCACTCAAACGATTTCAGAAACTATCTCTAATATTAGTTTAGGAAAGACATAAAAACTAGAGAATTCATAAAAGAATGGGATGGAATACGATAACATCATATTTTTGATTAATTTGTTCGTAGTTTTTCTGAATTGTTTGATATTATGATAAGAATGACAAATTCTCTTTTAATCATCAAGAAAAATAGTGCCTTCTAGAATACAAAAGATAGAAATTTTCGTTTTTAGATTGTTTTCAATTTATTTAAACTCTTCAAGAATAGAATTTTCCATTCAAAAATTTGAAGAGATCTTCTTAACATAGATGGGTCTGTAATCTTATTTAATTCATGAGTTTGTTAATCTTTAAATGAAAACCTAATAATTGAAATTCGAAGAGGCTCAATAATCACCCTTGACTTATTCAGTGGAATCTATTAATATGGATGTACTATCTCATAGACAACTCATATTATTGATAATGCTTAGACGATTATGAGTCCACTATAGATGCTTTTTCCCACCAAGAATTTCGTCTAGAAACCCCAAAATCATGTAATGCAAAATTAATCATAAAATAAAGAATAATATAAAGAACGTAGATGGTTTAGTCATATACAGTTCGAATTCCGAAGAATACAAGGGGGTGGCTATTTTATCAATGATCTTATGTGTCACGAAGAGTTTCTTTCCAAATGAAACTATCCAAACTATCTCGGCGTTTATCTGTGAACGACAGCCTAGTTTCGTTATCAAACTGCCACACATCTTTCAGTTTCTACTAAACCAGCACATCCACCATTTTGGTAGATACTTGGTTGTAGAATAACTACAATTTTTACTATTCGATCCTATTCTTTGCACTCTGCATACAAAAATATTGACTTTAAATAATTATTTTGGTTTGTTAAGATAATATGGTGAGAAAAATGAGTAAATTCTTTATCATTCCAACAGAACTAGCACGTCCACCATTTTGTAGACTGAGAATTTAGAACCGATTAGATTAATTGGCGCTCTTGTTCACCTGAACAGAGTGCTTATCAATTTGCCCAAATGTCTGTGACTTTCGAATTTTTGGGCAAAAGTGGTATCAATCGTTTTGTTTGGACCTACTGATGAATAATCCGTGGTCAAAATCGATTCTGTCCGTCCGTCCGTTCCGTGAACACGATAACTCTCGAACGGATGAAGTTAGAGAGTTGAAACTTTCAGAATAGGTTTGAGGTATAAATATCTCGGCTAAGTTCGTTATTCGGTCAAATCGGCCGAATAGGTCCGGAGTAAAAAAAAAATTTTTCAAATGACACTGTTCAAATAAAAATTTTTTTATGGTGCAGTTTTATCAGACGTATACAAAAATACCACTCTCGACTTCGACAAGCTAATAGTTCTGGAGATATGATTTTTCAAAATTTTTTTCATTTACTCAAGAGAAAAATAGAAATGTCATGAAGTCCGAGCTTTGTCATTGAAAGATTTGCCATCACAGATCGATATTCGTTTGACAACTTGCGGACCTAGATATCAGTGTCAGTTGGCGTAATATCAATCAAAATTTTCATAGAATTCATAGAGGTAGAATTCGATGTCGATGACGTTGTCAAAATTCAGAAAAGCACAGACGTAATATTAATCAAAAAATTTTTTATCATAGAGAAAGAATTTGATGGCGTTGTCAAAACTCAGAAAAGCAATGACGTAAGTTTTTAGGAGAAGCATAGAACAAAATTTGGTGAAAATTATGAGTAGTTATTTTCAAATTGAGATAAAGGTTTGTTTATTCATTAGGCTTTCATATTTGCATCACATTGTCCCATAGTACGGAAAAGGACTATTGTTCACCCGATCAGAGAGCTTATAGATTTGTTAAGGTTTGAATATTTACTCGCAAGTAGCTCAACAAGAGCGCCAAAGTAATCTGACCTCACGTCAGTGCTTTCTAAATTTTTCAATATCAATTCAACGCCATTTCGGCGAAAAATAACACTCCAAAATTTCTAATGATTTGTATATTAAAAATTGATCATTCACCCAGCAATCAAATTATGAGATGCTGAAATTTCGTGGATTTCTCGTTTTTTTGTTGAGAAAAATCTTGCATTAAAAACACAAATGAAAAAATATTTCTAGGAAATTGCATATTTTTCGAATTATCGAGAAATAGGATTTCAGATGCTCATAACTGCATTAGATGGATTCTGTCTAGTAACGATTCGATATCTAAACAGAAAATCTATATTGTGAATTGCATATATGTACTCACAGTCATACTCAACTTCGACACATCATGGTGTTAAAATATTTAAAGTATTTAATTACGAATCTCATTATTTTGATAAACCTTTCACATAAGAAATTACGTTTTACGTATTTTCTCCAATATCTGCTACTGTTGTATCATTATGGGAATCAAGTTGATATTGTGTTATTTGTTATTGTGTTATTCATTTCCTCATTTTACCTTGTTGGATAGAGCATATAAATATTTGTTGCTCTATCAAATGAACATTTCGCCAATCATAATTTAGTGATTAGATGATGGCCGGAACTGAAATGAATCTTTTTGTAGAATTTTTATACACAATGGTTTTTGGGATTCCATTCTGTTTATGAGCGAGTATATGTGAAAATAGATGTTTTTTAGATTTTTCTCGATTTCCATTGAGAACTCAAAAGTTTCATTGTTATGATCATCGGTTTCCCCAATAACTCCTCGAAAATTTATCGGATGAAGCTGTAACTTAAGATATTTGAAGTCGAAACAAATAGGCCTGCAAAAATGCGTGAAACTCGTCATGATAAAAAACTTTCAAAAAACGCCTGATTTTTTTCAATAATTTATAGCTTATGAGATATCAATTGGATGGAAAGAAAAATATTTGTTAGTTGTTTTTGTCTAATAAGATATGAGTTTATATTCTTCAGCTTTCTCATGATTTTGACTTTTTTTCGCCAACATGATTTCTATTTTTTGTTTCACTTTAGGGTCTCTGGAGAATTTGAGATCTCATTCAGAACATTCCATCATCAATAATAACATGTTCACCAAAAACTTATCAAGAATAACTGATTGGATTCATGTTCCAGTAAATTCAAATGTGAGCCAAAAGTTAAAAACAATATTTATATAATATATTAGTATGTGTGCAAACACAAATGCAATCAGAGATGCAAATGGCATGGGCTCAGCTGAATACAAGAAATCCTTTCAAATCCTACAGTCGTGAATAAACAGATTTGGGAAACAAAGCAATTATAGATAAGGAATTTCATCCTCTTGTTGCTCGAATTTCAGCCATTGGCTTATCTTTCTCTATTTCATATCAGAGGGTTATGCACGAGGAAAATGAAATGATGTTACACGTGACTGGAATATTTTTAGCGATTTGTGGCAGTTTTTGTGTTAGTGAATAATCAAACGGATATGTTGATGTTTGAAATAATAAATATGGAATTTGTTAATATCCAGTTTCTGTACGTTTGGCTACATACTTATGAGGTTTACTGATGAAGTTTTAGAAAGGTATTGTAGCATAAGAAAAAGCCTAAACTATTCACAACTTTCAAAAATTTTATGATGAAAAAGGTACATCTAGGTCGATGGTAGATTAAACGTTTAATGATAATGGATGTTCGACTACATTGAGAGTATTTTATTGGTTTTGATTAGCGAGTATATACAGATAAGGATAGGTTGGTTTATTTTATACAGGGTCTTTCACGAGGAACCTCACCCATATTTATACGGGAAACTACTGAACGTATTTTCATGAAATTCAGCACTTATAAATATTTCACGATGCTGATGAAATCTAAAATATTTTCAAGGCATGAGCACCTCCGGTTTTTCCGGAAATGACGTCAACTTCCGTTTTTCAAATTACAACACCATTTTTTTATTGCAGAAATAGATTCCATAGAAAATTTCAAGTTATTTTGATGTAACATTTTTCAGTTTTGGTTGGAAAATTCTCTCTGAGCGGCTAAATTCGAAAAAAAAATCGAAAATAGAGCTCAGCTGAAACAAGAATAACTTCGAGGTTTTTGGATGGAAAATTTTCATTTTTGGGATTTTTCAAGATGTAAGATTGATGTATCCACTTTAAAAATCGAAATTTCATCTTTTTGGCGTGAAGGGAAAAGAAATAGCTGAAAATTCAAGACGAAAAACAGTTTTTTGTGTCAGAAAATATCCACTTTAGGGCAAGGGTGTGATGCATACACTCACATTATTTTTTAACGTAGATTCAATATCTGCTATAAAAAAATGGGGTTCTAATTTGAAAAAATTGATTTTTCACGATTTTGTCATCCCTAACTTTGAAAGCGATTTTTTCACCCCCTGTATCATGAATCGCGATTTCGATTTTCAAAGTGGATACATCAATCTTACATCTTGAAAAATCCCAAAAATGAAAATTTTCCATCCAAAAACCTCGAAGTTATTCTTGTTTCAGTTTTCGATTTTTTTTTTTCGAATTTTCCCGCTTCTGTAACCAGTTGAAGGTTATTTCAGTATCGGAGTTCCAGCACCGCTAAAAGGAGTGGGAGGAACGTCTCCAGCGCTCTGTGGCCTTAGAAGGAAGTTTTTCTGAAGGTGACAATATTGAATTGTAATTATTTTTGTATCAAAAATTCTGTTAAATACAGTCTCATTGCTTAATTTATAGTCGAGTATTGTCGAAGCGTTGTATGGCCTTCAATCACTTGATTGAGACATGATGGTAATTCATTCCTTTATTATAAACATGTTGAAAACCACTTAGCTGAGCTCAGTCGCCTTCGCGCACTTTTTTTAAGAGCTACAATCGAAATACTAGGAGTAATATTATATGTAATAACCAGATACCGTTCCTGAAAATTTTCAGACACAATTACACAGAAATGCGCCCAAAAACGCGTCAAAAAAAGATTTCATCAATTAAATTCTACTTTTCTGATAACGACCTCATTCAAGTATCGAAAATGAAATATTACAAAAGTTGAAGCGGTTAGTTGAAAAATGTGTATTCATAAAGTTTGCGGGAACAGATTAAATTCTTTCTCATTCCTTTTTACAATGAGTTTATATTTCTTGAAATACAGGTTAATGTCTTCCGAATCAATGGTTTAAACTCTAACATAGTTAAAGTTTGTTCCCGTTATCTTTCCAGTAATTTATATAGTCGTCCAGCATAGGAAAGGAGGCAGGCTCAGAATCAGATCGAAAGCTGGGATCTTTATGATTCAGCCTGGCACACAATCATGTAGCTCAAGGCAGTGGGAGATAAATTTTCGAGAACTAAACTTTGTTAGAAGAAGTTTCACTCATTCCATGCGTATATTTTGAGAGGGAAAGGTTTTCTCTTTTCTGTCTAGATATCGATGTTTTGACGTGTTGAATGAAAACTTTGTATTTTTCAGCAAATGGTTTTTCAAAATTCATCAAGTCAGTTTTCGGACTAATTAGAGAAAAAGGGATGTTATTGTACAATTGATAGTATAGGCGGTGGTAACATTCAAATCCACTAGTGGAACTATACTAATTGACTGTCAACTATGTATCCACTCGTTGGGTTCGTCCTCTTGCGTTGGTAAAAATTATGAACACTACATCCTCTTGGCCAATGTCACTCCATTTTTATTTTGTCACCTTCATCATAAGGAATGAGAACTTTGAAGGAATTATAACTATCCGGATAGCGGGATTTAAGTGCTTCGCACATTATATCAGTGAAATTTGTGAGCAGAAAATCTTTGAGGTCCTTTTCAGTAATGGAGGTTTTTAAATTTGTGACATGTAGGGCCTTGTACTTAACTATTCCCTCAATAGTGGCAGATCCAGCGAAATTCCCAACAACTAGTGGTTTACGTGGCATGACACCCTTGCCCTAAAGTGGATATTTTCTGAGTTATTCACAAAAAACTGTTTTTCGTCTTGAATTTTCAGCTATTTCTTTTCCCTTCACGCCAAAAAGATGAAATTTTCAGGAACTGTTATTTGAAGCATGCTGTAGATTTTTCACCCCTTCTTGAAACCGACTTCAAGTTACTATTAGGAGAACCATGGCAAACTCTCGCAGTTATAACTAGAGAATATGCTCAAAGTTTTGACCGTTAATTTCTAGACATTTATTTGTACGTCTCAGGAATGCTTCGTGCGTTGCTCTTCTTATTTCATCGGGAGGAAGAGAAATCAGTTTCCTTCAAATGCTGTACCCTATTGAATTTATATGGGTGCATTTTATGTTTTTAATATTCTCCAAACACTCGATTGAGATAATCCCAGAGCAATCTCCGCATCTTTGAGAGAATTTTGAGGATTCGCACGAAAATATGCAAGAACTGTAATTTCGTTGTTCTCATCTTCTACTACACTTTTTTCTCTGTGTATAGTTTTTTTAACGAAAGATCCGACATTTCTCAAGTTCTCATGGTTCTGTTAATGGTATCTCTCGTTGGTCTGGGTCGGTCAGGAAACCTCTCAATGAACAGTCGAATCGTTCTATCTACAACTTTATTACATTCTCCATGAAGTAGAATGAGATTTAAATAATGTCATTGGTAAAATTAGGCATAGTGATCGATTTTATAACTTGATACGAATTATCACCAAATTAATAGTAAACACAAAATGCTACTGAATAAAGAGGAATTTGGCAGATGTAATTAATGATATCTATCATTAAAAAAAAAGGATGGTAAGTTTTTGCATATGGTTGTTCATAAGGAATTATTCATTTATCACTGGAGAGAAAAACGATGGCCGATTAGTTGAAATAAAGAGGTTTCTGATACAAATTCGAATCCAAATTCGCCATCTATTTAGGAACAACCTGTAACTTTTTTCTCTTGCATATTAGGGTAGTAAAATCTAAAACATGGTTTAAGTAACAGTTCCTGAAAATTTCATCTTTTTGGCGTGAAAAGAAATAGCTGAAAATTCAAGACGAAAAACAGTTTTTTGTGAATAACTCAGAAAATATCCACTTTAGGGCAAGGGTGTGATGCATACACTCACATTATTTTTTAACGTAGATTCAATATCTGCCATAAAAAAATGGGGTTCTAATTTGAAAAAATTGATTTTTCACGATTTTGTCATCCCTAACTTTGAAAGCGATTTTTTCGCCCCCTGTATCATGAATCGCGATTCCGATTCTTAAAGTGGATACATCAATCTTACACCTTGAAAAATCCCAAAAATGAAAACTTTCCATCCAAAAACCTCGAAGTTATTCTTGTTTCAGCGGAGCTCTATTTTCGATTTTTTTTCGAATTTTCCCGCTCAGAGAGAATTTTCCTACCAAAACTGAAAAACGTTACATCGAAATAACTTGAAATTTTCTAAGGAATCCATTTCTGCAATAAAAAAATGGTGTTGTAATTTAAAAAACGGAAGTTGACATCATTTCCGGAGAAACCGGAGGTGCTCATGCCTTGAAAATAGTTCAGATTTAATCAGCATCGTGATATACTTATGAGTGCTGAATTTCATGAAAATACGTTCAGTAGTTTCCCGTATAAATATGGGTGAGTTTCCTCGTGAAAGACCCTGTATATATAAAACGTATTTCAATCTCATTATTAGTCATAACAACATATAATCAATCGTTCATAACCAACTCCGCAAAAATCGGTGAATCCGGATTGCCCAAGGCAGATCCTTTTATCTGTTTATAAAATTCGCCGTTATATTGACAATAACACATATTAAAGAGCATCTCAATAATATTCACGAAATGTACTTCAGGTAAGCTAGTATAAGTGCCAATTTCATTCCATCGTTCATGTATATGAATCCAACTACAAAATGTCTGTGATGAAAAATATCAAGCACAGAATTTCAACTTTATATGATAAAACGTTTTAATAAATTCTATCTTTTATTCGGACCACAATTGCAGGTCAGTAAATAGGTCAGATGAGTCATTCTGAATCTAACAGGAAGTGATGTTATTATATATGTATTGCTGATTATTTCAGATGAATCTTAAAAATTGATCAATGGGATATATCGGATTTGATAGAAAATGAAAAAAATTCCTGGGAATCATACTTATCTCCTGTAAAATTCGTAGTGCCCTAGATTCCAAGAATATTTTATCTCAGTTCGAAATGTCGTACTTTACAAAAATCTCAATTTTTATATATCAAGTAGGTGCTCTAGCTCAAGACACCCTCTTTTGTTATATGAAAAGTATTCTCGGTAGAACGATGTGAAATCGAATTCCGGCTTTTTAGAAATGTAATGACGCTTCGCGTCTTCATGGAGTACAAACTTGTATTGAACTCGTGAACTCTGAAGACGTAGGATGTCGTATAATATCAGGAATTTATATCTCCCAGACAGAGGTTCTATTCCCAGATTGACTATATTATGGAATATTTCGAGAGTGTAATCTCCATTTGAATATTTTCTGAGGAATTTCCATCTTCTTGTATTCTTATTTCGAATAAAAATGAATGAAATATCTTTGGTTATTATTCCTCTAAATTGGCTTGATATGTGATTTTCCAACATTTTAAGTTGAGGAAAGGTTAGAGAAGGTTAAAGAAAGGTTATGTTTCTGACGGAAAAGTATTTTCCAAACTGAGGTGCTGAATGGGCTTCTATTTCAACACCAATGCTGTGATTGAGTAGGAAAACTTGGCTCCTAAATGTTTTCAAGTTCAATGTTGACAACATGCATCGTTAATAATTCATTTCAGTTCCCACTTTTCACTGAAAAATTGTCACCAGAAGAAATGGGGTGAGTGGTTGAAATCCGATTTCGTAAATCTGAGTAAGTTATAGGTTTCAAGGAAATTTTTCAGTACGATAAATGAGTAGAATGTTGCATGTTCGCAAGTTCGTGAAAAGAATACTGCAACGAGGAAATTGCTATTACAGAAATTTATGCATCTGTGACACATTACGGCTCATTTCCTGAGGAAGGAATATTTTATGTAAGAAGCAATATTGATGGCGTGTAAGTCCTCACCGAAACGTTTATCGAACGCTCCATGGGAACTCTTTTCGAAATGAGTAGGAGGCTAGATCTTGCAGCTTTTTTCCTTGCGTGATAAGTCGAGAACCTATAACTAGTAGAAAGATTTATGAGCCTGTAGACAGATTGAATGTTGCTGCGATTTTTCGTATCAGAGAATTTCATTCTTTTTTCATTGATAACTCCCACATTTGCAAATTATGTTTTTTATTACTTTATCGCATGACTCAATTATAATCGATCTGTGTTGGATGATTGTAGTATTTCACGGGGTCAGAAAACATTCAACGGCCTCTTTTCACTTTGCGACTTTTATAAAACATCGATCAAGTCCAGGGTCTAGATAGGTAAACAAAATTATGTGCCAAAATGTATTTTTATTCATCACTATCATCTCCTTTGATTTTGATACAATCATTTCAGCATCTCTCTAACTTTTCGATACTATCTGTATAGAACGATTTATCGAGATCTTCAACACAACAAAAAATGAACTACCTGAAGGAGCTACAGTGTTAGACTTATACTTGAGATAAAATGATTGAATTATATGGTTAATCCATTTATGATTATTCCTAATGAATTCAGATAAAGTTAAGATAAACACAATTTACTTCAATTCATTAATTTAACGAATACATCCCATATAAAATTCAACTTTTTCATTCATGACTGAATATTTCCGACTAGAAATTCACATCTCAATATTTTCCATGGAGCAACACCTATTTTCCAACAAACAATCTCTATTTATCTCCTGGGAGAGTTCCCGGTTATAATTTCATAGAACCCTGACATATCCGGTTTGCATCACATCCTCCGAGGAGATTTGTCAAAGAATGGGTTGGGGTAGACACTGTATAAGCGATTTGGTCGCATCCATATTTTATGGCAACCCACAAACTTTTCTGAACCTCTGAGAACTTTTTGTGTATCTTTATGTACTTTCTGAATCCAAAATGAATCGTTCTGTTATTGAAAACTTGATTGCAGAGAATGAATATTGTATGTTGAATAAAAGCAAAGTTCGAATGATGAGTGCCATTGGTTTGGAGGGCTATGAAGTTTTCAGAGACGAATTTTCCGAGCGAAAGAGCTTTCACTTGGTCCTCGTTACAGAATCAATTGAGGAATTGAGTTATTTAGATGAAAGAAGGTGGAATTTGTTCAACGCCCCTTGAAGTGCGCTCGGAATTGTTGGCACTTGAAATTCCGGGCGTTATTTTCTTCATGTATTAATTCTACTGAATCGCGGACCATATAAACTCATGACATTTTTATTGAACTGTCATTGAAAGTGACAATTAGGTAATAGCAGCTGATAGTGTTTAAATCACAGAGTATAATATAACAGGAGGGAGTATAAGGTCTAAGAGCGAGAATCGGAAAGGTTCATACGCATAGACTAATTGAAATTCAATAATCCGTTATGAACATAGATTCATCACACAGTGTTGCCGATGCTACCGATGTACAGTTGTATACCGATATAAAGAAAACTGATGGAAATCTACCACCAACTTCTCAGTTTCTTAGGTATGATGTCAAAATAAAACCTTCTACACAAAAAATTCGAATCGACATCAAAATGTATTCTCCTATATCAGTTTCAAGATCAGAATGACTCCCGAAGACGCGAACTCTCGTGATGAAATGAGATGCATGGCGTTTTTGTTCGTTGCTGCGATTCAAGGTATGTTAAGTCAAGCTGTAAATTATAATTTTATGTGGCTTGAAGGCTTTTTTTGGTGTTTCTAAATTACCATTTTTAATTTGTACCAAAGATTTTATTTCATTGATATAGTAGGTTTTCGGAAGAAAACTGAGTAGTGAGTAATTAAATAATACTGTTTTCGTACTTCCGGGCCTAAAGTGACAACTTCACTCCCTTGTGACAGGTACTAAAGTGTCACATTTAATCCCTCCGGGATTAAATATTGACGAAACTCCCGGAACGATTAAATCACAAACAAACGAATTTAAGGGATATTTTATTGAAAAATACAATTAATTAGAATGGTAATTAACGTTAATATTCAAATTAATATTGTGGCAGTTCGTCATATTGACCAGTCTTTCCTGGGTTAATGCAGCAGGTAACTGACGAGTAACAGATAGGTCCTTATCATATTGAACTGCGGTGTTTGTTTCGAAGATCCTGCGGAAACAGGAAGCGAGAATGAGGACTGTGGCATAACTATAGTGGACGAATCGGCGACTTGACCAAATATTTTATCTGAAATTTTTTGTTTATTTTTAATAGACGATTCAATATATCCCTCGGCCACGTTGGAGGATTTCCATCCTCCATGTCTCTTCAGCACGTCTATTGTTGCTCCCGAATCAGCTAACAAAGACGCAGATGTGCGTCTAAAACAATGTCCAGTATAAGACGTCGCATTTTCTTATTTCAAGAAAGCTGCTATTTGCCGTGGAAATGTACCAAACATGTTTTTTCCTACTACTCGCGTAGTACATTCTTTGTTGATGTATTAAACAAAAATTTTGAATGAGGTTTCTTTCTGTCTTTCGCAATGCCACATATTTTCGAAATATCGCCACAAAACTGATGGCACTGTTTTCTGAATTTTTGATCACAAAATTTCGGTCAATTTTATTTTTGGTGTTTCTAATCGCAGTTAGGAAGGAATCGCCCAAATCTCTCACATCGTCGATTTCTAAATCAACCAACTCTTTTCCACGACAAGCTCCCGCAACGCCCAAAATAAGTGCAACCTACAAAAAATTGATTTCTTAAAATTTCTGAATATAAACACATTTTCAAATTTACCTTAAGCATTAAATATTTATCATCCGGATCCTCCCGTAAGAACTGACTGCTCAGACGTGAGAATTCGTGACTTCTTTGGCTTAAATCCTCATTTCTTCTCTTCAAAAAAGCTAATAATTTTGGAAATTTACTTATATCAATATCTGCTCTAATGTTAATAACCGATTTCAGCATTGAATAATGTGCCCAGAGAGTTGAGGCACAAACCGTTTTTGATTTATCATTGAAGTAAACTAACAGCGCATTTTCAGTAGGTTGTCTCACATTTTTTAAGCGGCACCAGTTTTTAAAAGCATCGTACTGCTGCTCGTATAGTGTTCTAGATTTCGGTGGTAACAATTCTTCACTTACTTCGGCTGCTCTTTTATCAATATCAGATACACCTTCTTCACTCATGATACCAATAATTATCAATAACAATGTTTCTCTACAATGACACTAGTAGTGACAATGTTCCTAAATTATAATTGTCACAACGCAACGTTACTATGGTAACTTATTTTAAAGACAGTTTATTAAATGAGTTGAAGAGAGAAAAAACTGATTGAAATTATTGAAATAATTAATAAAATCATACCGGAAGTACGAAAAGTATCGTATATACCTTGCGACTGAAGTACATTTAATCCTTCAGGTAAATTATGGCCTTCCCTGCGGTCGGGCCATAAACTTTACCTTCAGGATTAAATGTACTACTTCAGTCCCGCGGTATATAATATACTATTTCAAACCGCGTACCCCAACCACCACCCATTGCACC
Organism: Micraspis discolor; assembly: GCA_030674115.1. NCBI lineage: Eukaryota > Metazoa > Arthropoda > Insecta > Coleoptera > Coccinellidae > Micraspis > Micraspis discolor. The sequence goes on along the minus strand of JARTUT010000006.1, from coordinate 900,659 downwards.
AATCATAGTGTCATTGGAATCGGACATGCTTCGGGAAAGCATTCCCTGCTCACTTTTGGACCTTGGGGATCCGACTAACCTTCGGGTTGTCAGTTTCCAGTTGTCAGATTCCCTTGTGATATCAATAACCTCTTTTCAACAGCCATTTAATTCATAAACTTTATACGGTTAGTAGATCTTGTTTGGGAAAACATTTCGCCCGACAGTAGGTCGAAAATTTATTGAAATCAACAGTTCTTGAAACTGTGTTGTGTATGTAAATAGCCAACTTATTTATTATGGTACTGCGGGAGGTAGAAAGAGAAAAAATAGACTGATAACGCAGATCGTGAGAAGAATGTTCCTTACTTTAGTATTTTATCAATATATTGCTTTCAGTCAGTTTTTCCGTCTGATTGATTCATTTCAAACATTTCAGGCAATAAATTTCGGATTGGAATCATACAGTTCCCTGGCCAAGGAGCTAAAAACACTGACACCAAATGATTGATTGACGTGTTTGTTAGGTTACGACATCCTTCAATATCATCTCTCAATTATGCTCGAATCTGTCGATATATCATATTTGCACACATACCGCTTGAGCCCCATCGTCGGGGACTTACAACTGATATATTGCTAAAAGCCTGTCACAAGACTCGGTGAACGAATACGCTTCAATGTCAATAACTTTCGCGGATTACATATTCGCACACCATGAAATATGGTTAGAAAATATTTCAATTTCATGTGCCAGATCAAAATCCTAGGATATCTTTGTATAGATAGATTATTGAACAGATCGAAACCGTGAATTATGTGTGCTAGGTTATAATTCATATTTCATTTTTCGGAAGACTTTATTTCTATATGTTGAAGAAACGTACTGAAGAAAGCTCACATCAGCAACCGTCGACAATGCTATGTGTCGATGCCCCACTCTTGGTCACGCATAACGGTGCCTAGCGGTGGAAGTCACATGAAAACGGTATGAAATGCGAGTTCCAACAGGCGATTTGGATTTCGCGACTTGGCTCACCCAAATCATTCGATCTTCAGGACTGGATTCATTCATTTTGCAGTTCAATTCCTAAAAGGATCTGGATCCCTCAGGGTGAAGTTTAGTCATTTGTCATAACCGAACCTTTCGAATCAAATATCATAGCATTGATTGAAGATTTTTAATTGTGATATGCTTGCCGCAGTTTGACATGGAATTTACTACGTAAATGTGCAAATAGAAGTTTGTTGTAGGAATTGATTAGAATGTGAAATTAAATTAAGTGAGGTCGTTTAGAGTTACTGACTTGTAGCACCACAATGTAGGATTACTCAAGAGTAATCATGTTGCATAATGTTTGTTGCCTAAATAATGGTCCCTACAATATCCCATTATCGAAAATATCACGTTCATAGGTTCATAGATTAATTGGTCGTATTCGCTGAAAAAAATCTTCATAAAGTATAAATATACAAGTCATATAAGTTCAACTCCCAGTTTACTTCAGATCATAATTTATTGACCTTCTTATTGAGTTCATTGACTTCAGGATAACAAAATATTCATAATAGAAAGAAGAACACCCATTAGCACCTTCAACTCATAAAAAGTCGAGTTTCCTCTTAGAAAACTGAAAACTTTACAAATTATTCGGGAAAAATTGAAGATTCATCTGTAAGCCAACCTGTCACCGGTGCTCACGGTGTGATTTATGTTTAAATGATCGTCGACGACAAACACAAATCCGCTTCCGCCTGAAAAGAGAGAACTTTCAAATCCGCTAAAAGTGGTAAAGCCATTAGGCTGCTTCGAAAACGGAATATCAAGTTATGTGGGGAAAATATAAAGCCTTGGAAACTACCATTGCCGTTAAGGGTACGAAAACATAACGGTGATGATATTGAGATTTGTGGGACGAATCGTAATATGTTTTTTTTTCTGTTTTGTGAACCACTTCGATATTTTATATCTCTGCAGACACTTTATCGCCATAATTTTTCACATTGGCACTGATTCACACTGATCGGTAATTATCGAGATGCTCACCTGGCAGCTGTCCGTGAAAAGTCATGTGATGTCAGACCACAATCAATTAGACTGCGTGTGCTGAGTTTGCCCTCAATGTATATACTTGAGGTGGACTCTATGGCGAGGCTGCCTATAAGGTCGTATAATCTTGTTGGTGACACCCATGATCGCACAACTCGGTACAGAATAAATAACGGTGAAAGAATTTTTGTCAAGCTGCTACGCCTGAAGGCGAATAGACATCAACTAAGACCGATGCATCGTATGAAATCTTGAATATGCACGGAAGATGGAAGAGCATTTTCCCAAAAAAAAGCACCGACAATGATTGAGAATTCGGTTACAAACTCTAATGAACTTTCAGGCAGTTCTTTTGTGAGAGAAATTTCAAGTAGTTGTAGTCAAGTTTTCTCTAGATTCACAAGTAAATAATAATTCCGGCGAATTCGAAAACTGCACATTTAATCTAAATTAGACTTCGTTATTGTTTGCTATAGTTTGTTGAGTTGTCACCAAAAGTATGGGAAATAAATAATATCATTCAAGCTTTTCCGAGCGGGCATAATAATCCGTAACGCCCGCTAAAAAAGCCCTAGGGCATTATGAGTGTACTTACAATAACCCTTTCTAAGGTAAAATAAACAGATAATGTACAAGTGAGAAATAAAATTTATATGAAACGAAGCCGGAAGCCGATAAATCAGTTTTTCGCGAGATAAGCCAGTAACAAGGAAGATTGTACGCACCAAATAACTTCCGGAAGCTTTCAAATGGGTCTTGTGTTTTCCTGATACCTTGAGGTACCTTGAGGCAGATTTTTCAATCTGAAAAAATTGAACTTGAAAAATTCAACTCAGAAATCTAATATTCCTGTTTGAAAAAATCTTAACTTTGGGACATAGCTTCGTAAGTAAAAAATCGTGTAAAAGACAGGAGCACGTCACTGGAATCTACTTGGAAAAAGTACTGTATAATGTTTTAATTTTAGAGCTCTATCATCATTATTAGAGGAGATATAAATATTTTTCGATATCTTCCTTATTCCAATTCGCACTAATAACCTGAAAACAGAAAAAGGTAGCCAAGAAATGAATACTTTTGTTGGTAGTTTATTGGAAAGAGAGAACGACAACAATTGGGTATCAGATTCTGACTATCTCCTCTGGTTTCAAAGATGTAATGTTAAAACATTGAAATATGCCCAGGCTGTACCTCTCAGGTAACATAAATCTCGTTTACACACCATCTCCGTCGGTCGATTCAGTTTTCTCTCGGAACAAAGTCTTTTTCCCTCTGCGATATATAAACAGATTTTTCTCTATTCAAAATGGAGAGTTGTCATCGGTTTCTCTTCACCTACATATAGTTCAATCTATTGTATCAATAAAAGGTGAGCGAAAACCGAATTTTAATGATGTAAGAAGAATTGACTAAGTCATTTCCAGCCTCCATTCGACTGTGAGAGGATGAGATATCTTCCGAAATGTCGGGACCGGCATCTTAATCCATCAATGACGCCATTGATGTCAATCTGTCTTCAAGGGTCATTTCAGCTTCCGCTTTTTCAACCCCGTTTCTGAATAGACCACTTTGTAATCCCAAACCTAAAGCATGAATTATTATTTCGATCGATTGGAGAGTTAGACGTTTGTCCCAGATGTGACGTAATATTTCTGCGCGCTTTTCCCTAGCACCCAAATTTCTATAATTTTCGAAGATCTTGATGAGTATAGAACTAGGCAGTCTTCCTCACGTGATGTTGTTTACGTAATTTTTTTGCGTCTTGAAAAAGGGAAAAATCGTTCGGGAATAAATTATATGAAGTGATAATCTGCGAAAGGATTCATTACAATACGTGGGAAATTTTTCAAATTAATCAAATAAGGCTGATTCAAATGAACGAAATATCCGATCGACATAAATGGAATTCGAAATTGGAATTAAATGACGGATTAGAGACAAATTGGATCAGACAGAACCAAACATAATTCATCGTTCTCAAAGCGAGATTACGAAAATCCGTTTCAAATCAATAAAACCAGAAATGTAGATTGAATATATTGAATTTATTCAAGGAATGAGAAAGCGAGGAATAATATCTTCATGAATAATTTATGTTTTTCCGTATTGATAGAAAGGTATTCGGAATGCCTCGCCAGAGGTTAGAATCCTGCTGATACTTCTTTCTTTTAGGCAAATGACCTAGAGCACTATAATAAAGATATATTTCTATATGGAGGATCTTATTCATGAGACTACCCAATGGTGGTCTTCATTCAATGAGATTTTGGGATTCAGGTGAAATACGTCCCTTATGGAAAGCGAAGAATTTCTAAATAATTGATTTCCTAATAAGTTTTGCCGTTCGATAAAAGAGGGTGTTGCTACCAGTCCAAATATTTTTTGTTGGTGCACTCTTCACATAAACGTATGTGAAGTTTCATTCAAATTGGTCGATTCATTCTATTACCGCCGATAAAAATATGTCAACTGTGTCCTCTAAAATGAATTTCCGAACTAGTTTCTGGGTTAAAATTTTGGATTTTTGTATCCTCAAGCTTGACTCTTTAAAAATGCCCTCAGTTAGCACTGGGCAAAATTGATATCATTTTTGAAGATAAAGTTGATCGAAGCATGGAATAATGTGCCCACCACATTTTAGCTGCTAACAGAACACAGAGCAGTTTAATATTCAATGAAAATGCTTTGGGATTCAGGATATTTTGCGACAATCTTCAGAATGCTGTCGCAGAAAAAAATTTATCACAACTATAAGTCTTCCAGCTGAAGAATGCTTACGTGTACCACCCTAGTGATGTGCTTTTCGTCGCTGAGCTTCTGTACTCACAGGGAGCTGCAGAAATATTAACAAAATGGATAGTTTTAGTAGACCAAAATAATAAGGAATTGATGCAATTTCAATTTATAAAACGCTTGTTACTTTTGTAGGCGGTCTAATTGAAGAAATGAGTTTACGAAAATCTTATTCCGATAGTTTTAATGGTTGTAATTATCTAATATTCAGTCTGTATATGCATAAGTTATCTAGACTTCTTAGAATCAATTATGCCAGAATTATGGTGTTCCAAATAAACTCAAAGTTTCTCAGGAATTGCTGTCATTGAATGAGAAAAGTCAATAAACCACTAGCAGCTAATTTTTTTCTCTTTCTATACCCATCAATTTTAGAACATACTTATCCGTTCCGTCACAGCAGTTAGTTTTATGCATCCCCAAAAGGCAACACTGCACTGCAGTAACCATTCAACATTTTTCTTTTTCGTTTCAGATGCATGCAAGGGGATTATCTAAAAGTTTTCCTACACTTGGAAAGTGGTGATGTGAACGAGTACACCCCTTGGGAGAGGTTACTCTGCGGTCGGCTGGCTGACATCCCTACAATACTTTATTCTTCCGGTCCAGGATTGGTGCTCGAATTCCACAGTGGACCACGTTCCCTAAATGCTAGCGGATTCTCGGGGACATTCAGATTCATCGATAAGAGTAAGTGCATTTTATTCGATGCGATTACTGCTGGTATACGGATCTCGATGTTGCGGTAGGTATCGATTTCTGGGAATTCAGTATAACCAGAATATTCATTGAAGAAGAACGAATTCGTATATAATTGAATTTTGTTTTAAATTCAATTCAATTAAATACGAGTCATATGCTTTCAGGAGAATTATGTGAATTAGGAATGTGTCGTTCGCGAACGAACCAATCAATTCAACACTTCACCAAATATGAATCGATCATTTAGGTCATTCGTAGAAGAAAGATCCATTCATACGAGTCGGATAAAACATATGTCACAAGGTTCCTTTCAGTCGTTCGATCTGCTGACCAACTTCTAAAGCTTTAACCAAAAGTGAAACATTAATTTATGTTTCTTATTATTTGTATTTTGTAATTCCACAAACAAAACTTCAAACTGCATTCGTAAAAGGACCGGTGTTTGTGATTTCACATACCACCAAGAACAGTTGTAGCCCGGCCATGTTAGACATTTGAAATAACAAAAATTTGGTTCTGTCTGGACACTTGTGTTCACCATCAGGAAGTAAACTTCAAAATTCCCCATAGATCTTGTGCCTGCTATCAAAGTTATTTGGGCTCAAATGGCACATCAGTCGGAATCATTGGGATGCGCGGTATGAGAACATCTTCTCCTTTATACTTTCCTTTGAGTATAGTAGCTTCTATCACATTGTTTAGTAATTTTTTTATCGCTAACCGTGTACCGTTGCAAAGACGCGGTTGGTTGATGTTTCGCAACATTATAACCACCGATCCAACCTTTAACTGAAGATTGTGAGGTGGCAATCCTGGCAAATCCAGCCAGTTTAAAAATTCCGGTGGATAGTTGACTACATCATCTTGATTAGTAGCCGAATCAACTGATTTATATATCCTCAATTCGCCTGTAATTTGTTCTTGAATTTTGAAATTTAATTCATTTACATCTATATTTTAGGCAGCTAGTATAGCTCGTTCGATCAACCAATCATGGTTTCTGTAATTTTGAGAAACATCTGGAAACACCTTCTGAAGTTCATCTTTTGATCGAGTTAACTGACAAAAACTTTGAGGAAAGTTAATGCAGCCAGTCAACATGTCTATAGGAAATTTGCCATTACCAATGTCAATGAGTTGTTTAGAGAATATGTTTCCATCAAGCACATGTCCTCAATTGAAATCAATGCTTCATTGTGAATTTCTTCACTGATTTGTATATTTGGATTTCCCATTCTCTTAACACACATATAATCTTTGTACTTGATCCACAAATCAATTGGGTTTGATGGGAAGCATGTAGATATGATTATAGAAAGCAATGTTCGTATTTGATGAGCGTGTGATGATATTACAGCATCATTGAGAGTTTGATTCCAATGAGCGTCATTTTCAAGCAATTGCAAACGTTGACAAGGTTCTCTGTAGGATCCACACAATTCACCATCAACAGTTCGTAACTGTTGGAATGATGTTGGGCCACGTACATTGACTAATAGTAGTCGTAAATAAAAACATTCATCATTGCTTGGATGTACTGAATAAATCCGGCCAATCGCATCGGTGGAATATACTTCTGTATATCCTGGAACTGGTTTTCCTTGTTTCCGTCGTATAAATCTTTAGGGTTTTTCCAGCAATAATTCTAATTTTTCTCGCCGTAAAAACCATCCTTGAACTTCAACGAACATTTTAAAAAAAGATTTGGCCAAATTGGTCCAGGCGTTGTTGAGTTATGCGCTTACCAACACATTTTGCGATTCATTTTTATATTATAGATTAGCTAAAGAGATATCATCCTTATATTCAATTGATATAATTTATCCATGTCGAAAAAAGGGAGTGCATTGTGGACATATTTTTCCGAAGAGGCTCAAAAAATAGCAAAGTGAACGCGGTGCAACAGGATATTTGATTCGACATCTGAATACCGAGCATCCAACAGTGCTTCAAAGAAAATATTCTCTCCAAAACTAGCCTAGTCCGAGCAAGGCATGAAAGATTAATTCAATTAATCTCTTGAGTACTTAGGATAGAAACTAAATACCTTCACTTGCCTTCAGCTAAATAATTCATTGAAATATTCAAAGCCGTAATTATTAAATAATAAAAGGATATTCCTAGAATAAACAGACTCACGATTCGCTCTAAACCCACTATTTATCGATTGTTCACAGCTAAGATTCTAGTCAAAGTTCGGAGAAAGGTAAAGTTGGAGATGGTTTCAAATTATTCTGAGTACTCAGCATGCCTGGTCGGATACAATGAGAGCAATAAATGCTCGAATAGGTGATTTTGTCTGCGGCTTTCAAACACTGTTCCTCCAGATAAAGGAATAATCCGAAGCAGGATGTGCCCCGAAACAAGTATTGCATGCTAGGCAAATGCAGGAATCGAATAGAGTAGGGGGTTGAACATTCACGTTGTACACGAATTGATTTGTAGTGAATTCAATGAACTAATTTACTATACATTATTCAACGAACAACAAGAGCCTCACCTGACACATGTGAGAAATGTTCACAAAGACAAGAAGTAATTATTTTCTTCCCTCAAGTGATGTGGCAATTATTGTGTGGAACACTATATTCGAGTCTCTAGATTGGATTTCATGTTGAATGAAGTGACACCTTAATTACAAGTTTCACCTCATATACCATAATTCCCAAAGACTGTGCTCCAAGATATATTTGCAGTGAACATGAAGGAGAAAATAGTTGGAGAAAATACTTTCGCCATTGTCAATTAAAAAAATGAATTTTTGTTCATTGATAGTGTTACTGCAACTTATTATTTTAGTTAAATTTGTTAGTTTCATTCATTTATCTTCCAAGTTGCTTGCTCGGTTCAATGGTAATACACTATGAATGTAATGAACTATATGTTCATTTCATTTTCCGATTAACGCGTAACATATGTTGGAGCATATGACCTATGTCGAACAAAGAGTACGGAAACGGCGTTCATCCGATGAAGTACAAAACAGTTTTCTTCGAAATAAATAACTTTCTCGTTAAATCTACAAATTCGAACTCTAGTGAAAAAGTGACTATTTTCGTCCGTGAGTGCCTGGACAAGTTCATTCAGCCGTACTGTGAAACCAGGTAGGCAGAAGTCGATACTCCAGCATTCGCTTTTCTTTCGAGTCATTTTCTCATATTTTTTTTTAGAATTTCATTGATAATTTTCTTTCGTTTTCTTTACTTTTCGAAGGCCCTTGTCGTGCCAGATAGTTTTTCAGTATAATGAGAAACAAATAAATATTTTTGCGTCTCATTTCAAATAATCTGATCCTTTTTGTCTGAGAGTAAAAGCGTATTACTGAATAGATGGCGCAACTATCCCATTTAAAAGATTTTCGGACTTCAGCTATTTTCATATGAAACCAACAATTCGTCGAGATACGTGAAGATCAAATAATATTTGCCACTAATCTATGATATGGAGATCTACTAAAGTTAAATAGAATTGGACTTAAATCTTCTGGCGCTCTATTGATGCAGTACATATGGAATTATAAGAGATTTTCATAAATGTAATCATTTTAAATTTTTTTGTCGGTTCTTCTAGCAATATCAATGGCAAAACACAATGATGTCGATTATCTCAATGCGAAAGTTCAGAATATACTTGAATGCGTTGAACTAACAAATCCCCATAAAAGCTACTGGCTCCAATCGATGTTTGATACTTTTGACCCAAATCAACGTTTGTGTGATGAAAACGTAACCCCACAAACAATAACATCATCGATTACATCAAAAAGACAGAAAACAGATGAATAATATATTGAGAATACTTCTTTTTCCCTGACGGTACATCATGTAAGGAAATCGTGACTCAGAGTTTGTGACTAGACGTTTTTCATCGAATTGAATAATCCTTTGTAATAATCTCAATGATTTATTGATTTTAATTTGCTATTCAGATTGTGATATAACATGATCTACATATGCAGGTGAGTGGAGAACACTCATGTGTAAATATAAATCTATAATATAAAAATGAATCCCAAAATGTGTTGGTAAGCGCATAACTCAACAACGCCTGGACCAATTTGGCCAAATCCTTTTTTAAAATGTTCGTTGAAGTTTAAGATGTTTTTACGGCGAGAAAAATTAGAATTATTGCTGGAAAAACCCTAAAAATAGCCAGTTTCCAGTACGGCTTGCTTTTGCTATGACTAAAAACAAGTCCCAAGGGCAATCATTAAGTGTTTGTGGTATTAATCTAGAAAACCCATGTTTCTCACATGGTCAATTGTATGTTGCCTGTTCCCGTGTTGGAAAACCATCAGATTTGTTTATCTATGCGCCAGGTAATCAAATAAGGGTCTTCAGTCTAAGTTTAAGTATTGAAAAAATCGAGAATTACACTAAGATAAGGCTTGTTTTTTATTATACATCTAAATATTTCCTCAAGAGCTGTCTCTATTGCTAAATTTTGGCACGGCTCCGAATATTTTCGTAGATCTTCGTATCCACTATTAGACGCCATATGTTCGTTGCTACATATCAGATCCGTAGACCATTCTCGATTGATAAAAGCCGAAATGCCACCCCATGCGTTGAATTCCCTAATTCCGAACAAAGCCACTAGTTCCTATCGATGTTTGCTACATCTTCCCCAAGCCATCGCGTGTGGAATAAAAAGGCAACCCCACAAACCTCAGCTTCCTCAATAATCCCATTGAAAAGAGAAAAAACACAGGAATAATCGATGAGTTTCAATAAGAAAATCTTTGAAAAGGTTCCCTTTTTTCCTGACGGTAGAGCATGTGAGGGAATCGTGACTCGGATATTGTGATTGTGTTGCATTTTTGCTTGTCCGTGCCGAAGGAAAACGTTTTTATTACACGGGTGTGAAGTGAAAATTTATTAGTTTCAAACCTTCAGGACGTGATGGGGTTCCGCGATTCAATTCGAAAAATGTAGACCCGCACACTGTGACCTCATATATTTGATTAGAATTTATACCGACACGTCTCGGCTGAATTCGGAATTTTTTTTTTTTGTTAATCCCCGAATGCAGATATATTTCCGGACTTTTTCCTCTTTTGGGCGTTCGCGTTCGATAGATTAATATTCTGAACGGAGATAGGAGCGGGATTAAATTAGGTACACGAATTAAATCGCAAATTTTGTGAAAAATTTCGTGATTGATTGTTTCGTTTTGTTCGAGAGAATCAGCCTGAGACATTCGATGAAAAATTGGTAGTCCACTTATTATCTGAAATAGTGTGGTGATTTCAGAAATGTATTAGGATTGCAATATTTCTTGAAATCCGAGTAGACATGATGAAATGAAATACTTATTGGACATCATTCACGTAACCTATGGGGTGATACAAAGTTGGGGGCCTATTGAAGTATTATAAAAACTATTCGTGCAAGATATATCAGATTATAAAGATCAATATAGATTATCTGAAATGCATTTCCAAATTCCTTGAAATTTCCACTGTTGCTAGATATATCTGGTATACATATATCAGGTATACCGGTATGAAATACATAAATTTTCTTTTAAAAATAAAACACTAATAATTACGGCGATCCCCTTCGAAGTCATGAAGAAGCATGTGCTTTATTTATCGCAACACATTTGGAAAGACCTCCAATTGCTAGAAACACAGTAAGCAGAATTGTTGCAAAATTTAATGCAACGGGAAGCGTGAGAGATGCTCCAAAATCTGGACGACCAGGAATAAGCGACGATGTGAAGTTAGATAATTTGCTGTCAGTAGAAGACAACCCTCACGCAACTACAACAGAAATTGCCTTACAAGAAAATGTTAGTCAGTCGTTTGTAGTAAAGATGTTAAAAAAAGAAAAACTACACCCATACATAGTTCAACTTGTTCACTAACTTTCAGAAGATGATCCGGACAGACGTTTGGAATTTTGTGAAATCTTCATGCGGCATTGTGACGAAAATCCAACTTTTCTTAATGGTGTAGTATTTTCCGATGAGGCAACATTTTGTCCAAGTGGTTCTGTGAATCGACAAAATTATCGCTACTGGGCTCGGTGAAATCCCCACTAGATACAGACAAAACACACCCAGCGCCCCTAAAAAAATAATGTTTGGGTAGGAATCGTCAGGGGAAGATTTATTGGTCCTTATTACTTTCGCGGGAATTTAACAGCTGAAAGATATTTGGAACATCTTAGTATTGTGTGCTTCCGGACCTACTTGCGGCATTTTCGGATCCAAATAATGGGGAAAACTTGGATCCCAGTATTTGGTTCCAACAAGATGGCGCACCACCACATTATGGTCTTACTGTTCGAAGGTTTCTGGATAACCAGTTTGAAGGACGGTGGATTGGAGGACGTGGACCAATAGAGTGGTCACCTGATCTTACCCCTTGATTTTTTTCTGTTGGGACATTTGTAATGTCGGGTCTACATTAATCGGCCAGACAATTTAGAAGACTTAATGGAACGAATTAGACCCGAAATGACTCTTATGACTCCGCAGATGATCGAAAACTCTGTAAATGCGGTCTACCATCATCTTGGCCTATGTCAGTTAGTAAACGGGACACAGTTTTAAGAATTCCTATAAGAAATTTTTTGGTTTAATGGACTGTTTAGTTAATTGAAAAATTATTATGAAACTTAAGTTTATTTCGTTTTTTATTCATTTCTCGTTTTTTTCTTATGTTAGCCCTACTGCAACTATTTTTCCCTAGTGTAGAAAAACAAGCTTTATCACATAATGTAATAAAGTGATCAGCATTTATTGAATTTCAGATAATTTATACAAAAACTCGGGCAAAACAGTTGTCGTTGTAGCATGTAACTTGATTAATGGTTTTTTATTGATCAAGTCTTGTTACTGCAACTTATTATTTTTAATTAAATTTGTTAGTTTCATTCATTTCTGTTCCGAGTTGCTTGCTCGATTCAACACTCTGTATATGTTCACTTCATTTTCCGATTAACGCGTAACATATGTTGGAGCATATGACCTATGTCGAACAGAGAGTACTGAAGCGGCGTTCATCCGATAAAGTACAAGAACACTTTTCTTGGAAATAAATAACTTTCTCGTTAAATCTACAAATTCGAACTCTAGTGAAAAAGTGACTATTCTCGCCCGTGAGTGCCTGGACAAGTTCATTCAGCCGTACTGTGAAACCAGGTAGGCAGAAGTCGATACTCCAGCATTCGCATTTCTTTCGAGTCAATTTTTCATATTATTTCAGAATTCCATTAATAATTTTCTATCGTTTTCTTTTACTTTTCAAAGGCCCTTGTCGTGCCAAGTCTAATAATCTGTCGATCTATAGACGACATTAGCAGCACAGGGACTGAGTTGAGAAGCGTCTGCTAAACGGATCGTGGGTATAAAAATGCATTTAATCACCATAAGTGTCTTTATACTTGGAGGACCTACATCATTTCGTTCCGCTTCCGTAGGAATGAAAAGCAGAAGCACCAATAAACTATCGATAACTGTTCAAGAAGTTCTTGATACTGCATCGTAGAACAGTAAATATCTTCCAGACAGTGGTCAGTAGAATATATACCCCTACAAACACTCCACCGAAATAGCCATCCAAACAATTCTCATCCTGAATACGAACGGATATGTACAACTATTGGGGTCTTGAACAACAAGGATCAGCCCCAGCTGTCTGGTATTCGAAACTCCCCACAGAAGTGGCAGCTTGCGGCGCCTGTCTCAAAACTCGACATACTAGGGAGTGGTGACCTTGCACCTTCTGTTACCGAACTATAAAGTTCTCTGCCTCATATTTCTAGGCTGTTGCGGAAGAGAAAAGTACGATAAGAATTCTTACAGATGCACGTGATGCGAAGCAATGCTGGCCGTGATTTAAAGTTTATGGAGGAACAATTGCTCACATCATTTCGTCGATTTTCATCCATAAACTATTTTTGAATTATGCTGAATATAATTTTGATTTATCGTTTGATAGTTAAATTGGTATAACGTTTATAAATGTTTGAAATAGACTTAATACTTATTTTGTGTTGTTGTTCTGTTCTTTAATTCACTTGTTATTAAAATGACATACACAAATGAGGAAATGGCTGATATGCATTACGTTTACGTTCTGTAGCAGGGGAAATTGTTAGAAGCCTCTAGAAGATATGCTGAAATGTTTTCTCAACTGCAGCATCCTTCACATAGAATATTTGCTTGACTTCATCAACGTTTACGAGAATATGGTTCATTCGACAAAAGATTGCAGGATTGTGGTCGCCATCGAGAAGTACGAACACCACAGCTTGAGGAAGCAGCCCTCACGCTGTTGTCGGAACCAACCAACAAGAACAGTTTTCTCTTAACGTATGGCTCGGAGCTTTTGGGGATTTTTTAATTGGGCCTCATTTTTCACCTCTCCGATTAAATGGCGAGGTATAGGTACGTTCAATTTTCAAGAGAAGTGCACCCAGTATTGCTGGAGGAAGTTCCTTTGGACGTCAGAAGGGATATGTTTTTCATACATGATGGGGCTCCCGCGCATTTTAGTCAAGTAGCACGTCAGCATTTAACTGAAACATATCCGAATCACTGTATAGGTCGAGGAGGAACACAGAACTGGCACGCTCGATCCCCGGATCTAAATCCTCTCGATTTCTCTATTTGGGGCCATTTACAGCATTTGGTTTATCGTACTCCTATTCGCGATGTAGAGGACTTGAGAAACCGCATCATCGATGCGTGCAGGTTAATCAGAGAGACTCCAGGAATATTTAAGCGAATACGTGGCTCAATGCGCCGACGTCTAGACGCATGCGTGATGTCGGAAGGTAGACATATTGAACATTTAATATGATTTCTACGTGTTGTGTGTGTTTTAATAAATTAGTTTTATTTTTACCATTTAGTCGTTTACTGCAGGTACTATCTACAGAATAATAATAAATCCAGTTCGTATTTATGACGATGTAGCTATCTCTGTATTTGTTAGTAAAATAATATTTTGCTGCTAACTGGTTTATTTTGGCCAAAAAACTCATGAAACTTTTTTTGTTTAAAATGAAACAGGCTATCGGAAATGACATTTTAAATGGTAAACAAATAATGAGACAAAAAGTTTTATTGGAAATAAACTTTAGGGGTTGCGTTTCCCACCCCTACAACCATGGGGTAAACCAAATAAATAACTGGATAAGTGTCTTTTTGCAAGTAGGAAACGTTAGGTTCATTTCAATATTGTAACTTTTATGGTGCTTGTGAAAAAAATTGTTATACAAATTTTATGTTCTCCCTTTGAGGGGCTGTATCTTAACAAGGGATGCTCCAATGAAGTTTCTTTATGTGAAAGATCCTATCTTTTTTTCGATGAGGAATCACCTTCTTAAATATTTTACACTTATTTAGTTACACCCTGTATAATGTATTTTAAAGGACAAGTACTTGCTGAAAAAAAGATATTCTTAATTGTTTCGATAGAGTAAATTTAAGTAATTCCGGTTGCCTTTCAAGAGAAACAAGTTCGAGCATCGAACCAATGTGAAAGAAACCTGTGAGTCATTTTAATTAGAGATATAGGTGTTTTCATTCATTGTGACGGTTGTATTAGTATCGCACTGTTCCAGAGTAGAGAAAAACACTTTAGAACAAATGCTCAGAAGCTCCTCACCTTATGTCAGTTCCTTTTTAAATTTTTATTCAAATAAGTTACCAAAAGTTTTCAAATAAACCTGAATTCTCTTAATACCGAGGGTTAACCCTTTCTGAATCCCTTTTACCAGATTGAACCCTATATATTTCCATCGCTTTTCTATTCCCGAACAAGCTACTCGGATTATCTCACGAGATCGCAAGATGCAGATGATATTAACAGGAAACTCCACTACTCCGGCAAGGAACTAGGTACACCGGAAATTACACTGTTCTTGTTCTGATTACTAGAACATGTTAGACGAAATGGATTAGCTGCAGCTACCAGGAAAGTTTTCCATGTATCGCCTGTAAGATTGATTAAACCGGGGACTTTTCAAGTGTAAATCCGTGTACTGGGAAGTCTTGGACTTCCTCAGGGGGATATCGTATGTTCCGTCTTAGAGTCACTTTAATCTGCACCTCACGTAGCGGGTGGTATAATCGGCAAAAAGCAAAGAGTCATTTCCCTGGACGTTCGGTGGCGAGGATGAGTAATGGAATTATAAGGGCCTGGTTTTGTTTCTCTGGGAAAGGGTTCTGGAATTGATTACTCCCAAAATGCTCGGGATATGGCTTTGCTTGTTAGGTTTCTCCAGTTCAATATAATTCAGTGATCATTTTATGTTTCCCTATTTATGTATTCCATAGAATTAAGAATGAATTACTCAACAGGCAATCCAGAGATGCTTCAAGTTTTGATAAATTCCTAAGGAGTTTTTGAAAATTTGAAAATATGGATACTATAGTTGCTGCCCATAAATAATGGAAAGATGTCGACAAAATATTTCATTCGACTGAAATTTTTCTACTTATTAATGGTGCTTACGTGGAAGGGCGATTTCTTGAATAAAGAACTTGAAAGCATATGGGGAGAATTTTTATAAATTTTTATGAATCCTTTTTGAAAATGATCGTATCTCTTACAGAAAATGATCGTCTCCCTGATGCCTAAATATTCCGTGATCAAGGCTAAGTTTCTCTTGACTGCATAAATAATTAGATGTAATCGTGGATAGAAATTTTAGCTGGACACGATACGTTGCAAATTTTTCTGCTGAATCCACACGAGATGCAGAATGCTCTCAGACTTGAAAGCTCCTCAATTGCAGCTATGTCCGTCCTCTATCGAAGTACTGTGGACATAGACGATGTCCATTTCTCAAGTGCGAGCAACATATTCTTGAGTCAGCGCAGTGCAGCGATGGAATAAACGAATTCCAATTCGAATTAACAGACAAGATTATCAGAGTCGTCTAAGGATGATGGATCTGCATATTTTGAACATCCACTTAATAAAGGAGATCTTATTGATTTTTACTGACCATTGCATGGACTTTTTGGACTCAACTTGGAGCATTAATGTGATAGAGAATGAGAGAGGGGTGAGTGAGTGCCTATAATTTTGCCCAAATGTCTGTAATTTTGGAATATCGGGCCGAAAATGGTCTCAATTCGACTCCCTGATGGAGTTGAGTCTGTCCGGCCGTCCTGCTGGCCGGCCGTATCCTCTCTAGCATCCAAACGAGATGAGCTATAGTTTTCATATTTTCAGAATAGGTTAATTGTCCAAATATCTCGGTCAAGTTCGTTATTGGGCCGAATCCGTCGGATGGTTCAGTAGTTATGAGCATCTGAAATTTTGTTTCCTAAATAACTACTAGAAAATACATCCGATCAAGTTGATACTTGAAATATTGTTGAGGGAGGCTGCAACAAAACGGCTCGCAAAATTTCGCAGAAATCGTCACGCTAGGAAATTTTAAAAAAATTCCCAAACAAATTTTTTAATACTCACAATCTCATAAGATATTTTTCGGATTTCAATAAAAATTCGTTAATATATTGAGGTGATCGATATCTTACTTATCCTCAAATTTCATTGTTGTAGCTTCTTTCCATCTGAAGATATGATCATTTTTTTCATATACTCAAGAGAAAAGATAAATGATTTACTTCCCGATGATTTTCTTTGAACGATGGCCATCACAGATCGATATTCAATTGACAAATGCCGGGCTCATTAATCAGTGTCAGTTGGCGTAATATTAATCAAAATTTTTCATAACGGCAAATCATAGAGTTATAATTCAATCTCGATGGCTCAAATAATATACGTTGTCAAAATTCAGAAAAGCACTGACGTAAGTTTTTAGGGAAGGGAATTATAGCTTCGAACAAAACTTGGGGAAAATTATGAGTAGTTATTTTTAAGTTGAGATATAGGTTTGTTCATTCATATTTGCATCAAATTGTCCCATAGTACGAGAAAAGACTATTTCATTTTCAGATCTTTCTCTCACCAGAAGATATATGAATTTTTTCATTTACTCAAGACAAGCAATTACAGGAGTTAAATGTTAATTGATAACTTTGACATTTAAGTTCCGCATCGATTCAAGGCTCATTGAACTTTTGGGGCGGGGGAACGAATCTACAGGAAATTTCTCATCTCCTGGTACTCCTCATTTTATTCAAACCTATAGAAGAAGCCCCAAACTATGAATGACTACGTACTACATAAATCCAGAAAATCTCAAATAACTCAGAAATTATTGAATTTAGGAGCATAAGCATGTGAGAAAACTATCATTATTTTTGACCGCAGAATGCAACACAATTATAAAAAAATAGGGTTCTAATTTGAAAAACAGAAGTTATGGCCAATTTAAGATCACAATTTTCAACACAAAATTTGAAACACCCTGTGATGATATTTTTGAAATCCAAAAGATGCATGACCTTTTCACATCCTTCCTCTTCGATGTTGTAAAAACGGTTTACGCTCAGGATATTTAAAATAATAATAATGAACATATTACTGACTGAACATATTTGACTTTTTTTTCAGTTTTTTTATACATATTTTGAAAACTATTCGATTTAATACAATGCTTTTAACAGAAATGTATTCATTATTGAAAACTCGATCATACCAGGAATGGAAAACTTGAGAAAAAATGTTTTCGTCGAATTTATTTTCACTCCCTGTATAACCGGAAGTTTTTGGGCCTCGAAAATATTTTAGGTCTGTGAAGAACTTCGAACAATATCATAATCCCAATTTTCAGATTTCAAATATGTCTAAATCTCCAGAAACGTCTAATAGGCACTCGAACTTGAGACACCCTGTATTGTCAAAATTGACTAGTTTAACTCGTATTCTAACAAATTCCAATGTAATGACAGTGAAAGTCATTCAGAGGTTTGTGTCATTTGTTTTGAATATTTAAAGATTTTTCAAGGACAAGTCTTTGTCCGTTCGAAGTTCTGGTATCATGATGAAAAAAGACCTTGTTTACCGACAGATAAATTTTCCCGATTATGTCACAATATGTATTCAAATGATTATAATATTGTCGCAGAATGATCCGCTTGACATTGTGGTCTGTTTGGACAATATTGAAAAGCGAGTATCGATATTTGTCACCTACCTTGACGTGGTTTACGACGAGCTGATGGTCGATCTCCAGGTCTAAGTTTGCTGTAGAGCTCTTGGCCTATCTATCTAGTAACACACTGTTCCAGAGCACGAAAAATACTTTACAACGTGCTCCGAATTTCGTGACAGTGCTTTCTTGAATTTTCTCCTTATTTTCATGTCGAGTGCACAACCTCCTATTAAAAACTTCTTCCTTTTGCGACAAAAAAATATTCAGTATGCGAGAAACAAACAGAAACGAAACCGCTGGCATTGGCAAATATCTACAACAAGAAGGCGTGTTCAGAGTCGATAATCGTCATCCTCAATCTTTCTCAGTATCCCTGCTGTGTCGAAAAAGTCTGCCATACTTGCCAAACTTTCTGCAATTTCACGTTCGGAATTTAATTCATGTTTCGATTGTTCCGAGAAAATTAAAAACAGTTGCTGTTACACAACGGGGATAACGACAGGGAAGTTGTTGCAACATGATGTTGGAAAATACTTTCGGGAACAGTTTTTTGCTTTTATTCGAACGTGGCAATCTGAAATATGTGAAATTAAAATTTTATTTCCGGTGTTGCCTCTACTGTGAAGTGTGTCTGAAAAATATAGGGATGCCCTTATTCTGAAACATCCGACATGAAACATTCAATAATTACATCAAACATATATCTTTAATGAATAATAATCAAACATTCTTCCTTCTAAAATATTCCTACTATCTTCTCTCAAATACTACTTTTTGAAGTGAAAACTTCTTTAGCGGCGCTGAGCACTCTCTTGTATGGGTAAAAACATCCAAACTCGCGTCAGGGTCACGTGATGCTGATCGAAAAAGCGTAAGATCGAGGAGTAGGAGAGGGAATAATATCCCCCACTCTTTCTACCGTGCCTGCGTGTGCTGTTTCGTTTAGGCGGTGCAGGGCGCTTGTGCGAATGTTTGTGTATGTTAATGTAATATAAATTAGGTTTGTTCGCGTGGCAGTTCGGAACTGTAATTTTTGGTAATTTGTGGTTCCCACCCGTTCGTCTGGGACGGAACAGGAGTTCCTTGTCGTTCGTGTGGTCGGAACACTTGATTTCGGAACTGTTCGTTACTGTTCTTACGGTTCCTGATCTAGAGATGGTACAAGGTACAAC
Source organism: Micraspis discolor (assembly GCA_030674115.1). Taxonomy (NCBI): domain Eukaryota; kingdom Metazoa; phylum Arthropoda; class Insecta; order Coleoptera; family Coccinellidae; genus Micraspis; species Micraspis discolor. The sequence continues at coordinate 880,929 of JARTUT010000006.1, read as the reverse complement.
AGAAGAAGCGGTAAATTCAAATCATCGGTGATTCAAATTTTCAGTAGTTCTAATTGGCAATTAAGTTATATATTTGGTGACTAGGATATTCGCATAGCTGTTTTTGAGTATATTTGATGTTGTGTGAGTATAAATTTTTAATCAATTCGTTATAATAGCTTCTCAAAATTTTTGTTATCTCAAAGAAGAGGAAGGATCATTTGCAATAGATGAATAAAACAATTGCATAGTTGTTGATCAAAGTATGTAAGATAATTATTTTATATTATTTATATATACTATATTTCGTATTTATATACTATATATTTATTTTTGTTATTTCGTGATTGTAGTATCTTTATTTTTAACCACTCAAAATGTATTGAAAATTTAGGAAGGAAACGGAGGAATGACCTCTTTCAAGAACACAACGACTTGTTAAAACAATTCTTATCTAAAAATAATTACAAAGCTATGAAAATTGTTAGAAAATATTTTTATTTATTTCCCAAATGCCACCAGTTCCATATACAATTACCTAATTCTATTATATAAAATTTTCTGTACACAGTTTCCACCAAAATTACAATGAAATAACAGAAAAATTCACAGTTTATCCAGATATGAACTAACAAAAATAATTTCTCCACTGATGACCACTACTACATGTATTGAAATTTCAAATTATAATTAAATTAAATCATTTCTTTAAATATTTCATTACATATAAATTATATTTACAGTTATTTATATGGATATGTTTATGTTTATTTATTTATGACAAAAAAATTGTTCAATTTTAATATTTGTAATTTCTAAAGTATTTCCACCGTATTAATAACACAATAACTTATTCAATATCTTTTTAACACTATCCATGATATGATCCATGATCATTGAACTCTATATGAATACCTATATGGTATTTAGAGTTCAATGTCCATGATGTACAACATAACCTTACTTTCACTTATCTATGCACTTAACGAAATCGTTTTGAAATTATCTGTTCCCACCTGTTCTCACCCGTTCGTGTCATAGAACAACTTGCGACGATTCCAAGAGTTACAGAACCTGGTTCTCTGTGACCCCAGTACAACTGGGAACTGCCACCCGAACAAACCTATTGTCATTTTTGTGTACGATAGCGCAATAAATGAATATTGTATTCCACCACATAAATAATAGCACTTTTATACTGATAATGAAAGCAATTCATACAAAATTATTCTCTAACCATTCCAAAATATCAAAAATGCACAACGTTAATATTCAAGTTTTCACTTCTGCCGGCACTCCCGGAGTGCTACCGGTGTTTTTTTTTTTATCTGGAAGACGAATCCAATCTTTTGAAACAATTTTGACTCGATTTCCGAAAATAATATTGGAGTAAACGATACCACACTAGACTACTAGTTTAATGAGCTAGAATAAGCGAGCAAAAATACCATTGTACTTCTCTTGAAAAAAATATAATTCCAAAATTGAAATATGAAAAAATAGTTATTTGCACTCCAAGCAGTTAGAGTGTTTTTTTATGCGAGGTTAAGAGGACAAGTATTGAATGTTTTTATCTATCACAGGCACAATTTATGATACATTCATCTTTATATCCGTGTAGTATGTGCAAATAACAATGGTAGTGTTGCGAATACTTCAATTTCCAATAGGATAAATGAGAAAATGAACCTTGGAGTGAGTAATGTCGGTATTTAGTTTTTTTACATTACTAATTGTTCCCACTGTAATATAAATAAAAATAATAAAAAATAATGCTTTCTGAAAGTCAGTATTTTAATGTCGAAGAAATCGAACCTATTGGAAAGGTAATTTTGCGCGAACTTTGACCTCTTGAAAGGGAGCATGCGCGGAAAAAAAAGGTACAATTCTGGGATACGGTCGAACGATTTAATTTGTTTAGCGACCTAATTATTTTTAATTTCGTTACTGTCACCCTTTTGTCTATGAAAGGTCGATTTTCTAAAGTGGTTGCGAGAAAAAAATGTTACTTCGAAAAGAAGAAATCGGTTTAACCCAAAAGCGAAGGTTATGGAGTTATACATACCTCAAACCTACTCTGACAATTTCAGCCCTCCATCTCATTCCATTCGAGAGTTATCTTGGTGCCGAACGACCGGACGGACAAAATTAATTTTGACCGCCAATTTTTCAGCAGATCAGTGTGTCTGACAGACGCTTTCTAATCGAGATTTAGCATTATTTCATAACTGACCTCGCATATCAATCCTAGATTTTGGTCGGAATGGAGGAATCGAAAGAACTCATTTTCTTCCATTCCTATAATTTCAGAAGCTTCTCAAGCTTCAATTTGCTCATTCATTCATTCCCTAATGAAAAATCTCCAAGGGAATATGAGGAAAACTTTTAGTTCGTAAAACTAGTGAGTTACAAGAACTTTACTAATTAAAAAGTGAAGTGTTACATCTTCGACTGCTTGAAGGTGTCGGGTAAAGTTACGATTGTTACTAAGTGGAGTTCTCTCTGATAAAAGCATTGTCTGTTCTAATGCGTCTTTCTTTCTGCCAACAAAACACGTTTCATAATCAGTTTTCGTGAAATATGAAGCTCGAAGAGAGCATTGTTGCAACAATAAAGAATTGTTGCCCTAAGTTGCTTGCTCGGTATATGTATGAGAATAGGAAGAAATATATCAGAGGCGTTAAACAAAGTGGTGCTGAATGAAACTCAGTCCTTGGAAAACTTTTTCCACGTGGATTACTGGGATAGCTAGCTTGCTCTTTGTGGAAGGGAAGATTAGGAGAACGGCGCTTCCAGGATTCTATTTGTAAAAAAAAATTGTTGCTGTGTTTTGTCAATTGGAGCACTATAGAATTATATTTTTTATTACAGGCATGCGTTTTTTAAACGTATATTGAAATGAAAGTGTGTTATGTTATCCCAATAGAACTGGATAATAAAGACAAAAAATTATATCTCTCATCTATATTAAAGACGTTTCATCAAAAGTTTCAATAGCAACTTTTCATTTAAAACGGCGAACAATCTGGGAAAACATATAAAAAACAACAAAGAACGAACAGATCGTAAAAATAAATTAGGAATCTATAAGATGTTTTCTTCGGATTGCCGGAGGTAATATGCATTATGTATTGCTCCTTCCTGGGGTTGGCAAAATTTGTGAATATTTATATCGTAGGGAATAGAGAAGAAAGGAATTAATATTCTAGACAATTTTTGAAGAAACAATCATTGTAAATTTCTCCCATATTTTTCGGGCCCGTTTTACACCAAATTTGAAATGTGGGCGTTAAAAAACACATCGCATTATTGCCAAACCCATTTGTGAAGTCATCGTGAAATTATCACATATTGTAGACACATTCTTGTAAGCCCTGTTTGAGGGGTGAATTATACGAAATTCAAGACTTTTTATGGATCAGCAATGCTTCGATAAAGTATCAGAAGAAGTTCATTGAATATTTCACATCAATAATCAGTTTTTCATTTATGTTCAACTAGAAAGTATTGATTTCAATTCCAGTATAATTTGACAAGAACACTATTTCATACAAATGTTTTCATTTCAGGAAAATACAAGACTGGTGGAATGAAATTACCAAACACTATGTGTGACTATCAGTTCCTCAGTTCGAATCATCAACCTAGTTATGGCAGATTTTATTCTCCGAGATATCCATCCAATTACCCGAGCAACATCCGTTGCTCTTATAGGCTTAGAGCGAGGTGAGCACATCATCCTTTGCATTATCTTTGAATGCTAGAGATTATGCGAATGCAATCAAGCAACAAAAATGGAGCCTTTGTCACTTAGAACTCACTTTTTGAAATTTAGATTTTTTTCTCGCAAAAGCACCTATGAAATATAATATCATAAATAAATATATTTGATGTATATTATATATATACAGGGTGGGTCTTCCACCACTGCGTTAATTTTAACCATAGATTCTTGCCGTAAAAAAAAAAACATGTTCTTCCTGTAACATTTTTCCAAATTTGGCTTGTTCGACATACGGTATTGAAATTTCATGAAAAAATTGCATTTTCACCTTTCATATTCAAACGACTATATCAATTGAAATGATCTCTTGTAGAAGGTTTTTGATAACAGTCATGCTTATTTTGGCATCAATAGAGGTATTCCATTTCTTGTGGGCTTCTCACTGCTACTGTACAGATTGGTTGAATTGAATGAAAAACAAATATCACTTGAACTAAAGGTCCGTATCTTGTACTTTGTCTTTTTTGCAGTTAAAATCATCCGTCATCCTTTTTCCTAAATTGTACCATTTTTTGAACATTTGAAATTGAAAGGGATTAAATCAACATGATCATCTGATGAAACATGAGACTCAACCTGTATATAATGGATAGAAGTAAACAATATTTCAATATATTTCAAACAAGTAATAAGTTGTAACGAAATGTTTCTGCAAATTGATTTTCAATAAATTTTCCCCCCTCCCTTCTCACATATATATTATCTTTAGTGTGTTAGACTCACTACTTATGAAGTCACGAAATGATCGTTGATAGATCAAATAGATTTAGTCTCATTAGAATTCCAGATAAATATGTTTCATTAATTTTTATGTATGAGTTTATATGAATTTCCATCAAGTAAATGTCACAACTATCGAAAGTATAACAAATTTGTTAACTCAACAAGGATATTCTGATTGAATCAGAAAACAAATTCCCACTGGAATTTGGACCTGTCTCAGACAGAAACATTTTAATGATGTGACTATTCCAAACTTATTCAGAAAAAAAAATTGCAAATACTTTCTAGGGTGCAGAAAAATGCTTGGAATTTTTCAATTATTAGACATCATCATCTAAATGATGCGTAAATTCTGTTAAATCGGTGGTACTTCGGTGCTTCGAATTTTTTTCGAGATATTCGAAATACAAAAATAGAATAAATTTCAACTTATTGTTAGCTGAGTACCTATCTCCTTTTCGTTTTCAGATATGGGGAAAACATTCGAATTATGTTCGAAGAAGTGTACTTACAGAAAGGTGATATAAGGTCAGTATAATTTCATCAAATGAAATAATATGTATATTCATCCATCTGGGATTATCTTCATAAAATTAATAACAAACAGTAAATATCAAAGAATGTCATATTCCCATTATTCCCATTTTCATTAGGGTATTCCAGTCGGATACAGTTGTGACGGCCTATTTTACCTTCAAGCTCGTCACTCTCATCAATGATTGAGGTGGAAATATATTGGATAATCCCAATTAATAATCCCCACTTGTTCTATTGCTTCGAAAGGTCTGTGTACTACAAACCGAACCAATTCATTTCAAGGGTCTAGTCTCAAATGACCGGTGAACTAGTCATCCCGAGAGATCCAGTTTAAGACTTGAACTGCAAGCCGCATTGAACCAATCCAAAAGACCGAATGGTCTAAGTGAATATCGCGAATATCGACTCCCTGCACAAGACGCTGCAGGATCTCGCATTTTAACAGCTCTGTCGGGGTCTCCCACCTCTAGTCACCGTCATTTGCGACCAAGAGTGGGGCATCGACGAGAAGCACTGTCGACGGTTGCTAGCTGAAGCTTCTTTCAGTATCTTTCCGAGGAGGGAAATATCGCTTGGTCATCGACCCAGCACGATGTAAAAAAAATGCATGATTACACAGTTTTGATGAATATTTTCGAAGATTATGTTGATTTCCTCTATATTTTCGGCTAGTTAGCGATCCACTTAAATGTGTCCCCAACGCAAAATTCAAGAGGCAGGTTGCGTTCAGAACAATTTTTCTGTCTTGGAAGAACAAAAATATGGGTGTTATCCATTTACTTATTGTGGTTCAATTAATTATTATTCATCTTATTTGGAACGAGTTCACGAGGCATGGACGTATCACACAAGATTTAATGAATTTATAAAATTGTTTTTTCGATGAACTAATCTTATGAGGTATAAGATCAACAACAAAATTATGTAATTTTATATAAAATAAAGCGTCGATGATATCTTGAAACAGAAGAGAAGAAAAGAATTCAAGATAGTAGCAACCATAAAAACTATAATAAATCACATATGCGCCCCGTATGAATCTTTCATTTCACAGTGTTTTGTCAGTTATGCCAGTGTGACTCTTCTTAAAGAAGAAAATTTCCTGAATTTTTGTTTAGGCCATTATGATTTAACCTTCAGAGTCAAATAATATATCTGGCTAAGCGGTCGTTTTCTAAATTTCCTGAATCTGGTCAAGTATGTAAGTCGGATTGCTTAGCAGTTATGAGCATCTAAATACTGGGTTTCCTCAATTAGCCTCGGAATATGCATCCTAGTTGTTACTTAAAAAATATTTGAATAACAAATTTCTATAAAAAATTCATAGTTAACTTATTTTTCCAGCCTAGTGGAGGGCAGGTTCATTCTCTTTAACCTGCGTATACTCAATCTCACAAAATACCGATAATTTCTCATACTCTAAGGAGTATTTATGAGGACCCCTGCCAATTTTATGAGAGTTGAGGCGAAGGTGCTTCGAGAACGTAAACGTGGTGTCCCTAGGTAACGAAAGTGATTAATACTTTACTGGATGAGTCCAAAGAGAAACCTTAAGAAAGTCATCAAGTTATATAATGAAACATAAAACTGAATTTCCTATCTCTTCAAAGGTTTAATAGGAAGTAGAATTATCTGAGTAATTCTCAGTTGGATTTTCATGGTCCTCTGAAAGTAATGAATGTAGGAACGAAAACAGAGTTTCGTGGATTATTGGATCCAAACGAAATATCCTCATCTCCCTTTTTTTCTTGCTGTTAAAAACAATATACTGACTATAGATATATACATATACATCTAATCGTAATTGATTCCTCGCTTATCCCATGGTGAAACATAGTTTGATATTAATTAACAAAAATTGAATAAAAACACTTGACTGTACGTTTCACAAATTTTATTTAAAGCATCGTTGACATGCATGTTTCGGGTTTCATCCCATTTTCAAAACTGAATATAAAACAATATCGGTTAATACAGTACACATCTACGACGGGAGTCTTTGGCGGGAGTCCGAATCGGAAGTCTAGGGCGGGAGTCCAAAGTGGGAGTTTGGAGTCAGAGTCCGGGGCGGGAGTCCGAATCGGGAGTTCGAGGCGGGAGTCTGAGGCGGGAGCTTGTGGCGGGAGTCTGAGGCGGAGGCGGGAGTCCGAGGCGGGAGTCTATGGCGGGAGTCCGTCTGAGGCGGGAGTCCAGTTTGCAGTCAAAGTGGGAGTCCAGAGTCAGAGTCCAGTCTGGCGGAGTCCGAGGCGGGCGGAATCGAGGCGGGAATCGAGGAGGAGTCCAGGACAGGAGTCTGGGGCGGAACACCAAGGTGGGACTCCAACGCGGGAGTCCAGGGCGGGATTCTGGGTTGGGAGTCCGGGGCGGGAGTCCGGAGCGGGAGTCTTGGCGGGAGTCCGGGTCAGGAGTCTGAGGCGGAAAACCGGGGTGGGAGTCCGGGGCGGGAGACCGGGGCGAGAGTCTGGGGTGGGAGTCTGAGCCGGGAGTCGAAGGCGGGAGTCCGGGGTGGGAGTCCAAAATGGGAGTCCGGGGCGGGAGTCCGAATCAGGAGTTCGAGGCGGGAGTCTGAGGCGGGAGTTTGTGGCGGGAGTGTGTGGCGGGAGTCGAAGGCGGGAGTCCGGGGTGGGAGTCCAAAATGGGAGTCCGGGGCGGGAGTCCGAATCAGGAGTTCGAGGCGGGAGTCTGAGGCGGGAGTTTGTGGCGGGAGTGTGGCGGGTGGGAGTCCGAGTCCATGGCGGGAGTCTATGGCGGGAGTCCAAAGTAGGTGTCTGGGGCGGGAGTCAGAATCGGGAGTTCGAGGTGGGAGTCTGGGGTGGAAGTTGATGGCGGGAGTCCGAGTCCGGGGCTGCAGTCCGGGACTCTCTTCTCGGACTCCACTGTAATTAGTTCATTACAACACAGCTGTAATGGGTTCATTACAGCACCTCTGTAATGAGTTCATTACAACACCGCTGTAAAGAGTTCATTACAACACCGCTGTAATGAGTTCATTACAACACTGCTGTAATGAGTTCATTACAACACTGCTGTAATGAGTTCATTACAACACAGCTGTAATGGGTTCATTACAGCGCCGCTGTAATGAGTTCATTACAACACAGCTGTAACGGGTTCATTACAACACCGCTGTAATGAGTTCATTACAACACCGCTGTAATGAGTCCGAATCGGAAGTCAAGGGCGGGAGTCCAGAGTGGGAGTCCGGAGTCAGAGTCCGGGGCGGGAGTTCGGGGCGGGAGTCCGAATCAGGAATTCGAGGCGGGATTCTGAGGCGGGAGCTTGTGGCGGGAGTGTGAGAGTCTATGGCGTGAGTCCGTATCGGAAGTCTAGGGCGGGAGTCCAGGGCCGAAGTCCGGGGTCATAGTTCAAAATGGGAGTCTGGGGTTAGGAATATGAGTCCGGGGCGGGAGTCCGAATCAGGAGTTCGAGGCAGGAGTCTGAGGCGCGAGTTTGTGGCGGGAGTGTGTGGCGGGAGTCCAAGGCGGAATTCCGAGGCGGAAGTCCGAGTAGGGAGTCCGAGGCGGGAGTCTATGGCGGGAGTCCGAATCATAAGTCTTGGGCTGGAGTCCAAATAAGGTGTCTGGGGCGGGAGTCCATAGTGGGAGTCCGGAGTCAGAGTCCGGGACGGAAGTCCGGGGCGGGAGTTGAATCAGGAGTTCGAGGCGTGTGTCCGAGGCGGGAGTCTATGGCGGGAGTCCGAATCGGAAGTCTAGGGCGGGAGTCCAAAGTAGGTGTCTGGGGCGGAAGACCAAAGTGGGAGTCCGGAGTCAGAGTCAGGGGCGGGAGTCCAGCGCGGGAGTCCAGGGCGGGAGTCCGAATCAGGAGTTCGAGGCGGGATTCTGAGGCGGGAGTTAGCGGCGGGAGTCCGGCGGAAGTCCGAGGCGGTCCGAGGCGGAAGTCCGAGGCGGAGTCCGAGGCGGGAGTCCAAGTCCAAGTCGGAAGTCCAGGGCGGGAGTCCAAAGTGGGAGTTTGGAGTCAGAGTCCGGGGCGGGAGTCTGGGGTGGAAGTTGATGGCGGGAGTCCGAGGCGGGAGTCATAGGTGGGAGTCCAAAATGGGAGTCCGGGGCGGGAGTCCGAATCAGGAGTTCGAGGCGGGAGTCTGAGGCGGGAGTTTGAGGCGGAGTTTGTGGCGGAAGTGTGGCGGGAGTCCGAGGCGGGAGTCCGAGGCGGAAGTCTATGGCGGGAGTCCGAATCGGAAGTCTAGGGCGGGAGTCCGGAGTCAGAGTCCGGGGCTGCAGTCCGGGACTCTCTTCTCGGACTCCACTGTAATTAGTTCATTACAACACAGCTGTAATGGGTTCATTACAGCACCTCTGTAATGAGTTCATTACAACACCGCTGTAATGAGTTCATTACAACACCGCTGTAATGAGTTCATTACAACACTGCTGTAATGAGTTCATTACAACACAGCTGTAATGGGTTCATTACAGCACAATGAGTTCATTACAACACCGCTGTAATGGGTTCATTACAACACCGCTGTAATGAGTTCATTACAACACAGCTGTAACGGGTTCATTACAACACCGCTGTAATGAGTTCATTACAACACCGCTGTAATGAGTCCGAATCGGAAGTCAAGGGCGGGAGTCCAGAGTGGGAGTCCGGAGTCAGAGTCCGGGGCGGGAGTTCGGGGCGGGAGTCCGAATCAGGAATTCGAGGCGGGATTCTGAGGCGGGAGCTTGTGGCGGGAGTGTGAGAGTCTATGGCGTGAGTCCGTATCGGAAGTCTAGGGCGGGAGTCCAGGGCCGAAGTCCGGGGTCATAGTTCAAAATGGGAGTCTGGGGTTAGGAATATGAGTCCGGGGCGGGAGTCCGAATCAGGAGTTCGAGGCAGGAGTCTGAGGCGCGAGTTTGTGGCGGGAGTGTGTGGCGGGAGTCCAAGGCGGAATTCCGAGGCGGAAGTCCGAGTAGGGAGTCCGAGGCGGGAGTCTATGGCGGGAGTCCGAATCATAAGTCTTGGGCTGGAGTCCAAATAAGGTGTCTGGGGCGGGAGTCCATAGTGGGAGTCCGGAGTCAGAGTCCGGGACGGGAGTCCGGGGCGGGAGTTAAATCAGGAGTTCGAGGCGTGTGTCCGAGGCGGGAGTCTATGGCGGGAGTCCGAATCGGAAGTCTAGGGCGGGAGTCCAAAGTAGGTGTCTGGGGCGGAAGTCCAAAGTGGGAGTCCGGAGTCAGAGTCAGGGGCGGGAGTCCGGGGCGGGAGTCCAGGGCGGGAGTCCGAATCAGGAGTTCGAGGCGGGATTCTGAGGCGGGAGTTAGCGGCGGGAGTCCGAGGCGGAAGTCCGAGGCGGAGTCCGGAGTCCGAGTCCGAGGCGGGAGTCCGAGGCGGAGTCCGGAGTCCGAGGGCGGAGTCGGAGTCCGGTCGGGGCGGGAGTCCAAAGTGGGAGTTTGGAGTCAGAGTCCGGGGCGGGAGTCTGGGGTGGAAGTTGATGGCGGGAGTCCGAGGCGGGAGTCATAGGTGGGGAGTCCAAAATGGGAGTCCGGGGCGGGAGTCCGAATCAGGAGTTCGAGGCGGGAGTCTGAGGCGGGAGTTTGTGGCGGTAGTGTGTGGCGGGAGTCCGAGGCGGGAGTCCGAGGCGGAAGTCTATGGCGGGAGTCCGAATCGGAAGTCTAGGGCGGGAGTCCGGAGTCAGAGTCCGGGGCTGCAGTCCGGGACTCTCTCGGACTCCACTGTAATTAGTTCATTACAACACAGCTGTAATGGGTTCATTACAGCACCTCTGTAATGAGTTCATTACAACACCGCTGTAATGAGTTCATTACAACACCGCTGTAATGAGTTCATTACAACACTGCTGTAATGAGTTCATTACAACACAGCTGTAATGGGTTCATTCATTACAGCGCCGCTGTAATGAGTTCATCACAACACACAGCTGTAACGGGTTCATTACACAACACCGCTGTAATGAGTTCATTACAACACCGCTGTAATGAGTCCGAATCGAAAGTCAAGGGCGGGAGTCCAGAGTGGGAGTCCGGAGTCAGAGTCCGGGGCGGGAGTTCGGGGCGGGAGTCCGAATCAGGAATTCGAGGCCGGATTCTGAGGCGGGAGCTTGTGGCGGGAGTGTGAGAGTCTATGGCGTGAGTCCGTATCGGAAGTCTAGGGCGGGAGTCCAGGGCCGAAGTCCGGGGTCATAGTTCAAAATGGGAGTCTGGGGTTAGGAATATGAGTCCGGGGCGGGAGTCCGAATCAGGAGTTCGAGGCAGGAGTCTGAGGCGCGAGTTTGTGGCGGGAGTCCAAGGCGGAATTCCGAGGCGGAAGTCCGAGTAGGGAGTCCGAGGCGGGAGTCTATGGCGGGAGTCCGAATCATAAGTCTTGGGCTGGAGTCCAAATAAGGTGTCTGGGGCGGGAGTCCATAGTGGGAGTCCGGAGTCAGAGTCCGGGACGGGAGTCCGGGGCGGGAGTTAAATCAGGAGTTCGAGGCGTGTGTCCGAGGCGGGAGTCTATGGCGGGAGTCCGAATCGGAAGTCTAGGGCGGGAGTCCAAAGTAGGTGTCTGGGGCGGAAGTCCAAAGTGGGAGTCCGGAGTCAGAGTCAGGGGCGGGAGTCCGGGGCGGGAGTCCAGGGCGGGAGTCCGAATCAGGAGTTCGAGGCGGGATTCTGAGGCGGGAGTTAGCGGCGGGAGTCCGAGGCGGAAGTCCGAGGCGGGAGTCCGAGGCGGGAGTCCAAGTCGGAAGTCCAGGGCGGGAGTCCAAAGTGGGAGTTTGGAGTCAGAGTCCGGGGCGGGAGTCTGGGGTGGAAGTTGATGGCGGGAGTCCGAGGCGGGAGTCATAGGTGGGAGTCCAAAATGGGAGTCCGGGGCGGGAGTCCGAATCAGGAGTTCGAGGCGGGAGTCTGAGGCGGGAGTTTGTGGCGGAAGTGTGTGGCGGGAGTCCGAGGCGGTAGTCCGAGGCGGTAGTCCGAGGCTGAAGTCTATGGCGGGAGTCCGAATCGGAAGTCTAGGGCGGGAGTCCGGAGTCAGAGTCCGGGGCTGCAGTCCGGGACTCTCTTCTCGGACTCCACTGTAATTAGTTCATTACAACACAGCTGTAATGGGTTCATTACAGCACCTCTGTAATGAGTTCATTACAACACCGCTGTAATGAGTTCATTACAACACCGCTGTAATGAGTTCATTACAACACAGCTGTAATGAGTTCATTACAACACAGCTGTAATGAGTTCATTACAACACCGCTGTAATGAGTTCATTACAACACTGCTGTAATGAGTTCATTACAACACCGCTGTAATGAGTTCAACACAGCTGTAATCGGAACAACACCGCTGTAATGAGTCCGAATCGGAAGTCAAGGGCGGGAGTCCAGAGTGGAGTCCGGAGTCAGAGTCCGGGGCGGGAGTTCGGGGCGGGAGTCCGAATCAGAAATTCGAATTCGAGGCGGGATTCTGAGGCGGGAGCTTGTGGCGGGAGTGTGAGAGTCTATGGCGTGAGTCCGTATCGGAAGTCTAGGGCGGGAGTCCAGGGCCGAAGTCCGGGGTCATAGTTCAAAATGGGAGTCTGGGGTTAGGAATATGAGTCCGGGGCGGGAGTCCGAATCAGGAGTTCGAGGCAGGAGTCTGAGGCGCGAGTTTGTGGCGGGAGTGTGTGGCGGGAGTCAAGGCGGAATTCCGAGGCGGAAGTCCGAGTAGGGAGTCCGAGGCGGGAGTCTATGGCGGGAGTCCGAATCATAAGTCTTGGGCTGGAGTCCAAATAAGGTGTCTGGGGCGGGAGTCCATAGTGGGAGTCCGGAGTCAGAGTCCGGGACGGGAGTCCGGGGCGGGAGTTAAATCAGGAGTTCGAGGCGTGTGTCCGAGGCGGGAGTCTATGGCGGGAGTCCGAATCGGAAGTCTAGGGCGGGAGTCCAAAGTAGGTGTCTGGGGCGGAAGTCCAAAGTGGGAGTCCGGAGTCAGAGTCAGGGGCGGGAGTCCGGGGCGGGAGTCCAGTGCGGGAGTCCGAATCAGGAGTTCGAGGCGGGATTCTGAGGCGGGAGTTAGCGTCGGGAGTCCGAGGCGGAAGTCCGAGGCGGGAGTCCGAGGCGGGAGTCCGAGTCGGAAGTCCAGGGCGGGAGTCCAAAGTGGGAGTTTGGAGTCAGAGTCCGGGGCGGGAGTCCGAATCGGGAGTTCGAGGCGGGAGTCTGAGGCGGGAGTTGATGGCGGGAGTCCGAGGCGGGAGTCATGGGTGGGAGTCGGGAGTCAAAATGGGAGTCCGGGGGAGTCGGGTCAGTCCGAATCAGGAGTTCGAGGGAGTTCGAGGCGGGAGTCTGAGGCGGGAGTTTGTGGCGGGAGTCCGAGGCGGGAGTCCGAGGCGGGAGTCCGAGGCGGAAGACTATGGCATGAGACCGAATCGGAAGTCTAGGGCGGGAGTCCGGAGTCAGAGTCCGGGGCTGCAGTCCGGGACTCTCTTCTCGGACTCCACTGTAATTAGTTCATTACAACACAGCTGTAATGGGTTCATTACAGCACCTCTGTAATGAGTTCATTACAACACCGCTGTAATGAGTTCATTACAACACCGCTGTAATGAGTTCATTACAACACCGCTGTAATGAGTTCATTACAACACAGCTGTAATGAGTTCATTACAACACACTGCTTCATTACAACACCGCTGTAATGAGTTCATTACAACACCGCTGTAATGAGTTCATTACAACACAGCTGTAACGGGTTCATTACAACACCGCTGTAATGAGTCCGAATCGGAAGTCAAGGGCGGGAGTCCAGAGTGGGAGTCCGGAGTCAGAGTCCGGGGCGGGAGTTCGGGGCGGGAGTCCGAATCAGGAATTCGAGGCGGGATTCTGAGGCGGGAGCTTGTGGCGGGAGTGTGAGAGTCTATGGCGTGAGTCCGTATCGGAAGTCTAGGGCGGGAGTCCAGGGCCGAAGTCCGGGGTCATAGTTCAAAATGGGAGTCTGGGGTTAGGAATATGAGTCCGGGGCGGGAGTCCGAATCAGGAGTTCGAGGCGGGAGTCTGAGGCGGGAGTTTGTGGCGGGAGTGTGTGGCGGGAGTCCGAGGCGGAAGTCCGAGGCGGAGTCCGAGGCGGGAGTGAGTCCGAAGTCTAGGGCGGAGTCCAAAGTAGGTGTCTGGTCCGAAAGTGGGAGTCCAAAGTGGGAGTCATCAAGTCTTGGGCTGGAGTCCAAATAAGGTCTGGGGCGGGAGTCCATGGTGGGAGTCCGGAGTCAGAGTCCGGGCGGGGGAGTCCGGGGCGGGAGTCCGATCGGGAGTTCGAGGCGGGAGTCCGAGGCGGGAGTCTGGGCGGGAGTCCCTGGGCGGGAGTCTATCGCGGGTGGAGTCTAGGGCGGGAGTCCAAAGTAGGTGTCTGGGGCGGAAGTCCAGTCAGAATCGGGAGTCAGAGGTGGGAGTCTGGGGTGGAGTCAGATGGCGGGAGTCGAGTCCGGGAGTCCGGGCGGGAGTCCGGGGGGAGTCCGGGGGCGGGAGTCTGAGGCGGAGTCCGAGGCGGGAGTCCGAATCGGGAGTCCGAGGCGGGAGTCCGAGGCGGAGTCCGGGGTCCGAATCGGAGTCTGAGGCGGGAGTCCAAGGTGGTGTCTGGGGCGGAGTCCAAAGGGGGGAGTCCGGAGTCAGAGTCAGGGGCGGAGTCCGGGGCGGAGTCCAGAGGCGGGAGTCCGAGGCGGGAGTTCGAGGCGGGAGTCTGAGGCGGGAGTCCGAGGCGGGAGTCCGAGGCGGAAGTCCGAGGCGGGAGTCCGAGGCGGGAGTCCGAGTCGGAAGTCCAGGGCGGGAGTCCAAAGTGGGAGTTTGGAGTCAGAGTCCGGGGCGGGAGTCTGGGGTGGAAGTTGATGGCGGGAGTCCGAGGCGGGAGTCATAGGTGGGAGTCCAAAATGGGAGTCCGGGGGAGTCCGAATCAGGAGTTCGAGGCGGGAGTCTGAGGCGGGAGTTTGTGGCGGAAGTGTGTGGCGGGAGTCCGAGGCGGGAGTCCGAGGCGGAAGTCTATGGCGGGAGTCCGAATCGGAAGTCTAGGGCGGGAGTCCGGAGTCAGAGTCCGGGGCTGCAGTCCGGGACTCTCTTCTCGGACTCCACTGTAATTAGTTCATTACAACACAGCTGTAATGGGTTCATTACAGCACCTCTGTAATGAGTTCATTACAACACACCGCTGTAATGAGTTCATTACAACATTACAACACAGCTGTAATGGGTTCATTACAACGCAGCTGTAATGAGTTCATTACAACACAGCTGTAATGAGTTCATTACAACACAGCTGTAACGTTCATTACAACACCGCTGTAATGAGTCCGAATCGGAAGTCAAGGGCGGGAGTCCAGAGTGGGAGTCCGGAGTCAGAGTCCGGGGCGGGAGTTCGGGGCGGGAGTCCGAATCAGGAATTCGAGGCGGGATTCTGAGGCGGGAGCTTGTGGCGGGAGTGTGAGTCTATGGCGTGAGTCCGTATCGGAAGTCTAGGGCGGGAGTCCAGGCCGAAGTCCGGGGTCATAGTTCAAAATGGGAGTCTGGGGTTAGGAATATGAGTCCGGGGCGGGAGTCCGAATCAGGAGTTCGAGGCAGGAGTCTGAGGCGCGAGTTTGTGGCGGGAGTGTGTGGCGGGAGTCCAAGGCGGAATTCCGAGGCGGAAGTCCGAGTAGGGAGTCCGAGGCGGGAGTCTATGGCGGGAGTCCGAATCATAAGTCTTGGGCTGGAGTCTAAATAAGGTGTCTGGGGCGGGAGTCCATAGTGGGAGTCCGGAGTCAGAGTCCGGGACGGGAGTCCGGGGCGGGAGTTAAATCAGGAGTTCGAGGCGTGTGTCCGAGGCGGGAGTCTATGGCGGGAGTCCGAATCGGAAGTCTAGGGCGGGAGTCCAAAGTAGGTGTCTGGGGCGGAAGTCCAAAGTGGGAGTCCGGAGTCAGAGTCAGGGGCGGGAGTCCGGGGCGGGAGTCCAGTGCGGGAGTCCGAATCAGGAGTTCGAGGCGGGATTCTGAGGCGGGAGTTAGCGTCGGGAGTCCGAGGCGGAAGTCCGAGGCGGGAGTCCGAGGCGGGAGTCCGAGGCGGGAGTCCGAGTCGGAAGTCCAGGGCGGGAGTCCAAAGTGGGAGTTTGGAGTCAGAGTCCGGGGCGGGAGTCCGAATCGGGAGTTCGAGGCGGGAGTCTGAGGCGGGAGCTTGTGGCGGGAGTGTGTGGCGGGAGTCCGAGGCGGAAGTCCGAGGCGGGAGTCTATGGCGGGAGTCCGAATCGGAAGTCTAGGGCGGGAGTCCAAAGTAGGTGTCTGAGGCGGGAGTCCAAAGTGAGAGTCCGGAGTCAGAGTCCGGGACGGGAGTCCGGGGCGGGAGTTCGAATCAGGAGTTCGAGGCGGGAGTCTGAGGCGGGAGTTTGTGGCGGGAGTGTGTGGCGGGAATGTGTGGCGGGAGTCCGAGGCGGAAGTCTATGGTGGGATTCCGAATCGGAAGTCTAGGGCGGGAGTTCAAAGTAGGTGTCTGGGGCGGGAGTCCAAAGTGGGAGTCCGGAGTCAGAGTCAGGGGCGGGAGTCCGGGGCGGGAGTACAAGGCGGAAGTCCGAGACGGGAGTCTTTGGCGGGAGTCCGAATCGGAAGTCTAGGGCGGGAGTCCAAAGTGGGAGTTTGGAGTCAGAGTCCGGGGCGGGAGTCCGAATCGGGAGTTCGAGGCGGGAGTCTGAGGCGGGAGCTTGTGGCGGGAGTGTGTGGCGGGAGTCCGAGGCGGAAGTCCGAGGCGGGAGTCCGAGGCGGGAGTCTATGGCGGGAGTCCGAATCGGAAGTCTAGGGCGGGAGTCCAAAGTGGGAGTTTGGAGTCAGAGTCCGGGGCGGGAGTCCGAATCGGGAGTTCGAGGCGGGAGTCTGAGGCGGGAGCTTGTGGCGGGAGTGTGTGGCGGGAGTCTGAGGCGGAAGTCCGAGGCGGGAGTCCGAGGCGGGAGTCTATGGCGGGAGTCCGAATCGGAAGTCTAGGGCGGGAGTCCAAAGTAGGTGTCTGGGGCGGGAGTCCAAAGTCAGTGAGTCAGTCAAAGTGGGAGTCCAGAGTCAGAGTCCGGGGCGGGAGTCTGAGGCGGGAGTTTGCAGCGGGAGTGTGTGGCGGAAGTCCGAGGCGGGAATCGAAGGAGGGAGTCCAGGACAGGAGTCTGGGGCGGAACACCAAGGTGGGACTCCAACGCGGGAGTCCAGGGCGGGATTCTGGGTTGGGAGTCCGGGGCGGGAGTCCGGAGCGGGAGTCTTGGGCGGGAGTCCGGGTCGGGAGTCTGAGGCGGAAAACCGGGGTGGGAGTCCGGGGCGGGAGACCGGGGCGAGTCTGGGGTGGGAGTCTGAGCCGGGAGTCGAAGGCGGGAGTCCGGGGTGGGAGTCCAAAATGGGAGTCCGGGGCGGGAGTCCGAATCAGGAGTTCGAGGCGGTAGTCTGAGGCGGGAGTTTGTGGCGGGAGTGTGTGGCGGGAGTCCGAGGCGGGAGTCCGAGGCGGGAGTTCGAGGCGGGAGTCCATGGCGGGACCCCCTGGCGGGAGTCTATGGCGGGAGTCCAAAGTAGGTGTCTGGGGCGGGAGTCAGAATCGGGAGTTCGAGGTGGGAGTCTGGGATGGAAGTTGATGGCGGGAGTCCGAGGCGGGAGTCCGGAGCAGGAGTCTTGGGCGGGAGTCCGGGTCGGGAGTCTGAGGCGGAAAACCGGGGTGGGAGTCCGGGGCGGGAGACCGGGGCGAGAGTCTGGGGTGGGAGTCTGAGCCGGGAGTCGAAGGCGGGAGTCCGAGGTGGGAGTCCAAAATGGGAGTCCGGGGCGGGAGTCCGAATCAGGAGTTCGAGGCGGGAGTCTGAGGCGGGAGTTTGTGGCGGGAGTGTGTGGCGGGAGTCCGAGGCGGGAGTTCGAGGCGGGAGTCCATGGCGGGACCCCTGGCGGGAGTCTATGGCGGGAGTCCAAAGTAGGTGTCTGGGGCGGGAGTCAGAATCGGGAGTTCGAGGTGGGAGTCTGGGGTGGAAGTTGATGGCGGGAGTCCGAGGCGGGAGTTCGAGGCGGGAGTTTGTGGCGGGAGTGTGTGGCGGGAGTGTGTGGCAGAAGTCCGAGGCGGAAGTCCGAAGCGGAAGTCCGAGGCGGGAGTCCGAGGCGGGAGTCTATGTCGGGAGTCCGAATCGGAAGTCTAGGGCGGGAGTCCAAAGTAGGTGTCTGGGGAGGAAGTCCAAAGTGGGAGTCCGGAGTCAGAGTCCGGGGCTGGAGTCCGGGCCGGTTGTCCGAATCAGGAGTACGAGGCAGGAGTCTGAGGCGGGAGCTTGTGGCGGGAGTGTGTTGCGGGAGTGTGTGGCGGGAGTCCGAGGCGGGAGTCCGAGGCGGAAGTCCGAGGCGGGAGTCCGAGGCGGGAGTCCGAATCGGAAGTCCAGGGCGGCAGTCCGGGACTCCCTTCTCGGACTCCACTGTAATGAGTTCATTACAACACAGCTGTAATGGGTTCATTACAACACCGCTGTAATGAGTTCATTACAACACAGCTGTAATGAGTTCATTACAACACAGCTGTAATGGGTTCATTACATTACAACACCGCTGTAATGAGTTCATTACAACACCGCTGTAATGAGTTCATTACAACACCGCTGTAATGAGTCCGAATCGGAAGTCTAGGGCGGGAGTCCAGAGTGGGAGTCCGGAGTCAGAGTCCGGGGCGGGAGTTCGGGGCGGGAGTTCGGGGCGGGAGTCTGAATTAGGAATTCGAGGCGGGATTCTGAGGCGGGAGATTGTGGCGGGAGTGTGAGAGTCTATGGCGTGAGTCCGAATCGGAAGTCTAGGGCGGGAGTCCAGGGCCGAAGTCCGGGGTCATAGTTCAAAATGGGAGTCTGGGGTTAGGAATATGAGTCCGGGGCGGGAGTCCGAATCAGGAGTTCGAGGCAGGAGTCTGTGGCGCGAGTTTGTGGCGGGAGTGTGTGGCGGGAGTCCGAGGCGGAATTCCGAGGCGGAAGTCCGAGTAGGGAGTCCGAGGCGGGAGTCTATGGCGGGAGTCCGAATCATAAGTCTTGGGCTGGAGTCCAAAGTAGGTGTCTGGGGCGGGAGTCCATAGTGGGAGTCCGGGTCAGAGTCCGGGACGTAGGTGTCTGGGGCGGGAGTCAGAATCAGGAGTTCGAGGCGTGTGTCTGGGGTGGGAGTCTTGATGGCGGGAGTCCGAATCGGAAGTCTAGGGCGGGAGTCCGGGTAGGTGTCTGGGCATGAGTCCAAAGGTGGGAGTCGAAGTCAGAGTCAGGGGCGGGAGTCCGGGGCGGGAGTCCAGGGCGGGAGTCCGAATCAGGAGTTCGAGGCGGGATTCTGAGGCGGGAGCTTGTGGCGGGAGTTCGAGGCGGGAGTCCGAGGCGGGAGTCCATGGCGGGAGTCCCTGGCGGGAGTCCAGGGCGGGTGTCCAAAGTGGGGGGCGGGAGTCAGAGTCCGGGGCGAGGTGGGAGTCTGGGGTGGAAGTTGATGGCGGGAGTCCGAGGCGGGAGTCATAGGTGGGAGTCCAAAATGGGAGTCCGGGGCGGGAGTCCGAATCAGGAGTTCGAGGCGGGAGTCTGAGGCGGGAGTTTGTGGCGGAAGTGTGTGGCGGGAGTCCGAGGCGGGAGTCCGAGGCGGAAGTCTATGGCGGGAGTCCGAATCGGAGTCTAGGGCGGGAGTCCGGAGTCAGAGTCCGGGGCTGCAGTCCGGGACTCTCTTCTCGGACTCCACTGTAATTAGTTCATTACAACACAGCTGTAATGGGTTCATTACAGCACCTCTGTAATGAGTTCATTACAACACCGCTGTAATGAGTTCATTACAACACCGCTGTAATGAGTTCATTACAACACTGCTGTAATGAGTTCATTACAACACAGCTGTAATGGGTTCATTACAGCGCCGCTGTAATGAGTTCATTACAACACAGCTGTAACGGGTTCATTACAACACCGCTGTAATGAGTCCGAATCGGAAGTCACCGGCGGAGAGTCCAATCGGAAGTCAAGGGCGGGAGTCCTGAGTGGGAGTTCGGGGCGGGAGTTCGGGGCGGGAGTCCGAATCAGGAATTCGAGGCGGGATTCTGAGGCGGGAGCTTGTGGCGGGAGTGTGAGAGTCTATGGCGTGAGTCCGTATCGGAAGTCTAGGGCGGGAGTCCAGGGCCGAAGTCCGGGGTCATAGTTCAAAATGGGAGTCTGGGGTTAGGAATATGAGTCCGGGGCGGGAGTCCGAATCAGGAGTTCGAGGCGGGAGTCTGAGGCGCGAGTTTGTGGCGGGAGTGTGTGGCGGGAGTCCAAGGCGGAATTCCGAGGCGGAAGTCCGAGTAGGGAGTCCGAGGCGGGAGTCTATGGCGGGAGTCCGAATCATAAGTCTTGGGCTGGAGTATCATAAATAAGGAAATACAAATTTTCAATCTTCCACTACCAACTCCATCTAGATTAAAAAGAACCAAATCAAACCCAGATTTGGGATTATCACTTGTTAATTCGTACAGGTGTCGCAGCATTAAACTGGAATAAGAAGTTGGAAAAACAAAATCGTGACAGCGCATCATCGTCACATTATTTTATTCATGGCTGACGAAAATATTTAATATTTGAAGATCTTTTTAAGTTTGATTATAGGAGAAAATAATATTTTGACGGACGATTTGAATGAAGTACGTAAAAGCTTTGTGTTGTTTGTTGATATATTTGTGTATTTATTATTATGAAATGTACAGGAAATTGTCGACTGAATTATATTCCTTGAAAAAGGCGTAGACACGCCGAAATATATGTTGGCAAAATAAAATAAATAAAATAATAATTTAACAATTACCATTTATTAGTAGAATAAGTGCTATACACCCAAGAAATTTTAAACAAAAATATATATATATATATATATTCAATAAAATATTCCAGTATATTCTGAATTATAAAACATTTCTGATTTCATATCACTTGAAAAATGTATTCAGAAGTCAATGGCGTTGATTACGTAGGCAACGAATCACACAACGATGAATATTAAACTATGGTTACGTATCATGTCGGATACCTAATAAATATAATGTAATTTCAATTCATGAAACATCATCGAAAGCAATTCCCGTAAACGAAAGAAGAGGCATTATTTAGGCAAAGAAACATCAGAAACAAAATAATGTCCTGCCATTGGAGAAAACCAATAACGGTCCATGCATTTCAAAGGGCCAAGTTTAATACAAGCCACTTCGTTAAATGAATTCTTCAAAGGATCCACTCAGAGTCGAGAGGTTGATTGATATAGGTTCAACAGAAAATAATCCCTGTTACTCGATAACGGTTTTTGTGCCCTCTAGTCTTGTGAATAAATGAGAACGAAGCAATTTTGATGGGTAGAAAACTTCTGCCCTAATGGGATTTGAATCATTCCTGAAGATTCGTCGATAAGGATATTTTTCTGTCAGGATTTCTCTCACTTTCAATTCAGTCCCTTCGGAAATTAGTGGAGTTTGTTGTGGAAAACTTTTAGGTGGCTAAGGAAGAATCATTTCGACATTGATTCAACTAAACTCTTGTTGTTTGATACTTTTCATAACTAGGTCATCGAGTTCTTTTTCTCCACCTGCCTGTCGTCGATTCGGAAAAAACCCGAAGTAACACGAAAGAACACAAACAATACAAAAGAACCCAAAAAACCCCGAAAGCGTGCAAAAAATACCGAATGAACTTGTAAATTGCACACCCTGCATATCAATCGATCGCGAATTCATTGTTAATGGCACACCCTGTATGACATTTCATTGAAATTAGCTCCCTTACGTGGAAAAAAACGAAAACTTGAGAAATATACCTATGTGTCAACTGCCGTTTTTCAAATTAGAACACCATTTTTTTATTGCAGAAATAGATTCCTTAGAAAATTTCAAGTTATTCTGATGTAACATTTTTCAGTTTTGGTTGGAAAATTCTCTCTGAGCGGGAAAATTCGAAAAACAAAATCGAATAGAGTCATAATCATCTCAGTCAACTCCGATATTAGCCGAAACTGTCGAACAGTTCAGCACTCATGAGCAACTAAAATATCCACCGAATCAATTCTCAAACTTCAAATATCGTTGAAAGAATGGAGTTATCTAAACTTCTTAAAAATCTACAGGCAAAAAAATTCGAAAATTTCCAATAACTTTTTCTGAAAATATTCGATTACGCATTAGATGTTTATGGGATATTAACAACTGAGCATATATGGAGACTGTTGATATCATACACATCCTAAAATGTCATCATCTTAGCACAGAATCACGAGAAGATATAAGATTTTTTTTAAACGTTATTGGAGAATTTACTTGAGAATGAATATGTCTTTTTCATGCTGTTCAGACTATCATTAATGATGCAAAGGGAAACAAATATTGGAGTTTTCATTATATATTATTTTATATTATGTTATATTATTCTTTGTTACCAAAAGTTCAGTATCTTTCGCGGAATAAAATAGTAACATTCATTAACATTTGACTTGATTCTGGTTGATACTGAAACAAAACTTTTGATTTGGTTATAATTTATTCAAGACTTATCTTTGTTGGTTCTTTTTCATTATTTATATTCGTTGTTTTTGCATCGCTTTGCTCCAGAGTTCGAGAAAAGGCTTTATCACAAGTGCGCAAAAGCTTTCGACTTCACGTATGTGCTTTTTCAGATTTTTTCATATTGCTGTTACAGTATATTTCATACATTTCATTGTTTCAAGAAAATCCATATTCTTTCTGAGATACATTCTTCCACATCGAATAACAGTCGTTGTGGTCATTCATGTGATTTCAACCATTCAATTGATAATTCCTCACAGCATCTTCAGCCATACCTTTTTCGGACACTCAATGTGTAGTGAAAAAGCAATTTGGCATCCAGTCTAGAGAATCAACGCCTTCATCAACACAAGAATAAACTTAATTTTACACGATCCATTTGCTCTAGTAGGTGCTCCTTCTCAAAGCAACTGAATTTCTATTGAACTTTTAGTTTTCCTCGAAAATAAACGAAGAGTTCGAGAGAAACATCACAGATCACGGGCTCCATCTGATGGAACATAAACTTTCATGTTATGTTCACACAAAAACAAAATCTGCTGATACTAAGAGTTCATTCTACTCCATTGAAAACGAGATCGAAGAGGGTGTATATTCTGTGTTGTTTTTTTGGATGGAGGGAAGGTTTTCTCCCTGTGGGATTTTAATATCGATATAATGGAGATGATCTCAGATAAATTGAACATCAGTGGTGCTTTAATCCATTATTCGGTATTATTCGAATTCCGCTTCTTCGCCGAAGGAAGAAACTGACATTTTAGATCGAAGGAGTTGAAGATGGGTTTTGTATACTGAATAAAAATAAGGAATTAATTTATCGTGTCTGTTTCATTTTGTTTGTTCTGGAAAATTTCAAAGCGATTGGGGAAAATTGTGAATACATATACTGTTACTGCAACTTATTATTAGTTAAATTTGTTAGTTTCATTCATTTCTCTTCCAAGTTGCTTGCTCGGTTCAATGGTAATACACTCTGTATATGTTCATTTCACTTTCCGATTAACGCGTAACATATGTTGGAGCATATGACCTATGTCGAACAGAGAGTACTGAACCGGCGTTCATCCAAGGAAGTACAAAACACTTTTCTTGGAAATAAATAACTTTCTCGTTAAATCTACAAGTTCGAACTCTAGTGAAAAAGTGACTATTCTCGCCCGTGAGTGTGTTCAGCCGTACTGTGAAACTAGGTAGGCAGAAGTCGATACTCCAGCATTCGCATTTTCTTTCGAGTCATTTTTTCATATTATTTCAGAATTTCATTAATAATTTTCTTTCGTTTTCCTTTATTTTTCAAAGGCCCTTGTCGTGCCATATACATATGTAGATTATGAAAGAACAAATATTATATTTGAGATTAATTGAAGAACGATTTTGTTTTTCTTTGCATTCAATGCACCAACCTCCTTGTTTGTATTGATTTTTGTTGCAAAAATATTACGATTTTTGTTGTCATTAATCAAAATATCTCGAAACAATTCTCCAATAAGGGCTATGTTGGAGGTAGTGAATATCATGAGCGTAAAGCAAAGGGTCCTTTTTCGAACCCTGGAATTTATATTCAAAGTTAAAAACCACATGGTACCTGATTATGTTGCTGTGCATGTAGTCCATGTTGGTGACATGCATTCTCATATGACAAGAAATAGGGAAAACTTTCATATACCCCAGTGTAATCTATCGAAAACCTTGAATAATGTTGCTTATGATGGACTGAATAAATTTAACCAATTACCTGATCATTTAAAGAATTGTAATAATCATAGGACTTTTAGAAATAAGTTGAAAATGAATTGTATGACAAATGGTGATATTTGGATATAAGGAATATGTCAAGATTGTAAGGCTATTTCAGGTAGCTTTGTTAAAAAAAACACCGGTAGCACTCCGGGAGTGCCGGCAGAGGTGAAAACTTCAATATTAACGTTGTGTAATTTTGATATTTTGGAATGGTTAGAGAATAATTTTGTATGAAGTGCTTTCATTATCAGTATAAAAGTGCTATTATTTATGTGGTGGAATACAATATTCATTTATTGCGCTATCGTACACAAAAATGACAATAGGTTTGTTCGGGTGGCAGTTCCCAGTTGTACTGGGGTCACAGAGAACCAGGTTCTGTAACTCTTGGAATCGTCGCAAGTTGTTCTATGACACGAACGGGTGAGAACAGGTGGGAACAGATAATTTCAAAACGATTTCGTTAAGTGCATAGATAAGTGAAAGTAAGGTTATGTTGTACATCATGGACATTGAACTCTAAATACCATATAGGTATTCATATAGAGTTCAATGATCATGGATCATATCATGGATTGTGTTAAAAAGATACTGAATAAGTTATTGTGTTATTAATACGGTGGAAATACTTTAGAAATTACAAATATTAAAATTGAACAATTTTTTTGTCATAAATAAATAAACATAAACATATCCATATAAACAACTGTAAATATAATTTATATGTAATGAAATATTTGAAGAAATGATTTAATTTAATTATAATTTGAAATTTCAATACATGTAGTAGTGGTCATCAGTGGAGAAATTATTTTTGTTAGTTCATATCTGGATAAAGTGTGAATTTTTCTGTTATTTCATTGTAATTTTGGTGGAAACTGTGTACAGAAAATTTTATATAATAGTATTAGGTAATTGTATATGGAACTGGTGGCATTTGGGAAATAAATAAAAATATTTTCTAACAATTTTCATAGCTTTGTAATTATTTTTTAGATAAGAATTGTTCCAACAAGTCGTTGTGTTCTTGAAAGAGGTCATTCCTCCGTTTCCTTCCTAAATTTTCAATACATTTTGAGTGGTTAAAAAATAAAGATACTACCATCAAGAAATAACAAAAATAAATATATAGTATATAAATACGAAATATCGTATATATAAATAATATAAAATAATTATCTTACATACTTTGATCAACAATTATGCAATTGTTTTATTCATCTATTGCAAATGATCCTTCCTCTTCTTTGAGATAACAAAAATTTTGAGAAGCTATTATAACGAATTGATCAAAAATGTATACTCTCACAACATCAAATATACTCAAAAACAGCTATGCGAATATCCTAGTCACCAAATATATAACTTCATTGCCATTTAGAACTACTGAAAATTTGAATCACCGATGTTTTGAATTTACCGCTTCTTCTGTTGTACCTTGTACCATCTCTAGATCAGGAACCGTAAGAACAGTAACGAACAGTTCCGAAATCAAGTGTTCCGACCACACGAACGACAAGGAACTCCTGTTCCGTCCCAGACGAACGGGTGGGAACCACAAATTACCAAAAATTACAGTTCCGAACTGCCACGCGAACAAACCTAATTTATATTACATTAACATACACAAACATTCGCACAAGCGCCCTGCACCTTCAAACGAAACAGCACACGCAGGCACGGTAAAAAGAGTGGGGGATATTATTCCCTCTCCTACTCCTCGATCTTACGCTTTTTCGATCAGCATCACGTGACCCTGACGCGAGTTTGGATTTTTTTACCCATACAAGAGAGTGCTCAGCGCCGCTAAAGAAGTTTTCACTTCAATAAATATATTATTGTTATTATTCATCTGATAGTTTCGAAATTTCAAAATCGTGTAAATAATGATGATAATGGGAGTCTCCCAATTTGGTGAAAATCCGCAGGCTAGATCATTTTCAGAATATTCTGATTTTTTTCGAATTACTCATAAGATGTTCATCGTCACAGACCTTCTTTGTCATTAACAGAGCTTCGCTGTAACCACAGTGTTGGAAGTGCTTCGGCTATAAGCACACGCAGCTGGAGAAATATTTTCGGAAATATTGCAGAGATGAATCGTTTCAGCTGAACAAAATCCTCAGGAGTTGGAATACTTCCTCCATTGAATTCCTGAACCAACACGTTTATTCAAATTTTTTTCTAGTTGGTTCATATCTTCACTATTTGAACATTTCCTTGACAACAATAACCAATTATTTTGAGATTCATTTAGACCGTCTCTTAAGATTTTCTCACAATGTTCCCCAGTTTTGGTATGACTTAGAACAGCATTCCATTTTTGTATAAAAAAAAAGAAGATAATGACTCACAGTTCTCCATTTATGTTTTTTTCAAGGTCATATTCCCTTGTCTCAAAAACTAACTGAAAGAAGGTCTTTTCCATTGAAAATCATGGCGAAAACTGTTTCTTTTCCTCTTCAAGCTAGTTATGCTCTAGCATTAGGAATAAACTCCTTTTTGGGATCCCTCTGGCGTGTCTTTATCCCATTGTAAAATATGTCTTTTATTTGATATTTTATTCAATAACTAATCGTCGACATTAAATAAAACATTTGTCATTACAAAATTGCTTTTGAAATGAGTGAAATGGTCATTTGAATCTTAGAACCGAACATTTTGCGTTTTATAATGAAGAGAAATCGCCCCGAATTTGAAACTTTCAATAAGGTTAAGCGATATTTCTAAAAGTTCAGTGTTCACTAAGTGCCTCAGGATTCGTTCTGGCTAAGCGTGAAAAGGCGTCCATATCAGGTCAGCTCATTAGGCTTTTCATCGCGTTTAATGGAAAAGCGTTGTCAATGCAAGGAAGGCCTGGAGGCTATTCAGCTGCATTAGGTTCTATACTGGTAAATCGATAATGCATTTACTCAACATATGAATGCACATGAAACATTTTCCAGAGAAAAACCCCGTTATGCAATGACGTTAATGAGAAAACGTTTTCTCGTTCACTTGTCAATTAGAATGTTGGTATAGAGTATTCGCAGCGTAGTTCTCCTTGAATACCTTTTTGGCTCTGTTCACTTGAATAGAATGCTTATTGATTCATCCAAATGCCTGTTTTTTTTTAACATTTGGGGTAACTGTTGATATGATGAATTGATGAGCCCAACCAAAACGATTGATGGTTATCCCAAGTTGGAGACTAACTTTACCTTTTGTGGTATTATCAGTGAATATTTTCTCACAATCAAACTTACAACCGATGTCACTGAATCTAAAGACTCTTCGTCGAATACTACTCAATTCAATAATTCAATTAAAATCTACTATTGTTAAGAATTAAGATTATTTCGACAAGCATTCGCTGGTCATTATCAGGAGTGTTTCGTTGGTAGGGTGATGTACTATTGTTAATTTTGTTTAATCTTAAAAATATGAAATACTAGAATTCAAGTACAGACTAAGGTTTGAGGACGGAATGGTTCTCTAACAGAGGTGATTTAATTTTTTCTTTCAGGTCTTTACGTGGCCATTTTGGTGATGATATCCGTGGCTTATATACTTCAAACACCAATAATCTGAGAGGTCACCAGTTCAAATTGGCAAAAGAATAGTTTGCACAGCGGCATAGTTTTGTTACCAACTGAATCTTTGAGAGGTGGAACCGTTTATCAAGTGCTGTGGTTGATGCTCGAAGTGTCAATGGGTTTAAGAATGCCTTGGACTTGTTTTGTAGTGGAGCTGTTCAAATGTGAAACAATTAAATTTAATTTGTATTGAGTTTATAGCAAATTTCCTCTACTCTAGTTTCTGTTCTAATAAATAATAATAATAATAATAATCTGATGACAATGGACGATAGCCGAGTTAATATTTCATCAACTGGGGGTTTCTTTGAGACGATAAGAAGTCAAATGGGTGCACAGGTGTGCAAGAACTGCAAATTGTATGTGACGTCACAGAAGAAGATTGCATTACTTTACAACCGGAGAATATTTCTATTGAGGTGCCGTGATAATCAAGTTTTTCCTAATCACATTGTTAATAATATTAAAGAAGTCTTTTCCCTGCAATTGGAAGAACATCCTTACAAAAACACTGTAGACAGAGTATTAAAGACGTTTCGTAAATCGATTCTAAATATCGAAATTAAAATAACCATTTGGAAGATAAAAAGGTTAGAAGATAACATCAAACAACTACAACAACAATTGTGTTTGAACATGGATGATCACTTTTACAGAGCACTTTTAACTATGGCCAAAAATGCCTACAATTACATATTCAGTAAAACAAAGGCAGGTAACATCAAAAAGATCAAAACACTTGAAGAACAACAGGTTCCACCGATACCGATAACAGTATGTGATAATTATTTAGTAAATTACACCAATATAACCATACCTGAAGAAGTTGAGGTTATGTTAAGCCTAGGTCCTAAATTCAGTCTACCACCTAAGAAAGTACCTGTCAAAGTTGTCATCAAAGATATAGAAAGCTACATCAACATTCAGCCAATATCGGAGGAAGTCAAGAATACATATAGATCAAAAAGTGTGAATGTTATTAGCAACTTTGAGAGAAGAGAACAACATATGAAGAGAAACCACCTACTTGATAAGTTTGTGAATAAGACCAATGAATTTGTAAAAAAACACCAGAATATCATCATAAGTCGAGCTGATAAGGGAGGTGCAACCGTGGTTATGTATAGAGATGAATATCTTAGTGAAGTGGACAGAATGTTGAGTGATGAGGACACCTACAAAAAAGTGGAAACGGACCCAACGACAAAGATTCAGAATGCAGTCAATGGATGCCTGATGAGACTCAAGAAAGAAGAATATATATCTGAGACAGAGTATAAAACTTTGATTAGACATAACAGTTTACCACCCAAGCTGTACTGTCTACGTAAGGTCCATAAAAATGGTCTTAATCTGAGACCTATAGTTAGTTGTGTTAAGTCTCCTACTTACAACATCGGTAAATATCTACATGATATCTTAAATTCGACCTTGTCTACTTCCATTTTTAATCTTAAGGATTCTTTTTCATTGACTGAAATTTTGTCAGATATAAAAGTGCCACCAGGATATGTACTTGTCTCGTTGGATGTTATATCCTTGTTTACGAACATCCCGAGAGAACTTGTTGTTAGTGTCATTAAAAAAAGATGGGGATTTATAAGCTGCTATACAGGTCTCAATAGACAAAAATTCTTGGAATCTTTCGATGGGGGTTATTTTGTCTATGAGGGAAAATTTTATAGACAATTGGATGGCACTGCCATGGGTGCACCGACTAGCCCATCTTTGGCTAACTTAGTTATGGATGAGGTCTTCTGTAGTGTTGTTGAAAAACTTACATTTTATATCCCTCTCATCAAGTTTTTTGTGGATAATACATTATTGTTAGTACCATCCGACAGAATACAGTATATTTTGGGTGTTTTCAACTCTTACCATCATAAGTTATACAGTTCACGATTGAAGTAGAAAAGAATAATAGTTTACCTTTCTTGGATTTATTGATAATTAGAGAAAACTCCAGTATTATTACTGACTGGTATACTAAACCAATAAGTACAAACAGATGCATAAATTTTCACAGTAACCATAGCATGCAACAAAAAACTAATATAATAGAGAATTTACTAAAAAGAGCTTTAAAACTAAGCAACGAAAAGTTTCATGGGAAGAACTTAAATAGAGTTGAAAACATTTTAAAACAGAATAACTATCCCACATACTTAGTCAAGAGAATAATAAATAAACACACATCCAACGTAAGTCGCTCAGTTAATGTTTCTTCTAACACGACCGTTTCTTCTTACTTGTAGTTTCCATATATACCGGGTCTTTCTCACAGAATTAATAAAATATTCAAGGAGTTGAAAGTCAAGTGTGCTTTTTATAATTTATCCAACACAAAGAGATTCTTCACAAATTTAAAATTCATAACACCTTATAATTTAGAATAGGGAGTAGTTTACAAGATACCCTGTGCTAATTGTGAGAAGTGTTATATTGGCCAGACAAGACAATATTCACGAGATAGAATTAAGCAACATAAATATGATAGTGAGAATATTGCGAATTATAATAAAACTGCTCTAACTTTACATCAAATGACTATGGGCCATAAATTTAACTTTGAAAATGTACAAATTCTTGATAGAGAACATGTTGGTTATAGACGTAACATAAGCGAGATGATTCATATAAAACGAAATCACACTGTAAATCATAGAGAAGATGTTCAACACCTAAGCACGATCTATAATAATATAATAAGAAAGTAATAAGTGATAGCTGGCCTCGTAAATAGTGTTAAGTCCATTCTATGTAAATGTTTTGTTACCTTATGTTAATTGTCATTGTCATGCATATAGAAATTAATGAGGCAGATGTTTACGTTGTGTACCTGCCCTCTAGAAAAAATTTTTGTCTTCTCAGAAAATGTCTGAATGTTTTCAAAAGCGTACAATATTGTTTCATCGTAACTAGGTAATTTATTTTCGTGTTGTATCATATTGTATGTCTTGTAATGTATTATTTACAGCCTTGAAAAAGAAACGAAGTCTGTTTCGAAACGTTGGCATTGTCACAAGTTTAACAATAGATAATTTAATAGTGTCCAAAATTCCCAATAGTTTTTCTTTCCTAATAATAATAATAATAATAGCAATTTGTGTGTTTTTCAAAATTTACTTCAACTCTACGCATAATTTTCATTCGTGATTAATGCAAAAATAATATGATTCTAAAAAATCGACGGCATTATCGTGCAGGAAAATATTCACTTCCGCATTTGTTGGGAAAAGAATTATAACTTTGAAGTACGCAAAATGAATTTTTTTCAATGAAAAACTAAACTGTTACAATGAAGTGAAAAGCCCACCCTGTGCAAGTTAATGTGATAAGTCAGAAACTATAAGCAGTAAAGCTCTGAGTTCGTTTCAATATCTCGTTGGCACAATTAAAAGGCTTAGACTTTCATACCCTCAAGAACGTTTCAATGAAGTCTACTCCATGGGACTATACAGATGCTTTCTGACAGTTTAAAAAATAACAACATACATCAATAGGTGAAACGTTTCCACCCTTATTTACCTTCACGCATGAAGAATTTCCATCTCTAGTACTTCCAAGAAGATTTGAATATTTTCTCGGAGCTCCTTTTACATCAATCTCAACTGCGTAAGGCGTCCGCTGTATGTTCACACGCGCTTTTAGATGTTTTCATGTGTTGTATATTCGCCGTAGCAGACGTCTATGGAATACAAAATACATGATATTTTGCTCAAATACCACTAACATTTCTCTCAGACTTGCCTTCTATTCTCGAGGGTAATTTATCTGATGGATACTGAATTTTTATGAATTTAAAATTGACAAAATATCTACGCTTCCCTTTGGTGCATCGAAGAAAAAGATGCTTGCGATGAATGTATTAATGAAAAGTTGTTGTTAACTTTTTTCCATGTGTTAAAGTTTCTTTCCAAAAATGTCAAATACCGTAATATTCTGAGAAATGGGCATAAGTTTTTTGGAATCTCTGACTTACATTTTCTTGCACCAAATAATTCAAAATTTTTATTTTACAAGGCATTTATTATATATATATTATATTGAACTCTTTATTGCCTCAAAATAAGTTTCATACATTTTTACAGTGATTGTGCAAATGGTGGACATATCGCCATGCAATTTCTTCCTGCCAACCAAACATATTCCATTAAGGAAACTTATACCTAATCAGTATACTATTACATTATATATATAGATTTGTCAGTTTCAGTTTTCAGTGACACTTAGAAGATAGTGATTCGTTTGTATGAAACAATAAAATAATTTACATTTGACATTTGATTGCGCAACGAAACCAACAAAGAATATTTTATTCCTAAAGATATTTGAAAAACTACTGATTCCCAATTCATTCAATTCATCTTTTTTTAATATCAATCAGAAATATTTTCAGAAAGCACTTTTTAAGAATGGCGTATAACTCTGAATGTGTGGAAATTGGAAATTTATCCTTTATGACATGTGACTGCTGGCGAAGGGAATGATGAGAAGAGCAGAACGTTTAAGGGTTCCTCGTCGTTAAACACCCCTATTGAATCAGCCCGCCTTTTGATGGTCGAGGATGCCACAAATAAAACGTGCAATAAAACGGATCACAAAATCAATTTGACCCATTAAAAGTTATTACCCCCTTCAGGCAATTCATGAGAATTCGTTGGGGAGTCTGATGAATGATGTTCAGGGGTATTGACAAATCAGACTCAAATTAAACGTTAGTAATTTATTTGACTTACTGACCCGACAGACGTTATGCTTTTTTAACTATGACTATTTCATTCCAATTATTATAATTAAGAAACAATTAGTGTATGTATTTATTTAGAAAAGGTGCATTGGGTGAATCCACAAGTAGAAGAAGGAAATTAACGAAGATGGTAAATAATGTTAGCTTATAAAAGAGAAGAAAATAAGAAATCTAGATTATGTATAGATTTTAGAGATCTAAATAAAATTATAGTACCGCAAGCTCAACCTTTCCCATTGATAGATGATCTGGTAATGAAAACAAGAGACTGCAAGTTCTTTACAAAACTAGACATTAACTCAGCCTTTTGGTAAATTCCACTGAGAATAGAAGACAGAAGAAAAACAGGATTTGTAACACAAGAAGGACACTTCCAATGGACATGCCTACCATTTGGATTAAAGACTGCACCAGCTATTTTCCAAAGAATTTTGGTTAACATAATTAGAAAATATAAACTCTCACACTTCACTAGTATCTATATAGATGATATTTTAATTTTCTCAAAAACTTTTCAAGAACATATATATCATCTAAAACAATTATTAAATGCAATATTAAAAGAGGATTTCCGACTGAAATTTTCAAAGTGCAGTTTTGCCTCAGATTCAGTTACATATTTAGGACACATAATAAAACACAATTCGGTTTCTCCGATGACAGCAGTAGCTCGATGCGAGTGGTTGGTTATCTTCGACTTGGTTGTGTTGATGCCAATGAGTTCTGTCGATTCTTTTGTCCATTTAGCTATCGTATTGGGACCGACTGGGGAGTTTTTGAACCATGAACCATATTTCCAATTCTTATTTGGAGTAAGGAATAGTCTTTCAGTGGTTATGTTTGCAGTTCTTTTGGATACAAGTAGCTTATCTAACCTCACCGGGCAAATATCTTCTTCAATATTGGGAGTCAGCCATTTCGTTTCCGCGCATTCTTGGGCACCACCTTGTCTTGTCGGATTATCGGATTGTAGGCAATTCGGCCCGTGGGATTACCATCGTTTTCAATTCCGAATTGGAAATGCGAAATAAGGCATGCCAAGCAAGCTCCAATGCAGCAATTAAATAAAATTTTCTGTTCAAACCGTCTGGATTATCTTCTTTACATAAGTTGACCATCTTTTTGTGTTGCTCCAAAGACAGCGCCTTGGCACTAACTTTCCTTTTCTCAGGGCCCACTTGCAAAATACTCCTCTTGGCCCTTCGTGCATCCCGCGCCGTTTTAAAAGCCACTTCTGTGAATGAATCGAACCTAACGCCCCATTCGGAATAATTTTTGTTTTTATTCGGTGCTGTCTCACCGTTTTAATGGATTTCTATGAGTTTTATCTATGTGCCATATGTCACAATCTCGGCGTGGTACACTGTGTACAACAGTTGATTTTTTTGATATGAAATTATCTATATAATCAATTCATGAATAAATATTCATTAACAAAGTAATACTTTCAGAAGAAATGCAAATTCCGCAATTTTTTTGAACACACCCCATATTATGCTCGATAATCGTATATCAATATATCCCGAAAAGGAAATAATACTTTTATCTGAGAATCCAGTGGTGATTTTTTGGATGGCTAAAACGAAAATCAATATCTTACCTCCAATTTATATCATTTTGTTTTCTATATCCACCAGATAATATTTTTCCGTTACCCTTCGAAATTTCCAGGATGTCGCCAAAGTCATTAATCTTTTATGTCCTTTCAGCTGCCTGAATAGGGCTGACATCATTAGAGTGTACGACGGAAAAACCTCGACGGATCCAGCGATAACTATCCTCTGCAATGAAGGAACCGAAATAGAGGTTCTTTCCACTGGTCCAGAGCTTTTCGTCGAGTTCGTGGCGAATTCTGATCAGCCCGGGCGAGGGTTCAAAGCCAGCTTCCAATTCCAGCCGGTCATCGATAATTCAATAGGTAAATATCAGTAAAAACTTGGCGTGGTGGTAAGGTTGAATTTCGGTTTATGTTCGGACTTTTTGCGTCTGCCTGAATCGTTCATATGGGTTTAAAAACCCGCATTTGGGAATTGTTTTTATTCGAGATCGAGTTTGATTCTCAAATATAAAGAATTCTCTATAGTGGAAAGCTTTATTTCCAAGTGAATTATAATAATTGTGAAAGCCTGGTTATTTTCAGAGTGATATGATCTTGATTATGTTATCATCAATTCTTTTTATGCTAATCTTCCTATATTTAGTTTTCAAACAATATTACCTGTGTGGGTTGAAGATTTACACAGAAGTTGAAGTAGTGATGTACCACATCAGTCAGCGTATATATATATATATATTCATTTGAACTTTTGGCTGACAATATTTAGTTAGCAAACAATAAAGCATATAGATCAGGGGTTAGTGACGGGGTGTCATACAATTCGGCGTATGACATAAAAACCTAGGGAAAAAACCCCAGTAAAAAAAACCCTGGCTCCTGAAATATATTTCAGGGACTTCTTTCTTCAAGAGTGATCTTCTATTGATGGAGACAGAGACTTCTTCAAGGTGCTCACATTGAATCTGGAAATAAAAAGACAAAAGCAGAAAAAAGAACTGAATAACAAAAATACGTATCATATTCGTTTGAAATTTATAACCCATTCCAAGAAAGAGTTGGAAACATCATGAATAGTCCTAAAACCATCTTGAAATTTATATATGGGACAACTATTGATGAGATGAGGTATTGTTTCTTCTGCTTCTCCACATTCACAACTCGCGCTAGGAGCTGAGTTCCATTTAAAATAGCATGCCATTGGTACAACCATGACCTGTTCTCAAACGATTAAAAACTGGCCAAATTTTTCTTGGAAGATCAAAACCAGGAACTTTTTCAGAAGGATCAGAAACGAGATACTTATTGAACATTTCGTAAGAGTTCCACTCAGTCTTCCATAATTCTTTATCACTTATGTTCATATTGAAGAACGTATTATGCCATAATGGTTTACGTGACTTCAATCTGGGAATTCTATTTTGTGGAAAATATGAAATAATTGGGAATAAATTGGGAAAAAAATGATATTTATTCCAAGAATTCAGAGCTGCAGTCTGTCTGCGAATATGGGGAGGGACAATATTAGACAATACTGGTAACCAATGAACCGGTGTTGATCTTATGGTGCCAGTAATTTTTCTCATGGATGTATTCAATTATGCATCACTATTTTGTGTATGTGCACTATTAAACCAAACAGAGCAACAATACTCAGCTGCAGAAAAGACTAAGGCTAGAGATGCTGTGCGAAGAGTGGAAGCATCAGCACCCCAAGACGATCCAGCTAATTTCTGAACAATATTATTCCTAGTTTTCAGTTTTAGGCTCAGATCATTTGAATGAGCCTTGTAATTGAGAGATGAATCTAATTTATTTCCTAAGTATTTTGGATAGAAATTATGTTCGATAGGAGAATCATTGAAAGTTACAGCTAATTTTCTATATTTTTCATGATTATTCAGATGGAAACAAGATACCTCTGTTTTGTTGGGATTTGGACATAATCGCCACTCGATAAAATAATTCTTTAAAATTTCCAAATCAGATGACAGTATGGAAATCCGAATGTTGGTAAGCAATAGCAATGTCGTCAGCATAAACAAATTTTTGAGATGATGTAGTGGGCAAATCACTTAGATATAAATTGAAAAGTAAAGGAGCTGAAACTGATCCTTGAGGAAGACCGTTTTACAATGTTTTGAAGTTGCTACTCTTATTGTCAATAAAAACACGAAACCTTCTATCAGATAACATATTTTCTAATAATCGTACCATTTTCCCACATTTCAGATGGGTATAGAGTTTGAACATTAATCCATCTTTCCACACAGTGTCATATGCCGAAGATAAATCGATGAAAGCAGCACCTGTTTTCAACCTATCATTGAAGCCTGATTCTATGAATGTTGTAAGGCTGAGAACCTGATCCGAACAATTTCTGTTTTTCCTCCCTGTAAATTTTAGAGCATTTTCTACAGAAGGTTCAATTCTAAAAAGGATTAGCCTTTCTTATATCTTGAAAGGAACACTCAATAAACTGATGGGTCGATAACTACTAGGATCACAAGGATATTTTCCTCGTTTCAAAATCCCTATTACTTTAGCCTTACGAAATTCGAAAGGAAAGTTTCCCGAATTCATAATATTGTTATAGAAAGACAATAACCAAGACAAGGCCTTTTTTCCTAAATGTTTGATGAATTCTGGATAAATTCCGTCAAAACCTGCTGCCTTTCGAGATTTGGTTGATTGACTGATTCAGAGACATTAACTAGGCGGCGTGCGATTAAATTTGGATCAATTTTTGATGATGAGGAGGTAAGAGGAGTAGCTTCACCTAATTTTCTCAATATATCCCATGAACTCCTACTCGAATGTGTAAAATTCATATTTGATGCAATACTATCCCATTTCTCTTTTCAGCGTATGATGCAACAACAGCTCAGGTGAACACCTCAGAAAAAACTCTTTCCTCCCATAGAAGTTAAGTGATATGTTGATACTGAGCTTTTTACAAAACAAGCTCAGGTATTTCAAATTCGAAATTTGAAAGCTACTAAACCTTTTCTTTTTCAAAGAGTTTCGAGAAAATTCTTATAGATCGCCTTCTCAAATTTTTCAGAAAACGTGAATTATTCTACTCATCTCAGCATGGTTATTTGAATAATTAAAGTACAAGCACAGCAGTAGGGATATTCCAATTAATAAACCCAACTAATACTTTTGTATTAGGTCAGGTAACGACTAACCAAGCCTTTTCAACTAAAAAATATAGTTTCAAAACACTGAACCAATTTATGACTTGAACTGCAAGTGGCGTGAATCCAATCCTAAAGACCGAATCGTCTGGCTAGGAACAGTCGAGAATATCGACTAGTATGCTTGATGCAGAAACTCGCATTTTAAGCCGCTATTTGAGTGTCCCACCTCTCGTCACCATCATACGCGACCAAGAGTGGGTATCGACACGTACCTAGCACTACCGGCGGTTGCTGGCTGAGTCTCCTTTTAGTACCTTTCGGAGGACTGAGACATCGCCTCAGCACGATGTGGAAAAAATGCATAATAACAATTTCATTTTCATAACATTAACACACGAGAAAATATAGGAGTTTCTTTATGCTTGCTTGCTGAATTAAAATATCATTGGCAATTCATGACCGAACTTTTTCGAAAAGAAAATGAAGGAATATCCTTCTGAAATACACTACCTAACAAGCAATCCGCCGATGTGGATTGAGAGCAAATTTCCTCACAGGCAAAGGGAGAACCAGCATAAATTTAATCAGCCACTCTCATCTTCGAAACGAAACTGATTAGATTATTACAAGAAGAAGCGATTTTCCTATCTATTCATATTCATGTACTTTGCAAAAGGAGATAACAAAATAAATTGATAACCTTGCCTGGCAATTTGCCAGAAGGAAGCTTTTCCATTCAGACGTAGCCATTAAAACATCAAAGATCGTTATTTACCTCCCAGGTATTCTTCATTCTCTCAACGCGTCGAAAGAAAGATCCTCGAGCAAAGCCAATACATTCACACTCCTTTGGGGACTTCAATATGTAACATCCTATGCTTCGAACACGCTTTGATGCGATTTTCCCTTCATTTCCCTCTTATTGGTGACGTCAATATCAGATATCTCTTTCAGTTTATGTTATTTCCGGAGAACGAAATTGGTTCTTTCAATCATTATCAATGCGAGGAAGATTCCTTTCAAGACAGTTGTTACTCATCGGTTCAGGAAAGAAAATTGACTGGAGGAAAAACCGAATCTTCACTTTCGAAAACTTTGAATTTATTCCCCAGATATTGTTGCAAATACGTCTTATAGTACGACAATCTCAATAACCAATTTAAAAATTTAGAAAGCACTGGTCAGATGAGGTCAGAGACTCAACGAATTTATAAGATAAGCCTCATAATCTGAGATGAAATGCACCACTGAATTGAGAATGCTTGCCGAGATGTAAGCTGGTGTATTGCTACCATTAATTGACCTGTCCGTTTGATTCTATTCAAAAAAGTTCGGCTGGAATATTCCTGTTTTATTTCAATAGCATTAGTTAAAAAATTATGAGAAACTCACATCTCAAATAATTTTACCATTTTATCTCATAGGTCGAAAACGGTTGAGCTAAGAAGGTTGCGAAAATGTGCCATTGATATCTTTCACTCCAATATCCCTCCACTAGAAAACGAATTAGAGATAACCTATCAGCTCAAAAATTGTTTTCATTACGATTTATATTCTCACGAAGATAAAATTAATTTTATTCCATCAAGAATAAGAAAAATTCCTTCTGACACTCTGTATATGCTTCACCTAAACTTGTTTTGATAGGAAACCTCATTGCGAACCCATATAAATCGTGTAAACGTTCCCTGATACTGATATTTCAGATCCGAATCTAGGTTGAGTATATTACATCTAAATATTCATTTCATTAAACAGAATCTCAACCCGAATATTTTACTGTAGTATTTCCATTCCAGCGCTGTGATGGTGAATTGAGTGAATTCTTAATTTATCCTGAGGTTTCGGGTAGAAACGACCGTAGTGATACTCCGCTTTCATAAACGGCAGTTCGAACTTGTTACATTTGCTCTTCGGGGAATTTCATATTATGTTTTTCTTGGCGAAGGTCAATTTCCATATCATTCGAGAATTCTCATATGAATCGTACATTTTAAAGTTTTATGAAGTTCTAGCCACGGTCGTAAAGGAGTTGGAAAGATAATATGCAACTGAACTTTTGGAACATGCTAGTACCTACATGAATGTGTGAGTTATATACTCTGTTCGTGTTCATTCAATAAACCAGAGAGCCATGGAAATTGACACATTTTACAGTGTATATTGAAAAGTTAGGTTGGGTTTGTTACATTTCTACCTAATCAAAACACACTCTTGTCTATATTTTCAAAGAAAATGGATTTCTTAAAATGTCAATTCATCACGAGACATTGATGGGACTTCAGGAATACAAAAAAAAACTACATGATAATAATGGAGAATATTATTTTATAAATATGTACTTTTCCTTGTGCTATATTATATATAATTTCGAAGTAATTTTCTTGGGGTTAGAGCACGGGATCAAAATTAGGATTTCATCTATTTTTTGTATATTAATGCTTAACTACATATGTTTTGGCGTACATTGAGTCTTTTTCAAGTTTATGTTCTACAAACACAGTGACAATCACATCTAAAATGTATAACTGTCCAACAATTCATCTTAAAACTCAGAAAAATTAAAATCATGTTCATCATGTTGTGAACGCTGTCAATTCAATTGACAATTCAATTCAGCGGTCACATACAAGCAGAATCCCTTCCTCCAGACCATTAATCTGGCCATTCACCGGTCCTGGTAAATTTCCACCCAATATCCAAGTCGTATGAAATTAAAGTTTCATTAATGACAGAATAAACTAATTGGAATAAGTTCCAGCAAATACTCGAGGAAGAAGCAGCCATATATCTTCCTCATGTTTTCGCACCAAATGACCCCTATCCTAGTAAATGGCTGAATCTATCGATCATGTAAGTTGAAGCCTACTTCAGCCATAACTTCAAGTATTAAATGATTTACTTTATAGAGGAAATATTTAACAAGAAGTACCCCTACATAATTTTTCAGATATCCTGAAGGCCTTTCGCGGTGAAACCCTTCATGGTATAAACAATTTTTGTTTTAGAAGCTCAGCAGCCTCCAACAGTTTTTCAGTCAAGCTCCTGCCATTCTCTGCCAATATTTCAAGATCTTTGTTGAAGAATTTCTTGTGACATTATAGACAAGGTGAAGAAAATCATGAAATTCTTGAATTTCAATCCAAATTTCTAATAAACCGCCTCTTTAGAGATTCTGACACGATTTTTCCCATTCAATAGAAGCGTCATACCGCAAACTTATAAGGTGCAAAGCGAACAAACAGAATATCCACGAAATGAATGAAAATGTCACACTCACGAATGGAAGTCCTTATAAATGACAAACAGAAAAAAGGAACCTCCAGAAAATACATCAATCAACTTTTATCTCCACAGGATCCAACCTCGGAAGAAAATCACCTTTATATTTACTCATCCTCAAAAACGGAAACTCCCATCATATATCAAACGCCAAATGCCCCACTCTTCCCTCCGAATCAAAGAAATTACACTTGTCTTGTCAATCATTTCCTCCCCCGAGGCTTCTTCTCGAAGCGATGAGAAAATCCAATGGAACTCCGAAACTTGATGGTTTTGACCCAAAATGAATATGACGAATTAAAAAATTCACGAACTCTTCTTCAAGACACCGCCACAGAAAGAGATCTGTAATTTGAACTGGGAGAGTTTCCAGATTTCGTTTTTGTTGTGAAATATGAAACGAGGTTTTTCTTGTCTACATAACTTTTTAATCTGACACACAGCGATTTCCTTTTAGATGGTTATAAAACTCAGTCGATGGAAAGAAGGATAGAATGCAAGAATTCAGATTACTCCACCTCCGGCGCGGATTCTGAAGTCGAAAGAAATGGGGTTGTTAGGCATTCGAATAGGTTTTTCAGTATTTCGTTTGTACGAATAGAATCGACCAACAGCGAAAAATGAAGTTCAGTTTTTTTCATGAATTTCTGTTTGGCAACAGAGTATACCGCACTATGCCATGATGCCATCAGAAGTAAAAGTTTTGAATGATTATTTGGGCTATTACCATCATCTATTGTGAATGTAATGTTTTCCGACGTTTCGATAGACATCTTCTATTGAAATTGATAATTTTTCAAAAGGTTTTTTACTTTTCCTCCTTGATAAAGATAGAAGATGTCTATCGAAACGTCGGAAAACATTACATCCACAATAGATGATGGTAATAGCCCAAATAATCATTCAACACGAGCTCCATCATCAACAATATCTCGTCATCAACAAGTAAAAGTTTTGTTGAATTATGACATGAAAATAGTCATCAGAAATAGAGAACCAAGTATTGGTGGAGAACTTGGGATTACCATTACAAAAAGTGTCCATCCCATCAACCCCATTGTGCTACAAAGGTTATTCGGGGTCTTGGATATCCGAAAATGGAAATTTTCATCAGAGAAGTACTTCAGACTAAAGTTGTTAATCTTGAAATATTCTATGATTTTTCCCTATGATTTACTGTAACTGCGTGCTGTCGGGGTTAAAACGAAAAGGTTTGCCAGAGATCCTTCAGTCTCAGAATTGCACCATTTTATTTAAGAACCTGGGACTCTTCAATATATGAAGACGTTTAATGATTAAACATTTTGATTACATAGAAAAGCCTAGAACAACTGTAACTCGTTAGAAATCTACGATCGAAACATTCAAGGAATATGTCGACTAGAATTTTTCTAGTATTAATTTGAGTTTTGGTGTCATCATCTTGGATTGTGAAATAGAATTAGGAAACATTTCAATTGGAAGAATTTTCATGAAAATCGAAAGAGAGGTGAAGAAAATTGCTAGTGAATAAAAGAGAGAAATCAGCAAAACTTGTAGATGCTTTACCAAAAAAGGATGAACGCCGTACCTACTGTTTTTCATCTCCAACGAACGAGAAGAGTTTATGATGGTGAATGTAATGAGTGAGGGGATATGGAATCTCTGACGAAGATTCACTGCACAAGAAAGTGAATAATTCTGTGAGAAATTTCAATTGTAATTGAATAAACGAGTCACAATTTATTTTTCTTACCTGATTGAAGTAGAAAGGGCTGGGTAAAAATTTTTGCCATTTGATTATAACCTCTGAGAGTGATATGGATGAATTCATTCCAAGGTATTGCTAATTCATTGTAGCAGTTCTAACAGATTCACACTATTTCCGAGTACGGAAAAATATTTCAGAACAAGCAAGCAAAGGCTCCCGATCTCACGTCAGTCCTCCTCTATATTTTTTCAATTTAATGTTTTCCCTGATTTCATTTTCATCATATCCATTATCGTTTTCAGGTCGACATTCCAAGTAGAGCATACAGATAAGAAGTTTCACAATCTGTATCGAAACATAACCAAAAATAAAATATTTCGATAATTTCAACAGGTATATCTTCTTTCAAATTATGAAACCTTCGATTTTATTTATTTTCAACGAACAAAAATAGTTTTCGACTTTTGAATGAAGCAGACGGTAATCCAGACCACAATGACAAAATTAACATAATTCTTCGGGAAAAACTCTTTAATCCTTCCATCCAACGAGTGGAATTACAGCGCCACCTATTGAATTCCCCTTGAACCCGATCAAGGAATTTACAGGATACAATTCTTGCGCCTGTGAATCAGGAAACGTTTTTCGTTCGTGATATCGATTTTACTTCCTCGGCATAAAAGAGGGAAGCTGTAATGTTTCTGATTCTGCAATCAATTTTCAATCTGACGGATACTTTCTTTGGATCTGAAAGTAGGTACCTTTAATTGAAGTGTGACAGGGACCTCTTTCTTCACGAGTTCAGATATAAGGGAGTTTTCTTGTCTAAGTTTTTGGCTCCTTTCAGCCAAACATTTTCTTCTGTTTCGATTGAATCGTATCAGTAAACCATTTTTCACAAAACACCACGTTGATTCTTGGCTAAACACTTATTATTCATTTTCCAAAATCGGTACATTATTCGATACTCTAATGAATTAGATTACTAAGACAATCCATCAACACTACTTTATTATCAGCGAAGCTCAGGTGGTCAAACTTTCCACCAGAAATTTTGATTTTATATGCTAAGAGAGCTGAGAAATTATATCTCCCTGAGAATAAGTAAAGTTATCCACAATTAATACGAGGGCCGTTCAGAAACTAACCTCCGGTTAATTGAAAAAAATACACCAAGTTAAGTAAAAATATTTTAATATATACATCTTACAACTACATCTTTGCACTATTTTTCGACATAGTCTCCATTACGATTGAGGCACTTATCGTATCTCTTCACAAGCTTTGAAATTCCTTCTGCATAAAAATCACCCGCTTGTGCCTTGAGCCAGCCTGTGACCGCATCTTTGAGCTCTTCGTCGTCATCAAACCGTTGGGACCTTAGCCATTTCTTCATTATGCATGAAGATTGTGATAATCGATTTTCACGAACAGATCTCAACTGTCTGAACGGTTCGTCAGTCACCAATGATGGTCTCACCACTCTCTTCATCATGAACGTTTTCTCGTCCACTTTTAAGTAAACGTACCCATTCACGGACAACTCCTTCACTCATAAATTTTGGTCCGTACACGGCACAAAGCTCACGATGAATAGCTGCTGCAGAGTATCCTTTGGCTGTAAAAAACCTTATAACAGCACGCACCTCACATTTGGCGGGATTTTCTATTGCAGCACACATTTCAAACTGCCACAAAAACTAAACTAGCGCAGGTACGATGTTCACTCGACTACGGCTTGATGCCGACTGACCTGCTGAGCGCGTGAATGCACAGATGGCGCGCTACTCCCCCCCACTACCCGCACTGTGACCAATCGGAGGTTAGTTTCTGAATGGCCCTCGTATATTTATTGATATGTTACCAACCTGATTAGAAACATCCCCAGTTCTTAAGAATATTCTCTTGAGACGTCGGTTGTGGATACTAAGAATAGATTATAGAAATGGCCTGTACAATTTCATAAATCAATTCATGTTAAGTTCAAATGCACTCTACCACTGAAGTTAGAGGCTGGTAACTTCCGATTATTGCTCCTCATTATATATCTGAATAAATTTTATGTTTTTGAACTATAAACTATAACCTCAAAAGCTGTCGAACTCATGAGGCTTGGTGATCTGGAAAATCATTTTTGCCGAAGAACTTATCTCAAACAGTATCGAAGCTGGGTGCATTAGCCCTCAGCTACCCAGATCACATTTTTCCTCCTTTCTATCCAAAACTAGCATCGATTTACCATATTCAATTATAGTTTCGGCAAATATTCCAAATAATTGAAGAGTCTATTCATATCTATATGAAAAATGCTACACATTTCATTTTGATAAAAGTTGAAATGTGTTCGATGAGAGAAACAATTTGAAGAATTCTGTGCTGCCCGGGAATACCTTGTAAATGAAAAAACAAGTTTTCAGAGCTCAATAATATTATGCTAGACTGGGCTTTCAATATGAAGAAAAGAGATGGATCAGACTACAAAGAAAGTGTCGTAAAAACCTTGTGGAATAATACTGCCAAACAGCTGCAGGAAAAATTCTATTCCGAATGGGGCGTTGGTTTCGATCCATTCACATACGTGGCTTTTAAAACGGCGCGGGATGCACGAAACGCCAAGAGGCGTATTTTGCAAGTGGACCCGGAGAAAAGAAAAGTTAGTGCCAAGGTGCTGTCTTTGGAGCAACATAAAAAGATGGTCAACTTATGTAAAGAAGATAATCCAAACAGAAAATTTTATTTTATGGCTGCATTGGAGCTTGCTTGGCGCGGAGGAGAGGGTTCATCATGCCTAATTT
The DNA here is from genome assembly GCA_030674115.1 of Micraspis discolor. Taxonomy (NCBI): domain Eukaryota; kingdom Metazoa; phylum Arthropoda; class Insecta; order Coleoptera; family Coccinellidae; genus Micraspis; species Micraspis discolor. Next base: position 835,942 of record JARTUT010000006.1, on the reverse strand, counting down.
CGCATTTCCAATTCGCAATTGAAAACGATGGTAATCCCACGGGCCGATTTGTCCACAATCCGATATTTTCTAAGACAAGACGAGACGGTGCCCAAAAATGTGCGGAAACAAAATGGTTGACTCCCAATATTGAGGAAGATATCTGCCCGGTGAGGTTATATAAGCTACTTGTATACAAAAGAACTGCAAACATAACCACTGAAAGACTATTCCTTACTAAACATAAGAATTGGAAATATGGTTTATGGTTCAAAAACTCCCCAGTCGGTCCCAATACGATAGCTAAATGGACAAAAGAATCGGCAGAACTCATTGGCATCAATATAACCAAGTCGAAGATAACCAACCACTCGCATCGAGCTACTGCTGTCAGCCAATTAGCCAAAGCAGGGATTGGCGAGGAACAGCTGATAAAGATAACAGGCCATTCTTCTGCAGCGTCAGTGAAACAGTTTCTCCAACTGGACTAACAACATCACCAAAAATAATTACAGCCATAAGGGATGAAAAAAATGTCCCTCAAGAAACAACATCTTTATCTACTTCATCATTCGAAAATAATGCTCGTAATGTGTATAATAATTGTACTATCAATAATTATTATTTTGAGAATAAAGATGAATAATTTGTTGTTATGGTTCTATCTGGTTATTTTTGAATAAAAAACTATTTTTTATTTCGTTTGATTTATATCCATTGTTGAATGATCTTTCCAAATACCACACGAGATTCGAATTTTTTTTGAGAACACTCTGTCGTTTTTTGAAAATTATACAAATTTCACTCAACAAAGAAATCCCGAAATACCGAAAATATTTTAAGGATAACATTGTTTCGTGAAATTTAAATGCATAATTCCCAAAAAACAAGAGTGTTCTCAAAAAATTCTCACCTATAGTGGTATTACCCTTGAAAATTTACAAGTATGCTAACTTATTCATGTACCCAAATAAATAAATAAGCGTAAATATTTTTTTAATGAAAATATCTCTGTGCCGAGCGAACATAAAATTTTGAATAACGAGGATACGGATCAACATTCATTTTTGGAAATTTAGTTTCATGTCGAAATATTGTTGTTTTTACGTAATAACTCAATACAATAATTATTCTCGTGAACGTTCACTCAATTACCAATTTTTTCTCACAGATCTGCAGAAAGCATCGAGACCAAGTGGCAGTGGGACACTTGTAGCTGAAGGAGAACCCAGTGCGAGTGAAGCCAGTAAGTGATATTGTGTTTACTTACATGAATAAGATATTTGAGATAATTCGTATCAAAAACGAAAATTAATTATATAATTTTCGAAATAATATAAGAAATGAAAAGGTTGAAGGTAATTGAATTCGAGTTGTCTAAGCTCGTCATATTCCTATAAACAGCCTGACTGCCAGTCTAAACAAAGAATGTGATGAACCTTGTAGTCATGTCCAGAGAGTGCGCCATCTACATCTTGAAGACTGGAACCAGACTCACTATCTCTGCATATCCATACGACAACATATGACTTTCCAAATTCAAATACTATCTGTGGTCATCGAATTTTAGATTTAGATTTAGAAAATAGAATAGCTTAAAGTCGAAGCACGTGTCATATTTTAATTTGTAATTATGTTTATTTTTTTTGTAGTTTCTCGAATTGTTTAAAATTATGATAAAAATGAAAATAATCTTGGTAGATATTTTCATTTCTCATTCAGCCTGTGGAAAAGCTCTATGCCCAAAATTTTTGCCACTGAATATATTATATGTATATAGCTACCGTTCTTTGTGATTGATATTTCATCACCTCGAGACGAATATTGAAAAGAATATTTTGATCTTAATTATTATTATAATCGGAGCAAAATACCTATAGTCCCTATAGGACCCATTTACTTAACATACATACTGCATCTGATTCAATTGATTAACATACTAAGCAACATCCAAATTCGACCAAGTTTCTCCATATTTGACTAGTAGTTATCAAGTCAGCCAATGGTTCCCGTCCAAATTTGATTATACAGATAAAGAAGACCTTGCTCCTTCCCAATATGTAAATTAATGGTTACTCTGACACAACCCTTCACAACGATAAATTTCATCTCATAATTGATTCGATCCAAGGGATCCGCAAATTTTCATGGGAATTATTAATATCATGAATGAAACTGCTGCCCTAGTAATATCGGAATGTTGTAGAATTTCGAATCACTAGGTCCTCTCACAAAGAGATTACCCAAACGCCTTGTACGCTGAATGGGGTTGTGCATAATTAACAGAAATTTGTAACGTCAGTGCTTGCATTATTCAGTTGGGTGGCCTCGACGGAAGGGGATTCAATGCTCTATGTTCAACGAGCATCTCGTTATGAACGTTCCTTCATGACCGCATGAAAATTTCAGTCTTCAGCTAGACACACTTTTCAGACTTCTTTAATTGTGATGAGGGGGTGAATGAAGAGTGAAGGGTCATTCATTCGGAATATAACGCTCAAACGAATTATATTCTCGTAGTCAGGATCAACAGTCGAAGAGGTTTGACAAGGAACTACGTCGATAACGTGGTGTTCTTAATAATTGAGTGTGGTTCAAAAGATTTTAACAACCAATAAAGGAGAATGTTTAACAGAAAACCAAGGCACAACACGAAGGAAACATAAGCAAATCAATTTGATGCTCATGTTATCCCTCGATATTCAAGTAAAAAGTTATTTCATTCGAATAATTCGATTATGATAACTTATGGGATGAAAATAGAAGAATTCAAAGAAGCCCTGACGTGTGGTCAGAAAGTTTTGCACCCTTGTTATAGAGTTTTATCCCGTACTCTGGAAAAATGTGATACAAAAAGAATCGCCACGATGAATGAACAACACATTACGTCAAAGGAAAAATAACTACTCATAATTTTTCTTGAGTTTCGTTCGAAGTTCAAATTACCTAATCCTAAAAACCCACGTCACATGATTTCACCGTAATGTACCATTCCGATTGATTTTCCCTTGGCTGACACTGATTAATAAGCTATAATTCGCTTCCCCTAAAAACTTATGTCAGTGCGTTTCTGAATTTCGACAACGTATATTATTTCGGCCACCGAGATTGAATTCTATCTCTATGATTTCCCGTTTTGAAAAATTTTGATTAATATTACGCCAACTGACACTGATTAAAGAGCCCGGCATTTGTCAATTGAATATCGATCTGTGATGGCCATCGTTCAAAGAAAATCATCGGGACGTATGTCATTTCTCTTTTCTGTTGAGTATATGAAAAAAATGATCATATTTTTAGATGGAAAGATGCTACGGCAATGAAATTTGAGGATAAGTAAGATATCGATCACCTCAATATATTCACGAATGTTTATTGAAATCCTCTCGTATTATAATCATGACCATCCTTGTTCTGTACCCAATTTTCCTTATTTCCATAAGCGTCAAACAAGATCCCATATAGGAAAATACAAGGCAGCGTTAAAATATTTTATTTCCTGAGAAATACAGCAATATCCCCAAATTATCTATCACTCGTATTAATCCTTTTCTAGATCCCGAACACTCGTCGAAAATAACTGCATGAGCCCCAAACCTCAATACTATACCTGTCATGTGGCAGATTTCCCATCACAAAAGTGATAACTGCTAATTTACCACACATAACATCGACATGAGCCTCTCAGTTAAGCTTTATATCCACATGAATCCTCAGAAACTTAACATCTCTCCTTTAGAGAGGACTAGCATTTCCGTCTTCCTATCTTCAATGCATAGGGCATTACCCGCAAATCATTCATGGACTTCCTCCTCAATTGTCCCAAAAACATCTTCAGCATCCGATGAGCTGTCACTAGCTGACAGTATAGCGGAATCATCAACGAAAAACAGGCTTGACTACATTGTCATATAGTCATAGTCATGTATGATTATAAGAAATAGCAAAGAACCTAAAATGGAACCCTCAAGTACACCCACAGTAAATGGAACGTTTACTGATGTATAATTACTCACCATGACCACCCAACATATATCAGACCAAAAAGAATGAATGAGCTCAACACTGCCTTCATCGAAACCGTAATATTTCAATTTCTGTAGAAAAACATCTTATGCGATGGGAAGTCGAAAGCCTTGATTAAATCCGAAAACAGAGATAGTGACCACTTACCCTCCTCAAAGTCCCATACCACAAAATCTACAAAATTCATCATACAATCTGTTGCGTACCACAGTTAGTTTACTGTGGCTATTCTTGATGAACCAATCTTCGATTGACTCAGTTGGATAGTATATCTTAGAGGTTCAAAGATATACGTCGATACCAAAACGGTGTATCGAAATTTCACTTGATACTGCTGGGTTAGCTCAAAGTAAAACACTATTTAACTACAACAGAAAAGTGACTTTATTGTTTCGTCAGTCTACGACTGAGCTTGATGTTACAGTACGGAGGTTTGCGTGATTCTCCTCTTTAGTACATCTGTTTTTAGTTTTTATATTCTCATCCTTCTGGTGCAAAAGTGGGGTACAAACATTCGAGAACATTCTAATGGAATTCCAAGAGCTCTCTTGGAAGATCGCATTCTCAAGTATTTAATGGGACCACATGTTCCCCGTTCAAAGTATTACAGTCCTTACAGATAAAATGGTTAAAAAGGTTCCTTCAATATATTTGTTAACCCTGAAAATGCTTTAAATGACCTGAGCGGTCAAATATCCTGTTGGTCAACAGATATATCTGTTCAATGAGTAACAAAGGGATCGAACACAACTCTTTCGTTACATTTCAACCCTGTACATTCCTCAAATGACCCGGCCACTCATTATCTCATTATCTCCTCCAGGGCGGTCGAAAATAAATGAAATGGATCTATAATTCTCGACATTATCAGAGTAACCTACCTTGAAAATCGGAATTGTTTTGGCCACCTTGAAACAATCACGAAAAAAATTCTCACTAACGCATCTTATTCATTAGCTTAATCAACCGAATTACCAAAGTATTGATCTTTCTCTTCGAAAAGATAACGGATGACTCATTAAAATTTCTGGAATTCCTGTTCTTCAATGAAACCATAACATCTCTGACTTCACTGAATGTAACCGCCTTGAATGAGAATTGCAGACGAAGAGGTACTACAACCCTGAACAACAATGTACCATCAAACTCTGCCTTTGTCAAAGTATCCAAGGTTTTATGAGGTATTCTGGCGAAAAATACCATTAGCACTTGTAGCAGTCTTCAAACCACAGATGAGAGATTTCAAAGATCTGTTAATCATGGCAATTAATGAACATCATCTTCTGTATCACAAGCTAATATAGAAAATGTCTTTCGAATCATTGGTCGGAAGGACAACGAAAGAAAAGTTGGTGGATATAGCCTAAATGATCATTCTATGGAAAATCTATCATTTAAAATATATCGTCATTAGGAATGATGTATCTATCGAAAAAACTGACCACTTGTATTCTTTAACGGATTCTGAAAGAAACAACCGTTCACAATATAAACAAAGCTGAGGATTTCTCATGTTGAATATCCTGGTGACACTTCCAAGTGATATGAAAATATGTTGAACATATCCCTGTCAGAGAACATCAACATTCTGAACTTTCCTGAAGAGATTAAGATTTCAAACCTGCAGAAGTTTCATCTTGTCGGCCAAATCGCCGTTTCCATATCAACAGTTCTCTCTTCCATTCAGATGAAAAGCGTCCACAGGAAAGTAGAATAATAGATTGTACAGCAGCTCCACTTGAACAATAGCAGAAAATAATATTCTTGAAGGAAACCCTCTTGTTATTTATGTGAACGGAATAATGAACCTCGGTAAGCTCCATACACAAAAAGTATTGGTTTAGTTCCAGGCGAGCTTCGGGGAATGGATCATCTGGTAGTCATTGGTAAAAATTATATTCGAACTCCATTCAATAATTTCCAACCTTCTGAAATGTAATTGGTCTGGTGGAAGAAATGAATCGAAGTTGATTAAAAAAATTCGAATCGGATCAGATCTTGGAATAGATTGCGGAATACGAGTGGAAGTTTTCGAATAAATCTTCAATAGCTCTTTCATTTATGTTTGAATTTATTCCAGAACGGCATTAATCAATATTCTTGGAAGTTGGTTTCTACTGATTTTAGGAGTTCATTCATTGATTAAAGAATGTGTGGAAAAAAACAAAAATCAATATTTTCTTTATTTCCAGATTGGTTTTTTATGAATGTCAACAATTAGCTCTGCATTTTGTTGCATAAAATTTCAATGCTAGCAAACGCAATTGAAAAAGTTTTTTGCTTTGAAAAAATGACAAAATAAAATAATTCCGATTCCATTTGAAACTAAATAAACTTTCGTTTGAGAGTGAGTTGTGCTACGTGTAGAAGTGAAAATGAATTTTCTCTTCATGAGTACAATAGCCAAACAAGTTTCTATTCTATTATTTCGTGCTTATTTGCTGTCGAAGAACTAGCTATCGTTCTACCGTATACGCAATCACATAAGGATTACTACATTGGAAGGAGATGTGCCAAAATTTCTATATACAGAATTAATTGAGTCAACACATAGAGTTTTCAAAACAAGTCTCCCAGTGCCATCCCAACGAACATCTTCAATTCAGGAAAATAATTGTGTCCTGACTTAAATTTTCGGGAAAATTTCTAGAATATCAATTTTTGTACTCGTATAATAGACCGGGCAGCAAGAGAATAAAATCTAAATTTCAAGTTTTTCTCAAGCAACCGCTACAATATATCGCTCCACTTGCATGAGAAATTCAACTAGAACTCACTACGTGTGAAATGAGCTTCGCTATCCAGACAACTGTGTAATTAGTGCATTACCCTTACAACCAAATCAGACATATTGTGGAGTGTTGAGGTATGTAAATTACAACACTAAATGTAGCCACGTTGTGTGATTCTGATATCATTTATTTAGAAAAATTGCTCTCGGGACAACAGCGAACGACGCAATGCGTTCCTCGTTCTATCTGCCCTGTTCCCCATTTTCCCTAATTAATGAATTATCTAATCTCCTGAAATAATAACCAAATCGCCAGCGCTGCTGTTTCCGTGGAATTATAACATTTTTCATGATTCTGTTTCGTTTTTTATTATGTTTTATTTAAAATTCAATTTTGGATGCTGTTTTTGGCTTATTCCATCTTTTTAAAGCCGGTTTGCCACTATTCCGACCGTTCTGCATCACCGAAACGCTAATTCATTCCGCTTGTCCCTATTATTCTGGCGCTCTTTTTACCCTAAACAGATCACTTATCTAAATGGTATATCGGGTATGTAGTCAAATATCCGGTTTTTTAGCTCTTTATTGTCTTAACTAAGCTTTCGGACAATTTTCTTGTCCTTCTTCAGGGCTACTAGAAATAACATCAATTTTTAAAAGTTATCATAAAAGGCACTAAAACTTACATCAATGTGAGACTCAATTATCAACAAAAATGATGAGACCATGAACATCCATACATCCAAAAAATCAAATTACACTCGAAAACCAACAGCTAAAATCTACTCTCAAAAAGAAACGACGTGCAATAATGTCATGAGTCAATAAGGTTAGAATCACAGAATAGAACAAAACAGAAGACACGGAAAAGAACGACAGATGAGGTACAATGAATCATCAACAGAGTGTGAAAACGCTCTTTATCATGAAAGAATCATCTAACATGACGCATGTTGATCAATTCAACGATATTGCAATAAATGGAATTGATACCATTAAAATCTGAATTTATATTCAAATTATCATTATCACCCATAATTTCAACAGCCTCCAAAAACTCCCTCTTATATTTATTGCTTTCAGATCTTAAGCACCTAACACCTGAGAAATTCATATTGTGTCCTGTTTCACTAATGTGTTTAGATAAGCCAGTAGTTTGTTTTGCCATTATACAATCCCTAAAATGTTCCTTTATTCTAGTTTTCAAAGTTCTATTGGTTTGACCAATGTATGGCTTATTACATTCCATGCAATCTATAGAATAAACTATTCCAGATTTATTAGCTGTTGAAGTTTTGTCCTTTATTTTAGAAAATACACAGTTACCAATAGTGCAAGGCATGCGTGTAGCAAATATTATATCATGATTGTTGGGTACAAGTCTTCTCAAAGTTCTTACAATAAGGGGGGTAATGGCAGGATGATAAGACAAAGAAAAAATTTTTTTTGGTTAACTGGGTTCAATTCATCATTAGTTGGAAGGGTATTATGTCCATCGTTGGGGTCAGATAACACTTTACGACCAGGTGTGTTGAACAAACATTTATTGAGGAGTCTTCTTGGATAAGAATTTTTTAAGAGAAGATGATGTAATCTAAGGAGGCCTGATTGCACGAGATGAGGGCTCACCAACTTTTCTACTCTACTCTTCAAACCCATTATGAGGTTTATTTTATGTTTGAAATCATGTGATGACTTGAAATTGAGGTAACGACCAGACGCCATTGGTTTCTGATACCAATCAACAACTACTTCATTATTATCACCTCGTATAAGTTGTATGTCCAGGTAACTAATAGTTCGATTGATCTCTTGTTCATAAGTGAATCTTATATTTGGGTCCTGAGAATTGAGGGTGTCAACAATATTATTTAGCATATCAGTGTGAAGGATACAAAACAAATCATCTACATATTTTTTAACTATGATAGGAGCGTAATCTAATGTGTTGAAAGCTCTATCGAGCAAATCATCCACCACTATCTCTGCGATAATTGGAGAGGCATCTCCTCCCATGGGAGCTCCTTTAATCTGTAAAAAAAGCGTCCTTGGAACTGGCAATAAGTGGTCCCAAAAATAAAGATCGCTTATGTCTGTGTCTAGTGATTATTTGGGTAAAATGGTATTCATAGTCGGTTCCAACTCACTGATTCAGAATCCGTGAACAAACAAAAATTGTACCCGTCCGTGAGCGCGATTTCATCGAAAAGGAATGAGCTTAGAGGTGTTGTTTTCTGGATGGATTGTAGAAATGAATATATCGTCTTAGTTCACAGCATCACTTCAGGTCAACCGGTCGAAAACGCACCATATATAATTGATAAACTATCGATAAATCAATGATTATAAATATGTATCAACTATTATATTGTATTTTATAATATTTTTCCCAGTCTATCCAGTATTAATTCATTTAATAACACTTACCTGCCCATGAAATTGCAGAATTGTTGATGAAAATATAAGAAATATATTTGAATTTCAACCTAATTAATATTAATAAGTTCTTACGTGATAAAAAATAATATAAATTAATCTTTTTATTGAAAAATATCATTCGATGCATTTATTTCTATTTAAAGTAAAAAGATGGAATAAAAGATCCAAAAATTACAATTTATAATTTTAATCATCATCAAACGTGACCGCTCAGCATCTTGTCCACAGAATTCTGTGCGTATATTTTTTACCAAGAGCTTCCTTAAGGCCACTTTCGTCTATTATCTTGTGTCTTTCCGAATCGGTGGAAGGTGTCGGCTATAGTTCCGGTTTTCAAGGGTGGTCAGAAACATCGTATTGAGAACTATCGCCCTATCAGCATATTATCATCCTTTTCGAGTCCATTATTTATAAATTCATGTTTCACCAAGTTAAAAATCTGATCATCGACCAGCAACATGGTTTTATGCCAGGTAAAAGTGTTGAAACGAATCTCGTTTGTTTTCTGGAGAATGTTCAAGATAATCTTGACTCGCGCATTCAGGTCGATTCGGTATACACTGATTTTAGCAAAGCCTTTGATAAGATATCTCACTCTTTGTTATTTCGTCGCCTTGCGGAGGTGGGTATTTGTGGTAGTCTCCTGAGATGGGTAGAGTCATACGTTTTGAATCGGTCCCAGTATGTTTCTATTAATAGTTGTAGGTCGAGAACATTCAAGAACACCTCGGGTATACCTCAGGGCTCTCATTTGGGCCCTCTGCTATTCCTCATTTATATTAACAACATCGGGACATGTTTTCGATACTCTAAATTTCTTCTGTATGCTGATGACCTAAAGTTTTTCAGACCAGTGAAAACATGGAGTGATTGCCTGAAGTTACAGCAGGATTTTATGCGACTCCAGGGGTATTGTGAGGAGAATTCTCTGTTTCTCAACTTTGAGAAGTGTTGTAGAATATCCTTCACTAGAAACACTAATATTCTGGATTTTGATTACTCCATAAATGGTAGACCTATCAGGGCGGTCGACAATGTTTCAGATTTGGGCATTGTTTTGGATTCAAGGTTCATTTTCGACCTGCAGATAGAGAAAATTGTGAATAATGCCAATAAAATGCTGGGTTTCATTATTCGTAATAGTGTCCAATTCAAGGAAAATAAAACACTGCTGACTCTTTATTATTCTTTTGTCCATAGTAGGTTGAATTTTGCGTCCACTGTATGGAACCCAAGGTATAAATGCTACGTACAGAGCGCTTGGAGAATGTTCAGAATAGGCTTGAGATATCTAGCGTACAAGAATAAATTAATCATTGTTAATCACGATTACACGATTATTCGACGCCGATTCAACATGATGGGTTTGTCCAATCGCAGACAGCTTACGGATGTATTATTCGCGTGTAAGATCATTAGAGGACGGTTTTTGGCGTCGGAAATTTTGAATTTTATATCTCTAAGGGTTCCAAATGTAGGTTTGAGATCCTTCGGTACTTTCTATGGCACTATCAGAAACACTAATTCGGCGCAAAACTCCCCACTCCATAGAGTTATGACGACATGTAATGCCCTTTGTGTGAACGTTGATATTTTTCACGATCCATTGGTAAGGTTGAAGAAAACTATCAGAGCCAATCTTGAGGCCTTTGATCGATAATTTTAGGATTTAATGTAAGCCTGTTTTGTTCATTTTTCGGGTTGGTATTTTATGTTATTCGGTATTAGATAATACGGTCTTGTTATTTCGTGAATGTATGATTTAGGAATTTTCTTTTGTTGGAAATAGTTTGTATATATGTGAATAATATTGCTGTGCGAATGCCTGTATGTATTCCAATGTGAATAAATAAATAAATAAATAAATTATGTATCCTATGCTTCCAAGAAAAGACATGAGCATATCGAATCCTACTAATTTCACAAGAACTTTACATAAACTTGAGCTAAAATCTGACGCAGCTACCATTTCCCCTGCTTTAGAGTAGAGGGGTTGATCAAAAGTAATTACGAACATTTTTAGCCTCATGTGCAGATAGCCGATATCCGACTATTCCCGAACACCAACAGGCGTCCGTTAGGGCCTTAGCGTTGTTGAAAACATTCAATGGGAGAATTTGAGAATTTCACTGAACTCCCGACAACTTTCAATCGGGAAAATATCCCACTTAGTTATTCCTATAAGATAGCGTTGGTTCATTGGTTGAATGAAAGAAGTCCTTTGCGGTTTTAATTTCAAGAGCAGACATGCTCATCTTTTGAAAAATTCCTTATTTGCTGAAAATTCCTGGTCAGTTATTATTGAACGAAAAATCCCACTTCGATTTTCATTAGTAGGACGGGGTTGAAACCACCCTGGAATGCTATTTTTGGCTATATGGGGTAGTTATCGTAATTCCTTCAAACATTCAGAGAATGCAAAAAATCTGCGTTGACGACAGCTTTCGATTGAACAGTCTCGTTTTCTCACGCTGGGGATAACAGGGCTAAAACCACCCATATGTGGTTTTTAGACTCTCCAGGGTTGTTATCGCATTTTCTTCAAAAATTCCAAGTATGTAAAAAATCTGCGTTGGCGACAGCTTTCGATTGGACAGTCTCGTTTTCTTACGAAGGGGATAACAGGGCTAAAACCACCCGTATGTGGTTTTTCGAGTTTGTCAAGGATTGTTATCGCATTTTCTTTAGAAATTCCAAGTATGCAAAAAAATCTGCCTTATAGTGCGATGTTCACTGCAATTTCTAGCCTTTACCGACTTAGGGATCGGGATAAACGTCAACTTCAACCAGTCAGAGGGTGTTCTACTGGTTGTAGTTCGACCTTGCACTTCTCTAATTTTTCAATTTTAGAGGTATTCGCATTGTAAATTTTCGAATTGACACCTTGTATAGTCTTTGCGAAAAATTCTTGGATATGACCTGAGCCATCCAAATGAGGAACATTGTAATAGAAAGAGGTCATAGCAATAATGGGTGATACATCAATAATATAGGAAAACTGTTATTATAGCAATTATAGGAACAATTTCTATAATAAGTACTAAGCAATAATCATAGAAATGATAGAAGCAACATATACATATGTTGTATGCACACTATTTATAATTCAAACTAGCCAGTAGAACAATTACTTCCAGAGAGCACATTGAACTAGATACTTTTACAGTAGCACATCAAATTTTACTCAGAATTCCAGTGGAAAAGGATTTATCAAAGACAAATAAATGAGTAATGAGTGCTACCGATGTACAAAATTCGGTCATACGTACTAAGTGGCTTATTTTCATTGTCGAATGAACCTATCGCTCATCAAATATATGAACCGATAATGAGCAGATCCCATTCCATCTTTCTCAGCTTCCAACATTCTCTTTAAATTTTGCAAATCGAAAAACAGCATTTCTTGCGTATGAAACAATCAACGTTAGTGAGCCGGCGCATGTACGGGCCTAATCAGCCCAATGTAACGGTGTGCAAAAAGGATTCTTCACATCATCCTGTTCGTTGCGCCAAGGATGTGTCACGGTCTCTGAACGCGCTGCTAAAACTTTACCACAAGTTCTACGTTAAAAGTTGCGCTCGCTAAAAATTCCAACCTTTTTCTTATTCGGAGGTTTTACGATGAAAGTTCTCCTAAGTGTTATCGGATTGTCGTTTATGGCCGTTGAAATTTGTAGAGTGTGTGGTTTCGAGATGAGAGAAAGAGGAAAAGGTTATTGGATTTTTGTTATTAGTTTTTCAAGTATATGTTGGAAGTTCTTGCACGATATGGAAGAATATTTCTATGCATGTTAGTTGTGTTGTATTACATATAGGGTGAGTCTTCGATCGATGCATTGATTTTAATAATCGATTTTTTAAAGTCAGAAATATCATGTATCGATTTCAATTGATAAGTAACTTCTTATTCACGAAACTACCATCATTCAGGACAGCTGTTAGATACAGATTTCTCCATGGAATTGAGCGTGTTTCGTAGACCTATCGGGGGAATCCGTAAGACAGATGGAGACTAGCAAAATTCACCTATTGAAATTAATTGAAAACTCGGGCTTTTAGTATTTCCAAATGATTAATCAGGCCTTACCTACATGCATCAATTACTCGATGGTGGACCAAAAGATAGTAGGGAAATACTTATTTCCCCACCCAAACTGTGTTATTTATTGATAAAATGCATATTCAATCCACGGCTAGCAAGAATACGTACGTTATTTTTCATTCCTGCATCTCATTACATTATTTCTTGTGAATAACTTCCTTGACAAGGTTCTTGAATATTTATTTGTTTACCCTTTTTTCGATCAAAAATTTTACTATATAGCAATACTCAAACAATATTATCTTCGGCATATGACACTGTGTGGAAAGATGGATTAATGTTCAAACTCTATACCCATCTGAAATGTGGGAAAATGGTACGATTATTAGAAAATATGTTATCTGATAGAAGGTTTCGTGTTTTTATTGACAATGAGAGTAGCAACTTCAAAACATTGAAAAACGGTCTTCCTCAAGGATCAGTTTTAGCTCCTTTACTTTTCAATTTATATCTAAGTGATTTGCCCACTACATCATCTCAAAAATTTGTTTATGCTGACGACATTGCTATTGCTTACCAACATTCGGATTTCCATACTCTGGAAAACATACTGTCATCTGATTTGGAAATTTTAAAGAATTATTTTATCGAGTGGCGATTATGTCCAAATCCCAACAAAACAAAGGTATCTTGTTACCATCTGAATAATCATGAAAAATATAGAAAATTAGCTGTAACTTTCAATGATTCTTCTATCAAACACAATTTCTATCCAAAATACTTAGGAGTTAAATTAGATTCATCTCTCAATTACAAGGCTCATTTAAATGATCTGAGTCTAAAACTGAAAACAAGGAATAATATTGTTCAGAAATTAGCTGGATCGTCTTGGGGTGCTGATGCTTCCACTCTTCGCACAGCATCTCTAGCCCTAGTCTTTTCTGCAGCTGAGTATTGTTGCTCTGTTTGGTTTAATAGTGCACATACACAAAAAATTGATGCACAATTGAATACATCCATGAGAATAATTACTGGCACCATAAGATCAACACCGGTTCATTGGTTACCAGTATTGTTTAATATTCTCCCTCCTCATATTCGCAGACAGACTGCAGCTCTGAATTCTTGGAATAAATATCATTCTTTTCCCAATTTATTCCCAATTATTCCATATTAATACGTTCTTCAATATGAACATAAGTGATAAAGAATTATGGAAGACTGAGTGGAACTCTTACGAAATGTTCAATAAGTATCTCGTTTCTGATCCTTCTGAAAAAGTTCCTGGTTTTGATCTTCCAAGAAAAATTTGGACAGTTCTTAATCGTTTGAGAACAGGTCATGGTCGTACCAATGGCATGCTATTTAAATGGAACTCAGTTCCTAGCTCAAGTTGTGAATGTGGAGAAGCAGAAGAAACAATACCTCATCTCATCAATTGTTGTCCCATATATAAATTTCAAGATGGTTTTAGGGCTATTCATGATGTTTCCAACTCTTTCTTGGAATGGGTTATAAATTTCAAACGAATATGATACGTATTTTTGTTATTCAGTTCTTTTTTCTGCTTTTATCTTTTTATTTCCAGAATCAATGTGAGCACCTTGAAGAAGTCTCTTTCTCCATCAATAGAAGATCACTCTTGGAGAAAGAAGTCCCTGAAATATATTTCAGCTTATTTTTGTATTTTCACACTTAGACGGGGAGCCAGGGTTTTTTTTTACTGGGGATTTGTCCCTAGGCTTTTATGTCATACTCCGAATTGTATGACACCCCGTCACTAACCCCTGATCTATATGCTTTATAGCAACTAAATATTGTCAGCCAAAAGTTCAAAAGAATATATATATATCGATATCAACTTAGTGGAGTAAATAAAAATTCGTGGTTATATTGAGCTGATCGATATCTTACTTATCCTCAAATTTCATTGTCGTAGCTCTCTTCCATCTAAAGATATGATCATTTTTTTTAATTCACTCAAGAGAAAAGAGAAATGACATACGTCCCGATGATTTTCTTTGAGCGATGGCCATCACAGATCGATATTCGATTGACAAATGCCGGGCTCATTAATCAGTGTCAGTGGAGTAATATTAATCAAAATTTTTCATAACGGGAAATCATAGAGATAGAATTCAATCTCGGTGGCTGATTTAATATACGTTGTCAAAATTCAGAAAAGCACTGACATAAGTTTTTAGGAAAAGGGAATTATAACTTCGAACAAAACTTGGGGAAAATTATGAGTAGTTATTTTTAATTTGAGATATAGGTTTGTTCAGTCTTTAGGCGTTCATATTCGCATCACATTGTCCCATAGTACGGGAAAAGACTATTGTTCACGTGATCAGAGTGCTTATAGATTTGTTATGGTTTGAATATTTACTCGCGAGTAGCTCAACAAGAGCGCCAAAGCAATCTGACCTCACGTCAGTGCTTTCTAAATTTTTAAATATTCGGTTGTATCTCAGATCCTGCCTATAATATGAGAAACTGTTTATAAGGACATTCCGAAAAAAGACTATAGCAAGTTTACAAAAATACCTAACCTCTCGCTGGTTTATTCCTTTATTTTGTAAAATACTTCTCGACACTTTCACAGTCTGTTTTATCCATATATGCTTATCTTCACTCCCAAAATGGAAGGTATAAAACGTATGAGAAGACCATTTATATTCTGTTTTCATATTTGACACGAAGTGTATCATATTGGAAAGAATTCCCAGTAGTATGGCTATATCTTGTTCAGATTTATAGCTGCACAGACATAGGTGAAAATGAATCATACGAATATTCCGTGGAATAAAAATTTTCGGGGCGTGCAAAAAGAATGGAAACCTTCCGATGCTCCTGACAGGGACAGTTGTTTGATATTTGTTCTCAAATAAAATTTATGAATTTATTTTGCATATTTTCCAAAACTTTGCAAGATCTATTTTTCAATGAGGACAGGAGATTTTGCACGCTGTATTTTAAGTCTCACTACTATGAAACCGTGTGATTCTTAAACAAGAGCCACAATGAAATATCTTATTAATCGTACCATTTGAAAAAAAAACTTTTACGTCACAAAGCAGCACACACCTTGAACCTTTCAGCACCACAAACATTTTATCGAAAATCAAAAAGTGCGGGGCTAACTTCACAACAGTGTTGCCATTCACACAATTCATCATTCAATCTACTGATATTTTGATTTTTCACCGTTTAAAAAGACAACTTGAAGTTTTTTCTGAAAAAATTATCAGCACAAGTCAGCACAAATGTAGCACAACCCTTTGAGATGATTTTTATGGAAAAAAAGAGAAAGTGCGGGGCTATCTTTTTCGAATTTTCCAGTTTTTTCGGAAAAAACTCGAATTTTCAAAAATATTAACGGCACAACTTCATACAAGCGTAGCACAATTTTTTCCACATATTCCGATTGAAAAAAAAAGAAAGTGCGGGGCTAGCCTTGTAATGGATTTTCGGGATTTTCCGTAAAATGTGAGGTATTTCCATGAAAGTTTTTACGGCACAACGCAGCACAAGCCTAGCACAACTTTTTACACTCATTTCCGATAAGAAAAAACAAAAGTGCGGGGCTAAATTTTTTTTTGATTTTCCATTTTCTGGGAAATTAAGAGATCCATCTCAAAAATTCGAACGGCACAACTCAGTATACGTCTAGCACAATTCATTTCAGTGGTTAAAACTCAAAAAAAGTGCGGGGCTGGCCCATTTTATGCATTTAGTGACATATCTCGAAAACTACTTGAAATAACGAGAAAATTCAAACAGTACAAAGCAGCACAAACCTAGCACAATTTAGCACATTAAAAAATTTTTCGAAAATCAAAAAGTGCGGGGCCAACTTCACACACATTATTCCTTTTGAATCACAGACAAGGCAAATGCACTCAAGTATATGCTGTAATAAACAAAATTGACAACATGCCAAAACAAGTCGCAGAATAACTGCGTATAAAAAATCTCAAGTGACACACATAAACTAAAAATTACATATGCCATTATTCATAAAAAAGAAAAAACAGTTATAATATTAATTTATCCGACAATCAACCTACAATGTTTTGTTTTTGCGTGCTTGTTTCAATTCAGAAAACTGGTAGAACAGCTTGCTATTGTTTGACCAAATTACTATATTTTCGAATATCGACTCGAAAATGATCTTAGTCGATAGGGATCAACTTCCCGATGAAGAGTCTGTGTTCAAATTTGAGCATGCCCGACTGGCTGGCCATATAGTCTCTATTTTCCAAATGAAATGAGCAAGTGTTATCTGTTTTTCAGAGAAGTCCAAATATCTCGGTCAAGTTCGGTATTGGGCTGAATCCGTCGAACATTTCCCAGGTCCGATTAAATTTCTTTTCCTCAATAATCCCTAGGAGTAGATTATCCATCCGATAAATATGGAACTTGAAAATTGTTCCAAGAACATTAAAAGAAGGAGATGTACCGAATTTTGTGGATTTCTCTACGCTAAAAAATTATTGAAAAATTCAATTTTTGTTCTAATATTCGTTGTATCTCAACAAGTGACTATGCATTCAGGTATATCGATTCAATGGGTATTCCTAAATTATATCTTCGAAGAGTAAACCGACGAGTATTTTCAAGAGCTTTTTTTAGTTTTGATATACAGGGTGTCTCAAGTTCGAGTGCCTATTAGACGTTTCTGGAGAACTAGACATATTTGAAATATGAAAATTGGGATTATGATATTGCTCGAAGTTCTCTACAGAGCTAAAATATTTTGGAAGCCCGAAAACTTCCGGTTATACAGGGAGTGAAAATAAATTCGACGAAAAAATTTTTTTTCAAGTTTTCTATTCCTGGTATCATCGAGTATTCAATAGTGAATACATTTCTGTTAAAACCATTGTATTAAATCGAATAGTTTTCAAAATATATAAAAAAAACTGCAAAAAAAGTCAAATATGTTCAGTCAGTAATATGTTCATTATTCTTATTTTAAATATCCTGAGCGTAAACTGTTTTTACAACATCGAAGAGTAAGGATGTGAAAAGGTCATGCATCTTTTGGATTTCAAAAATATCATCACAGGGTGTTTCAAATTTTGTGTTGAAAATTGTGATCTTAAATTGGCCATAACTTCTGTTTTTCAAATTAGAACCCTATTTTTTCATAATTGTGTTGGATTCTGCGGTCAAATATAATGATAGTTTTCTCACATGATTATGCTCCTAAATTCAATAATTTCTGAGTAATTTGAGATTTTCTGGATTCATGGTGTACGTAGAGTCAAATTGATTGCATCTAAAAATATTCAATGAATGTTCTTTCGAAACCATGGGAACACTTTGTACCTATAGAAGATGAATTATCTGTTAATAATTCACAAGTATCAGGTTTTATTGTTATTCGTTCCTTCATTTCTCGATTTAACAAAATTAACCGTTATTTTAATTCTATATCTATTTTTTATACATGGTGAATGTGACAGAATTATTAGTAGAATCTGCCGGGCCTTCAACGAGAAGTATCCCCATTTACCTTCCATGACGGAGAAGATCTTACGAAAATATATTTCAAGCTTTCAAAGTTTTGGATGTGTAAGAGCCCCTAAAGAATACAAAGGAAGGGTAGTTGATGATGAGGAAAATGAAATTAGTGTTTTGACTTAATTCGAAGCGAATGAAAATGCATCTGTAGGATTGTGTATGTTCCCTACTTATGCGTTTCGTCCCTGGCTCACACATTTCTATTCATCAGTATGGCTTGTGTGCGCCATGCCATAGACGCAGGGGTTAGAAGTTTGATGGAGCCGCCGGGAGTTGAACCCGGCACCTAGTACCTAGTCGGTGTGAAACTTGAGCGCTAACCTCTAGGTCACCGAAGCGCTGTGAATTAAGCTATGCGTGGCTATATAGAGAGCCGGCAAGAGATCCCTATACACTCCCCTGCTGCTGACAGAGTGCCGCTACACATCTATTGGAAGTGCAGCTCATGAAATCGATTTAAATAGAAATTCAGTGCACCGAATTTTGAAAAAACAAAACATGGATTTGAAATAAACAATATTATTAAGTGCATTTGAATGTGTATTGGGATTACAATTGAAAAAATACAATATAAGAAATAAATTCAAAATCTCATTATTAGAATAGCAATGATTCATTTTGTGAAATCAAAAAATTTCATAACGACTAACAATACAACTTGTCTGATACTTGTGAATTATAAATGGGATGATGTATCTTCTATGCTCACAGAATATCCTTATGAACCAGATTCGAAGAATTTGACTCTACGTACTACATAAATCCAGAAAATCTCAAATAACCATGACCTTTTCACATCCTTCCTCTTCGATGTTGTAAAAACGGTTTACGCTCAGGATATTTAAAATAAGAATAATGATCATATTACTGACTGAACATATTTTACTTTTTTTTCAGTTTTTTTTTTGATATTTTGAAAACTATTCGATTTAATACAATGGTTTTAACAGAAATGTATTCACTATTGAATACTCGATCATACCAGGAATGGAAAACTTGAAAAAAAATTTTTTCGTCGAATTTATTTTCACTCCCTGTATAAGCGGAAGTTTTCTGGCTTCGAAAATATTTTAGCTCTAGAGAGAACTTCGAACAATATTATAATTCCAATTTTCAGATTTCAAATATGTCTAGTTCTCCAGAAACGTCTAATAGGCACTCGAACTTGAGACACCCTGTATACTATAAACCAAATAAACACTCCCTGATTAATTTTTCCAACCTTTCATACTTTGCGAGAAAAAGTGCCAGTAATTAATCATCATAGTTCATACTTTCATCTCAGGAAACGGTTTTGAAATGTTTTTATTAAAGTCGATGAAGTCGTCGGAATATATAATTTGCGTGGATCTTTAATAAAAAATGAAGTGAACATCAAAGCGCTATCGCTTTCCCCTCAAGATTGCCTTACGCTGCACTAAAGAACAAGGCTCATTACTCAGCTAGATCCATTATTGTGAAAATCGAAAAAAATTCTTTCACCTTATTTGAGGAGCTTTGAACTACCCCAGGAGTCACAATATCACGGAAATCTGAATGTTTAAGAGGAGCATATTCGTAAAATTGCTACAGCGTTTCATTCGATAATAGAAACTTTGAATTTTCACATCATACGTGAGGGAACAAAATAAATACAATTTCCTAAGAGGAGTAACACTTCCCTCACCGTACTACATAAACGAAAACGAGGTTCGTGAATAATAACTTAAAACTTTCAGTCCTCTAACGAGATGAAATATGCACATTCATAATATATAGTTCCATTGGAGTTTCCCATCGTATTCTACAGAATATTCCATTTAATTTACACTTTTAATATACCAGATAAAATTCAACCTATTCGTGATGCAAACTTTCTGGTTGCAAGGTATATTCTTTAGGATATTATGAGCTCCGAATAAATCTTTTATGCAGTACAAGATTAACGTTTAAGCCCATGCGGTTTGGAGTAAGGATGTAGAGATCATGGAAGCTGAAACTGACGTCATAAATAATAATAATGGCTTCATCCTCCCTGCACCGGTAAGTGCTACGATGTAATTCAGAGTCATGACTGCTTGAGTTTGTGAGACATTCTCCCGAACCATCTGCTGGATTCGAATCTTCATATAAACATCTGGTGCATCTTTGACAGGATATTTGCGGGTTTGCTGGGACAGAGCCAAATGACCGTTTTATGCATTGAATTGTTTGTTTATGATGTTATGTAGGATAACGGTTCAGGTGATAAAGATGAAATGCAGAGGGAAAACTTTCGAATATCCCAGTACTCCTATGGTTATAATTCAGTTACAATTCAGTTGAAAAAATGAAGTGAATATCAAGGGAAATGATAATTCCGACTAAACATTGTTCCAGTAACGTGAGATAGACATGATTGACGCAGGATATCCCAGAGCATCAAGACCCCAAGTGAAACTTCAGACTGGTTTCAGGGTAAGGTCCCTTTTCAATACAGTATCGCACTAAAATCTCGAAGATGTTCTCAGTCTCAAACGATATTGGGGCTAACTTTCGGGTAACATCCAAAAGTATGCCACCTGAGTCGTAAAGACTGAACCAACCTCAGTTTCTCTGTAGATTCCTACGACAATTATTGGCTCCCAATTCAAGGACTTCCCAAGGTCGCCGAATGTATAAAACATCCATCAAAGGACTACGGGTGAGTCGAGGAGAGGTATGGGTTTGCTTGCCGAATGACCTTATTTTTATGGCTTAACTCTAAGTTGATGTAAATAGGTACCATTCAATTCGGCCTATAATACTAGGGCTTCAGAAGGAAATAGGGATAATCATATTCTTTACCCTAAGAATTTACTGAGAGGAATCTTGTTTAGATTTGATATATCAAAAAATGAATTAGTTCTGTAAAACTCATGCGCATTATTTTCACCAGATTAGTCCAGTCACAGCTGTCATATGGAATAATAGGTTGAGGGGGTGTTTTAGATATACAGTGTTGACATGATTCAGAAATGCATTCTTAAAATAATGTATGGAAATGAAATAATAATAATAATCAAAGAAGCAGCATTTGTGAAAATAACACATGATTCCATAAGTACTCCATCTATAGATCTGCCAGAAGTTTGGACGCCGATAGTTCGACCCAACTTAAAATCGAAGGTGTTTCAAAGAAATGGCTGATAGAAAGGTTACCAACACAAGGAACAGAGTCCCTGGATAAAAATGAACATAGTATCAAAGAAAAAGGTCGTAATTTTCACATATTTGTCCTTGTTATATTTTCAGGTTCATATCTTTTTTCCTGAGAATGAAACGAATTTAAAATAAAATTTTCACACATATTCCAAAGTATCAAAACTTTCTGTTCTATCCTGTAGAACGAAATGCTAACATCTCAGTCCATATATCATTTCGGGGTCTCTTTGATCAGCAGTAATGTATACTTTTCATCTGCTAATTTAACATCATGTCCCAAAACTCACAAGGCAAATTCATTCAACAAGGTAACTTGATGTTATTTCATCTGAAACGTTTGTTAATCAAATAGGTCCGTTTGTAGTGTCGAGCAACTGGAGGCATGAAGTTCTCGTCGTGTATAGAATATGACAGTGTTCCATAACTTATGTAGCATTCAGGGTAGCGTTTCAGGAATAATACATACTGTTTCGGTATACATCACAAACGTCAGTAACACAATTCTATTGATTGGCGGAAGAAATTCAGTTGATTCCGAGATCTCAGAAATGGATATGTGATGGAAGAATTCGAATGCGGGTAATATACAGGGCGTTTCTAGTTCAAGGCCAGGTCAGCTTTTCTGCTCTTCTTTAAATGACTTTGGGTAGTTTTTCCACATCGAAAAATCTTATTTACGAAAGTATTAGCTTGTCTATGTTGGGAATCGTATCAATATATCCTTATCAGCAGAACTCAAGTTAAAATAGATTACATAAAACGCCATAGATTAAAAGAAACCAGCATTTGTTTGTTTCGGGGATCTGACAGAGTTGTTCGCTTGCATTCAGCTTACAGATGCAGTATTCTCAAGAAAAATCAGCAGAACTCAAGCTAAAATAGATTACATAAAACGTCAGAGAATATATTCGAATTACTTGAAGATAACACCATCAAATAAAGAGCCAAAAAGAAGATAACGACTTTAGTGAAGGCATGCACAGAAAATCGCCTAGTAGTGGTCACTCCTAGTCCATTTATACAGGGTGTCTCAAGTTCGAAGATAACACTGGAGAACTAGACATATTTGAAATCTGAAATTATGATATTGTTCGTAGCCAAAAAAAAATATTTTTTTTTCAAATTAGAACCCATATATTTTAGTGATAATTTTGTTGGAGAATTTTTCAAAATATCCAGGAGATGAGTAACTTCTTTTCTTATTCAACAAACATCGAAAAAGGATATCATGTCTTTTGAAAAAAAAACTTTTGTGTTGAAAATTGTAACCTTTTGGCACTTCTGAAACAAGATAATTTTGTTGAATTTTCCAGGAGATGAAACTTCTCACAACAACATCGAAAACTATCATGTCGAAAGAAATCATTGAAAACAAGATATGATTTTGAATTATATTTATAAACAACAGAATATTTTTTATAATAACCTTTGTTTTGCCTTTGGTGCAAGGATTCTAACATAACCTTGATGAAGCCACTGATTGCAACACCCTGTACCTACGATTATACTCTCTTGCAGTGAATTATTAGTTAATTCTTCGGTAATGGTATTTGAATTCACCAGTGATGACTGAATGAAATACACTATCCGTTTAAGGTTAGTTCGAAAATGTCAAATTACAAATATTAATCCCTGTGAATGGCAGACGGAATACCGCTTTACGCGAATTTCCCCATACAATTTGTATTCTCAATTCAAATACCTGTACGTGTTAACAGGGATGCCATGTATTAATTGCTTCTCTGTGGAGCATCCCAATAGTAATCCAGTTTATCTTTCATTCATGGCTTCCATTTGCAATTTAACGGGCATAATTATAAGAACGTCCGACCTTTCGCATCAACATGAGCTAATTTAATTCCATCCGACAATTATGAGGTTTACTCAACAGAATTAGCGTCTAATTGAAGGTAGGTATTTATCCTGGCATGAATGGAATCGAAACACATATTCAATAAAAAATCGGGTGTTGAGGATTCAAGGACATCGTAAATAATGTCGTGAATAAAGAATTGAAGGCATTGATTGGGTGATCTATTTTAGTGGATTATAAATAATCATAAATTAGGAAATCATAACTTAGGATATGAATTAAGGTAGCGTTTCCGGATGAAGTTTTTGTAGTTGCAACGGAATTTTTCATGCGCCAACTCTTCTTCGTTCCTCAGGGTGAATAGCAAACTTCCAAGGTGATTTCTAGACGAAGAGGGAGTGCGAGGTTATCTAGGGTATTAGTGATAACTGGGGAATCAAAATGAAAATTCTACAATATTCATTCAGGTCCCAAGAATGCTGAGAAAGTGTTATGACGAATAAAATTTCAAATTGCCAGTTTGGATTCATAACAAATGCGAAAATATAGATGCAATTGAGATAAATTAATTCAGCACAACTATTTGTTTTAATCCGTACAATGAATTTAATTATAGTTACAATAAAAATAACAAACTCAGTCAGAATTAGAAGAAAATTTCATTTAAAAAAAATCAGTCACTGCAGAGAAATGAAATCAGCTTAATAAAATGTGAATTTCAATCGAGCAAATTCAATAAATTTTTAATTCAGCGAAACTAACCAATTCAATCATCAGTTATAGTAAATAATAATCTAAAATAGTTATGAGGATCACGAAAGTTTATCGTCAGTAATACCACAGCATATATAATATACAGCAGTGCTGTCATCACTCAGATTGTTCCAAAGTTTGTGACCTTGAAACTATTACAGCGGACTAATTGTGAGGGCCGTATTCAGAACTTTTGCGAACGGACTCGGTTGGAAATACTACTACCACTACTATTGTCCATGGACAATGGAAATAGCCCTAATAATCCTCATACAATTATCTAAGTTCATATTTATTGACTATAAGTTTTAGAACATAGAATTTATAACCCCAAATTGATAACCTAATTTTCCATTGTGCGATCTTTCTAGAATTAACTGTAGTAAACGTTATGATAGACACTTCCTTATGTTCGCTTTTATTAGTTTTCTGTATATTGACTATAACTTTTAGATTTTGACTTGGTAAGTGTTAGTATTATATAATGTACTCCCCCTTACAATGTAATTTTTTAGCCTTGAGAAAGAGGTAACCTTCCTCGAAACGTCGGCATAGTTTTGAAATAAGAGCAAGTTGTTTCAAAGTCAGGACTCCCGTTATTTTGTTTCACAAAAATTATAACGTTGAGAAAATCTCTTGACCCAGCCCAACTAATAAGGCTGGACCAGAAAAAGAAAAAAATGGTCAGTGATGGGGTAGGAAATTTAGATGCAGGTCTTAATTCAAGTACTGGGGTACATTTTTGCTGTATCCAGATATGTGAAATATAAATAGAATCGCTAACTATTATCATAAATTTTAAATAATTGACAAAACACGACAAGTTGATGAAGACAATATAAGCTTCAAGTCCAGAGGAATTGAAAGAGAATAATAATCATACTTAATACTAATCAGAAGTTCCGTCACTTTGGAATCACCAAGTGACACGAAAACTAGGTTTAAAAATATTTCTGTAAGCAGTATAACATTGTGAGAGGTTTTGAGTATCCATCGAGAAAGATTCTGGTTGGCAAAATTCTATGATAAATCCAACTGGAACGTAGAGCTTCCTAAAACTTATAAGTCCGACAATTCCAATAGTAATGAGTTTATATTGCATAATTTATAGTAATCAGAGTTTCCGTCAGTTCGGAATCACTAAGTGATAAAGAGATTTCGAGGCCCTCTTGGCAGAATTCCATGATAAACCCACCTAGAACGTAGAGCTTCCTGAACCTGTCCTGAGAATTCTAATCGTACTGAATTGAAATTGCATAGTGATGGTTTGAAATATGATCAAGTGAAGTATGAAGCTACTATTGCACTACATTGGGTGAATCAGTTTAAATGAAAGGAGTTAATTTGCAAGTGAATAGATATTGGAGAAATTTATGGAGATTGAAATTAATTTGGTACAGCTAGCACGAAGTTGGTGACAGAATGTGTGAGAATCTGGAAAATCCTACCTGAATTTCGATTCAAGATATTGGTTTGTTTTTTTTTTGCATTATTGATGGCAGTTCTTTTGAATGACACTGTTCCAGAGTCCGTAAAACCTCATATTAAATTCGCAGAAGCCCCTGACCCCACTTCAGTGCTCTTCAACATTTTTTCGTTGTATATACCTGAGCTATTACATTCAAATCTTTCACATCACACATAACTCTTGGATTTTATTTCAAAGCTGAAAGTGAATGCGTACATATTTAATATTTTGATTTCTTACCGAAGGGTCACGTCCACCCAAATGAAATATTTGCACTGGTTTATTGATGCTTTGGGAAACAGTTTGATCTCCCATGTAACTAAGAAGACTAGCCTATCGCTTTCTACGAATGAAAAATGCAACTATTGAACCATTTCACGAGTTGAGGATCTTCAAAATGCATGAGCTAGGTAACCTCTTGAAGAAGTTTACAACCATGTCATTCTCTGGCCACAGAGATAGCGGAATTGGAATTCGAAGTAATAAAGTAGTCGGAAAGGAAAAGGGGTTTGCATCGATTTCGATAAAATGTTTTTTTCTGGCACTTCGCTCAACTTCTCATATTCATTTCTTTTTGATATTTCCAATATTCCTGGTGATCTTAGTTGGAGTGGTATATCAGGAAATGATTAGAGGACAGAAGGGTATTGAGGAATACCATTTACATTTCTAATTATATCTCTAGAGGTGTTCTAGTTAAAATCTCCAAAATTGTTTTAATTTAAACTATAACAAATGGTTACGAGTATCCAGGGGTTAAAAGAGCTCACTTCTATTTTTTTATATTGAGAAAAATTTATTTAGAAAAAAATAGAGGCTAATACGTCTATTGCATCTTAAAGGTTCTCCTGATGTTGTCAATAACTTTGCTTTCGCGATAGAGATTTTAATCTTGTAAACTTGCTACGATGTTTTCAAATATACATATAGTTAGCGTTGCAGATGGTTCTCAGATTCTGCGATCAAGTGGGATTCATTCAAGTAGAACAGGCTGTATATTGGGTGTTCACCCAATCTGTATCCAGGGTGGCACTTCCTTACTGCTTCTATGATGGTCTATATTACGATATTGAATGGACTTAGGCTGTCTCCCTGGTGAATTCGTTTTTATTGAAGATGATGATTAAATTGTGAAGTGTTGTACGAGTATATACTCAATACTTAATACATCTGCAAGCCGAATGCGATCGAACACCTGTTTCAAGTTCCTCGATACAAACTTGAATATTTCACCCACTAGGGAACTTACCAAGACTAACTACTATTTCTTGACACCTTGTATAAACAACGATTTCAAATATCCTCTTTTGATATACTGCTTTTTATCCCCCATTCCAACCAAGTTCGAAGCTCGGAGCAAAATATCCCACCGCATCCATTATTCCATTCGATGTTTGTCGGTGGGTTTTCAACTCAGAGCAGAGTGCAGCTGTTCTGAAAACAGTTTGGAAAATCAGCCAACTTTGTTCCAACTCATAAAGAAACGGAAAGCCATGCACGAGCGCCTAATGCGATGCTGGGTAAAATTTTAAATACTGACAATAAAAGTCACTAGGAAGCAGAGTATGACGTTTTGGTCCATTCTACGGCCTTCATTACTGAACTTTCTTTTCAAGCATCCATTAGCAGCTGATGGTTGGCAGATATAGAAGTCAACGTTTTCTTCCACTTGGTTGAATTCCTCAAAAATTAATGACGCATTAGTTGACGTAGTGGGTAATTAATATTCATCAACTATGTTGGAAACCAAACGCTACGTTTTTTATAAGAGTCAGCTCAGAATGAGTTGGTTTATTATTTACATGTTGATTTATTTTCAAATAGACGAAAATTAAGGACGGATTGAGCCAGAAACATATTTGTTTCAACGGTCTCTCTGTCGTTGTATTCTGAATACATACTTTTTATTGTTACTGCAAATTATTTCGATTACCATAACTTTCATAATATTTGACTCGATCATTCACTGATTCTTTCAGGTCCAACTTCCTTCGAATGAATTAATTTAATCTAACCAAAAAATCCTTTTTCTGGAGTTGTTCAATCAGTGGCCTTAACCATTGTTTAAGAATCCTCGCACTAGGGATAACCGAAGATATCGGAAGCAGAAATTAGTAACTCAGAAAATATCCACTTTAGGGCAAGGGTGTGATGCATACACTCACATTGATTTTTATCGTAGATTCAATATCTGCCATAAAAAATGGGGTTCTAATTTGAAAAAATTGATTTTTCACGATTTTGTCATCCCTAAGTTTGAAAGCGATTTTTTCACCCCCTGTATCATGAATCGCGATTTCGATTTTTAAAGTTGTTACTTTCAAACAATTGAATAACAACTGACCTCACGTCAGTGCTTTCTAAATTTTTCACCATAGTTTTGGTGTTTAGGTCAAATGAGATTGGCTTGTTTAATTTTCGTAATGAATATTTGATTCCAATTATTGAAATAAATGTATCTATCTATATACTCGTATCCAACTGTCTATCTTCTGGGATTTGTCTTAGTTTTCGAGTGATAATTTTCTGTATGTATTTTCAATAATATCTACCAATGATGTTTCAACATGTGACATGATTGCCATGAATGTTGTTTCAGTTACTTACAGTGAGTCATAAAAGGCTTGTAAGTTTAAACTTCAGTTTTTAGCAGGATTTACTCAAGTATTCAATTTTAATTGAGAAATATAAAAATGAGTTTTCATAGCTTCTGGCTGAGTTTAAAAACTTCGCATTCTAAACTATCAAACTCATAAAAAATATTTGATTACTTTATAAAAAGTAAACAGTTTTGGCACGACAAGGGCCTTTGAAAAGTAAAATAAAACGAAAGAAAAATTAATAATGAAATTCTGAAAATATGAAATAATGACTCGAAAGAAAATGCGAATGCTGGAGTATCGACTTCTGCCTACCTGGTTTCACAGTACGGCTGAATGAACTTGTCCAGGCACTCTCGGGCGAGAATAGTCACTTTTTCACTAGAGTTCGAATTTGTAGATTTAACGAGAAAGTTATTTATTTCCAAGAAAACTGTTTTGTACTTCATCGGATGAACGCCGTTTCAGTACTCTCTCGACATTGGTCATATGCTCCAACATATGTTACTCTTGTATCGGAAAATGAAATGAACATATACAGAGTGTATCATTATTGAAACGAGCAAGCAACTCGGAATAGAGATGAATGAACTTAACTAATAAGTTGCAGTAACAAGTTTCAATTTCCAGGAGTTAAGTGATTAAAATGAAATTTTGATAAGTGAAGACCAAATCCATCGAATATTTGGAAAAATATTACATAATCTGTTGTAATAGGCCTTCTTCGAAGGTCGATTGGTGTAAAATCATTCAAACACGATCAAAGCGTATTTCAATGATTTAATCTATTTTTTAACTTTGTTATTTGTGTTTCTGCAAGGAATCAGTTTCGGACATATATTCATAGGACGTTTTTTTTTATTTTATAGCCCTTATCGCGTGGCAAAATGCATGATACTTTTTTTCCGACATCCTGTTTAAAGAAAAGAAGTCAAGGAGACAGCATTCATATAAAAATCATTTCCAATCTCATAAGTGCTCCATCAGTAGAATTGCTGGAAGTTTGAACGCCATTTGGATCTTAAATAATCATTCCACCTGAAAATTTGTCATTGCTGTGTTGAACATAAGCAGAAATCAATAACCGAAAAGGCCCACATGAGATTTTCTTCCAGACAGCCAATTCAAACTATAAATTTCGGATCGATTTGAACTCCACTTTCTGAAGATAAGGAACCATAAAATTTTCCAAGGGGTAGACTGAATTCCCACATTGGATTCTGTGAGATATGTGACCCCAGGTGAAATAGTAGCGTGCTGAAATCATCCCATTTCTGCCATATAACAGAATCTAGCTATTGAATTATGGTCTCTTGGCAACGAAGAGGGAATCGGCGTAAATTGGTGTCTCTGATGGCATTAATCTCTCTCAAACTGGAGACGATTGGTAAATCACTTTATTGAGGATAGGTTCCAATCGACATAAAAATTTTCTGGAGGCTTCGCGAGATATTTTCAATTATTGTTCACCCGAAAAAAATGATCAATTTTTTCAGAAGGTTCATCAGGGAACAACAGTTTGCATCTTTGAAACACTCTGGATACTTCCTATTCATAGGATATTTTCCACTTAATTAAAAATATTTGATATTCAATAAATAATTCTTTTTAATTTATTTAGCAGCAAAAACCCCATTCCAAAAAAATGTAATTATGAATTACATTCATATGAATTAGTTTCATTAATCCCAAACTTTCTTTTTTCTCAATACCATTGTACACCGACAGGTGAGTGATACATACAGTATTGTAGAAAATGTTGTTTATTAAAAGCTCCGTTATTTGAGTAGTGCTTCATTCAATTAGTTGAGATTAATTGAGATATCAGAAACCAATGGAATTTCAGGAAGTTTACGCCTAATGTCATCATTTCTTTACGATAAGTTGAGATATCAGGAACCAATGAAATTTTAGCAGATTTACGCCTACAGCAGGTTTAATATAGTCGTAATTTCTTTACGATTCGTTGGGATATCAGGAACCAATGGAATTTCAGGAGGTTTACGCCTACTGTCGTCATTTCTTTACGATAAGTTGAGATATCAGGAACCAATGAAATTTTAGCAGATTTACGCCTACAGCAGGTTTAATATAGTCGTAATTTCTTTACGATTCGTTGGGATATCAGGAACCAATGGAATTTCAGGAGGTTCACGCCTACTGTCGTCATTTCTTTACGATAAGTTGAGATATCAGGAACCAATGAAATTTTAGCAGATTTACGCCTACAGCTGGTTTAATATAGTCGTAATTTCTTTACGATTCGTTGAGATATCAGGAACCAATGGAATTTCAGGAGGTTTACGCCTACTGCATGCGTATGCAGAAGAGTGAAATTTTTTTAGATAAATATTTGAGTGTGTATCTATATGATTTTCAATTTTATAAATAGAAATAACAATAATATAATATATATATATAACAATAATTCAATAGCTTCTTCATTTTCTTCACACCATAATGAGGGAACCCTTTCTAGAGAACACTCAGCATATTTAGCGCAGGAGAGTATTTACGGGGGGGTTGTACTGAGGGTAATTACTGTGATAATACTTTGCTATTGTTCTTTGAAATACCTTATATATTCAAGTGCAAATTTTCAAATACTTATATTTAACTCAAAATAACCAAACCAACAGTTTTCCTTCAGTTTCATTTCAACCATAATCCTGTTCTAATTAAAACTTTACTACTTCAAAATATAATCACTTGAATCACTCCTCACCTGACGTTGGTGGTTCTAAATTTTTCTTTTCATTTCAAGCCCTTTCGTCCTACGATCTGTTACACGTCCCCTCGAATATGTCCAACAAGTTCCAACAAAATCAAATAACGCATTCCCAGAATATTTCAACGGATATGTCAGATTGACCAGTGGACTCCCAAACTCATGTAATTTCTAGCATATAATCATTCTAACAACTTATGTATCTGTTAGGCCCGAAGACCGAAAACGCTCAGTGGCCGGAAAAAACGGCCACATCGCGTAATTAAAAGAGTTATAAATTCAAGTTTTTTTTACATTCTATACAATAAGTTGGATTTGTAGAAAATAAATTGAAATTCATTTGTTCAATAAAGAACTTTTCACTTTTTCATTCATGCATTTATAATATATTATATGCTCGACAATATAAGTTTATTAGTGTAACTTTCTTCCTAGAACTGAAAAACAATTATAAGAAATTTAATATTGTTGAAATGATTCGGCAAGAAAAACCGAACCCATCTTTGGTATCCAATTGTAGTTGTCAATAATTGAATTGTATTTCAATTTTCAACTTTGTTTTATGAGGGACAATATAAATTTTATCCTACGCAGGTAGAAAGCGGCAAATAATACAAGTCGAACATTAAGAACGCGTTGTGAGCGTTGAACAATTGACAAAACGCGTTCCGGCTGTTTAACAATTACCAGAACGCGTTGCGAGCGTTTAAAAACAGCCAAAACGCGTTCTGTGCGTTCGAAGGCAGCCAGAACGCGATGTGGCCGTTTTTTCCGGCCACTGAGCGTTTTCGGTCTTCGGGCCTAACATATCAACCGATCAAAGTTTATGAAACCCAGTATGTGTCTTCTAGCATCTTTGTTCAGTTTATTGTGTTTCAATTTCCTGATTCATCTGAGAGCCATTTCATATTTCATTAATAATAATATGTAGAATAATGAAATGAAGCAACTGACAAATTATTCAATCGGCAGTGTTCCGTGTACACAACAGATATTGCCGCTCGCTCGTTAGAACTTAAATCCCAGGAGTAGCAGAGCCAACTCTCCATTTGCAACTCATCCCAACTGACAAAACAGCGGAAACAGGCAACTTCATCTGAGAGCTTTTTATCATATTACAAAAAACCAATACGCCCGGTCCGGAAACCAAGGGATGACGGAAATGAAAACTCAACGTGAATGATCGATTCTGTCATTCTGGGGAATTCAAAGAGGATTTTCAAATCCGGCGGAAATAAGAAAGCGCAACAGTGTTTAATCTCGTTACGGGACATTTGGAGCTTGGAAAAGCAGCGTTGTTGCGTCAGAGGGCTCTCGGTGGAAGCTTCCTAAATCCTATTTTCTCATTTCTGGGAAAAAAGAATTATTTTAAAGTGAACGACCATGTATTTGTTCAGGAGATTTTGTACATGAACCGGGAATTAAGGGGGAAACGAGACTTTATGCACGTGCTCTCTCATTTACATGGTGAATCCATTTCAGCCGAATAAAATTTTGAGAATGGATAATTTCAAGTTGAAAAGTATCATTTCGTGCATTGTCAGGTGTTTAAAAATTAACGTGTCTATGCATGTTCTGGATTGATAATCCTGGTCAACAGTGATTTCTCTTATGCATACAGCTTAGGAAACTTTAAATGGTTTCAGCAGATTGACTGTGTTCTTTCAACCTCAATTTTCATATTTTTTTGTAAACTCACTGAAAATTAAAAAGGACCTCAAGAGTATGATTCGAATGATGACATTTTATTGAAAAATTTTTTACACTTCTAACAACCGTTGAAATTTCCTCATTTTGTATGTTATCACCAATTCTTATCCAATCAAATCCAAATTACAGTACACTTCGATCGCTGTAACTACACAATTGAGTTTGACAGCTTCATTCGAAGTGAATTTCAAAATACCACATTCGGTTAAGAGAATTTTCGATGAAAAGAGAAAAACTTCCCCAAAACATAAAATACGTGTGGGGAGAGTATTTATGGATTTTTGCTATGTTTCAGCTGAAACACTTCAACTCATTTAGCTCCACACATCAATAACTTCTCGAAAACGTCAAAATTCCGCGCCATGCTCAATTATATTATGGAGTAGTCTTCATGAGAACACCAGGAAATAGTTTCGGATAACTTTAATCTATATTCATTTGAAGCTCCCATCTTCCCTGAATTATTCTGAATCACCGAACATTCTCACTAATTACAATCAGCGAACGAATCGAGAAATTGAATTAGGAAATTCATAATTCATTCCTCAACCCATCTACGGCGTATCTAGATATTTCAGGTCTGGGAAGTGAATTCTACCTAACAATTAATAATCCAGGGGCGATGTTGCGCTCAGTTTGCGACGAATTGAAAAGAACTCGGGGTATAAGAGAACGAAAATGTATATTTGAGAGCAATTTAATTTCATTCAAGACAATGCTCGTTTACTGTAAAACTTCGAGTTATGGTCGGAGCTTCAATATCTACTGAGATAGTCTTTTTAATGAAGTTCCTTGAACCGAGTTTGAATACGAAGAATTGCAAGAAAATGTGTACTTTCCTTTATTGCAGTATGATTAAAAATACTGAACGTCAGCTTAATGTTCTACTTTCAAGGAATTATTGTAATCAGATATCTCCTTCAACGTGAATGTAATATTTAATACAAAAGTAACCATCCTGGAAACTTTATCATTTTCATCTCTCAGCCAAATGTTTTATCAATCGAGGGCAATGAATTATAATTAGTTTGAGATGAGATGCACTCTTCGGTAAATAAAAGATTGTAAAATCATTTCGAGGAGTGCATCGATTTTGAACTATGTTATCTATTTGTGAACTTGTTCTGTTCGATTATCACTTGATATCGAGTCTGCCAGAGTTTAATTTCGATAAGTGATTAATGTCGCAATGGAAAGTCTTCATAAGATTCCTTCAACCCTGAACTCCCTTCAACATGTTTTTTCCTTCAGGTCAATAGCTTTCTCCTAATAGGTGTGACGGTCTTTTTCGATATTCGGTCAAACTGCTCAGGCGCCAGACTATTTGACCTGCAAGGACGTCAATCTGATAATTGAACTCCTCCGTGTATTGAAACGCAAATCCTGAGGACAAGTCTAGGTAGTCTACAGTTGAGAAAGAAAAGGGTGTTAATTGGAGGTTAAAGTTATAATTAAAATTCCAGAATAATCCAACACTTATTCTATTCAATAAAACCACAAATATCTTGGCCTCACTAAAATGAAGGTGTTAATTCTTATATATATATCATAAAATCTACAATAATGCGGTCAGTCCAACCCAAGACCACAACAACCATATTCTAGAGGGTAATCAACTCTTACACTAAAATTTTTATAACCCTATTTGCAGTGCCAATTTAATACCAAACAGAGGTTACCAAATCATAATCAATAATCGAAAAGGCCGGTTACGACAAATCAAATCATTTCATCTCGATAATTCCTTCTGAAAATACAACTAGTTGCCTCTAGGGATCCTGGCCCGTTTAGGATTTGAACTGCAAGTCGCATGAATATAGTCCTGAAGACTGAATCGTCTGCGCGGAACCAATCGTGAAGACCGACTCACTGCAGGATCAGAGATTATAGAGTGGGGAGAATACGCTTCGACCACTGCGCATCCAAAATTGGTGGCTGAATTCTTTCGTCAAATTTCGACCATTTTTATACATTCGTAGTCAGCTGTTCTAGGTTGACATACTTTTGTATGAAGAAGGTCGAGGAAATATTTTATACGCAAGTTTTTATTGAAATTATCCGACTGATCATACCTCATGGTATTGTTCATTTGCTCAGTGGCGTGTTGTTCATTTTCCAAAGTAATATGATTCTTTTTAGTTTCCCAAATTCAGTTGATATGAGAACAGTTTGGACTGATATTCTGAGTATAGATTCTGAAGCTATAGATTTATCTAAGAAATTGATATGCTCTGTACATTTCATTTTCAATTTTATTTTATACAAACTATCCCTCAGATACACTGTTTTCTACGCCAATGAACCGAAAGTATAAAAATGGCGGACGAAAAATTAGCTACTTCGCGCATCTCGAAGATTTCTTCTCAAAACGATTGATACCAGTTTCACAGTAATATTCGAAAATCCGATATATTTAACAAACTCAATTTTGTTACAGGATCCCAGTGTGATATAAACATTATGAGTGATACAAATAAAAATGGAACCATAGTGAGTCCAAACTATCCAGCCCCGTATCCCCCCAAGACAACTTGTAGATATGAATTTCAAGGTAGAGGAAAAGAAAGGGTCCAAATAGTCTTCCAAGAATTCAATTTGTATAATTTACCTGGGATGAAAGAGTAAGTATTCCTGCATATTCAATGTTAGGATTGAATTCAAAGACACTAAATTGATCTGCGAGGATGGATTGATAACTACCCGTATTTGGAAAGAAAAGTAATTTTTTTAATTTTTTATATTTATGACTCAACAAAGACTCCTTAAGCTCGATACACCTATACTAGCGATATTCCAACTTTTTTATGCCTTCCACAAGTATGATTTCTGGAACTCTGCAGGCCTCCGTTTCACTTATGACCTCCTCGTTTGACGTGAACCACTTTCCGCCGAGTCATTTTTTCTTGTTTGAAATCTAAAAGAGGTCAAACGCTGCCATATCTGGTGAATATGGTGGCTGAGGTAGTAATTCGTAGCCCAATTAGATCAATTTTGCAGTGGTGACTGCCGATTAAAGAACCGATGCGTTGTTGTGGTGTAAGCGCAATATTGTTCGGTACGGAATAGTGCGTTTTTCCTTGAATGCGTAGTCAAATCAATCCAACAATCCACTGTAGTATTGGCCTGTTATTGACTTTCCCTTTTCCAAGTAGTTAATGAGGATTATTCCTGAGGAATCTCAAATAACAGAATACCATTTGACATTTACGTCATGAACTTATCATGTATCTGTATGACTGTCGAACATAGCGCCGAAATTCAAATCTTGCGCTCTTATTGAAACACCTCTTAGATTTGCAGAAAGATATCCGAACAACCGGCGCATCCACTTTTTTGTATACACGGAAAACTTTTGATCAGTTTCATTTAGTTGGTTTTAGGTATGAATAAGAATTCAGCAGATGTCATAGGATCGGTTAAGGATTTGTTAGACAACCACCAAGAACCTTAAGGTTCAAGCGTGCTGCTTTATTAAAAATATTTTTCTGTGGTTTTGAAATTCAAATATTTTCAAAAAGATTCTGTATTCCCCATCCCATATATATGTTTATGGGGATTCATTGAGATTATTGATTTTGTAATATCTCAGTATTTACATTCAATTCAAAGAGATGTGATTATATTTTCAGTTGCGAAGGTCAAGATTCCTTGATAGCTTACGTCCATATAGACGGTCGAATGGAGAAGATCGACACCTTTTGTGGGAGTATATCACCAAAGCCAGTGATGTCGAATGGTCCCCGGTTGAAATTGGAGTTCCAGAGTCTTTATGCTGCCAAATACCCGAGAGGTTTCAAAGCCATGTACAGTTTCACAGAAAGTAAGATATTTTTATTTGTTATGCAGGGTGATCAGATTTCCGCAAATTCAGGTTATACCAGAAACTTAATGCATCCGGGGAGTCCTAAATTCCTAAAACTGGAAGCCAACTGTGGATTTCCTCAATGTGTTCAATCATTTCCTAATATAGTTATTGGTAGATGACTTGAAATGATCCGGCGCTACACGCCACCCTCATAAAAGCTTAAGTCAAATCCTAATATGATCCCAATGAAATATGTCGTTCCAATTTCATTGTTACTCACTTTCCTAGTGAATATCAGATGATTTCATTTCACATGTGGAAATCCTGAATTTCCAAAAATGGAAACCAACTGCAGATTTTGTTAATGTTTCAATCATTTGCTAATATACTTAGTTATCTGCAGCTCAATTAAAAATGGTCCGGCGCTAAACTACAGCCTCTGAAAGGTTTGGACCCTAGTCCACAAGGGATTCAACGAATCAATATTGGAAAACTTCGTTAATTAATATAGGTTCATTACAAGCACATCATGCAAACTATAGAACGTCAGTCGTAATCCTCCTAATTTCAAAACCCTCGTCTACGAATTGATTGAATTATTATTTCCACCATTCCTTTCATCTCACATTTATGTAAGATAACCTCTTAGAATATTAGTTTTTGATAGAAATAGGATTAGCAACATCAATCTCTCCGAAATATTGAGCTAATTTATTCCATTTCTTCTTTAATTGTTCTTCATTAGACTAGTTGATCAATGATGGTAATCGAACAGGTGAAGCCTTAACCTTTGAGTATTTTTCTTATTGAATCAATTTCGAATTGAAAGCAGTTTCATTTGGTTCAATCACTAGTTCGGACAATTTGAAAATGTAATGAAGGATTTAATTTTTTTGTATTTCCATGAGAGACAGTAATTTTTGCGCGCATGTATAAGAACCCCACCTAAGTCAAAGACGGTAACACATCTACAACACCCTAATGCAGAAAATATGCACTGAATTACAAAAAACTTATCTGGCTTACCATAATTACCATAATCTCCAGCAAATGATCACTGGCGAGCATTGGCAAGAATAGAATACGTATATTTACTGATGTAATGTAATTTTAAATTATTATAATTATAACAAACAACAATATCGTATATCCTATCAAGATCTGCAAAATATTCAGGAACATAAAATGTTTAACATCCGTTAACACTTTGTTTTCTATTTCAGATTTCGGGATAAGAACCGGCACGCAACTACCGGACTATCCATGTGCCTTCGTTTTTAATAGTAATGAATCAAGAAGTGGTATTTTCTATAGCCCAAACTACCCTGGTTCGTATCCCCGAGACACAGAATGCCATTATTTTTTTCACGGCAACCACGATGAGAAAGTTCACTTACATTTCAACTACTTTGACGTCGAAGGAGTACTACCGTAAGTTTTATATCATTATGAACATGTTCAATTGAAACAAATCTCATATTCTTCTCTTATGTAGAAATGCTATTCGTTGGTCTAGCTAAAACTAGAGAACAGCAGAGCCGTTTTGGCTGATTTATGTCTTGATATATTAGAAAAGTTCCAAGAAAGGTTTAACAGGTGACAAAATATGGGAAAATTTCAAGAAATCTTAGAAAACACTAAAGTATGACTATAGCAATTGCTACCATTACAAAATGGCGAACACACCGGGTTCAATGGATCATGAGATTCAATTCATAATTGCCCATGGAAATTCATGAGAAAAATTTATACTTAAAACGGTTGAAATGACTTTATAATGACAAGTGATTATTCTGATGATTGCTTGGCAAAGATTCTGACGCAAAATATCTAGAAGTCAGTCTTACAGTTATCCTATAGTTTTGTTTGAACTCTAGGTTCTCTATCTGGAAAAAATCTATCAGGAAAACCTCAGAAATTGCAGTTTTAACCAAATATATTGATATTCATCAAATACAGATCCTGTCAGAAAAATCGCTTATCAAATGTACCCTTTTGAATATCGGACCCAACTTATTTCGTCTGTAATCTCGTCTGTTTCGTTTTCAAACTGCCACCCTGTATAAAAGTGGTCCCAAAATACTTCCCTGTGGTACTCCGGATTTGACTTTGGCAGGAGTGGTTATTGCTTCCCCATATTTTAAAGTAAAATAACGGTCTGCTAGATACGACTTCAGAATCATGTAATAGGGCGGGGGGAGGAGTTGTTTGAGGTTGTATCCTTCAGCTTTTTGAGAAGCAACCCAGTTTCCCCAGGATTGGAAGAAGAATTATGGGTCTAAAATCTGGAATCATAATTCCACATTCTATTCTGGTTTATCAGATTTGGGTATCATTATAACCTCAGTATCCATCCATATGATAGGGAAATAGGATATACTCATCAATCTAATCAGTAATGTTGTCAGCAATACAACAATTTTTTTGGGTAGTCTTTCTGAAAAGTATGTTTGGAAAATTTTTTATTTCAATCAATGGCAATATTTTCAAACATTAATGTTGCTTGCAAGAAGATAATAGATACATTCGTCATTTTCAATGCGAGCATCAATTATAACTTCCTAATTTACAAATGAAAATATTCCGAAAACGGTACACATGATCGAGTTTTATCAACAGTTCCTTTTTGGTGTAAAATAAAATGATGTTTAAGTTCACTCAAAACTTTGCCTGATTAGTTTTATATTGAGAAAGTTATATATTACATGGTACGAACAGTGTAACTAGAGCCTTCTATGCAAGAGTTTCCGCCAAGATACTGAAATCGCAGAATATGCAGAATTCATTTGTACTCACATTAAAAAATTTTAGACATATGGACATATCTATAGCTTCCCTTCCTGATGCACTGAGTACAATATAGCAAAGAGAACAGGAAATATCCTGATATTAATTTTCTATACTTCCAACCCCTAGTAAAAAATAAACCTGCTTATGCGTTGTAATCGATCAATTTCAGTATGCTCGAAAGCTTTAGATTCCCATTTGAAACGTGATACCACGCCGAAAAAAACCCTCTCTCACCCCAAACCCTGAACTAATTAATTTCCTTCTCCATTGATGAGTTTCTGTGGCTGCAAACTATTTATCTGCGAATCCCTGTTTAGTCAGCATCTTGCGTTCCTCGGTGAAGTTTTAATCGCACGCGAAGAAATTTGGCTAATCTACCGTTTCTACGATGCTCGTTAAATTAGTTCTCTGCTATACGCAAGAATGAGTGCAATTTGATCAAAAGGCCCCTTTTCATCACCAAACAATCCACAGGAAAGAATAAATTCTGCTTAACTTGAAAGATACGGCCTGAAAGGCCATTTTAATCAGTAGGGACGGGGATTGCCGAAAATGGTCAGGGACGACAGAAAATACGGAGCTTCGGCTTCTGAAATTAGTACGTTAAGAAATGAGAAGAGGAAACCCTTTCTTAAATTGGAAAGGAAACGGTTCTCATTTCTTTCACATTTTTTTCAGCAAGAGATAGATGAACACTCAAATTGCTTCGTATTACTCAAAATTTGTATCAATTCTTAAGTGTCACTCTTCGATGTCAATTATTCGGGCCAACAAATACTTAGATCATTTAGATTCCAGTTGGATGAATGGAATTAATATCCAACCATAAATAAAAATTGCCTGTATTTATGTTTCCGAATATTTCAAATAGATGAGATATTCGAGGAACTCAGACTGCCTCATGATACAAGTTTGAATATTATCATCATTGCCAGTCATCTATATTCATCTCCTGCTGCAAATTTTTATTCAGTGTTAGTTACAATACCGTTCTCATCTAGGCTGTACCTATTCATATCAAATATTCTTCGAATTTTATTAGGAAGCTTGAAATTTATTCCAGTAAAATTGTTGCTTTTTTATGTTTTATCTAAATCCAAAAGATTCCCACATTTTCCCGGGCGTCCTGTATATTTCGAGCCCTGGGTACTATTATTAATCAGATCTGAATGCAAAAAATGTTGATTTCAATTTTTTCTACTAGTTATTTCGGTACTTAGGTAAACTGTGAGTACTGTTCATATAGGTTTAACTTGTTTCTATTCCTTGTATAATGTATGAATGTTTTCCGAAGCTCAATAGAGTGCTGATTCATCGCGAAAAAATGGACTTAAGTTCATCAATACATTATTGTCTTGATAATGTGCGTCGGAAGTTGAAAAATTATGGGATTAAAATTTTCACGAGTTAATTCCAAATTTTGGCCAAAATAAATTTTTTAAACGCTCGTACGTCAAAACGCTTTAGCACGTGGACCGTCAAAAATGTCCAGATAGCGGGAACAAATTGGGTTCAGCAACACTCAGGCCGAGTTTCATAAACGTTGATTGAGCGATTCTATATGACCGTAATTCGGAATTCTATGGTCAAACTGACAGTTTCGAAAAGGAACAAAGAAGATAACATAAATCGAAATCTGGAAATACTCATGGAATTGGGAAAGTTGATATTAGATATGAGTACTTTCTTGTTAAATGTGCAGTTTGATTCAAGATGAATTTCAATATTTCAGCTGGAATAATAATTTGGAAGGAAAATTATGTGACATTTTGCAGAAAGCAATAAAAATATGTTTTTATCATAAATACAGAGTGCGGCAAAAGTCAGTTTTCACTGTCTGGTATTCACACATGTGCGTATTCTCGGTCAGTATCGTACCCAGAGCGAAGGAGGCAGCTGAAACGTAGCTAGTTGAGTTTTCCACGTGTAGTAGTGTTGTTGTATGTATACGTTTACAGTGCGTTCGTTGCCATGACTGCGCGTGTAAAGTACACGGAAGAAGAACGTGTTTGTTTGCTCACTTCTTACCTAAAACTTGACGAAGATTATGCTGAAATTTTTCAAGGATTTCGCCAGCGCTTTCCAACTAAGCAAGTCCCCACCAGACAAATGGTCGCCCTAAACTGTATCGAAAATTCGTAAGTACGTAAGTTCGTAAGTTCAGATCGCCCTGCTACCGTTATGACGTAGGAAAACATGAACATCGTGGCTCAATCTCTTGTCGAATATCAAAATCAATCTGCGTCACATTTTAACAA
Organism: Micraspis discolor; assembly: GCA_030674115.1. Classification (NCBI taxonomy): domain Eukaryota; kingdom Metazoa; phylum Arthropoda; class Insecta; order Coleoptera; family Coccinellidae; genus Micraspis; species Micraspis discolor. The sequence continues at coordinate 794,109 of JARTUT010000006.1, read as the reverse complement.
CATTGAAGATTTCTGACCGTTTTGCGCCACCTAGTTTTGAATTTTGAATGCGTTGGACGAGGATGGCCTTTATCAAAGATTGGAATTTTGTGAGTGGTACCTTGGCAGCTTAGATGATGACGAATTTTCCCACCGTTCAATTCTTTTTAGTGATGACACAACTGCGTTTACTGGTCGAGCGAAATCCACCATGTTACGATCGAAGAGGACTTGAATGTTCCTGGTGTGACAGTATGGGCAGGTGTTCATACAGGTGGCCTTGTAGGGCCTTACTTTTTTGAAGGGACTGTGAATGCGCCTCGAGTTACTGGAACATTTAAGGGGTGAATTAGATAACAATCCAGACCTTGCGGGAATTGAACATTTTCAGCAGGACGGAACTCTTCCGCATTTTGGAGTTGAAGTTTAGAGATTTTTGGATGAACAATTCGGCGATTGGATAGGAAGACGTGGAAATGTGGAATAGCCAGCACGTTCGAACATTGGAAGGATATGGAATTAGACATCCAGCTTTAAGTTGGTTTGGGAGTTACTTGTCGGGCAGGAGTCAACGAGTCCGGATTCGAGATAATCTTAGTACCTCGTCCACCATCCAATGTGGAGTGCCTCAAGGAACGGAATTATGGACCCTAGAAAGCTTTTTTTTCTCGCTCTGTCCATACATCAACAAAAGCATTTGGTGACAGCAGTTTTTAATAATCATCTGCATAACACAAGGAATAGAGGAATGGATAACTCATTCGAGGACGAACAGGACGATAGGTCAAGATCTCATACCCACCTAGCTCCTCCCATATTTAATAAAATACCACCTGAAATCAAAAATGTTGTTGAAATGAACGTCTTCAAGAGAAAAATTAAAGAATGGCTTATCTCGCTGATAGACGTCAAGAACTCTTATCTACATACTTAAGAACGAATAATTAACCTTGGCTCATGCCAGATGACATTCTATCGTTAGTTCTCTTTGTGCACCTTTGAAAATGCAGTAATTATTTGTTTTCTTTTCATAATGATTCATAAATTTTCCTTACAAGACAATTTCATGAAATTGTCTTCGGAAAAGAAGTAATTTGGATGTTTTTTTTCAACGGTATTTTTAGGCATATAGAATAGGTTGAAAATATGTGAATGTTGTTTCTTTTTCCTTTTTTGAAACCGTGTAAGATGTTACTTCATGAACTACAATTTGAATAAACATCATAATTATTATTATTATTATTTCTAAAGGAATTCACTGGTAGCCCAACTTGAAACTTTAAATAGCGTGATATAGGAATAAAATGTTTCTTTTAGCTTCAAGAATCTGTAGTTGAAATTAACAGAGTGGACAAAGAGTCACCCTGTAAATTAAAATTTACTTATTCTGTAATATTTTTATGTTTCAGGTGTGAAGCAGTATCAGCAAGTGATTACGTTGAATTCTCAAATTACATGGCTCGAGATAGAAAATATTCCAGGCATTGTGGCCAACTGGAAGAATTCGACGTGGAGTCCGATCGAAAATTTTTTAGGGTGACATTTCGTTCGAACGATCGGTTGGACGGAACCGGATTCAATGCAACCTATCACTTCCTGAACGAAATTGAAACCTACACCAGGAAGCCGTCTACGTCAATAGGAACACATCAATGGACCCAGGGTGAGTTCTTGCGATATAAATTTTTCACCACCTTTGTTTCCGAACAAAGAGATGTTTGAATTTCATAAATTTGACCATACAAAAAATATACAGGGAGCTATTCGAGAAAAAAAATTAGCCTTTCGTCTTTTGGAATAATCTGATCATCGGCGAAGTTGAAGGTGTACAGGTGGTCGTTGCGTACCTTCATGCCATTTTTAAGGTCTCATGCCACTTTAGAAGAGTTGGGAATACTGAATATCCTTACAGACCATTAGTTGTTATAAAGTTTTTTCCTATTCTTTTACCCGGTCTACCAATACTTCCTTGAATGTTATTTTTCAGTATGTTTTCCATTACTTCCCAGATTTTTATGTGAGCGGCTTCACAGTCTGAATTAGTTATAAGGGGTTATACAGGGTGTCCCAAAAATACCACGCGAAAGTGACTCTAGAGGTAGATTGGCATTAAGTCTATCAGACAGCATCAACATGAACTCAGTAAGAGTCCGCTGGTTTTCGAGATATCACCACGCTTAAGAATTATGCAGATATGGGCACGTCTTGATTATTCACTAAAACTTTCAAATCTACTTCCGTACATTATTTACCAAATTCGTCTAATATAGTACCTTTGTTTTTCAGGTTGGTGTATTTTCTACGTACTAATAATTGTACTGAGTAAGGTTCTTCAATGAAGACTATATCAATGGAGATCGAAGCAATATAGTTAATAAACAATAAGAAATTTTGTACATTCCTACTCTATTTTCTGTTAATTCTTCTGAATTCTATCGATATCATAAGAGTTGATTGAGAGTCAATTTGGTTGTTAGTGAAATGAAAACTATTGAAAGTTTACAGTAAGCATAATTTCAATCAACCCCTATGATATTCGTTGATTTGAAAGACTGTATAAATGTATAAAGTTAGAAGAATAAAATGGTTGGAACTTATAAAAAACATAATCTATGTGTTATCAATTTTTTTTTTCTTGTTTCTGTGTCTGAACATATCCCAACATTAGTTGATCATTGTTCAGCGCTCTTGTTCTTCGAACAAAATGCTTATGGATTTGCCCAAATCGTTTGGTTGGACTCACTGATATATATATTCTTTTAAACTTTTGGCTGACAATATTTAGTTAGCAAACAATAAAGCATATAGATCAGGGGTTAGTGACGGGGTGTCATACAATTCGGCGTATGGCATAAAAGCCTAGGGAAAAAACCCCAATAAAAAAAACCTGGCTCCCCGTCTAAGTGTGAAAATACAAAAATAAGCTGAAATATATTTCAGGAACTTCTTTCTTCAAGAGTGGTCTTCTATTGATGGAGACAGAGACTTCTTCAAGTTGCTCACATCGAATCTGGAAATAAAAAGACAAAAGCAGAAAAAAGAACTGATTAACAAAAATACGTATCATATTCGTTTGAAATTCATAACCCATTCCACGAAACAGTCGGAAATATCACGAATAGCCCTAAAACCAGCTTGAAATTTATATATGGGACAACTATTGATGAGATAAGGTATTGTTTCTTCTGCTTCTCCACATTCTCAACTTGCGCTAGGAACTGAGTTCCATCTGAATAGCATGCTATTGGTACGACCATGACCTGTTCTAAAAAGAATAAGAACTGTCCAAAATTTTCTTGGAAGATCAAAACCAGGAACTCACTGATGAAAAATCGGAAGTCAAAATCGATTTTGTTCGTACGGTCGTAGACAAGGTTACGTCCGAACGCATCAAGCTAGAAAGCTGAAATTGTGAGGGAAGATTTGAGGAATGAATATCTGGAACCAAAATGGCTCAGAAGTTCCGAAAATGAAAAAATTTTTTTTTAAACTTCTTGAATGAAATAATTTGATAAATCATTGTTTTATTACATTTATATTATCGTTAATGTTAGATCAGAAAATGCACTATTTCAAATAAAAAAATTCTTTGTTTGGAGGGTTCTCAATAAATTCATTGAAGCCAATTCAGCCTGAAACTCATTTCATCTACGTAAACATTTACAAATTTTATTATAATGTGAACACGATTTTACAATCCATATTACTTCGATATTTGCATAAAGGAAAAAATAGTAATCGACCCATTATTTTATTATATAATAATATTTCTTAAAATAAATTTGCCACAGCGCTCCTTCACACTCATTCTGTAAAAATCATCTCAAAATACTCAGAAGCAATCTTTATAGAATTAATCCACATGTGCGTTCACTTCTTTTTGGTTAAATGTTCGACCATTTGTTTGAATGCTTCCGCACCCTTTCCATTAGCTTCTTCGTATCCTGGGGCAGTCTTTTGAATATTTTTGTACCATTTTGTTATATTTGGATATGGGTCCAAGTCAATGCCTGCGACATCGAAGGTTGAAATGGTAGCAACCAAGCTCAAATCTGCAACCGTCAATTTGTCACCGGCCGCGTAACCGGAATTCTCCAAGAAAGCATTTTGTACTTTCAGGGCATCTTTCAACTTATCCAGTTTGGCAGAGTCCAATGGAACTCCCGCAAAAAGATGTGGATACTGCAAGAAAATCAATTCAATTAATACAAATTTTTATGAACACTGATCATGCCAACTAACACAACGAACATCTTAACAGAGAAAATCAATTTGAGTTGCTGAAAGTATGTGCAGTGCATAATTGAGTAATCTATGATCATTTTCAGTAGACATGAGGTGACTGTGTTGCCAGATTATGGCACCACAGATTCTGTGATTCTGTGATCAAGGAGAATAAGATTTATGATTTTTGAATGATCATATTTATATACATATATTGTGAATGTCATTTCAAACGCACTGAAAATTGATAATGAATGTATAGTACCATCACTTCTGAACAGGTGCTTTTTGAAATTTGGCGCGCATTTTTTAGGCGAACTTGATTTTCGGATGTTAAGAATTCAGCAATTGCCAATAACGAGTTTGATAAACCCTATGACTACTGTAATGAAGCTTGATTTTTTTTTGTATAGGAAAATCATTCTTCATTTTAAGTATTCCGATTATTTTATATATTTTCCGTTCCCCTGTATACGCCTTAAGATTCGAAGTCGTTGTTTCAGAGTTTTTCGTTGAGGAAAAAAAGACCTGAAAACATAAATTTCTCTTCGCTAGAATCCGATAAATCTGTTTTTACGCGATAAACCGAAATCGAAGATGATTTTAGGCGACAAATGCCACATCTGTGTGTGTCCGTTTCATCTCCCCCCCGGGAGAGTATAAAAGGCCGTGTTACCCCCGGTAGAGAGGCATTTTCAAATTAAGGCAGATTCAGATTAAAAGATTCAGATTAGGATTATTAAAGAGCGTGGTAGATTATTAATGATAGTTCCGTATACAAAAATTGTTAAGAATTATTAAGATTAAGATTGTAGATAGATAATTTTATTCAGTTTTCAGTATTCACAGGAGTTTATTTTATTTTTATTATTCAATACTAGCGATTTTAGTTTATTTCATCAGTGCACAGAGTGTGGTTTTGCCGGTGGTCAGTGTCCTGAGCGACGAAAGAAAAGAAAAAGTGAGTAAACGAATAACCCCATTGCCGAAACCCCTTTATTTCAATTTCATCAAAATCGCCTATTTTTCCGAATTCGATTTCATTCCTTTTACAGGAATTCTGTAGGCTTCCTGTCCACGTGGGCAGTTAGCAACCCTCCGTCTGTAGATAATAATTATTCTTAGCTCTTCTCGCGAGCCAGTAAAATTTTATTCAGATTACCGTCAATCACAATTTGTTGCGTCCTATTTGCGAGAAAGTAGCGTTCGCAGCCAGATTGATTTTGATTTAGAATTAAGTCATTTTTGTGCATTTCACTTGTGATTGTTAATGTCCTTAGAAAGTGTTATTTTCACAAGTATAACTGAATTCTTGCATTCTGTTTAAATTTCTACAGTTGATTACCGAATTAATTTATTTTCACCTTTCATACTGTCAGTTTAAATTTGTTATTTTGCTGAAATATAGTTGATTCCTTAAGTTATTTGTATTCAACATGCCGAGGTGATTTTCTGTACCTATTTAACGAATTAATTTATTTTCCACCTTTCATACTGTCAGTTTAAATCTGTCATTTTGCTGAAATATAGTTTATTCCTTACGTTATTTGTATTCAACATACAGAGGTGATTTTCTGTACCTGTATACCGAAATAATATATTTTCACATTTCATACTGTCAGTTTAAATCTATTATTTTGTTGAAATATAGCTGATTACTTACGTTATTTTTATTCAACACACCGAGGGAATTTTCTGTTCCTATATTCCGAATAAATTATATCAAATTTTTGCCTATTTGATTGCTCAAATTATCGCTAACAGCTCAGATAAAACCGAACTCTGTCTTCGACTAGAAGCTACCTTGGTAGGTTTGCTATTCTCCCTGATAAGCAAAGAATAGCTGGCGCCCGAAAAATTTATAATAGGTAAAAAAGGGTGTTACACTACTTCTAGAACTCATTTTAATATGAAAACTGTAAATTTTTTGTAGAGACAAAAGGAATTGAGATGTAGCTCACCCCGTTTTCCTTATTGAGAATATAAGAGTAGCAACTTACACCTACACCTAGCGGAGGGAAGTTTATGCTAAAAAAATGGCCTGTTGGTATAATCACTTAGTGAATTCAAATAGATCTATCTTGAAAATTAAAACTCAGTGCATTTTTAAACGCCTTGAACTTAAAGCTTGTGTCAATACAATTATCGACAATGACAAATCAGTTGGCAAAAATCAACCCAAATATTTCTCAATAATTTTATCATCACCTGGTTCCAACTATTGTGTAAAATGAAAGAAGAGTTCAATGCTCTCAACTGACCGCAACTAAAAATTTACGAAATCAATGACGGGAATAAGATAGTTAACGGATACCACAATTAAGATTGGAATAGATTTCGAAATATGTTCTGCGTCATTAAGCCACTATGACCAAATTGAATGCCATTATCGGTGAACTTGAATTAGATTAATTTTATTTTCTATCTTTTTAATTACAATCTGGTAGAAAAAAGTGGGTTTGAGAAAAATAAATTCATATTAGTACAGCTCTTTCAGATGCATAAATTAACAAAGAATCAGTAATTCCTGATTATATGGATACGCTGATCAAACGTTAGATTTTAATATATGAACTATAATTATTTAATTAAAATCTTAACCACATCTACTTGAAATTTCTGTAAATTTGCATCATTATGTCCATTGAAAGCATCGGATGGAACTGTTGAGAAATAAAAGTCTTTGAATTGATCGTACAAACAAAAAGGGAAAATTCCTTGAGTAATTTTAAGAAAAAAATTCGAATAAACACGAGGTTGTAAAAGTGTAATTTTTGAAATACAGAATGTTTTTTTTTACCTTCACTTTTCCAAACAAAAACTTTCAATTCCTTAATGTGTCAAAACTGAATTTATTCACTACAGCTTACAAACTGGACTTCCTATTATGATTTGGATTTCTCTCGGGATTTCCAGAAAATCCTTGCTCGAACTCTTGCTATACGATAAAATTACAAGAAACTGAAAAATTTTGTATAACAACAAAAATTTTTTTCACACTTCATCAAATTATCAGTTACTGATCAAAACAGTTCTGGAGGAAAACAGAAAATATCACCCTTTAGATCTACTATCGAAATTGCCATGTCATGTGGTGTACACTCTAAAATTTAATATCTACGCCTAATTTTAGTTGAATATCTGGTAAAGTGGAGATACCACGAGAAAGAACAAGAAAAAAATTCAAACTTCAACACTGTATTTCGAGAACGAAACGTTTGCAACCCCATGTTTATGAAACTTTTTTCTCAAACTTGAGGAATCTCCCTTTTTCGTTTGTACGTTGAATTCAGGAACACCCTGTCTAATGGCATGACATTTCCTGTCTTTGTTAGAAGTTTGTAAGACTAAATCGTATTAATAACCTAATTAGATTCAATACACTCAATGCATCACGTAACCTTGAGTATATAGTTTATGTGCTAGTTAGTAATTGCAACTGGAATGAGATGGTCATCATATTAGGCGTTCAAGGATAATTCATTTCAAAGTGTTTTTACAAACAATTATATTCATAGTTTTAGCATTTGGACACCGAAATAAGATTTTTCCCTACTCAACTCCATTAGAACCTAGAACATTACAATAGTGCCTCGGAGAGCCTCATTTTCCAAACTTCGCGCGTTGTTTGAATATCAAGGCCAAATTCCATAAATATATGTATGTCTTTCGATTATAAATCACATAATTATAGACAAACCATGTATTGCAACGAACGGAAGAAAACGCGTAGTACGACCCTGCTAACTTCCGAGAACCAAAGGGTCATAAAACTTCAGATAACATTCAAGTATTTAAGTTCTTACCACTTGTTACATTTTATTTTCTGTTGTGCTTTTGACTTATCCTATATTGTATAAAACAGTCTTTGAATGAATAAATTTACTTTACTTTACTTTACTTTACTTTACTTTACTTTACTTTACTTTACTTTACTTTACTTTGCTTTGCTTTGCTTTGCTTTGCTTTGCTTTGCTTTGCTTTGCTTTACTTTACTTTACTTTACTTTACTTTACTTTACTTTACTTTACTTTACTTTACTTTACTTTACTTTACTTTACTTTACTTTACTTAATAATTGCTTGATTATATTCATACTGAATTAATACCAGGTATGTCTCTCTCCAGTTTGAACATATAAAACACTTAAAATTTGGGAAAAAAGCTAAATAAAAAATGTTTTCACCATGAGTTAATGAATTTATGGTTGGAACCTAGACGATAGCCCACCCTGCATACATACATCCTTTTTATTATGGGAGGAAGAAAAAATGGGATATTATCTAAGAACTAAAACCTGAATATATTTATAGAAGACAAAAGTTTTAGGAAAGTTTGTAATGCAAAAAAAAATTCACTCAAAAATATCTGTGCAACCCATTAACACCTGAAATGATCTTGTTCCTATGAAAATGTTTTCGGTAACAGTTATCCTAAGAAAAACATTTCGAAGAGCAACTCGAAAATCATATTATATATTATATTCTTTCGAACTTTTGACTTACAAAACAAATGTTATGTTGATATAATAATGATTGTATAAGGCAAACGTGAGCAAACCTAGAATGTCTTTGATTCTATCTGTAGCGATCCTATTTTTACCTTTCATAAAATTTTCATTTCTATTATTATTGTATTGAGGTTTTGTTTACTTACCATGTAATCAGCAAATCTGGTGTACAAAGTGCCAGCATCGAAGTAGAGTCTTTGGTCAACAACCGCACGTTTTCTTGGATCTTTGGGATACAGACTGTCATCTTTTCCATATTGTGAAACCAAGTATGTCATAATAGCTCTACTTTCTGATAGTGCCAATCCGTTATCTACCAAAGTTGGAATGGTATGTTGGGGATTTATCTGAAAATATAGACATAAAACAATGAAGGTGATATTACGAAGAAATTAATCGTTAATCGGTGTAGAGAAGCGAAACATTCCAGATGTAATAAAACTCAACCCCTCTTCCTAATTCAATTCTGAGGGGTTGAAGCGGCTCTGTTATCAATTTTATATTTTTTCAATTCCGTTTATTCAAATTATCAACTCCGAAGTCAAGTAAGAAAATTGCACCGAGTGAAAACGTGTTTATAAATGGTTTGCAAAAGCGCATAGTGATCAAAAAAATTCTAGAATAACTAAGTACGAAAAAAAATTCATTCATTTTGGATCTGAAAATACTTCGTCATATTCATCTCACAGAAAAATTTCGCTGAAAGGATAAACAGTTGTCATACATTCACTTGATATATTTAATGATTTTTTATACTTGGATCACTTGGATCATCCAATCAATAATTATGGAAGCATAATCAGGAGAATAGTAACATCGGTAAAGAAGATCTTGTTTCATCATCATACCAGAATTTTTGACGGATAAACACTAGTGAAAAAATTAAATTTGATATTTTTGGAGAATTCTCATAAAATGAAACGCACAGTTTTGACATCATATCGATAATCACAAACAATCCTTATGTTCCAAGATCTTTAAAATATGGTAAAATGCTACAATGATATGGTAGGATGCTGAAATTAAGATATGTTCTGAATATCAGTATCCTCCATATACATTCCAAATTTTCTGGATCTCTGATAAATATTTTATATAGTATCAAGTAAAAGAAAACGTAGAAAACATTTTTTGCGTGACGATATCATGTAAATTTTGTAAAGCCATTCGTTCGAACCTCATTCAAACATCTCCTAAGTGACAATTTGATCGGATTGTAGGAGTTATGGGAAAACCAAATTCCACATGCTCATAACTGCTGAACCATCCGACGGATTTGACCGAGATATTTGGTCAATTAACATACTAAAAATAAGAAAATTGTAGCTCATCTCTTTCGAAAGAATAAAAGTACGAACACGGCCGGCCGGCAAGACGCAGGCATATACTTTACACGCTGTTTTACTAGTTTTCTGAAATAGGACAAGCGTGCAAAAAATCAGATATAATCAAGGTAGGATTCGGCGTGAATTACTCAAAAATGTACACTGGATCTCGATCTTTATTTCAGATCTATCCTTCAATAATTGTATATTTATGCCAATTGCAAAATATCAGGAAAATATAGGTAACATAAAGATAACTGTGTAGGTAGAATTTCCTTTACCGTGGAATCTTATATTTATCAGAGATTTTTATCGAATATACCAATTATCCGGTTGTTAGTTATCTTTGACCTCGAACAATTATCCAACTGAAAACACTCCATAATTCTAATTATATGGATGTACTAACATCGTGTTTATTTCAATTTTTTAGGTCCACATGTATCGATTCAATATTACATACACGGACGGAATCCACTCCGAAATTTGGCAGCTGCTCTAATTAGTAACCGTCGTATTTATTTATACCAATTTTCATTATAGGAATACAAAACTCATGAGTTCTACTAATTATAATTAATGTCAAATAGCACAACGTACCTTCAAAAATTCCGGCGAAAGGTGCTCCCCCTTCATAAGATCCATCAATTTAAGATTAAGATCAACGCCGATGGCCTTAGCTGTGAGAAGTACAGCTCTGCATGGTGATGATCCGGGTGCATAGTAGAAATCGATTGTCATTTTCTAGAAACGAACAAATTAATTAAAGCCGGTTCCCAATACAATTATGAATGAATGATTGATTAAAACTTACGAAATACTTGTTTATATTCGACACTTGCACTGTGTTCTCCCGAGCGTTGCTTGGAATGTACTGCGACTAGTGGATTCGGCCAGCCATATACATATGTACAGGTTCCACCCAAGTTGACTCTATCAGTAGGCACCGGTAATTCCTCTCTTTTCTCGAAAGATTATGTTGCTTAGTCATTTTGATTGAAGGAAACTCTCGCAATCTACTCTTTATTCGGATTTTGTCGACTCATGGTGATTCAAATTATTCTGATTTTATTTAAATTGGGAGAATTCCTCTGAAAAAAGTGTTTCAAATTTTCAGTAAGCTGAAGAGATTCTTGAGCTATTATCGATAGCTCAATAGATTCGGAATTGCATCTAGATGAAAATGTTTCATAGTTTCTGAAAAATAATTATTTTTAACAACAAATTAGATCAAAAACAATGGTTTTCATATACTCGTGAACTACTGAAAAAAATATCGATTTTGGACTATTTTGAAATGAGTTCGTTAAAGAAGATGAAATAATATCATGTAAATAAATGCAAATTCTTAAGGCTTAATCTCTATTTTTCATAATTTTAGTTTGACGTTGTAACTACGGCTCGACCCGACTGTTGTGACATAAAAATGCATTAACTTGGATGTTTACTAGAAAAAGGAAATTTTCATCATATAAAATATCATTTGGGTGAATTGAAACAAATTCTTAACAAATCGAACATTTTTGAAAAAAGTTTTGAACTATTTTTACTGAAGTTATTCAATAGCAATTATCTTCGTTATCTATATAATATAAATACTAGGATAAAAGGTTTTATCAATTGTCCTATAAATTCGAAACTTTATTTTCCGTTTCGACATATATAATTCATCGGCTATCGAGTCAAATTTTAATGAAAACTCCTTAGTTTATTGATTATTATTTTTGATAAGTATTGCCAAATTAAGCAATCAAACTCAACTACTGATTAGATAATGAATTGGTCCAAACTACTTTCGATCAACGTTATATGTTTTTTGTTTTGAAATAAAAGAAAATTAGAAAAACAGCTAAAAGAATGCATGGAAGCAATATTTTTTTAATTGTTAGGAGAAAATGTAGAAAAAATCATAATTTTTATAAGCAAATTCACTGAGTTGCTAATGATTAACAGACAAGAATTTAATCTCTATGAAACCGACTTCAATATCTTTCATAGTAGGTACAGCTTATAGGTTTGAAAATATACTAGGTTGTATAAAAATTCCGTATCGTTTAATATAAGCCATGATTCACTTCACTACCTACATATTTTTCCTGCATAAGAAAAGACATATAATGCATAGATCGAAATTTGTTTATGAAAAATTGATAAACCTATAAATAATTAGGAGATAAAAAATTCTTTCCGCTAAAATATTCTAAAGTGATTCAAAAATTAGGCTTAAAAAGTTCGAATCTTAATTTACTCTGAACAACAAAATTCCAAAAAAAAGGATTTTCATACATATTGAATTTCTTCATTCAAACAAAACATTTCCATAAGAAAATTGAAGAAAAATTCTAAAATTAATATAAATACTGCCAATTTAAGTTGAAAACGGCTTAAACTAAATAATAATTTTAGGTTTGTGCCAACGTATATAAGGATAAAACTTGATAGTTCACAATTGAATTACCGTACTCTTTGTAAAAATTTCTTTAAGCTCTTTTTAAAAATTTAGAAAGCACTGACGTGAGGTCAGATTGCTTTGGCGCTCTTGTTGAGCTACTTGCGAGTAAATATTCAAACCTTAACAAATCTATAAGCTCTCTGATCGGGTGAACAATAGTCTTTTTCCGTACTATGGGACAATGTGATGCAAATATGAACGCCTAATGAATAAACAAACCTTTATCTCAATTTGAAAATAACTACTCATAATTTCACCAAATTTCGTTCTATACTAAAAACTTACGTCATTGTTTTTCTGAGTTTTGACGCCATCAAATTCTTTCTCTATGATGAAAAATTTTTTTATTAATATTACGTCTGTGCTTTTCTGAATTTTGACAACGTCATCGACATCGAATTCTACCTCTATGAATTCTATGAAAATTTTGATTGATATTACGCCAACTGACACTGATATCTAGGTCCGCAAGTTGTCAAACGAATATCGATCTGTGATGGCAAATCTTTCAATGACAAAGCTCGGACTTCATGACATTTCTATTTTTCTCTTGAGTAAATGAAAAAAATGATCATATCTTCAGAAGGGGAAAAGCTACGACAATGAAATTTGAGGATGAGTAAGATATTGGTAACCTCAATATATATACGGATTTTTATTTAAATCTAAATGAAGTCTTAGGAGATATAGAGTATTGAAAATTTTTTTTTTAAAATTTTTAAAATTTTCTTTTGTTTCAGCCTCCTCAATGATTTCGATTTCTGCGAAATTTTGCAAGCCGTTTCATAACTGTTTCAGCCTCCCTCAATAACATTTGACAATTTATATCAACTTTCTGATCGGATGGATATTCTAGTAGTTATTGAGGAAACAAAATTTCAGATGCTCATAACTACTGAACCATCCGACGGATTTGGCCCAATAACGAACTTGACCGAGATATTTGGACAATTAACCTATTCTGAAAATATGAAAACTATAGCTGATTCCTTTTGGAGATAAAATTCTCAAAATTGGAAATTTCTATGGATAATTTCTTCGTCTTTGACGAACGTCTTCAAAAAATGCTTGATTATTAACATTTTTTCAGTAATTAATGAAATACTAAATGCCATTACGTTATCCTAATAAGCGCTCTTGTTCACCTGAACAGTGCTTATAGATTTGACCAGATTGTATTTTTCGAATATTTGGGTAAAATGGTACCTTTCGTTGCGTAAGTACTCAGTGATCAAGAAACCAAAATCAATTATATCTGTTTGAGCGTGAGCACAATTTCTTCCGAACAGAATGAACTAGAGAACTGGAATTTTCAGGGTAGGAGTGAGGAATCTCGGACGAGTTCGTTATCGGGCCCAATCCGTCCAATAATTCAGGAGTTATGAGGATCTGAAAATTGTAATTTTTATAACTTCCAGAATATCCATCGGATCAAGTGGAAACTTGAAAGATATCTGAATTTGATGGAAACAAATGGGGTTGACCCACAGCTGTAGCTAGAGATGAATTCATATTCCATAGGGTCATATATCGATTCTGCAAGATAGATTCCTAAGAATAAGTATAGCTAAATCTGGTTTTAAAGGACCCTCCTAGCATGCAGAGTTTCTACAACAGGAATTTGTCAAGGATACGTTTTGATTATTTTTTTTCTATCCGCCACGTTGGTTACTTAAATTTTTTTTAAATTGACCATTTACAGCCTACTAGTTCTCTAAATTCCTCCCTTACGATATCGTCCGAGCGTTCAAATATTTTCATTGTCAATGATATGACCTAAATAAGTAATAATAGAAACAATATATTGATCAGTCTTTGCAACTTACGTGTACAACAATGAGGAATCGAACTTATTCATTTCGATAAGCTCTATTGTTTATTCCTTCAGCGAATTGTAATCCCGATAACTCGTAAAAGTTTTCTCGGTATAAAAAACATATCTTATGTTTTTTGTTGTTTACCTTTCTATTCGTTAACATAAAATTGATCCCGTATTGCCATATAGATATCTGGATCCCATTCTCGTTAACCTAGTTTATTTAGAGTTGTCCATATATTTGCATTTTTCACTCTGAATTGTTTTTATTTCGTGAATAAACATTATCATTAGTATTATAAAGAAATAAAAGAAAACCTAGTTCTAATCATTTATTAGTTTCAAATGTTTTTTCTTGGTAGCAATGAATTTTCCTATATTCTAATAAATCACAAAAATATGATATAAATTCCAAAAATTTCCTAACGAATAAGTAAATTTCAGTGTTCACTTTGCAGACATTTTCTTCTTGAATTCATCCAGTAGATCTTTCAACTCTACCAATAATTTGCCATTAGCTTCTTCATAACCTGGGGCGGTGTTCTTCATGTTCTCGTACCACCTAACCACATTCTTGAAAGGGCTGATATCAAATCCTGTAATATCTGCTGTAGATACAGTGGCAACTAAACTGAAATCTGCAATAGTCATTTTATCACCAGCTGCATATTTTGAATTCTCCAAAAATGAATTCAATATATTGTACACATCTACGAGTTTTTCTCTTAGAGCCGGATCAGGTGTGGCATTACTGAAGTACATAGGATACTGGAACAAAAATATTCTTTTATAATGATAACAATCCAAATATAAGCTTATTATTAGGTTAATTTATGAGTTCGAAACATGTTGTGTTTAGTTTTGTTTTTGAACTTTTAAATAATATATCGAGTGCCCCAAGATGGAGGTTAAGTATTTATAAAATATTTCTTTTATTTTTGAATTATTTTAAGATCTACAGTGTTGCCAGATTTATGCAAATGTGGCAACAGCATTTTTATTTGATATGGAAGATCCCGAGTTCTATATTTTTACTTAGAATCCAAATATGATAGGTCTGCGGAAATGCATAGAAAAATTGAAGAGCATGTTGTCCTCATTCTGAAAATAAAAAAAAAACAGGGTTGTGTAAAATTTGAAAATAGAAAACATGGTTTTTTACAATCTTTTGAGTAGATAAATGGTGGTAACTTCTGTATAACTGACAACTAATTGTCAAGAACTGTGACGCAGATTAAACTACTATCTTTCATTTTGAACTGAAATTCCAAATATTGAGCAAAATACAGTCATTTTGGCAACTCTAACATTTGATATAAAGTGCGCAAAAATAATATATAATTCAAAATTCGTTATAAATAAATCAAGGGAAGGGAAAGTGAATCAATCTGATTCTATATGGAAAATAATGAAAAAAAGTTAAAAAGACAGAGCTATTGCCAAATTTGGATATGATTGGAAAATATTTAAAAATGTACCTCACATATCCTCATGTTGATCTACAAAATTTTAAATTTTTTGCAAGTATGATTCAATAGGCCATCCATCTTGGCACAGGCGATATATGAAACTATATCTACAGATATAACACAAACCTTATGAAGATTCATGATCACATATACGGCCACATATCTGGCCAAGACCAAGTACTGCGTATTTTCAAACAGTTAAATTAAATAATATATAGATGTATAATCTCGCAATCTCCTACCAAACCTTATATTAATAATGCTTTCAAGTTAATCCGAGTCAGGTTGGTTAATCGAAATAAAGTACAATGTTTTCGAATTTTCTTTCAAGTTATTGTCTTCACTTTCGAAGAATAGAGGACTACTTTCTCAAACTTGTATAATAAGGAAAACGTGGGAAAAATATCACTAAATCGTGAATAATCAAAACTTCCGCAGAAATCCCTCGCTTCAACAATGCTGCTAGACATTTAGATTTAAATGCTAGAGAAAAATTAATTCATCATGCTCTTTGGCCTCGTTCAACGTTTAAGATCGAATAATGAAGCCCATTCGATGAATCCCCAAATTACTAGGTAACTCTTCTATAACCTTGACTTTGTTGATGAGTCGGCCAGTCTGAGCTCCGAACCGGAAATTATTATCTAACCTTGGAGTCCTCACAAAAAGAACGAAACGAGAATAGAATTAGAGTGTTCTCCAAAAGCACAGTTTTATTCTGAACATAAAATTTATAGCGCCAGATGATGTATGACAGATATGCTGCTCAATACCGTTGAAATTTTCTTTCATACCGTTGAAAATACAAAAAGAAAACGGTTTCTTTCAACCTTGAATGTAGCGCAATTCATCTCATCCTAACTTTCGAAATATTTTCATACAGATTCTCAAATATTCTGCTTGAGACAAAGAAAAATCACCATTAGCCTAAACCAATTTAAATAATTTTTTCCAAAAATGCTAGATTGGTGGCCAACTTCTCTGAAATATGTTGATATTATTGAATGATTTGAATGTCAAGATAGGTGCAAGATACTCACATAATAATCGGCATATTTCTGGTACATTGATCCTGCGTCAAAGAATAGCCTTTGATCTACAATAGCTTGCTTCTTAACATCTTTTGGATAGAGACTATCGTCTTTTCCATATTTAGAAACTAGATATTTTATTATTGCTCTACTTTCGGTTAACACAAATCCATCATCCACCAACGTTGGGACACAATGTTGTGGGTTGATCTGCAAATAGAATGAAAAATCTAATTCACTGTTTTCATTTGCCAAATTAAGATAGTTTCTTTAAAATAAACCAATATATTTTATTTGAAACTATAAAAATATGTCTAACACCCTCGTTTCGGAAACAGTTTAACTTAAATTGATATTGTGATATTCAAACGGAATTTATTTATTTTAAGTTTGCTGTCCGAATGAATATTTATCTGATTGAAGATTTCTCTATTCTCAACCATATACCAGCTGTCAATCTTAAAACTTGCCAGGTTTGATGACACTATAGGGATGTTTTGAGTACAACTTCTAGTTCGGCCGAGTACACATTTCTTTTTTTATTTATTATTATTATTATTATATTTTTATTATTTATATTATGTGCATGAAGATCTAATACAGTGGTGGAGATCGTCACTAAAGAAAAATATAATAAACCAACTTCTACGAGTATGTACAAGGGGAAATAGTGACATTGAATGATGCACAATGCACAAATTAGGTTTGGTCCAGTTCAGTTAAGAATTCATTGAATTCATGAATTCATGGATTAATGAAACAAATGTAGAAAAGCACTGAAGTGAGGTCAGTAGCTAATGAGCGCTTGTTCTGAAATATTTTTTCGTACTTTGGAACAGTGTGGTACTGATAGAAACGCCACAATAAAGGAAATCCCTTAGAGTGAATTCAGTTTGATTAATTCTCAATATGTAAATCTATTGACAAATGTTTCGGCCACGCCCCTTCGATCTCGAAGAATTAAGAAAAATAAATTGTAACTCGTTTTTTCAATTCTACAGAATAATCCCAAAACTCAAAAAAATTTGGACTATTTTCTTTAGAGAGAAAAACTTTATTATTATTAAAACGGTAAAATGCGACATATTTTCCTGAACGAAAAAATTTAGATCCAATAAATCTTTCGAAATTTTTCTTCATTTATGAAATTTCCGTTGAAATCGAATCCTTATGTAACCGGATATTATCAAAAGAAGTATTCAGAATTGTTCGACAATTTTCAACCTGACGATTTTAATAATATTGTGCAAATTCGTTAACTTAAATTTTATTCAAACGATTCTTAGTTACAGATTGATCGGATGAATATTATAAGTTATTTAGGAAATTCAATTTCATAGTCTTATAACTGCTGAACTATTAGACGGATTTAGGCCACTAACGAACTCGACCGTGAATTTTTTGACAATTGACTTTTTTTGAAAATATGAAAACTCAAGCTGAACCCCTTCGATTTATAGTGAGTATGCGGACAGACACAATCAAGTTTGACTGTCGATTTTCATCAGAAAGTGCAACCCAATCGAGTAGGGCTACTTTCGTCTCCAATTTTTGCTTAGTTCCATAACCTTTTTGATAATCACTTAGCCGGTTCCATATTAAGAGAGTACTTTCAGAACATGAATTAATTAATAATAATAAATTAATGTTTGATTGGTCCTTGCGGTTACAGCATCTTGCGCCATAAGCGATGAACGCTGAAAAGAGCAAAATAATGACCGAACTTGCACTTGAAATAGACTTACACGAAAAACCTCGTAATTCAACACTATTTTCATTGAAAACAACAGGATGTTACTTTCCTGAGAATAAACTATGTAATATTAAATCATAAATTCATATAGGAGATCGTTCAGAATGATCCGTACCTTCAAAAATTCCGGTGTCCTCGTCTCTCCCTTCATCAAATCCATCTTTGTCAGTTTCAATTCAAGTCGCAGAGCTTTGGCTGTCAATAAAACAGCTCTGCATGGAGCGGAACCTGGAGTATAATAAAGCTCAATTGTCATATTTCTATTTTATTATGATTTCCAATACTATTTCGATTTCGATTTATATTATATAAAATGAATAAGCTCTGTTATCCACCCTATATGTATCAACAACTCAACTATATCGCACTGATCCTTCGTTCGTTTGTAGGTCTCATTTATAAAAGCTCGAACTATTCAACCATCCAATCGATGTAAAACAACAATTTGTTGGGTCCCACATCATTTACACGATTATAATCGTGAATCGCCGAGTCATGCTAAAGTTTCTCATACGTGACCAGATTTCTGAAGATTCAATTACTATTAGAGAATTTTTTTACAGAGAACAATCAGTTCTGAACCGATTACAACTTCTTACAAAGGTCATTCAATATATCCAATTGATGGCTGACCATCAATGAATTCATAATTATACCGAATCATACAATTAATATACCTTATGATACTGATGAGAGTTTTTATGAACTACTCCAGATGAAAAGTTATTTTGTCGAAAATTCTATCATTTATCCACAATCTTCGAATCGACCGTACTTCCAAATAAACTATAAATACTTTCATAGATCGCTTACTATGACTTCACATCAGTTTCAATAAATCAATAACGAATCAGAATTTGTATAACACGCAGACAGGTCGATATGTGGTAACAGGGTATATGATCTAAGATAGAAGGCTTGATTCCCTCTGGAGAGGGTTTCAACCTCATCAGGAATTTGAATAGATAAAGTGGGTAGTTTAGTAACACAAAAATATGAATGGGTTCAAATTTGTGTCAACCGGCAGTTTTGTTCATGAAGTGAATATACACAAAGTTACAAGGTGATTTTTATGGAAATATGGTACCAATAAAATTAAATGAAATAGTTAGGTTCTAATTGATCGTATGATTTCTATTGAAAGAAAATTTTTCAACAAGCAGAATTATTAAAATTCATCACAAATTGTCAAATGGTGAACCATTGATTGTACGCAGCGATAAAACCGTGATAATCTTTCGTTCGAAGACAAATTAAAAACCAAGTATATGTTGATTAAAAAGTGTTAAATGCCTTTTTTTCTGTAAGCTTATCAGAATATGTACTGCTAGGCCATATACAAAGATATGATTGCTTTCATAATTTCAGTATTCTGATTGCAGAATCAGATGTGTGTTTTAATAGTTTTTGATACGAGTATAAATTACAAAATTGTTTACTCGTTATATATATATATATATATACTTTTGAACTTTTGGCTGACAATATTTAGTTAGCAAACAATAAAGCATATAGATCAGGGGTTAGTGACGGGGTGTCATACAGTTTACTCGTTGAAGAAGAGGAATGAAATGTCGAAAAATTATTTCCAGAATAATGGTTGTACTAGGGCTACTGCGAGGATTTATAACGAACGACATCCTGATAAAAATGTTCATAATTCATTTATCACTTAGTTCTAGTTGGTATATAAATTTGGGGTAACAGGATTAGTTGCAAAAAAAAACATAATCGTACGATTACGAGTGGAAATGATCAAGTAGTCGTAAATGGCCAACTAATGGCTGAATGGGGACAATGTGGAAAATGTTTAAAAGTTATTTCAAGAAACTGGGTATTCAATGGTAAATTTTCAGAGGATATTGAACTTGGCTAAGTTCCATCCTTTTAAAATGATACTTATTCATTAACTGAACGAAGATGGTGATCGGAAAATGAAATTTTGCCATAAAATGATTGCAAATCCTCTATTTTTTACGTGTGCTTCTCGGATGAATGTACCTTTTTCCTTAACGGGAGCGTCAAAAACAGAATTGTTGGTTTTGGTCCTATGAAAATTCTTACCTCTTTAGGGAACAATATTCTTTACACCCACAAAAACCCAACATCTGGATGGGTATTTTGGAAGATTACTTGATTAGATTGGTCGCGTGATTGATCCTTCAATAACCGAAACTTTGGAGGCAGATGCATCTATAGATGGATTCCTTCAATATCTAAACAATCAAGAGGAATCAATTAAATTCACAATTGAAATCGAGAAGGACAGACAACCTCCATTCTTTGATGTACTCGTACATAAACAAAATGGAATCCGAACCACTGTGTATAAAAAGCCAACGAACACAGGACAATATCTACATTTTGATTCAAACCACCAACTAAACACTAAATTGGGAGTAGCAAAATGTTTATTTGATAGAGCAAGAAATATTTGTTGAAGAAGACCAAAATGAAGAAATAAATAACATCTCGAATCATCGTATAAAATGGGATGAAGCATCAATAATATCCAAAGAAGAAAAAACTTGCAAGAAGAAAAATCAAAGAAGCAGCATTTATGAAAATAACACCAGATTCCATAAGTGCTCCATCTATAGATCTGCCAGAAGTTTGGACGCCGACAGTTCGATTCCAACTCATATCACAGATGAGTATATAACATTGTTCATTTTCTTTCATGACTTCTGTCATATTGACTTTTGAAAATTGATCATTTTCAAAGGTTTTTTTACTTTTCCTCCTTGATAAAGATAGAAGATGTCTATCGAAACGTCGGAAAAAGCCCAAATACTCATTCAACACGAGCTCCATCATCAACAATATCTCGTCATCAATTGGCCAATTTGGTTTTTCGTTTTACTGTCTTCAAATCGAAATCAATTGCTTTAGTGTGCTTGTCCACTTGAATAGATAACACATTTCTGATAGATAAATGCTTCGGAAATGTAATTTTTCAAAGTTTGAAGGATTCCGCGAATGTGGTTTAATAAGAGCACCAAAACTATCGGACCTGACCTCAGTGTTTTCTATTTTTTTTTATTATATAGTACTGCACAATTCCTAGATTTGAATGATCGAACAAATCGGTACGCAAACTCAACCTTTATTTACCCAGTGAGTCTTTTCATTCAATAGTATGTTGCATAATGTTGCTGAAGATCTCGTGAGTAGTAACGAAATCTCAGAAAAGAGTGGTTGGTATTTTTGTACAGAAATGATGAGATAAGATTTTATTATGCACCTAAAGGAAACTGAATGAAGTGATAATATTGATCTATATAAGTACCTATTTACTTTTCATTAAACAAACACTCGAAATGCGATAAATATTTTCCATAATAGATTCCCGTTTCCATGGAAGATTCTAACTATAGCTTTCGGTAAATGTGTTCATTGTTCTTGACGCTACATTCATTGAGCGATAAATGTTGAATAGGAGTATTTGTACCATATTCATTAGATTTTAACTATTATAAATTTTTCTCAGTTATTATTTATTTATCAGAATTACACAATTAATTTTCGCACTGAAAAAAATCGTTCACAATATAACATAGAAAAGTGTACCGGGTATCCAAAATTGGTTGTTGCCTAGTGAAGGCATCTCAGATACCTGATGAGCGAGAACAAATGAAAACCACTAAACCAGTCTACTATACTCCAGCTTATGTAGATGGTGAAGAGAAGCTTCAATGTAGCAACATCACATTCATTAAATATCTTTTGGATGGCATATGTCAACTACCTAGCTCTGCCAGTGATGATGTCCACATGGTTTGACCAGCGCAGATCCTCTGAAACAATCACACCCAGGTAGAGGTGTAAAAGTATATGCATGAGACCTTTGCCATCTCCTGTACCTAAACAATTAAATACGACATTTAAAATTGAATAAACCTTGTCTGATCAAAAACAGGACTTCCGAATGTTATAAAACTGTTCGCCACGACAAACTCTCTATTTGAAACTTAATTTCAATTCGAGAAAGACCGATGCATGCACTTTCCAACATTTCACACGAGAATTGATCCAGAATCGAAAAAAGTCAATAGGAGTCGACCCCATTTCTGCCTCATGTGCGTTAGACAGAAACACAGAGATCGTACTATGCAGGCCTCGATCCCATTTTTAGCGGAGATTTCCGGACTAATCGGCATGAATCATCGACAATTTGGATTTACCCCGTTAGAGTAATAATGATCATTCAACACTATACTACATCGTCCAATGAAATTGCTCAATTTTTGAAAACGGACCAATAGAAACAAACTGTATCTGAAAACACTCAACCTCGCAGCGTTTTCACTTTTAGAAATTTGTTTTTATCAAATGCCTAATTTGCATAGGAATATTAATACGTCCGGATAGCTTTGGCCGTTGGTGGAAGTAGCGGTCGTCATGGTTACGATAAACAACCAGTTGTTAGCGATAACTTCAACAGCACATTTGGCAGTTCTGTCAGTTTATTTTCGTATTTTACCACAAAGTAGATAAAAATGAAACGTTTTGGGAATTGTAATATTACTTCAATTGAGGAAAGTGTGAAGAAAAGTGTGCCATTAATACAGTGAAGTCAAGATTTGGAAACAATTTGAAGAATTCTGTGCTGCCCGGGAATACCTTGTTAATGAAAAAACAAGTTTGTCAGAGCTCAATAATATTATGCTAGACTGGGCTTTCAATATGAAGAAAAGAGATGGATCAGACTACAAGGAAAGTGTCGTAAAAACCTTGTGGAATAATACTGCCAAACAGCTGCAGGAAAAATTCTATTCCAAATGGGGCGTTAGGTTCGATCCATTCACAGACGTGGCTTTTAAAACGGCGCGGGATGCACGAAATGCCAAGAGGCGTATTTTGCAAGTGGACCCTGAGAAAAGAAAAGTTAGTGCCAAGGCGCTGTCTTCGGAGCAACACAAAAAGATGATCAACTTATATGAAGAAGACGGTTTGAACAGAAAATTTTATTTTATTGCTGCATTGGAGCTTGCTTGGCGCGGAGGAGAGGTTTCATCAACAATCAATATCGAAAAATATTTCAAAAAAAATTTATTTTCAACAATAACCACAAAATCATACTGAAGAAAAAAGACATTACACAATTCATGAATTAAAATATCGATTATGCAATTTGGTAGAATCACCTCCATTCATTAACTTAGCTGAAAAGCGACAATCTCTTATTTGGCATTTTACCATCCTTATCCAAAAGACCCGCTTGAATATATTGGATTGACGGCATTTTTTTCAGATCACCTCTTGCAGCAACACTTGGATCAGAAGTAAGAAGTCTTTTTGCAACCGCTACTATGTCATCTTTAGTCACTTTTTCTGAAAAAAATGGAAGTTTCAATGACATTGCATTGAAAATATTCACTGAATGACTGATTACCTATTTGTTCAATAAAATATTCAGGTCTCTTTCTGTGTCCGGTGGCTAAAACTTGTCTTCCCACATCTTCGAAAATTACAGGCCTTGACTCCAAATTCATTAAAAGCATGGACTGAAGTTGAGTTTTCGCTCTCTGGAGAGAAAATATAAGATAATATATACATAATTCCATTTGTAACCTCTCGAAACTTCATTTCAAGATCACAAAATTAAAATATTAAAAGAAAACAATTATTTTTGTCCAATTTTCACTTCATTAATACTATTACACGACCGGTTTCGGTTGTTAAACCATCTTCTGGTGTTAGGTACAGACACCTAGGTACCTAACACCAAGATGGTTTAACCAAAGAGTAGAAACAAGAGGGTGCACTCTGTCAAATTAGTACTGAAAATTTTGTTCACGTATTTCGAAGCGAAACCACAGAATCGCATAAAACGATTCCTCCCTTGACTCAAAATCCCATAAGAGCAATGTAAATCGAGGCAACACCAATGAAATCACATTTCGTTATCACGTGCAATAAGATAGCCAATCGGTTCCTAGTTCCTGTAGGAAGAATCTAAACAGAAAAGGATTTTAATCGACATGAAGATGAACTTGGAAATATTATTTTTTAATTATTAGGAAATATGAAAGCACTTTTCTTTCATCACAAGTGTTCCTAAACGATTTACTTCAGGAACCAATACGCAATTTCGTGAGTAGCAATATTTCCACTGTTAATTTGTATTTTCATCATTTGCAATCTATTTTAATTTATTACTAAAATATCTTATAATTTAAAGCTACAACAATTCAACTGAGAAAATTGTAAAAGTTCACACCTTTTAAAATTTTAGGTCATTGCCATACAACTTTGAGGAAGAGTTCAATAACAGAACATTTATTTCCTGTGGAATATGTGTGAAGACCAGAGAGGATTCATAAGAAACAAGAAAATATCATTCGACTCAATGGACGAATAAATAGTAATGTTACCCACATATAGTTCAACTAATACTGCAGTTTTGTAAACAAACGAATAAGAAATATCCTTTTTCAAAAGCGTATGAGAAGGAATGAAAAAAAAGGATGAAAATTGTTTGATAAACATTTCTTAAAAGTTTTCAAGTATTTCCTAATACAAGAATGTAAGAATAATGTATACTATATTTTCATCAAAATTTCAATGGAACCATTATATTATGTTTGCAAGTTAGAAGTCCTTTGATTATTGAAGACAAACTTCTTACAAAGAAGTTAATTCCTGTCTTATGAATTGTTTCAGCAATTTCAAACTTACACAAAATAAGCTGACGAATAATTGTAATTATAAAAGTTTGTGAATTTTGCTGATCAAATTTTTTACCAATTCCAGACAATAATTTCACTTTCATGTATTGAATGTCTAAATAATTGACTAAAACAAGAGTGCAACAAATAGGACAGGATGATGAAAAGGGATAGTCCTCAGCTTTTGGATTAGCAGTTGATGAGGAGATGTAGTGGCAGCGGCTTTCATGTTTTGTGATGTTTGCACATTGCAGTTTACCATTATTGTGGAACATGTTTGAGTTCCCTTATCAATTCCTATTCCATCGGTTTGTGTACTTATATCAAAGCTTTTCGGTCTCTTAAACAGCTTCAAAGTAGAAACAGCCGTTTTATTTAAGTAGCGGCCAGTCATTAAATAAGGTTCGAAGTGATCACTGCAAATCCAGTTTCCTCAGAATTGTCGCATCGCTACAGGCCAATTTCCACTGCAGGGCTCGTTGAGGGTCATATGAACTGGGAAATCTAAAGAATCTCATACCCGAAACATTCGAACAGTACTTAACTGAACATCTTCCCTTGGTTTCACTCATTTTATCTACAAACCAGACTTCTCTGCAGAGCTATGAAAAAGCTTAATCCAAATATGAAAACCCGTGCGGAATGAAATTCTAAATTTTCTATACAAAATCAGCGATAACTTTTACTCCATATATCACACTATCATTAAAAATTTTCGAATGGAGGGAAAAGAATTCATAGACAAGTTATATAAAATATGCCATTTAATTCAAAGGTTTTGATTAAATTAAGGATCTGCTATGATTTTCAGAAATACCCGGTGAATTGTTTCGCGGTTTAAATTCGAATTTTGAGAAAAGAGAGAGATATATCCTTCTCTTATTAGTCCCGCCCCTTTTTTCAACGATAGAATTCTCAAGGTCATTGAATCGTTGACGAGAAAAAGGCCGGAGTGCTCCATCTTTGTAAGTTAATCTTTGGTTTAACAACCGAAACCGGTCGTGTAACAGTATTAATAAAGTGAAAATTAGACAAAAATAATTGTTTTCTTTTAATATTCAAGATTTTCACAAAATTAATGAGTCATCAATTCATTCCACAAAATTTAAAGCCTATGTTTTCAGTCATCATAAAAATAAACAAACACATTTAGGAAAATTCACTTGCAAATAAAAAAGACATAATATTCTTAGAGAAACTGTCAAAACTAATGTGTTTTAGAAATGTTTACCTTTAGTTCTTGTTCTCCAACATACCCTGTCATGTGTACTAATTCTCTAACCAAAACTTCAACCAATTCTTTCAAATGAGTGGGAGGTGCACTGGCGTGTATACAGAATAAACCACTATCAGCGTAAGAATGGTTGTATGCTGTTGCACTGTACATCCAATGATGTCTGAAAATATCCATAAATGAAAACAATCAGTAGCTTAAAACAAGTGAAAATGCGGTCATTAATGACCTACTAAAGCGCATTTTCTCGTAACCACAACGAATTACGAAATATACACATAAGTATAACGCTGATCCGCAAGAAAAGTGATACATATCGAAAAATTGAATTCTTCAGGGGAGCCAAAATACAGTTTAATTTTTTTGTGCTTCATGTTTTACTATTTAATTCTGATGCAAATACGATTCCATGTACGTACTTTTTTTGTAGGTAGACATGACTAAACTAATTAAACTAAAATTAAAATTGTTTGAGTTGTGTCAATTTTCTTGGAGGCCAGCGATATGATAACTATAAGTACAAGCGCCTTTATTGATATATTGAGGGCTATTCACTAACCAGGTTGCTATGAATAGCCACCAAAAATCGAGGTTATCTTCAAGGTCAGATAGATAATTCTTAAGATAACGAACTATTCCCGTTTATTTGTTAGGCGCCGTCTAGACAACCCAATTGAAGGGATATGTTCGAGTTGACATTTTGATTATTTATGGAGTACCAAGTGAGACTCGGATGTGTTATGTTAAAAGGTTTACATGTGCATCTCAAGAGTTGAGAAAGAGAAGAGTTATGACGTAGTACCCTGATTACAGTGGTGGGAACTATGGTAAACCCCATTCGTTTAAAGTGGACCAATGAGAGAGTTTAGGGATGTACCTTAAAAATTACGAAAGTTCCTGGAGACTGAAGGTTTCCATCGAAAGGACTCTAAGTTTAGACGCTCGCAAGAACGGTGACCTTGGAGAAAAGACGTTAGACGAATAGACGTTTCGTGAGTTTAGAGCTTTTAGCCGAAATTAAGAACTTAACGATCGTTGTAGAATTTAGACGAAGAACTCAGTATCGGCCTTTTTGTACTTGTATATTAGACGATAATTTTATTTATTTCCTTGTAGTGTAAATAAACTTGTAAATACGAAAGCCGTGTTTATTTCGACGTTAGACGTTATCTGTAGGCGGAAATCTGTCATTACACCTAGACAATTGATAAAAAGCCTACTAATATATTTATACATATTAATATATACAGGTTGTCTCAAGTTCGAGTGCCTATTAGACGTTTCTGGAGGACTAGACATATTTGAAATCTGAAAATTGGGATTATGATATTGTTCGAAGTTCTCTACAGAGCTAAAATATTTTCGAAGCCCAAAAACTTCCGTTATACAGGAGTGAAAATAAATTCGACGAAAAATTTTTTTCTGGTATGATTGAGTATTCAATAGTAATATATTTCTGTTAAAACCATTGTATTAAATCGAATAGTTTTCAGAATATCCAAAACTGGAAAAAACTTTTTTAGTCAAATATGTTCAGTCAGTAATATGTTTGGTTTCATTTATTTTTATTTTCCACTTTTTCATCCAGATTTGTAGTTTGTCTCATTATTCTTATTTTAAATATCCTGAGGAACGGGGCCAGCACGCTTCCTTGTGAACTCCAGCTTGAATGGGGCTGGGCTATAATCTGCGTAAACCGCTTTTACTCACAACATCGAAGAGGAAGGATGTGAATTGATGTGGTCATGCATCTTTTGATGTCACTCTTCTGTGTGCATTCTTGCCCGGTTTCAAAAATATCATCACAGGTGTTTCAAATTTTGTGTTGAAAATTGTGATCTCAAATTGGCCATAACTTGTTTTTCAAATTAGAATCATGCATATTTTTTATAAATGTGTTGGGTGCTGTGTTGAAATTGTGATCTGCAAATTAGGTCAAAAATAATGATAGTTTTCTGACATGATTATGCTCCTAAATTCAATAATTTATTCTTCTATGCTCACAGAATATTGTTATGAATCAGATTCAAGAATTTGACTCTACGCACTACATAAATCCAGAAAATCTCAAATAACTCAGAAATTATTGAATTTAGGAGCATAATCATGTGAGAAAACTATCATTATTATTTTTGACCGCAGAATCCAACACAATTATAAAAATAGGGTTCTAATTTGAAAAACAGAAGTTATGGGCAATTTGAGATCACAATTTTCAACAAAACATTTGAAACACCCTGTGATGATATTTTGAAATCCAAAAGATGCGTGACCTTCTCACATCCTTCCTCTTCGATGTTGTAAAAACGGTTTACTTATCAGGATATTTAAAATAAGAATAATGAACATATTACTGACTGAACATATTTCACTTTTTTTTGCAGTTTTTTTTTTGGATATTTTGAAAACTATTCGATTTAATACAATAGTTTTAACAGAAATGTATTCACTATTGAATACTCAATCATACCAGGAATGAAAACTTGAAAAAATTTTTTCGTCGAATTTATTTTCACTCCTTGTATAACCGGAAGTATTTGGGCTTCAAAAATATTTTAGCTCTGTAGAAAACTTCTGAACAATATCATAATCCCAATTTTCAGATTTCAAATATGTCTAGTTCTCCAGAAATGTCTAATAGGCACTCAACTTGAGACACCCTGTATATATATATTCAGGGTGTCCAGTAACTCAACGTCAAGCGGTTACTGGGCGATATGCTATCAGTTCTAGCAAAATAAAAATAAATATAAAATAAAAATAAAACAATTGTACCTAACAATGGATTTGTGACTGTAATCAAGAGCATGGTTATTTAGGATTACGTTAAAAAGAAATCAATGCAAAATCGGAAAATTGTTGACTACTAAAATATACCTATGATTACTTACCAAATGACATAGAACTTTTTTATTTTTGCTAGAAATGGTATAACCTAGCATATCGCCCAGTAACCACTTGACGTTGAGTTACGGACACCCTGTATATATTCTTTTTGAACTTTTGACTTACAAAACAAATGTAACCTGGGGTTGGTGACGGGATACCAAACAATTCGTTATATGACATGAAAACCTAGGAAAAAACCCCAGTAAAAACCCTAGCTCTACGCATGAGTATTGTTAGGTGTACAAAATAAGCTTAAATATATTTGAGGGACTTCTTTCTTCACGAGTGGTCTTCTATTAATAAACACAGAGGCTTCTTCAAGTTGCACATATCGAATCTGAAAATAAAATGGCAAGAGCAGAAAAAACTTGAATACAAAAATACGTAACAAATTTGTTTGAAATTTATAACTCTTTTCAAGAAAGAATCGAAACATCGTGAATAGCCTTAAAACCATCTAGAGCTGGTGCAAGATCGAGAGGCTTGGAGAAGAGGACTGGGTAGATGGCACAAGACTGTGTCTTATTGATATAAACGTTGTATTATATTGTTAAGCCTAGAATTTATACATATAAGAACTCATTGCAACATATGTCCTCTTCCTATGATTCCATTGCAATTTACCTATTGAGAACATTTGTGTAGAGACGAGTGTACATTCCTTTCCCGGGGCCTCCAGCACTAAATGATCCACCTCCGCCCATCATCATATTAAGAACACACATAGCAATAAAATCTTTGTCTTGGTGAGAACATCCTTCCAGTCCTATCATCACATGAGAGAGAACGGGTAAGCCAGCAGAAGCAAACTGTGGTATATCACATTCTTCCTGCAAAAATAGCTACAGTTAGTAAGATAATAATTCGGCATTTCTTCATACATATACAGAGTGAGTCTTCGACCACTGCGTTCATTTTAACCATTGATTCTTGACGTCAAAAAAAAATTTTCTTCCTATAATATTTTTCCAAATTTGGCCCTGCTCAAAAGATATAGGGTGTTGCAATTTCATAAAAAAATTGTAATGTTCAAACGACAATATCAATTGAAATGATCTCTTGTAGAAGGTTTTTGATAACAATCATGCATATTTTGGCATCAATAGATTTATTCCATTTCTTGTGGGTTTCTCATTACTACTGTACAGATTGGTTAAATTTCATGAAAAACAAATATCGCTTGAACTAAAGGTCCGTGATCTCTGCACTTCCTGGAATCATTAGTCTTTTTTGCATATAAAATCATTCTTCATCTTTCCTCCTAAATTGCACCATTCTTGAGATATTTGAAGTTGAAAGGAATTAAATCGATATAATTTTGTCCAAATTTTCTGATTTTCCCAAATCCAACTCTGTGCTGAAATTATTCAATAACAAGATTTGTTCAATGTTGCCATATTTTATGTCTATATTAAATATTTCTTCAAAAGGATGGGGAAATCTCTTCCCTCTATGGTTCCACCACTAAAAACTAATAGATGAAATTAACCACTGAACAATTTTTGTCTTACATTCACCACAAAATCTAAATTGCCATTTGCTGTATTCATTATTAATGATGTCTAGCACCTTGTTTAATATTTAATCCAGAATAATATTCCATAATAAATAAAGAAAAAGTTTTCCATCGCTCTTCGTATATTTTGACCTTTGAAATAGGTGAAGTATTTTCTGTCAGGACCTGTTAAATTGAAGACTTGTCTTTATGAAGAGCTGGTTTTTTATAGCTTCAGGCTTTCAGGGTTCATCAAATTATATCTATTCTAACATAGAATGCTGCAAATTGAGCTCATATGAGTTTTGAAAAACTTCAACCCAGTCTCCTAGATTTGTTTTATACCTTTATTATCTTTATTTCATACACCGATTCAACCTTGTTCACAAACTTAGATAATAGAATTTGACTTAGTTTTAATATTTCTGAATGTTTGTTATGATGCATGGTTAATTAAAATTCAATCAATATTGAAACTGGAAGATATAAGCTCATAAACAAGAAAGATTAGAATAGAATGCAATTTCTGACCATAACCATTTCATACTGAATTGAATAATTTAAAACTATCGATATTATCCTCAAAATCTTTCCACTTTTTTTTTTTGAAGATTCAAATAACTTTTGACAGTTTCAAACAGAATCAAAACAACAAGGAACCACAGAATACTTTTTATTTGGAACTACCCACCACAGAGACGTTATAATATTTTAATGTGATAATAATTTACTCTAATTATTCTGAGGGAAATTATAACTAAAGATCAATAATAGTTACAGATATTATCTTTCATTTAAAAAATTGCAAATATTAATTTTTTCTCTCCTGGGGTTCGTGATAAATTAATATTCTATGGTAAGGTATTAAAATTTGACATAATCTATAAATAACCATTATTCAATATTTATGTTCTTGTTTACGTTATTTACTCTGATTATAAAAATCAGTAATTATAGTCTAAACAGAATAGATTCATATTAATGATTTAACAAAAAAATTTTATCAAAGAACACCTAGTTGATTTTTCAAAATCAAATTTAGGTATTTCTTCAAGAAAGTATAATTGCACACCTAAATCTGGAAATACTTGTAATCTATCCAGGTAAATTGTTATTGGGATTCAGTACAGAAAATACCTGTTCACTGGTCTCTGTCGAGGAGAAGAAACTTCAGAAATATCAGTGTTTGGAAAATCATAGATGATTTTTTCTGGTTTTAGTGAAAAAGCACAGTGACAACCTCTTGCATTGGAAGTTTCATAGAAATGATGGTTATCATGATTTGGAAATTTTAAGAAGAAAATTTCAAATGTATGATGATAACACCCAATAATTCTGAGGTTTTTTGGAATTTCTCACTAGAAAGGCATGGTTTATAATCTTGAAGTAGAAAGAAAATATAGTAGAACAACAAAATTTATGTTTATGGTGTTGAATTTTTTTACCAGAAAATAAGTATTTTGTATCTTCCTTCTGGATATGGACCTCATCGGATGAAACATGAGTGAGTGAATAATTACTTAGAGGGAAAATAATGTTTTTAAACAATTCAGATTCAATAGTGAATGCTGTGGAAGGTATTTTCATTCAAACTAAACTGGACTACAGAGGGTATTTGCCCAATGTGAAAACTAAAAATGCTTATAACTTTTGAACGCAGCTGAATTTGGAAAAACCGTAATGGAAAAAGTGTTTCATTTGATCTAAAGAACCTATGGTTAAAATTAACGCAGTGGTCAAAGACTCACCCTGTATACAGTGATATATAATCACAAAACCGGCAAACAAAGGCGCTTCAATTGACACTATGTATAGTCCTTAAAAAGCTTCTTTCATATCTCTTCATTTGGATGATCTAATTCTATTCAAAATATAATGAGTGCACGCACCATGTTTTCTGACAGCTCACAATAAAATAACCTAGCACGGATCGACTAAACAAAGTTTAATTATTCATAAGAATACTAACTGTTTCCAATCCTCCTGTATATTGCGCTATACTGTCATCTGCGCCGATGATATTCGAGGTTTTGAACAAACCACTCTGCGTCTCCCAAATCGGTTTTTGGTCAACAAAATATTTTTGTACAGCATCACACAACGTTTGATGTTCTACGCCAACGCCAGCAACGACCATTCTCTTAGGTAGGTAATGTTGACTCAGGTAAGTGAAGAGAAGTTCCCTGTTGATTTTCCCAAGGTTCTTTTGGGGACATAATTTGGGTAACCCCAGAGTGTTATTTCGGTAAGCAGCCTGGAAATAAGAATGGCATTAGTTTTCTTCCTGGGTCCATATTCATCACACGCCCTGGAAAGCTACACATCTTGAAAACAGAATTGAAACTTAAAGGTATTTCAAGCGAATAACCAAGAGTAACCGGTTATCTTTGGTCTTTTGTGGTAAATACCTTTTGCATTCAAGCGGCTTGGGTTATAGATACGTGACGTCATGAGTTAACCTCAATTTGATCGAGAATGACAAGAATAATCAAAATCGTAACCCTGCTCGAGAGCAGGGTTACGATTCTGGTTATTAGAGCAAGTAGGGTTAGATGTGTATAAACATGAAAATAGTAAACAATAGCAAGGACTTTGAATTATTTGGAAGTTGAAAACTGATCTTGGTAGAACCAAAAGACTATTGAATATTTCACAGAGATAATTAATAATCCAATTTAATTTATAAAAAGCAACACGAATTCGATTTAACGGAATGGAAGTTCAACTCCAGGTAGGAACTAAGGCTATTTAAGATCAAATTAAAAATAATAGGCTCTTCCTAAATTCACAGGTTCATAAGAAAACTTAAAGAACGTGGGTGAAAAGTTGTATCGTTTAGATTGAAAGAACTCATCAAAAATGGGCCTACAATACCACTGATATCAAATAAGAAGAATGTAGAGTTTTTCAACATAATAAAAAACAGAGCAATTATGAAATACTTGAAAGAAAGAAATACTCAGGATCTAATATAATCATGTGCTTCTGAATAATGTTGCTGAAAATCATGTGGAAATTGTAAATTACAGATCAGTAATACAACTGGTCTGTCAACTGAAGGTGCATTGAAATGAAACTTATAAATCCAATGATTTTCTTGAATTTTAACTTTGAAGGCTGTAGGTATTTGATCACAATTTAAATTTTAGGAAAACTCAAAAATAAAATTGGAAGCAGAAACTGTACATTCAATGGAGAAAAATTTCATTTCTATAAATCACCTAGGTAAAAAAATATTTGGAAACCATTAGAAGCATTGTAGAATGTACAGATTAGGTTTGCTTTTCATTAGAGAAAAACAGAATTCCTTGTGTATTTTGTTAGCTGCAGTAATCAAAAATTTTATCAGCAGCTGCAAACATTGAATGCAGTGAGAAACTTAACCAGTCATCAACGTTGAAGTAACACAGAAAAACCATCTATTCTTATTGAATTTGTTATGAAGATAATATTAAATTCAATTTCAAATTTCAGGATAACTCTATAAGAGAAGAAATATAAGGTTCAAAGAGCAAATGTCATTTGTGTGAAGCAATCTAGATTGATAATGATTTGAAAATTATAAGAAGAACCTGAAAATTATAGCCACAAGAAATCAATAAAAATCCATTGAGGATTCTGTTAATAAAACTATGAAAAGATAAATTTTCAGGTTGCTTCAAATTTATGTTATGTGTGCAATCCTGAGAGTATCTGCAAAGCATCGTATCAATAGTTTGGGTGTTCTGAGAATGCACAATATGGTAGCAATGAGGAGAAATTTAAAGGTAGATCATTAAATTGAAAGAAGAACCAGTAGAAGTGACCAAATAACTCTTTTTTTTTTAAATTGAATAAACTGAAATATACAAATTCAAAATATTGTTTGTTAAAACCATCATGAGATTTGTCATTGTCGTTTCTAAGATTAAGAAGTTATTTCATTGCCTTTTTGTGTTTGTTTCAAATATTCATCAATATAAATAATCTTGAAATAATGGAAAAATAGATTTAATTTCTAACTCTGGAAAATCATTGACTTTAAAATTAAAACATTCCCATTCTGTCTCTTTGACTTAATTTTCTTCCTTTTACTAGCTGTTAATATTGATATTTTTCATTTTAATCATTTCTTGTCATTTTCTTCATTCCTAGTTACTCACAAAATAATTTTTTTATGATCATTTTTTTACATGTATAGATATTATATGAGTCTAATTTGGTATTTTTTCCTTGTTAAATTTATTGTAGTTTCAGTAATTCCATTATAAGGATATATTGGTTAATAAAAAATTGCTTATAAAAATGTCTTTTGTTTATATAAGCTTCGAATGGGCCCTTTTATATGAATCAGATAAATGCTCAGATAACCTATGAGCATAAATAAACGCGAATCAAAAGAATGACAGCACGGATAACCAAACTCGAGCATTCAAGCGATAATTTCTGGTTATTCTTTCAGGATTTCGAAAGAATAACCAAGAAGAACCAGCAATAACCGCTAGATGAACCAAAATAATAACCTGGTTACTCTGGGTTATTCGCTTGAAATACTCTTTAATTTCGTAATATCACTAGTTGAGGTGGGAGGGGACGGTTTGTCGTTATCGAATTCACAGATATATTCAATATCGAACCACATGAAACAGTTATGATAAGTCGGATAAAAATGTATATGATAACAAGAAAAATGTTTTACCATTAGTATACCACTAATAACAAAATATTTGATTCAGCATGAATTAAAAACTATTTTGTATAGAAAAAAATGTTAGTTTTTCTGTTTTCTTCTGAAGACACATAAGAACTAGTTTCAGTATTTATCGCATTTTGTGTTCAATTTAATAATATCTGAAATGACGTTAATTTCAAAATTAGAATTTGATATAAAAACATGTTTTACTACAGGTGCTCTCTTTTCCTCCTTGTCGATATTTTTTTCGAAAATTTTCTTCTGGACTGTTTTAATTATCTTCTTTCAACCAATCTGTCGATTGAGTGTGCGAAGGCAATGTTTATAAGACAAATTACCTCACCCCTTTCCTTTTTGAGGTATTTGAAAATATTAAGAATAATGAAACGATCTTGAAATATTTTTCGTCATCTGAAAAATATGGTACAATTTCTCCATAACCTTCTGGTGGGGCCATCTTTTGACAAACCGCGGAAACTTATTTGTACACCTGATACAAGAGTGAACTCTTGAAATGCATTCTACTTCAAGGTCTGCAGGCGAAGGCGATGACTAATAAAATAGTATTTTCTCAAGTTAGTCCTCTATTCTAGGATTTATTTATGATTAGGAGAAAGAAACCTGGATTTCATATTCTAATTCACTCCAAAAACTATACACAAGGAGTAAATATTTTCAGTCTTTTTTCACCTTTGTACTGTTTATAAATCTTTATTGCTCAATAAAGTTAGATAATTTTATATTATTCATTTATTCAGGATAATTATCTGATTTTATTCAAATTGTATACTTACTCAACCGATCAACTTCGGAAATGAAACAATATTTTGTCTTACCAAATTTTTATGTTTCGAAATATGTTTTCAGTGATTGTCAAAACTTTTTTCTGAAGAAATTGGTTTATTTTGTAAAGGACAATATGATGCATTCAAAGAGCAAATGTCATTTGTGTGAAGCAATCTAGATTGATAATGATTTGAAAATTATAAGAAGAACCTGAAAATTATAGCCACAAGAAATCAATAGAAATCCATTGAGGATTCTGTTAATAAAACTATGAAAAGATAAATTTTCAGGTTGCTTCAAATTTATGTTATGTGTGCAATCCTGAAAGTATCTGCAAAGCAATCGTATCAATAGTTTGGGTGTTCTGAGAATGCACAATATGGTAGCAATGAAGAGAAATTTAAAGGTAGATCATTAAATTGAAAGAAGAACCAGTAGAAGTGACCAAATAACTCTTTTTTTTTAATTGGAATAAACTGAAATATACAAATTCAAAATATTGTTTGTTAAAACCATCATGAGATTTGTCATTGCCGTTCCTAAGGTTAAGAGATTAAGAAGTTATTTCATTGCCTTTTGTGTTTGTTTCAAATATTCATCAATATAAATAATCTTGAAATAATGGAAAATAGATTTAATTTCTAACTCTGGAAGATCATTGACTTTGAAATTAAAACGTTCCCATTCTGTCTCTTTGACTTAATTTTCTTCCTTTTTACTAGCTGTTAATATTGATATTTTTCATTTTAATCATTTCTTGTCATTTTCTCCATTCCTAGTTACTCATAAAATAATTTTTATGATCATTTTTTACATGTATAGATATTATATGAGTCTAATTTGGTATTTTTTCCTTGTTAAATTTATTGTAGTTTCAGTAATTCCATTATAAGGATATATTGGTTAATAAAAATTGCTTATAAAAATGTCTTTTTGTTTATATAAGTTTCAGAATGGGCCCTTTTTATATGAATCAGATAAATGCTCAGATAACCTATGAGCATAAATAAACGCGAATCAAAAAATGACAGCACGGATAACCAAACTTGAGCATTCAAGCGATAATTTCTGGTTATTCTTTCTGGATTTCGAAAGAATAACCAAGAAGAACCGCTAGATGAACCAAAATAATAACCTGGTTACTCTGGGTTATTCGCTTGAAATACTCTTTAATTTCGTAATATCACTAGTTGAGGTGGGAGGGGGACGGTTTGTCGCTATCGAATTCACAAATATATTCAATATCGAACCACATGAAACAATTATGATAAGTCGGATAAAAATGTAATGATAACAAGAAAATGTTTTACCATTAGTATACCACTAATAACAAAATATTTGATTCAGCATGAATTAAAAACTATTTTGTATAGAAAAAATGTTAGTTCTTCTGTTTTCTTCTGAAGACACATAAGAACTAGTTTCAGTATTTATCGCATTTTTGTGTTCAAATTAATAATATCTGAAATAACGTTAATTTCAAAATTAGAATTTGATATAAAAACATGTTTTACTACAAGTGCTCTCTTTTCCTCCTTGTCGATATTTTTTTCGAAAATTTTCTTCTGGACTGTTTTAATTATCTTCTTTCAACCAATCTGTCGATTGAGTGTGCAAAGGCAATGTTTATAAGACAAATTACCTCACCCCTTTCCTTTTTGAGGTATTTGAAAAAATTAAGAATAACGAAACGATCTTGAAATATTTTTCGTCATCTGAAAAATATGGTACAAGAAGTGAACTCTTGAAATGCATTCTACTTCAAGGTCTGCAGGCGATGGCGATGACTAATAAAATAGTATTTTCTCAAGTTAGTCCTCTATTCTAGGATTTATTTATGATAAGGAGAAAGAAACCTGGATTTCATATTCTGCGATAAATTTTACTAATTCATTCCAAAACTATACACAAGGAGTAAATATTTTCAGTCTTGTTTTACCTTTGTACTGTTTATAAATTTTTATTGCTCAATAAATGAAAAATATAATGGACCCATTTACTCAAAACGATTAAAAAAATCATCTTACTGCATGTATCATATCCATCAGCAAAGTCTCTTGTTCTGGTCTCATATTTAGAGTTTCCAGTTCAAAATGTATAGACTGTCTGGCACCATCTACTTCTTCTTCAGTTATCAGTGGCCTCAGAGTAGCTTCTGCCAATATTTTTATCACCTCGTCTAAACCTGAGGTATAAGCTGACGCTGCATAAATAAAGGTATCTCTGGAAGCTTGACTGTCACATATACCTCCGTGCTTTTCCAAAACATTTAACATCTCATCTTTATCAGGGCAATTAATTGTTGACTGAAAACGAGGACATTCATTATATTATAACCAGAAATTTGAAAAATTATTCCATTTCAATTAAATTATTCATATAGCAATCTATCTCTAGAAGAGACAGTTGGCCCCGAACCGACTCTCACAAAGCAAAATTTCAAAAAACGGCCAAATGAAATAGGTAGATAAGAGTACGCTCATCTCCTTCGAAAAAGTGTTTGCTCATCTATAATATAAAAATGGATCGCAAAATGTGTTGGTAAGCGCATAACTCAACAACGCCTGGACCAATTTGGCCAAATCTTTTTTTAAAATGTTCGTTGAAGTTCAAGGATGGTTTTACGGCGAGAAAATTAAAATTATTAATGTAAAAACCCTAAAAATAGCCCTCTTTTCCCATACAAATGATTTGTATTGAACTTCGGGTTCATAGAATATCCGTATACCTGAGGGAGTATAAAGGGCATATTCGAGGGAGTTGAGGCCTGTTTAGTTCAGTGTAGTTCAAGGTAGGTCAAGAGAGGTAGTATTTATATTATCGAACCCCAAGTTTGTAACAATATCTATCAAAACAATGTGCGTGTGTGCGTTGGAGCACAGAATACATAGTTGAGGAGTTTAATGTCGCGTTCTGAAGCTCGCGTTTTTTTGTATCAGTTTTAGCACGCGAGATAAAATGCGTCAGTTTCCACGTCATTACATCAGTCAAACAAAAATCGCGTTACCAACAG
Source organism: Micraspis discolor (assembly GCA_030674115.1). Taxonomy (NCBI): domain Eukaryota; kingdom Metazoa; phylum Arthropoda; class Insecta; order Coleoptera; family Coccinellidae; genus Micraspis; species Micraspis discolor. The sequence goes on along the minus strand of JARTUT010000006.1, from coordinate 754,790 downwards.
TGTTTTATTATTTTTAATATCCAAATTTTAAATAAATAAAACAATTCGTACGGCTTATACGAATTTGTTTCGTGTATCAGTTGACAAAAGCAAACTCAGTAGATTAGGTAACAGACAACTTTTAAATTTGATATGACTTGAAGTCAAATCCTTTTTAGCCGCACGAAATTGTTTTTATTTATTTAAAATTTGGATATTAAAAATAATAAAACACTGTTGGTAACGCGATTTTTGTTTGACTGATGTAATGACGTGGAAACTGACGCATTTTATCTCGCGTGCTGAAACTAATACAAAAAAAAAAACGCGAGCTTTGGAACGCGACATTAAACTCCTCCAACTATGTATTCTGTGCTCCAACGCACACACACGCACATTGTTTTGATAGATATTGTTACAAACTTGGGGTTCGATAATATAAATACTACCTCTCTTGACCTACCTTGAACTACACTGAACTAAACAGGCCTCAACTCCCTCGAATATGCCCTTTATACTCCCTCGGGTATACGGATATTCTATGAACCTGGAGTTCAATACAAATCATTTGTGTAGGAAAAAGAAAGGGCTATTTTTAGGTTTTTCCAGCAATAATTCTAATTTTTCTCGCCGTAAAACCATCCTTGAACTTCAACGAACATTTTAAAAAGATTTGGCCAAATTTGTCCAGGCGTTGTTGAGTTATGCGCTTACCAACACATTTTGCGATCCATTTTATATTATAGATTTTTATTCACAACGCCCTATCACCAGGGTGACGGTTCTGTTCAGGATAATTTTTTCAAAATCATGAGGCACAAAAACTGCCACATTACAAATCTTTTTGACAGGACGAAGTCTGTCGGGTCAGATAGTATAGTTATATTTTTCAACTATAAAGAAGATGATTTCTGGCAAAACAGATATTTTTGGAGTATCTTCACGAAGTTGATCCTGGGGCGAACGCCATCCGAGACTGAGCTCTTGGTTTCCGTGATATAATAGCTCTTTTTGATGGGGTTTTATGGGCACTCTTGTCTGGATAATCCATTCCTCTTGTTTTTCAGTATATAATAAATATTTTAAATGAACAATATGCTTGCAAACAAAATTAATTAGCAAATAGTTATTGCACAATGAAAATCATTCTCCCTTGAATACTCGAAACTATTGATATCATTATATTTTTAAAAATACATGTTGGAGTGCCTTGTCAGTATTTTATAACGAACAATTAATACTCTTTCCAAATAAAAAAATATGATTTCATTACCAAAAAAAAATAGAAAAAAGAAGCAGTCAGCGTACAATATCTTTCTTCAAATTAGAAGCGGTTATCTCAATTAAACAACAGAAATGTTTAAAAGCACTGACGTGAGGTCAGTTAGCTTGGGCGCTCTTATTAAAATACTTAAGAGTAATCAAACTTCAAAATTACATCTCCGCAATATACACCCTCATAATGATGAGGATCAGTCCGGTTTTGAACAAAGGACTTCAAGACAATCTGCTAAGCCACATAACCGTAGGACTAATCCAGATAGTTGATAACTAAAGAACGTTTTGCTTCATATCCTAGCGAGTGATTATCAAAATTTTGAATGGTCATATCTCTGGAAATATTAAACTGTCGAGAATAGAAATGGTAAATGATAAACAACCCATATGAAATTAATAATTTCTGCGGGTGACATAAATAAATCAAATCATGAATAGTTATCAATAATGTAAAAGAAACATTTTATCTAATCCTGTCTATGTTTTATACAGTTTCATAAGGTTAGATGTCAAGTTTATCTATCACATTTTTGCACAGCTTATAAGATAAAAATACTTACGTTGAATGCTAGTTTTTCTAGAAAATGTGAAATTCCACTGGGATAAAGAACTTCATATCGAGATCCTGAATCTATAACAACTGAAGAAAAATCGCAGTTAAGAGACTGATAAAAACAAATTTTCAATTGTATTTCTATTTTTCAGAGCAACTATTTCATTTTAATGTGGAAAATTAATTCAATTAATTTCAATAAAACGAAATGCGATAATTTCAAGCAAATTAAATTTGAGATATAACGAAATAAAACCATACCAGAAAAACGAAATCAAACAAAGAATTCGAGAATATTTCGAAAATCTACCTCCTTCAACGTATATCTATTCATTTGGCGGAAATTAATTGGGGTTGAAAACGTACAAGCCCGAATGCTAAACTCGAAATCATCAGTCGTTAATCGATTATGCCCACAATAACAGAACTACTATGTGATCACTCTAGTCAGTCGGCAAATGATCTGTTCTCAACGTTGGAATTTATTTTTTTAAATGGTTATTAATGAGTATCAAAATATAGCAGAGTAACAATTTTTTGTGTTATGTTGTCAAAATGATGAAAATTCAGGAGTATTGCTATCCAAGAGTTGGAAAATCCAATGTTTCGAGCTAAGTGAAAATGCGAGTCAAATTCAGATAATAGAGTAAATAAGTGAATTAAATTATTTGAGAACCGGAAAATGCGTTAGCAGAGAAACTAAGAATGAAGAAGTAACCTGAAACTTTCGAACGATACTTTGATTACTCGTAATTATAATTATTAGTCTTACCCACAATGTAAACAAATTTTTATGATAATAACATGGTTTTACTCTTTCAATTTCAAGAAACTAGGTTGGTAAATCAAAAAAAATTTTTGTTTGTTCCTTGTTAAAGTCGCATTAGCTCTTTCACTTCAAAAATTTGAACTAAAACAATCAAAATAACCAATTAAAACAGGATCAGAATTCTGTCCCGTCCCATTCATATCAACAGGAAAATTCTATTTTCGTTAAACCCAATCCTAGTGTTGGAATTTGAAATCTCGATTTGTATCCATATTTAATAATTGTTTTATCGACTAAATTGGATCTTCACAACGAAGGTTACTAGCCTCCCCGTATTTGTGTTGTAAAAAAATTATTCATTATTAAAATCTATTTTCAAAATATTTTGGGAAGTTGGGCTGACAAATAACTACATCCAACTAATGCCAACGTTTCGTAGATATATTTCCACTTCTTCAGGGCGAGATTGCACTTATATTTCACACACAAAAGGTCTAAACATGAGCAAATTGGAACAGAAAATATCCCGACAGTTTTACTAATTTACTGTATATTTTCTGTGCCAATTTGCTCATGTTAAGACCTTTTGTGTTTTGCCATTTATCAACTGAAGAAAAAAAAATTTTTTACTCGTTTATAAATATTTTCATAGACAAATTTATTTTTTCAACATTTAAGAAAAAATTGTTACAAATTCTTAAAAATCTGTTCAGAGAGGAGAAGTAAAAGAGAAATTTCTTGGTTTTGTTGATGTCTCTATGAATTGAACTGCACAGTTCTTGAATGATGTTATTCCGGCATTTATTGAAGATTTAAATTACAGGTCGAAATTAGTAGGCCAAAGTTACGATGGAGCCGCAGTCATGGCAGTTCTTGCACATTCATGATTAGCAAAAAAAAATTTAATTATTTCCACTTGGTGTAATGGTATAACCCGTTTTGAAAGTCACGAGCTGATATAAATTTAAGTCCGAAATAACTAAACGAATTCTAATTTTCAAACAGCGTCTTTATCTCAATATCAACAAAATCGGTTATCGCCACCTTTTTGCAATTTGTCGATCACTACGTGTATGCCAAACACATGTTGAAAATGCTGAAACCAAGACAATAAATGACTACGTAAATTGTAAATACTATTTACAAAGTATATACCAATGGAATCAGTACTGATTAAGCAGTGAATATTAGTGTATGAATTGGTGACTATTTTAAATTCTTAGACTGCACAGAGTGAAGAAATCAAGAACTTGTAATATCGTCAATACAAGAAATTACACAAAACACTAATTGGGAATAATTAGGCATTCAAATTTTATCATATTTGTATGTTTTCATCAAGTCTGCATTTATCGTTATGTGAAATTTCCAAAACTGTATAAAGGGTATCTTACTGAAAGAAGAAGGTACGATAACTATTCAAATGCAAAAACGGGTAAAACTCTTAGCAAGTGAAAATTTACCATTAATTAACCATATCATATATATATGGGTAATAACATATCGTTCATCTATTTACCTCCCACTGTACAAAATTCCCCAAATCTACTTTCTGACGCTACTGTGAGTCCATTTGGAAGCACCGTAACTTGTGTTTTCTGTTGCCCTTCTTTAAGATTTGAATAAACTGCTTTTGGTAAGTTGGGCACTGGTTGATCCATGGGAGGCATATCAGTGACTTTCTTTTTAGATGGTTCATTCACAAAGGCCCAATCTGAATATTTTTGCATTATCATTTGAGATTGCCATAATCTAAAAGGCAAATAATGAATCCATGACAGTATTGAGTCAAGTATGTAACTCACTGATTTTTACATTGACCTATTCCTTTAGTAATTTCACTTAAAGCTCTCAGTGCCATGATAATAAATGAAGAGTGCTCTTATTGAAAAAATACTGTGTCTTATATATAAAACAGGCCTTAAGCGGCTTTTTAAATGGTATATTGAATCACACAGATAGGTCTTCCTTGAAACTTGGAAATGGCATGAATTGAAATTCAATTCATATATATTGAAAATTTTGACAAGAGACAAATGTAAATGATGAGTACTGAAAGAAGGTTAAATTCAGAAACTATAAAACCCGATTGATCCAGAGTAATGAAATTTTGAAATTACTCGCATTGTTCAAACTTTCAAGCTGAGATGATGCCTAAGGTGTAATCTCAGAGGTGTAATAAAAGCCAGCATGAAAAATTTGTAAAAATCAGAAATTCAACACTGCAGTATAAAGTTTGTGTGAACTTAACAACGCGTTTCAGCAACGGTTTATGACGTGGGGACTGTCGAATATGGGCAAGCGCGAAATTGAGCTCCAGCGTTGCCAAACTTCCGAATCATTTCCATCACGTTTTATGCTTAATTTAACAAGGATTATCGCAATTTGCTGTTGGAGTGAACGCTTCACATAAACACTATTGGTGATTTGAACACATATATGAAAAGGAATTTGCACAAATCAGAGTATTGCTGAGATGAATACCTACATAAAGCATATAGTTGACAAATTGACTCTTAATTTTTCATGTTTGGAGAGTAATTTCCGTAATTTCCATATAAGTACTTTTGTATAACTGAATAAAATTTCTAAATACAACTAAATAACTAGGCATTTAAGCATTCGCGATTCACTTGAAGCAGAAAACACCAACCACGGTAGGAAATGCGTTGCTACGATTTGTCACCCTGTATTTTCTATACCATTGCGTGTTCGTTGATAAATTTTTACTGCGTTGAAACTTGAATGGAGAATTATAATTCACCACTGTATTTTCTTGCTATTTGTCACCATTTTCTTTACCATGCGTGTTCGTTGATAAATTTTTACTGGAATATTGAAAATTGAATGGAGAATCGAAAAACCTATATTTCAGAATTTGCACCACCGCAATGGTATAGAAAATACAGGGTGACAAATCGTATTCTATTCTCTATTCCCCCTGCACGGTTTTCAATATTTTTTTACTTTCCCCAATATTCCAGTAAAAATGTTCAACGACGGTGGTACAAAAATTCAAAAAATAATATTCTCTTTCCCCTGTTTTACACATTCTAAAATATAGAATCTTCATATCTGCAATTTCAGTCTGGTTTTTCTCATCAAATGACCAGAAGTGTTCAATCGAAGCATTCAAGCTGGAAAATATTTCTGGGAATTTCGGGGATGTTTGGCAACGCTGGAGCTTAATTTCGCGCTTGCCCTTATTCGACAGTCCCCACGTCATAAACCGTTGCTGGAAACGCGTTGTTAAGTTCACACAAACCAGTATAAATGCATGATCTCGCCCATAGACAAATCTTCTTTGTCTATGAGCTCACCAAACAGAGCATTTCTCTGAATATATGTCATTTGCTTTGAAGTTGACATTTTTTATAAACTTCACTTCAAAACTCAGCTGGAAATCACAGACCAGTTCTGGAAATATTTTTCTCTATATAAACAAGTATAGTTATTTTTTATAAGAATGGCACAAATTTCGGCAGTTCCCCAACCTCATATGCAACAAATTGACCTCACTTCGCTAAATATTCAACAGTTATCCACTTTGAAGTCCCAATTAGATAGTGTAAGTTGAAATTTTAATCATTTTTGGTTAGAACTTTCATAAGTCACATTTTAGGAATTGAACCTTTTCCAAGATTCTTTAGGTTCGTTGAAATTAGCTCAAACAAAATTCCAGACCTCTGGAGAGACTCTTGCACAAATAACTCCAGAAAGTGAAGGCAAAGATATTCTTGTTCCGTTAACTGGATCTGTATCCTTTTCTTTTAAGTTGAATCAGTCCTACCTTCCTTGTCCTGATGACAATTGGTTTTTTCCTTAATAACAATTTTAGATGTATGTCCCTGGTAAATTATTCGACACAAATAATGTATTAATTGACATAGGAACCAGATATTATGTTGAAAAGGTAAGAAACATGTGTAAAGTTTTAACGATTCTTATATGTTGATATTACAGGATTTGGATGCAGCAAAGGATTATTTCAAAAGAAAAACACAATTTGTTACAGAGCAAATGGAAAAAGTCCAAGTTTTAGGTTTCGAGAAGAGCAAAATCCGAGATGCAATTGTTGAAATACTTGAATTAAAATTAATGCAACAGAAGAGTTCATGATGATGCATCAAACATTTTTCAACTCTCAATTCATTTTATACTCATTTGAAAAACGTAACTTAAAATCGATCATGATTTTTAACCTGCTTCCTTTAATGATTTTAGCAATTATATTTCTAATTTAATTCAAATATCTTCGCCTAAATACATTTGTTTCTGTGAAATTGAGTGAATTAAATCAAAATTTGGTTAATTTTATTATTTCTCTTCGCAGTGAGTAGGCAATTAAGTTTTAGTCATATCTAGTTTGAATAAATAGTAATATATAAAGTGGATACCCTGTTGTGCTTCTGGCATAAGTTATTTTCTCTCAATGCAAGAGAACTACTATACAGTGAGGGTGTCTGAAATGTGTCTTTAATTATAAACTGATCTATAGAACAAGTAGTTGACGTAAGACGATTTTCTAATATATAAAACCACATTGGCCCAAATTGGAGACTGTAATATTATTGACAAAAAAAGATTATGAAAATTGAAATATTGGTACACAGAAACTTTAATTGTAAATTGAATAAAATAAATCGAAATTTTTTTTCGGTTGTATGCCTATTTTTAACAAAGTTCTTGTGTCTAACAGTTCTTTTTTCTGCTAGTTGATAACAGTAAATAAACACAAAATTAAAATCTGTTTTTTCTATGTCTAATTGTTAAGTCTGAAAGAAATGGGCTAGTATCCATCACCAATTAATTAAATATCATAGCTGCTAGTCTGACTTGAGTGTCCTTCAAATATATTTCACTACAAGGAAATTTTAGAAAAACTAAGTAATTAACACTTGAGGTTTATTTCACAAAGATCTACTCTCAATTTATTCTCTAGGCAGGAATACCAAGCTCTTCATCGGTCCACTCTTTGGGATCAGGATAAGGAAACTCTCCCTGAAATTATAATTATCAGTAACAATGAATTCAAAAGTGATTGAACAACAAACACTTCAATGGTTGTACCCAGTAAACAACGCTGACCAAGTTGCATACTTTTACTAAATCATAATAGGAGGTTAACGTAGTTTGTAGTATAATCAGTAACTTACGTATAAATGTTCGGGTTCAGTCCATAAATGCCATAAAAACCACCACCATGCCATTCCCATGAAAATCTCAGCTGTGAAAACAATTTTTGGATCAGGGTCGGCGGAAGAGCGGTAATAGCACCTAAAATTTTGATATTACATAATATAAAAAATCTAGTAATGAAATGCTCACGGGTGATGAGAATTTCTGAGTTGTGGTTTGAATGTATTCCTCGAAACGACGTTATTTTGAAATAATTTAGCGGCCCTCAAAGCAGGCAACGCTCTGGAAAGCACCATTTTGCTCAGAAAAAAATATTTTTCTCTATTTTGTGATTGTATTATTTTTGATTAATCATAACCTAACTTATTGATTTGTATCTTGTGTCAAACATCGTTAATCACAGACCGAGTTCTGCAACCAACATAACAAATTGAGTTCTGCGAAGTTATCTACGACTTTTTAGCGATGTTGCTAAGGGCTCTGTTCATTTGAAAATTGCTAAGGCGGAAGTCGAGCCACAGTATAGATACCAACCAGTAGTCGCACTCCGTGGATTTTCTTACACCAAGTCTGACTCGCGCATCTCGCAGGGATTCTAACCTCATATTTTGGACCTTGTTCACTGTTCTCATCAAGAATTCTAAGATGTCTGGAATAATGCCATTATTATTATTTTAGACATCTTAAATAATTCCTTTGTATAACTAATTCGTTTAATATTTAGAAGAATATAATTTTTTGAGATCTATTTTAAATTCAAAGAAGAAGTTGAAGAAAAAAATACAACCTAACCTATAATTCAGTGGAATTTCTTTGAGTCAAAATCTACCATGAACCCACAAAGCTCATTTATTTAATCATTTATTTTCATTCCAGTAAGTATTATGTTTCAATTTTGTGTTATTTTCAAATTAATTCCAAAATTATTAACAATTGTAGCGTATACAACTGCAAAAACAATAGTTTCAATAATCCCAAACTTTCTTTTTTCTCAATACCATTAGACACCGACAAGTGAGTGATACATATAGTATTGTAGAAAATGTTGTTTATTAAAAGCTCCGTTATTTGAGTAGTGCTTCATTCAATTAGTTGAGATATCAGGAACCAATGAAATTTCAGGAGGTTTACGCCCACTGTCGTCATTTCTTTACGATTAGTTGAGATATCAGGAACCAATTGAATTTCAGGAGGTTTACGCTTATTGTTGTCATTTCTTTACGATTGGTTGAGATATCAGGAACCAATGGAATTTTAGGAGGTTTACGCCTACTGTCGTCATTTCTTTACGATTAGTTGAGATATCAGGAACCAATGGGATTTCAGGAGGTTTACGCCTACTGTCGTCATTTCTTTACGATTAGTTGAGATATCAGGAACCAATAAAATTTCAGGAGGTTTACGCTTAATGTCGTCATTTCCCTACGATTAGTTTACGCCTACTGTTTGAATACCACATTTAAAAAGGCGTCAATTATCCACAAATTCAAGCTGGCGCAAAATATCCTGGCGCCGCCTTTGTTCAATCTCCCTTAAGCTTCCAAGAATACAATACCATATATTGTCTTTGGTTTCACTCACGAAAAATCGTACACCGATGTGACCATACATGGACATTCTAAAAGCCCTCGAAGTGGGAGTCATCCCTGTCGCATAAATAGTCGGGACACATCCAAAAAAAGGTATTCCAAGTCAGTAAGATCATTCTTATTCAGTCAAGCATTCCGAGTCAGTCAATCATTCAGATTCAGTCACTCATTCTCATTCATTTACGCCTTCAAATTCAATCACGCATTCCAATACAGTCCACTTTCATTCAATTCATTTCACTGTGCTGATACATAAATTTCCTTTCGTTCTGCAAAATTGTTAAATTATCAAGTATTCCTACGTCGAGTGTCCTCAAACCAACCACTAAGTGTGTATGTAATCAGTTGTGTCAAACAGTGTCAATAAAAAACATATCAAAATCAAGTTATGTGTTTTTTATAATAGAATGAATACACCTACTGTCGTCATTTCTTTACGATTATTTGAGATATCAGGAACCAATGGAATTTTAGGAGGTTTACGCCTACTGTCGTCATTTCTTTTCGATTATTTGAGATATCAGGAACCAATGGGATTTCAGGAGGTTTACGCCTACTGTCTTCATTTCTTTACGATTAATTGAGATATCAGGAACCAATGGAATTTCAGGAGGTTTACTCCTACTGTCGTCATTTCTTTACGATTATTTGAGATATCAGGAACCAATGGAATTTCAGGAGGTTTACGCTTACTGTCGTCATTTCTTTACGATTGGTTGAGATATCAGGAACCAATGGAATTTTAGGAGGTTTACCCTACTGTCGTCATTTCTTTACGATTAATTGAGATATCAGGAACCAATGGAATTTCAGGAGGTTTACTCCTACTGCATGCGTATCCAGAAGAGTGAAATTGTACTGGGGGTAACTGACCCTCCTCAGGAAAGAGTTTTTCACGCTAAATCTTCAAATAGAAACGATCTAAACCTCCCCCCCTTCCCCGCTTTTCACTCAAGATCAGTTCAGGTCCCTCGCTAAAACTTGCCACTAATTCTAGAATTCCATAATCAAATTCCTCTTTTCATGAATCGAATATAGTAAAAAATAGTATCAGTTCAAACTAAATCATCAGAGAATTCATTGAAAAAAATTGTTCGAAACAATTCAATATAAAAAGAAAGTTATGGACTCGAAGATTAATGTTTCAGTGAAATTAAGTATTGAGGATTTTATATTGAACACATTCGATGCTTTCAACCACCAACTACTTATTTTTCCATATAATACCTACTCTTCAACTCAATCTTCGTTTAGAATAATTTTAGTGAGACATTTAACTTACAAACCTAAGGTACCTATGATTTTTAACACATTTCAAAAAGTTTCAGAGGCTGTTCCTGAGTAAACTATTGAGTAAATTTCATCACTACTTACTGTTTCTCTCAAAGTGATATTAAAACCACAATAAAACAATATATCTTTTATTGAATGCGTTCTGTTAATGAGAAAATGTGATTACATTTACGGTTACATTATGAGCGGAGTCATAATTTTTATATGAATATAGACTAAACAATGGTCCATACACTCTAAATATCACTGTGAAAACTTATTACCAGCTTAAATCAAAATATTTAAGTTTTCAGATAACGCAAATAACCTTTTCTAATCAATTTTTAAATTCGCGGTCGATAAGATTAAATGTACATTGTTGCATTAAATTTATCCCTTGAGCTCCCTATATGTTGCGCCCATGTCTGTAAATTGTATTGAACAAATATGCGAACAGATATGAGTTCTTTATCTGTTAAAAAGCAAATTAAAACGTCAGTAAAAACAGGATAATCAAGATAAGAGGCACGTGGAATAATGATGGATTTTATATAAAAACGAATCTCTTTAGGTTCTGTCAGATCTCTGTTATAATATTTGAAAAACTAGCCCCCAAATTCGATTAATTAATTTGCTGTGAATTAATTCAATTAGAGATTCAAGGATATCACAATGTCAGTGTGATATACCGGCTATAGAAGTTGTTGAAAAACTAATTATTATCGTTATCAGTTTAGTGAATAAATCTTATTCATTCCTTCCAGAGAATTCCTCTTTCATACAAGGGGTCTTAGGTTTAAGCTGTTGTATAAGATTTAATAATAGTGCCATGTGTTCACAAATCTTGTCTCATTCTCGAATTGAAGAAAAGATTTATAACAAGGTATTATTCCATATCAATTTTTAAGTCAAGACGCTGAAATTCATCATGTTTCCAGATTTTTATCAACAATAAATTTGTTGATGCAGTCAATGGAAGGACCTTTCGTAGTGTTAACCCTGCTACAGGGGAGAAAATAACTGATGTAGCAGAAGGCGATAAGGTATAATTGCTCATTTTATTGGTAATGAAGATAAACATAACAATTATTTTATCCTAAGGATGATATAGATATTGCAGTTAAAGCAGCACGAAAGGCCTTTTCAAGAAAGTCTGAATGGAGGGATTTGGCTCCTTCTAAAAGAGGAAGACTACTTAACAGAGTAAGTATCAAGAATAATAATCATTAATAATGAATAATAAATATTTCAAATAAAGTTATAAATATGGAATGAAATCGAGTTTAATTTAAACATAAATATGACTGAAAAATTCTTCAATACAGTATGGCTTTATGTCAATAGAATTTTACGTATGGTTCCCATGAATTTCTTCAAACAAACTGGTTTTTAGTTCAACTCGTATTCTAGAATAAAATCTCATCCTTTGCTATACTTGGGATACTTTTCAGGGATGGTTAATGTATGGTAAAGATATTTCGATTCTGTTGTTGTGGTATCATATGGGCCACAGTATTTCTCTTCACAGACATCTTCTTTCTTGTGGACAAAGATGAGGTACTACTGGATGGTATTGTCAAAACTCCATACCCTCGGAACTGTCCTCTGCACATATTTTCTGTAGTTTTTTGAAATTGTTAACAATATAACCTCTACATTTCGACTACACACTGTAGTCCACTCCTTCTTCAGAGATTTTCTGAGCCCTTGATCTATGACAATCAACGATGCTCTCTTGCTGGTGCAAATTCCGCTCCAGACCATGATGGATTGCAGATTTGACCGGTGGACTTTATTTTGCATTAATAATTCTACTCTTCAAATTAAAATAAAATCAAACTCAAATTAAATCACATGTTAGTAAAAGAAAATGTGAATCTGTTAGAATGAAAATTATTTGAATAATTTAAAGTACGTTGGTTTCAGCTCACAGTAAAATTGATTGAGACATTTTCTTGTCACCCTGTACTTATACTTTCATATCATTCTTATTCTTAAAACATTTTTAATCTACTAATCTTAGAACTTCTTAAATTTCTATGTATAATGAATGTATCTCAGTTAGCAGATCTCATTAACATCCACAGTGAAGAATTAGCTACGTTGGAGACGCGAGAAAATGGCAAACCCTATATGTGTTCAAAACTAGAGGATATTCCCGGAGTTGTAGCAGTTTTCAGATATTACGCTGGTCTATGTGATAAATTTTCTGGAAAAACTTTACCTATAGGTAAAAGCTTCATTTAGAATTGTGGTTTGAATATTACTAAGATTTATTTTAGATGGTAATTTTTTCTGCATGACTAGGAAAGAACCAATTGGTGTAGTTGGACAGATAATTCCTTGGAACTATCCCTTGATGATGCTTGCTTGGAAATGGGGTCCAGCATTGGCAGCAGGATGTACGCTTGTGCTTAAGCCTGCAGAACAAACCTCGTTAACAGCTTTGTATGTTGCTTCTCTGTCTGAGGAGGCTGGATTCCCAAACGGAGTTATAAATGTTGTACCTGGTTATGGGGCATTAGCCGGTGCGGCATTAGCTCTTCATCCTGATGTGGACAAAATTGCATTCACTGGATCAACAGAGGTACAATAGTAAATAATTTTAACTGGGGTGGTTTGAATTATTAATGAGACTAGTATATGTCCCGAACATACCACTTTAAATTAGGGATGGGACATCATCATCGATGTTTGATGTATCGATGTCGATGTTTTTACCATCGATGTTAACTGATTTTCAACATCGATGCTGACATCGATGTTGCGGATAGAATATTAAACATCGGTTTCTCGATGTTTTATATATATTTATGGAAATTCAGCTATTGAATCATTTTTCAGTCCACTAGGTTTGTTTTTATACGGTTGATTTATATATTATTCAAAATCATGGATATGACTTGTCAAGAATTGTAGAAGAAAACAGCGTCGTACTCAGAATGAAGTGTACAATGAAAGTATGAGAAAATATACCGATTTTGCCATCAAATATTCAAAAAAGAGTCCATTTTCTGTCTAACTGGAAATATTTGTGACCCTTCTTTGGTACAACCAAAAATATTCCACACTGCAAAAAATGTAATTTCATATCCTCATTGATATACAAACATGAGCATGATTCCATATTTTGTTGTCACCCTGTATAGACAGATGGGTGAAATTAGTCGTCACAGTTCTGGTTGACGTCAGGAGAAAGTTATATTCCGGTTTTACCCCAATTTTGTGTTATGATAATTTTGGAATCGGTCGTTTACTATACAGGGTGTCAATTAATTACTTGTGCAAACGTTAACGGGTTAAACTTTGCGTAATTTTAAAATAAAAAAGTTCATATGAACGACTTGATTTCTGAGATAGAGGGCGTCCAAAAATTAATTTTACTTGATTTTGTGCTTTCCAGTTTACACTAATTTGGTGATAGGGATATGTAATAAGGAGTATTTGGAACCTTTAATATATTTCAGTGTCCAGAGTTCTATCCATTTATTGAATCAATTTTTATTTTATGCTTTTCCAAATTTATGTTATAGTTACCTGTATCTTTTTTCTAATATAAGAATTCATGTGCCGAACACCCTATATATGAGAGTATTGTGTCCTCTACTTTTAGTGCTTTTCCCCATGCACTACTGGAGAATCGAACAATTTTCTCTGTGCATTATATTCAATAGTTGGAATATAGATAATAACAATATGGATAATAATTAGAATATAGACTAGATATCCTTAAAAATTTAATGAATTGCTTGAAAATTCGTATCTTTCAAATATTCTGCTGTATGCATGCTTTTGGAGTAGATTTCTTGCCATCTTGAGCTTTTTAGAGTAAAATGTAAATTGTTAAATTTTTTCAGATCGGAAAAAAAATATTGACCTATTCAGCTCAATCTAATATGAAGAAGGTAACCTTAGAACTGGGAGGAAAAAGTCCCCTTGTAATATTCGATGATGTAGATGGTGAGTGATTGAGCATAATCAATAAATATTATCTGTATAATTAACCTTTGGTTTCTTAGTTGATGAAGCAGCACAAATAGCGCATGACGCACTTTTTTCTAACCATGGTCAAAACTGTTGTGCCGGCTCGAGAACATTTGTTCAAGCCAAAATTTACTACGAATTCGTGAAAAAAGCTGTAGAATTAGCTAAGAAGAGGAAAGTTGGAGACCCTTTCAAGAGCAAAACCCAGCAAGGACCTCAGGTAAGTTATTGAATTATAGAGGGTTATTATATTTTGTAACAGAATCCAATATTAGATAGATAAACGAGCCCTTGAAAAAATCATGGATCTAGTGCAATCTGGCCAGAAAGAAGGAGCCAAATTAGAAACTGGAGGTAGAAGAATTGGCGATGAAGGATATTTTGTAGAACCTACAGTTTTTTCTGAAGTGAAAGATGACATGAGGATTGCTAAGGAAGAGGTGAGTTTCACAAAACGACATTAATTCAAGTCCAGAGTTGAATCGTGGATATTCCACAGAATTGCAGTTTTACCTCGAAATTATTCTCTGATTGAAATACGCACAAAACTTCTACTTGAAATATGGGAATTTGAGTTGATCATTCAACACTATACTACATTGTCCAATGAAATAGCTCAATTTTTGAAAACGGACCAATAGAAACAAACTGTATCTGAAAACACTCAACCTCACACTGTTTTCACTTTTAGAAATTTGTTTTCATCAAATGCCTAATTTTCATAGAAATATTAATACGTCCGGATAGCTTTGGCTGTTGGTGGAAGTAGCGGTCGTCATGGTTACGATAAACAAGCAGTTGTTAGCGATAACTTCAACAGCACATTTGGCAGTTCTGTCAGTTTAGTTTCGTATTTTACCATAAAGTAGATAAAAATGAAACGTTTTGGGAATTGTAATATTACTTCAATTGAGGAAAGTGTGAAGAAAAGTGTGCCGCTTAATACAGTGAAGTCAAGATCCTACATTTTGAAACAATTTGAAGAATTCTGTGCTGCCCGGGAATACCTTGTAAATGAAAAAACAAGTTTTTCAGAGCTCAATAATATTATGCTAGACTGGGCTTTCAATATGAAGAAAAGAGATGGATCAGACTACAAGGAAAGTGTCGTAAAAACCTTGTGGAATAATACTGCCAAACAGCTGCAGGAAAAATTCTATTCCGAACGGGGCGTTAGGTTTCTATCCATTCACAGACGTGGCTTTTAAAACAGCGCAGGATGCACGAAATGCCAAGAGGCGTATTTTGCAAGCGGACCCCGAGAAAAGAAAAATTAGTGACAAGGCGCTGTCTTTGGAGCAACACAAAAAGATGGTCAACTTATGTAAAGAAGATAATCCAGACGGTTTGAACAGAAAATTTTATTTTATTGCTGCATTGGAGCTTGCTTGGCGCGGAGGAGAGGGTTCATTGAGCCTAATTTCGCATTTCCAATTCGAAATTGAAAGCGATGGTAATCCCACAGGCCGAATTGCCTACAATCCGATATTTTCTAAAACAAGACAAGGTGGTCCCCAAAAATGTGCGGAAACGAAATGGCTGACTCCCAATATTGAAGAAGATATTTGCCCGGTGAGGTTATATAAGCTACTTGTATCCAAAAGAACTGCAAACATAACCACTGAAAGACTGTTCCTTACTCCACATAAGAATTGGAAATATGGTTCATGGTTCAAAAACTCCCCAGTCGGTCCCAATACGATAGCTAAATGGACAAAAGAACTCATTGGCATCAACACAAGCAGGTCGAATATAACCAACCACTCGCATCGAGCTACTTCCGTCAGCCAATTAGCCAAAGCAGGGATTGACGAGGAACAGCTGATAAAGATAACAGCTCAAATTCCGTTCTCCTAAAATCTAATTAAAAGTAGGCATGTTTTTGGCAATTGTATATTTTGTTGGTGAAAATATTTATGCAATTTCGGCATATCTGCTATTATTTATTTGCATCTTGAGAAAGGTTACAGATCCACCGAAACGTCACCAAATTAATAGTATTACATTATAAATTCTTCAACATGTTATTTATATCTTAAAATAAAAAAAATCAAATAAACACATAGTAACATAGGCAAGCTCCTTGATAAATAAGACAATAGTTTAACACAAAAAAAAAAAATTCGGTTTTATTGCCGAGCCTCCCTTAGATTGGAATAAATTGTTATATCCCTCTGAAAGACATCCTCATTTGAAGATCTCTTGGGCATTTGTAAATTCTCTTTAGAATGATATTTTTCAAAGTATGATGTAAACATTGTTCTTAATATAAGGTTTTCAAACTTATTCCATTATTTATTTTCAGATATTTGGACCAGTGCAATCGATTCTGAAGTTTGATACCATGGATGAGGTTATTGAAAGGGCCAATAATACAAAGTACGGTCTTGCTGCAGGAGTTCTTACCAATGATATAAACAGGGCGTTCGATTTCGCCCAAGCAGTAAGAGCTGGATCTGTTTGGTATGTTGATCTTATTCCAGTCTGTATTTTGGTTGAAATAAATTTTTTTCTCAGGGTTAATACTTATAATGTAGTGACTCCTCAAGCTCCATTTGGTGGTTATAAGATGTCTGGAATAGGAAGGGAATTGTAAGTGCAATAATTATACATATATTTTTTAATAATAATAATATCTTTTATTTATTGACAACAGTCAAAGGCCGTCGACCAAAGTCGTTCAGCCTTATATTTTTTAAATTTTTTACTTTATAACTTACTAGATACCAACAGTTGATCGCCTGTATGTGGAAAATATAACGAATGCACGTTATGAGATGAGTTCGTTTCTAGTTCTCAATATTAAGTTATATAATTTTATTGTCTTTTCAGGGGACCTGATTCATTGGATGCCTATTTGGAGACTAAAACAATAACTTTAAGTGTGCTTTATAATCATTAGGTTTATATAATTAATTGTTTTTCTATTTCAATCCAAAATATTGTTGTCGAATATATTTTATTAATATACTTAAATGCTATGCAGATTCCATATTTGTTTAAAATAATACATTTACCAAAATGGATTACCAAAATCCATACTGGTATGAAAATATTAATTTTTTGTTGAGATTTTTTTCTTGTTATCGGTAAGTGGAGTTCTTTATACATCAGCAAATATATTCAAAACAAAATGAAAGTTTAATATATTGTAACAACTATAGGGGCTTTATGGGTAACATAGTTGTTAATGTTAAACACCGAAATGTATATAGTTATTTATTTGTAGGAGCTACATGATGAATCGGTGTGTCTTATACAAAATCTAGTTAAGGATTGTCCTCATTCCATAATGTCGCTGCTTTGTTTCCATAATGCCAAGTCAGCAGGTCGAAGTCCCTTCGCCGTGGTCATCACCGCATTGCTACGGGCCAATCTGATGTACAGGCTGTGTCTCGTAACACTCCCCTCTCTTGAAAAAAAAAATCGTCCTCGATTTTTGCTATTCACCCGTTTATGCTGCTGCGATGAACGGCTCCAGGACTCCACCTGTAAACAAACAAACTACAGCAGAAACACGCTCCTACAAAAATTTTTCTGTTAATTCAATAATTCTCTATAATTACTGATGACAAAATAAATGATAATTATACAACTTTTAATCACTCAACTTAACCTATTTACTAAATCTTATATAAGGGCCCTTTTAACTAATTTTATCCTTATTTTACTCTTATCTATTTTCCTACCAATTTAACAACCTTAATCCCCTAATTACTTATAAAACTAAAACTTAACATTTCCTATACCCTACACCACTAAGTAATCTAACCATGAACTATCATTCTTAAAGTAAGTTCATCTACTTTTATTTTTCTGAACTTAGTTTTAGCTCAGTGAAAATTTCTCTCGAGGGGGTTGCTATCGCAAGTACTTGCATTTACCAAAAAGCTTTTACAGGTCAACTGAAAATGTAATTACTATGAAATTACGTTCAGCTCTCTATTATTAAACTATACTCTCGTTTATCTGCGCGCGTCTTTCTTGACCTACTCCCTAACGCTTTCTATAGAAGACCCTATTTCTTCCAAGGGCATTTCCGTACTTTGCTCTACAGTCGAGCGAGGTTTACCCTTCAACTTCTCTACAAGGCATTGCCAAATAATCCATATTAAAAACAATACTATCATAATCAGTATAACTGAACCGCTTAAGGTGCTGATAATTTCGGTTACGTTAAGTGCAGCTACTCTTTGTGGCATTCCAAATGAAATTAAGTAAGGGTTTTTATTATCACATAAAATATTAAAATAATAGCAACTATATTAACTATTCTGAACGTTGTCCATTCGTATGTAAACGATTCCGACGAATAGTGAATCAGCTCCACGTTGTCCTCGTTAATTTTATATTTAGATTGAAATTTATAATCAAAGATTGGAATCGTTGTATTCCATTTAGAGTTTAAACACTCCTGTATATTTGAGAATTTTAATTGTGTGTGTGTGGTTATAGGCTCTATTTTGAAAGATTCTAATTTCGACCAAACAGCAGGTAATACATGTTTTAAATTTACATCTAAGATAGATTCCGCATCGCATGGAAATGCTCGAGATATTATTTCTTTTCTGCCGACCATACAGAACACTCACACGGTATATCTATTTCCCACGCTCCTGGTAAATTCTCTCTCGAATTATGGAAGCATTTGGTTTATTCGGACAACGTAACATTAAATTATGCGGAGGGTGCGTAATTATGAATTTTTCAGGTTCAATTTGATTAACTATTGTACGATTATCTTTGAAGCAAAGCATTTTGCATTTTTGTATTAATTCCGAAACGGATGCTCCTTGAGCTAATTCTTCAAAACAATTCAAGTTACTTATTCCATTATGGGATGCTCTAGGTAGTAAACAAAGGTTTTTGTTACATCGCAAGTAGATAAGAGATTACCTCTAAGAATTTTAATATGAGACTGAAATTTAGCTACAAGAACATTATTTTCCGCAAACTGACATGTATACTCATCCCACGCATATGGTATAAATGTTAACCTAAACAATTTCCATGTTTCTCCTGTTCTTCTCACGGGTAAATTCAACACCACGGATACTTCGTTCTCAGTTATTATACACGACGCCACTTTCAGTTTTAGATATCTGGAGATACTTTTCGCTCCTATTACAAGTTGAAAACCTTGCTTATTAAGTATTTTATCGATGCGAACTAAATCTTGCCTTAACAATGATAATTCAACAACTTCCAGTGGAATTTGATTATCACGACATTGTTTAATTATTTGAGATTTACTGAAAATATAAAGAACTTCTAGATTTTGTAATGCCTGATTAATGAAATTTTGCCAAACATGCTTAATTTCGTCAGGAATGATCTCTAAATTTCTACGAACTTCCACGAGTTTCTTCCACATGACACGTTTAACGTCTTGACTCTCTTCAAGATTTTTTGCAATTGCCGCACTATACTTTTTAACTGCACCTATAATGTTCTCAAGCTCCCATGCTGTTGGTTAGCCGCGATTTTCAAATCACGCATTGATTTACTCAAAGTTTTCTCATTCGCATATAAGGGGTCCATAGAATGTTTCACTAATACGTTACAACACCAATTCAACGCATCTCCCAAAAAGTCCAATGCCCGTCTCTTTCTATATTCTGTGTCTTCGTCTAACTCACTTTCAAACTTTTGTCCTAAATTATGATTCATTTTCTTTATCCAAGATGTGAATGTTTGTTGTAACTCATACGTTACATTGGCTAACTGACACTCAGGTGTAGCCAGGCCCGCCGTAAGCGGGCGTGCAAGGCGTGCAATGCACGCGGGCGGCGTATCCAGGGGGGCGGCAAATCAAGCAATCAACGACCAAAATTCAGAAATTGTCACATCATAATACTAAAAAAATATCCAACCAAAAGAAATATGAAGCGGCGCGCAATTATTTTCTTTTGTATTAAACAATGCCATCTATTGAAATTCAAGAGAACAAAGATGCAACACGTAGCACTTGTTGGTAAGGTGGGCTCGGGCCGGAGGACGGCTGCCGCAAGAAAGTCGACATATTATTTATGGTCGTGCTAGGCTCTATGCTATGAAACGACGACGACGAAATACGGGAATACCCTCAGAGTTTAATTCTCATTCCTCTTTTTATAAACATGCAAAAGCGATGCGAAGTCGAACAGATTAGTGAACAACACGCTTCAATTATTTCGTTTGGTTCTTAATAAGTTCCGTAAGGAGTGGAAATACGTAAAATTAATGATATTCTGACTTGGTTAGTGTGATTATTATTCAGAGAATTATCTATTTCATCCGTCGGCGCCAAAAATCGTATTATGGTAAGTAACTCCGTATATAAGCCTGTGGGTCGATTATTGCAATTATATGAAAGTTTTACTATGGGGTATGGGAAATAAAGTTAAGTAATCTTCCGATACATTCCAGGAACCGCAAAAAAGGAAAAAGCTTTCAGGAGCACAATTTCGACAGCAAAAACGAGAAAAAGATGCACAGAAAAAAAAAAATTAGAGGGCTCTCTAGAGAAATTTTAAGCAAACCAGAAAATAGGAAATGGAATGTCAAGAAAATGTTGGCGTAGCTTCAACAAGCGCAGCCTTAAATTTAGAAGTTATGGAGGTATCTGAAGAGAGAAATATTAGTCCTTTAGAGGCAGACTTCAGTAAAACTAAAACAAGAGAAAGTACTGCTCAAGAACCTGTAAGCAATTTATCGTCGTCAATAAGTAGCTGTTTAGATTGTGGTGATGATCCCGGTTTATGGCCTGCCAGTATGACTAATAATCTTGTTAATATTTTGGTAAGTCGTGGTCCCGTACAGCTGTTTAACTACAATTTTCCTGCTAATGATGACGGAAGAAAATTTGCAAACAGTTATTATTCTAGAAATCTTCCCAATGGAGAAAAAATTAACAGAGAATGGCTTGTTTACTCTACGTCGAAAGATTCAGTCTATTGTTTCTGTTGTAAAATATTCAGTAACACTGTAAGTAGTTTGTCGGCTCCAAGCGGTTTTTCCGACTGGCAACATTTGTCATCCACCTTAAAACGACACGAAACAAGCGTTTCTCACAGTGAAAATTTAAAATGTTGGGTACAACTAAATAATATGTTAAAAAACAAAACTACTGTAAATCAAATGCAACTGAGACTATTGGAATCTGAAAAAAACAATGGTGTGATGTATTGGAAAGGATCATAGCTGTTATAAAATTTTTATCCCATCAATGTCTAGCGTTTAGGGGCTCGTCAAAAACATTATATGAGCATGATAACGGTAATTTTCTCAAAGCAATAGAAATGATAGCAACCTTTGATTCAGTTATGCGAGAACATATTCACAGAATTCAAGCCTCGAAATTGGATTCAACTCGCATGACTCACTATTTAGGAGATCAAATTCAGAATGAAATCATTGATTTACTCGGCACGACCATAAAAATTATATCTTGAACAAAGTCAGAGAATCAAAATATTTCTCCATTATATTAGATTGCACACCAGATGTAAGTCACACAGAACAAATTACAGTTATACTCAGGTATGTCATTTTAAACAGTGAAACTAAAAATGTTACGACATGCGAAAGTTTTATTGGTTTCTGTCCGATCACCAGCTCCACAGGTGAAGGACTATTAAATTTCGTTTTAGATTTATTTTCGCAATTAGACCTGGATATTAAGAACTTACGTGGTCAAGGTTATGACAATGGTTCTAATATGCGTGGAAAACACAACGGATTGCAAAAAAATATTGGAAATTAATAATCGCGCATTTTACGTTCCATGTTCGGCGCATAGTCTCAATTTGGTCGTTAACGATGCGGCAAATATTACGCACGACACCGTAAATTTTTTAATATAATTCAAGAAATTTACGTTTTCTTTCGTCATCTACAAAAAGGTGGTCGATAATTTGCAAATATTTACCAGATTTAAAATTAAAAGCATTAAGTGCCACGCGATGGTCTAGCAGAATCGATGCAGTCAAACCTTTACGGTATCATCTCGAAAAAATATTTGACGCTTTGCTAGAAATATCAGATAACAATTCGTCGGAATGGGATTGTACAACATCTCATAAAGCTCATTCGCTTGCTTTAAACATTCAAAATTATAGATTTATTTGTTCGGTTGTAATTTGGTTCGATATTTTAAATGAAATTAATGCTCTCAGCAAAATGATGCAAAACCCCACAATAAATACTCAAATCTGCATAAATTTGTTAAACAAATTGATTGATCAATTCACCGAATATCGCACGGATGAGCACTTCGAAAGGGTGTTAGAAGAAGCTACCAATGTGGCTCGGGACCTTAATGTTGAAACAGATTTTCCGCCTATAGACACAGTTCGTCCACGAAGGAAACCAACTCAATTTCAATATGAACAGAGTGACGAAGTTTTACTTGACCCCAAAACCAAATACAAAGTAGAGGTATTTTTTAGAATCCTAGATCAAACGTTGACTTCTTTAAAGGATAGATTCGAGGAGTTGGAAACTTTTACCGACGTATTTGGCTTTTTCACCAATAATAACTTATTTAGTTACTCCAAAGATGATTTAATGAAACATTGCAAAGATTTGAATTTGAAGCTAAAAGACAGTTCCAATAGTGACACAGATATTGATGGTATAGATTTGTTTAATGAAATCAATGCTTTAAAGTTGCATTTTACTGAACACCAGTCCAATGATCCACAAACCTTATTGCAATATATTTTTGCAAATGATTTAATGTCAACATTTCCGAATATAGCAATAGCACTAAGAATATTACTTACGCTGCCGGTTTCAGTTGCATCTGGTGAAAGGTCCTTTTCAAAGTTAAAAATTATAAAAACTATTTGAGATCAACAATGCACCAGCAAAGACTAAGTAATTTAGCCATAGTTTCAATTGAACATGAGATATTAGATAGCTTAGACACAAAAAAATTGATAACAGATTTCGCCAACATTAAGGCAAGAAAGGTACAATTACTGTAAATTAAGTAAATAAATAGTTTTTCGTTGTAAAGTATTTCTTATTTTTTCACATCCTTAACCTAGTTTTTTTTTTACCTAGATCGTGTAAGGTAGACATAGTTAAACGGGGGCGGCAAAATGGGAATTGCACACGGGCGTTCGAACCCCTAGCGGCGGGCCTGGGTGTAGCACAATTCTTAACAGTTTCTTGATCTTCGTTCATACGAGTTTGAAAAATGCCAGAAGTTTTTGGAAATTTAGCCGAATAAGTTAATGGTATAGTTGACTCGTACAACTCCACATTAGATAAATAAGACCAATATACACCCGATACGATATTTATTTCATACGCGAAATTTTTATCAATGAGTAATAACAAACACGCCACTAAACTGTACATGTTTTTTGAATGCATCTTAATTGATTTATAAATTGAACCTTACTAACTAACTAAACTTCCAGAATTTATTTGCTGAGTAGTATAATACGCCGTACTTTGACTCGCTTTCATTTCCGTTCATGAAATTTCTTCATTCTGCTGACATGTACAATATCGTTTTTAATTTTTCCGCGTGTGTTAAATTTAATATTATAATTAAGATCATTGGCTTTTTCCACAATCTCATATGGCCCAAACCATCTACATAGTAACTTTTCCGATTTCCCGATTTTTCGTACTGGTGTGTACACCAAAACTTTGTCCCCTACATTATAACTGACATGCCTATGCTTTCGATCGTATTGTATTTTCTGTTTGTTCTGCTCATCCTTTATAACTTTCTGAACATCTTTACGCGATTTTTCAAGTCTAGCTAAAAGTTCTTCCGCTGTCTCGTCAATTTCGTTTATTTGAATACCTAAAGCCGCATCTACTGGCAATATTGCTTCTCTGCCATACACTAACGAAAATGGGCTCCTCTTAGTTGTTTCCTGATTGGAAGTGTTATAAGCAAATGTTATGAGAGGCACATAAGTGTCCCAATCTTTTTGATCGGTTGCTACGTACATTGAAAGCATAGTAGCCAGAGTTCCATTAAAATGTTCTACTAAACCATTAGTTTGAGGATGGTACGCCGTCGTCGTAGTCGGATGGCATCCCATGCCATTCAGTAATGATTGTACCAATTTCGACTTAAAACACTTTCCCCGGTCGCTAAGGATTGTTTTAGGACAACCATGGCGACAGATTATGTTTTCCAGCAAGAAGTTTGCAACTTGTTCTGCTGTTCCAACAGGAATGGCTTTTGCTTCCGCCCATTTGGTTGCGTAACAAATGGCTGCGACTATATATGTATTCCCCGACTGACTTTTAGAAAATGGCCCCAATAGATCAATACCGATTTTATCAAATGGTTCTCCGACCGTAATTGGTTGTAAAAGTCCAGGAACAGCTTGTGGTACTCTTTTTCTTTGTTGGCAATGTAAACAACTCTTGATATACTTTTCAACATCCTTATGCATTGAAGTCCAAAAATACCGAATTTTAATTTTTCCTAACGTTTTTGCCAAACCTAAGTGACCTCCCGATAATGGATCATCATGACAACACAAAAGCACATCTCGAATTGAATTTTTGGTAAGACTAATAATTTGGAATGGGAATTCGGGCTATAGTTTTTCTTATATAGTACCCCGTTTTCTATTACATAACTTCGTGTTTTCTTAACAATTTTGGGGTCAAAATTTTGCGGAGCTTTAATCGCTTCTATTATTTCTCTAAGATCTATATCTGCCTTCTGTTCTCTTTCGATATTGTCCAAACTTACTAGAAAAACAGGAATTTCCGTAACTTCTTCACTCTGACTATCTGTATCCAACAAAGGATTTCTGGACAAGGAATCTGGAACTATGTGTAATTTACCCGCTTGATGTGCAATATCGAAATCGAAATCTTGGAGTCTTATAGCCCACCTCGCTAATCTCCCAGAACTGTCCTTATTTTTCTGAAGCCATAAGAGAGCTTGATGATCTGTAATAACTTTAAACTTTTTTCCCCAAATGTAATGACGAAATTGTGTGACCCCGTATAAAATGGCTAAACATTCTTTCTCAGTAGTTGTGTACTTGAGTTCTGGAGATGATAATCTCCTTGATGCGTATGCTATAGGATGTTTTCCCGACTCAAATTCTTGTACTATTACGGCAGAAATACCAAAATTACTTGCGTCTGTCAAAATTTCAATTGGAAGATTATCTTGGAAGTGTCTTAATACCGGCGCACTTGCTAATAATGATTTTAGTTTTTCGAAACTTGCCTGATGCTCTGGCGTCCAGGCAAATTTAACATCCTTTTTTGTCAGTAAAGTTAATGGTCTACTTATTTCGGCAAAGTTAGGGATGAATTTTCTGTAGTAGTTTGCTAGTCCTATAAATGACTGTACCTCACGTAATTTTGTTGGTTTCGGAAATTCAGACACTGCTAAAATTTTTTGAGGGTTTGGGGAAATGCCTTCCCTACTAACTACATGACCCAAGATGTCGATTTTAGAATAAGCGAAATGACATTTACTAGGTTTCAGCTTTAGTCTATATTTCCGGAAACGTTCAAAAACTAATCTCAGATTATTTAAATGGTCATCAAAAGAATTACCCTTTATTATAACGTCATCAAGGTACACTAAGCAAACTATCCATTTCAACCCTGCTAAAACTTCGTCCATTGTTTTTTGGAAAGCTGCTGGACTTAACGCTAAGCCAAATGGTAATTTATTAAATTCATATAACCCTTGTATAGTCGTAAAAGCCGTCTTATGTTTGTCATGTTCCGCAAGGTTTATCTGCCAATACCCCGATAACAGATCCAAGGTTGTAAAAAATTTTGATCCTTCTAATGCATCTAAAATATCCGCAATTAACGGGAGTGGGTAAGATGGAACCTCTATTAACTTATTTAACTTTCTATAATCGACACAAAATCGCCACTCTCCTGATTTCTTTTTACAAGAACTACAGGACTTGCCCACGCACTGAATGATTTCCTAATAATTTTTGCTTTCAACATTTCATCAATTTGATTTGAAATAATTTCCCGTTCTTTGCTGGACACCCTGTATGGGGCCTGATGTATGGGTACCGCATCTTTCGTATTAATGCACTGTGCGGCCACTTTACTATCTCCTAACTCTAAATTACTTTTTGCAAAAATATCAGAATACTCCAGTAACAGCTCATTTAAATTATTTCTATGATGTTCAGTTAATTCATCGCAAACATTAAAATGAATTGAATTGTTTTCATTGTTATATGAAATTTGATCCATTTCGGCGGGCTCACTGCCGACCGCTAGTACGTCGTGTTCTTTAATGAACTCTCCTAAACAGCTGTTCGCGTAAACGACCTTTGAATAGTTAGATAGATTCTCAATGTAGGCACTTCCCTGTTTTAAATCAATGAATACTAGGCTAATACTTTTACTACGGAAGAAATTATAATTTTGTTTAAAATGCATATGTTTTTCTTCAATGTACTTAGAAATCTCAACGTTAATTTTTCTGGTACTTTTGGCGTGAAGGGTTACTTCTTCTATCGTACGAAGTTGTAAATCGAATTCATCTATATTTCTATCTTCATTGACTAATTTATTAGCGAACTCTACAGTGTGAGCCTTGTTATTAATACCTAATGTCACATGTCTAGTCATAAAGTTTATTTCCACCTTAAATTTGTTATTGAAGTCGTTGCCTAAAATAAATCTATTTTTGATCTCCCTAACTACAATTACAGTATGTTGGACTTTCACCTCATTCAAATAAAATGTCAAACTTGTTTCTCCCAAAATCCACAACAATTTATTATTTACACCTGAAATTCTAGTATAGCGTGTTTTACTTACTTTATGATTACCAACTAAATCTTCACTTACTATACTAATGGCTGCACCTGTATCCACAATAACATCAACAGATTTACCATCTATTTGACCCTTTATGATAACTGGCTCAAAAAAATCTTCCACGGAATATACATTATTTACTTTTTCTATTTTTGTATTTAATCTTTTGAACAATTAACTTTTTATGGCCTACCCTATGACAAAAATAGCAACTTAGATTTCTAAAATGTTGTTGTGTATAGAATCTTTTGAACAGAACTTCAGGCTTGGATTTTAGTTTTTTGAACTTCTACAATTTCTAGCATAATGGCCAACTCGACCGCATTTGAAACAGGTAACTCGCCCATCAGGAGTTCTAGGTTCCTGTTTCACCTCAAATTTCGGCTTTTGATAGGAAGCATTCCCTTTACATCATTGTATCTAAATCTAAAATTTTTAAAATTTGACCCACCTGAACTCCTCTCCATGTCCTGTAACTTTTTAGTGAGATGTTCCACTTTCAGCTGCAGGTCTGCATAGGACTCGTCCTTTTGTGAAGAAGTACTCGGCTGCGGGCCTCCCAATAGCATTTCCGTCACTTCAATCCTCTCCAAATTCTTCCTTAACTTATCCATTGTTTCATTTTCAAATAGGTTCACTTTTTCCAGTATTCTAGGCTGCAGTCCCCGTATAACAAAACCAATTTTTTCATGATCTTCCATAATAGGGTTGACTTCGGCACATAGATTCAAAATTTCGTGATAATATTCCCATACATCTTCTCGTGGTCGTTGCTTCCTATTCAGTAGTTTCACATATTTTTGTTGTTTTCGAACTTCATTTTTGAAAGCATCATTCAGTAGGTCTGCGATTTCTTCATACGTGTCGACATCGTTTTCAATGGTTTCAAAGAATTTTAATGCATTACCTTCTAAATAACAGGGTAGTTGAAGGAGTTTTGTCGCCTCTGACCACCGGTTAGCTCTTGATGCACGATCAAACGTTTTTATAAAATCTTTGACGTCTTCATCGGCCGTTCCAGAAAAACTTTTCGGTACTATGTAAGGAAGCGATTCCTATTGTTTGCTGCCGCTTCTTGAGCCATTTTGTTTCTTCGTGCTTGTAATCTGGTTTGCATTTACATCGTTTAAACACTTTTTTATTTTTGTAACTTTTAGACACTGTGTAACACTGTTTTTGAAGAAACTAGTCGATCTTCGGCGCCTCCACCATTGTAACAACTATAGGGGCTTTATGGGTAACATAGTTGTTAATGTTAAACACCGAAATGTATATAGTTATTTATTTGTAGGAGCTACATGATGAATCGGTGTGTCTTATACAAAATCTAGTTAAGGATTGTCCTCATTCCATAATGTCGCTGCTTTGTTTCCATAATGCCAAGTCAGCAGGTCGAAGTCCCTTCGCCGTGGTCATCACCGCATTGCTACGGGCCAATCTGATGTACAGGCTGTGTCTCGTAACAATATATATTCTGCTGTTGTCTAATGCTATATAGTTACTTCCTTAAATGTTGCCTGAAGTGGGATATATCGAAGTTTTCGAATTGTTATGTTGAAATATTGAACTGTCAAAGTAGACGACTCTTTAATACTCCCCTGTTAATTTCTCTTCATTTTAAAACGAATGAATTCTTTTGCAACAAAGTATTCGCTGAAATACTGAATAATTTCCACAAACGTAGAGCCCAGAAAACCTAACAAGTATAGGTCTAAGGAGACAATAGCGGGGTAATTACAGAGCTTTATTGATAAAATTGTTGGGATTGCACGCCACACAAAAAATCTTTTGATGGATCTGCGGAGCAGGTATGGTAGTTAGGCAAACCTTTTGAAGCCGGTATTCAATTGTTTCCTTATAATTTGAGAAATCGTCTCTGATGAACCCAAAAAATATTGACCAAGAGATTCGCTACCGAAACTATTTCTATGGGAATGGACTTTTTTCACCGAGTTCAACCCTTTAATGCGTAAAAAATGAGATGATGCCAGTCTAACAAGGCTAAGTAGAATCAAATGACAGTTATAGGGTTCTAGAGGTGTGAGATGCGTGACTGCCGTTAATTTTTTTTAAATGTACTTGATGGGGATCAGGTTTTCAGTTTTTTCTTGGTCTTCAGTTCGTTCATTCATGAGATTAATTTTTGAATCAACGAATGAATCTTGCAGACAATTCTGATAATTTTGATAGTCTTTTAATCCCCAGAAATGAATTCGTTTCCGATATAGTTATATTTATTATTATTTGGTTTATTGTGGCACATCTAGATTTAAACTCTCAGGCTTATTTTGTTTGGACGTAATCGTGCTCACAGACAGGAAAAAATCTATGTTAATAATGGATTCTACATCTGTGAGTTCAAAGAAAATTATTTATAAATACCTCTTTTAAACTAGTACTTATACAGGTAATGGAGCGAATTTATAAGGACTCTGTTGAGGTAAACAAGAGCGCATAAAACTCCAATTTAGTATGTTATGTACGTTTCATTAAATGAAAATCAGCAGGTGATATTAATGATGTGACGGCACTACGATACGGTAGGTTTCCAATTGGTTCCCATTATTGGCGCCGAAAATGTTGACCAATGCAACTCGCCGCATCATCGTGCTATTTCTTCAATAGAAATGAAGTTGAAATGTATGTTTATTTGCAAACTACTGGTTCGTTTAGAAAGATTGTATTTGAATTTATAATTATAATTTTTTTTGCAACATCAGACTGTTACACCTTGGTGAGGATATTAAGAGGAGGTTATATTACGTGACTTAGCATTTCGGGTGTTATCAAACGACATTCTTTTACTATGCGCTGATGTAATTCATCCAAGTTTGTAGGCTCCGTCACATAAATTTCAACATCCAACAAGGTCTGCTCGACCCCTTTTCCCTATTCAAAAATGAGAGCTATTAGGGGTTGTGGCAAGAGGGGAGGTAATATAAAAGTCATTTAAACATCTTGATTTCTCCTCCTTTCAACAGAATTTGACCCGTCTGAAGGTTTCTTCATTATTCCATTCCGATGCTCGAAATTCGGAATTATAAACACTTATTATTCGATGATTAAGATCTTCTCAAACCTTCATGTGGAAGATTCATAGAATTATACCTCTGAGTTTGAATTTTTTGCAGTTGTTCTCCATTGCATACTAGTAATCGTAAATGTCTCCTATAAGATGGGTGCATTCACTTCGTGTTCAACTAAAGCCAAATTATTCAGTTCTCATAGCAAACTGCCTGAAGGTAAATATTTGTGGATTCTGAAAATAAGTATAATTCAACCCTAGGTTCCCAATTCACATGAGAGTTCCGGCCAGTTAAATCTTCATCCTTATAGCTTCGGGTGAGAACTTAAACAACATTTGAAAATTATACTCAATTTTCATTCTTTTTGGCCGGACATCGCAGTAATTCATTCAAACAGAAAGTAAACTTACGATAAAGTGAAATTGTATGAGATGTGAGCTCAAGATAATTAGGGAGTTTCTAAAAGTACAAATTACATTTTGGTTAGAGAGGTTCTATGAATTTTATCAATACTTGAAATACGAATACTTAAAACATCATTTAAAATTTTCAACAATACTTGTTTTGTCAAATATTGGATTTTATGGAAAAAGCAAATTCCAATGTCAAACATATTATATCGAATACTATTAACTATTAATTTTTTTCCGATTAACTGAAAATATAAAAATATTTTTGAATTATACTTCGCTTTTGTTTATTCTAGTTCAAGATTTCTTTTTATTTTGAGTTTTCTCATAGGAGTTCCACATCAAAGATACTTTGAGAAATCCAGCCATCGTTGAACCCGAATTTTGAAAATAATGGTCTAACCCATGGTGGTATCCGAAGTGATACAGGTGGACAACTATGGGTCCACGAGAGGCTCGATGGGGTCTTCGTGAGACGCAATAAAAATAGGGGTCCACAATTGTAAGCGAGGTTGCATGAAAATCAATTTGGTGTCGATAGTGAAGAATTAAAATCTCCACTTGACTTCTTTTATCATTATAGATAATATTTCAAGAAGCCCAGCGACTGATTCTTGTAAAAACAAGCATATTCCCTCCATATTCAGTAAAAACTGCCCGCAACGCATGTAATTCATAAAAAATATAATAAAATACCATTGATTATTCTCATCATCCTCAACAATCTCCCCAACAGTAATGAGCAAATTTTTTATTTTCTTGAGTATTTTGTTCTTCATTATTGTTATTCCTAGAGCGTACTGATACCAGGGGGTGGGAACTCGCCTACTACAAAGGTGGTCACGTTTTTCTTCGACGAGCGGTAGAGACATCTGTTGTCGTCTCAAAAGCTCGGATCGGTAAACTAGGACTTCTCAGTAGTGATCGGTAAAAACGGATTTTATTGGACCTCACTCTTGGTGGACTTTATCTGTGATGAAGTGTAAGAAACTATTTTATGATGAGCATGAACTAGTTGAATAAAATGGTTTATTCTTGCTGTTTTCCCAATTGCTACAGTGATAGTAATGTCAAAAGGTATGTGTTGCATTCATATAAGTAGTTGTTTTGGATTAACTTATAACTCACTAAAAATGTACTGTGAATTAATATTTTCTGTAGCAATTTCATATTCGTGTAGTAATTTCTGATTAGTAAAAATTTGGGACTGTTTCTAACACTGTTTTCTTTCTAGGTTTTTCATTACACAAGTTGAGGGTGTTAGAAATGTTTGGTTGGAAAGAATCAGAAATCCATGTCTTCATTCATCCAAAAGTGTTATTTGCATAAAGCATTTTCATATGGATTGTATAGACCCTCATGGGAAGCTGAAAAGATTTGCTCTACCAACACTTCATTTGCCAAGTAATTCATTCTACTCCCTATGATTATCATTTTTGTAATTTCAATAATCTTTCAGATTATGTAAGCATATTTTGTCTACCCTCCAGAACTCCTGAAGAAACTTTGAGGCAACAAAGTAATTATATATAAGTGAACTGCTCATGATCATTGATTATAGTTTTGGGTATTCCACTTATAGTAGGTTTCATAAAAGTCGTCTATCAGAAGATTCCTAGAATACTTCAACGGATAAGTGAGATTTACCGTTGAAACGCCAAATTCAAGGAATTTCAGTTAATAAGTTTATTGATTTTGCCATGATATTATTTCTGTACTTTTATGACAGAACTATTTATAAAATTTTATCGGGAAAAAAAAACAATAAGATCTTATGATCCAATAATGAAGATGGCATCCGAAAAAGTATCTAAAAGAAAATAAACTTTTAGAAATTGTTTCTGTCATAAAAGTATAAATCTAATGCATTTCATGCTTAAATTGATGTATCTGTCACAAATATTCTAATTTATTTTTTCAATGTATTTTCATAACTTGATGAGTAATTGTTGCATAATTATTGTTGGTTCGTTTATTCTTTCCCTCGATATTGAAATTTTTGTAAATTGATTATTTACTGCATTATATAATTCTAAAGTTTATTTTTTGTTTATTTCCTTTCATCCTCTAAAGATCAGTATGTTCTTTGATTTGAAAGGCAGATATATTTGAAATTACCATAATTCTTTTAATCTGCTGCAAATTGTCACAATTTTCTGATCAAATGATATTTTTTTATTGAATTTGTGACAATCTACAGCAGATTAAGAGAATTATGGTCATTTCAAATGTATTTGTTTTCAAATCCAATAAAAATATGGGATTCAACCTGCGCTTGCGTGGAATCCTATGATAACTCTTATAAAATGCACTAGAGGGCGCCACGAGACGGAACGTTGTGCGAATGGAATCTGTAATCAACTCTAAGATGACGAAAGATGGCGCTGTAAGTTGAGCTCTAAGCCGGGACCAAAATTCATGCCAGAGTTGCCTATCTATAGGTAGTCTATGACTGATACTGTATGAATGTGTCACACAGTATATCCGTTATGAATCCCCTTTCTTGACAAAGGTTCATTATACGCCAAAACATATGTCGATTAACGATAATGAAAAATGAATTCCTCATGATCCACTGCGTTCTGAACTCAAGACAGTTACTTCTGAATCATACAGGGTGTAACTAAATAAGTGTAATATTAATTAACAAAAATTGAATAAAAACACTTGACTGTACGTTTCACAAACTTCACGTGAGCTTTTATGTATACAGGATATTGTATTTAGACTGCATCTTTAGGATGAGAATCCTTCCATGAGTTTAAGATGAGAGATTTGTATAAATATATTGAATCCTAAAAACGATTTTTCCATATTTGCCTATTCAAGACGTAAGTTTTGTGATGGAAACTCTGATACTTCAGCCGAAGTATACTTTTGATATTAAAATAGTCGAAGTGGTAAACACACCACAAAAATTTAGATGTGCAATAGTCTAAACCTATTCTCTGGGGAAGACTGTTCTGATTTAACTTGACTTTCCAAGAACTCAAAACCAACCATTTACAACCTGATTAAGAACGGAGTAGAAAATCGGTCTCTTTTCTACAAATCTACTACAAACCTTCTAGAAAGGGAGAATGACATCGTGAATCCAAACAAAAAAAGAAATGATATAGAATTTACTATCCCTAGTTGGCGCCATTTACAGTTACTGATCGTAAAATAATCAGATAATTCTATAGAAAAACTTCGACATACGAGAAACGGTAAGTAAAGGGTGTCGGAAGAGGTATCGGCAGATATCTTTCGGTATTTTCAGCAAAAAATGTGGGTCATTTTGTCGAAGTGTTAATGACAGATTGATGATGTACTAAGAGTTTGACCGAAACCATTAGCACTGATTATAATCTAATGATAACATTTAAGTTTGGGCATGGCGCTAAACGATCGGATTTGTTCGTAGTTTTTGGGTTGTACTTTCCCAAAGTACTTTTTCTCCCTCTCAAATGAACCCTATACTTATTTATGCCCTTCATTTCGGTAATTTTTCTTGCCGGTTTCAAGATAATGTAAGTGCCAATTTCATACGTGGTCTCAGAATCGGGGTCTTTAAACTTTTCAATCCTGTTGTTGGGTGCGTTATGAAAACATTTTTGAAATAAACAAGTATGCTTTCGAACTTTTGGCATACAATTATTTATTTAATTGAACAAGTCTATTCTTGAAAGTGTAAAAACCAAAAATATTCAAAACAATTATAGTCTGTTTTCTAAAAACACTGTTTTCTAATTTTCTGTATGTATTTGTTGAGCGAGATAAATCTTTTATATGAGGGACAAATGACATATGACTATCAGAAAGAACTCCAAATTCTTTAATAATGTTCAACCACGTCAACCTGACATCTCCCAAAGAATAATCTAACAAAAGGGGTTCCAGCTTTCTTGCGGAAGAAACGACACTACATTTGAACATTTGATGTGATATCTATGTCATGGTTCCCAGCTAGGTTTCGTAATGTAGCAACATTGAATTGTTTGAATGTATTCATTTTTGTTTACCAAATTGCTAATTTAGTATTCGCTTTCATTGAATATAAGGAAAAAGTTTATTTTGTTCTCACAGGTGATACAAAATCTTTGTTGAAGTCATGAACTTCAACACCAATAATTATTTTCGTTTTTAGTTTGAAAGTTCGACGGTTACGTTAAATCATAATAAAATTTGGGTTTTAAATATCTTTTTCAATTATAATTTTCTAAATTAACTTACTCGGTAGGTTTGGAAATTAAAATAAGCTTAAAATCAAGCTTGTCAAAACACGTCTTTCCTCTTTGAAAGTCAAATGCTGAAATTATAGATGTTTATTATTTTATTAAACGTTGTTAAGTTTGACAATTACTTTTAAAATGAAAGTTCTTCAAAATCGCAGTTTCCATCTTATATTTTCAAGCACGTTATATAAAATATAAATTGTTATAGAATTATTCAAATGCTCACTTTCTAACCAACTCTTGAACTTTTTTTAACTCGCCCTAACAGTTCTACTTTCACTTAAGGTAATTTTATTCAAATAACAAAATTTGAAATTTTTAACTATTGCAAATTCACAAATTATTTTATTCACAAAAATTCACTTCACCCTTTTAAATTGAAAGCCTACATAAAACAACTAAAATAAAGTGTTTTTCCTCTTCTAGCAATGTTACCATATGATTTAAAAGTCACATATTATAATTTGAATACAAATAAAGTTAATCAAATTTACAAATGTTTTTAATGAGTTATATGACGGTAATGGTGACTTGGAGTGCAAGAAGAAGAAGTTAAAGCCCATATCGGTAAATATTTGTTGAGCGGTGGCGCCATCTACAGCGAAAACATGCCAAACACCCTCAATTTTTAAGTTTTTTGTGTTTTTTAGAGAAATTATAGATGTTTGGCACTTGTTATTATTTTTCTGCATCAGTTTAGATGCCTACCGTTAATTAAAAAAAAAATTGATGCAAATCGGTTGATTGGTTTAGGCGCTAGACCTAACTATGCATCATATTATTATGATAGATTTCCAAATAAATATCCATCTGGACCGAGAAGAGGGAATTAAAGGATTAATTTCCGAAATTTGTACTTCATGATTTATATTGCTGAAACAATTATCCCTTATCGGAACTAGCCCTCGTCTTAAATTCTTGGGTAGTTTCAAGTCGATTACCAATAACCCAATCTTCATGGGTTCTCCTCATCGGAAGCACCATATGTTGACTCTTTTGTGGAGATTTTAATCGGGTGTGCGCTTCTACATTATACCTCGTTAAACAAAATTCACCACAAAATTAGGGGAAGCAAAAAACCGTATTGAACATCTACAAATTTTTCCTCAGATGTGATGATTTCGTCGAAACCTCAGATATTGCATGACTATGCGCTTTTTAACGATGTTGCAGGTTCTATGGGTCCAATCTCCTCCTCTTTGCTTCTACTTTGAAAAAGAGATGATTGTTATCTTTACACAGTAGAGGAAATCTACCGACACTGGATGACTCCTGGTTTCCGCAGATTTCTTACAGGTTCAAAAAGGCGATAAATATTACCCACAGATTTTATTTATTTGACTAATTATTTTTAAGTTCATCCGAGAATTATTGACATTAAGTGCCGCTGTGAAAAAATAAAATTCAATTATTTTCAAGTCACGGAATTGACATTGGTGAGATTTAGAAATAGATTGATGACAAGATATTGTTGATGATGGAGCTCGTTTTGAATGATTTTTTGGGCTATTACCATCATATATTGTGGATGTAATGATTTCCGACGTTTCGATAGACATCTTCTATCTTTATCAAGGAGAAAAGTAAGAAACCTTTTGAAAATTATCAATTTTCAAAAAGTCAATTGACAGAAGTCATGAAAGAAAAATGAACGATGTTATATACTCATCTGCGATATGATGATCTTTTTAAGTTGGATCGAACTATCGGCGTCCAAACTTCTGGCAGATCTATAGATGGAGCACTTATGGAATTAGGTGTTATTTTCATAAATGCTGCTTCTTTGATTTTTCTTCTTGCAAGTTTTTCTTCTTTGGATATTATTGATGCTTCATCCCACTTTATACGATGATTCTCATCTACAGCATGTTGGACCAACCTGGATTTGTCGCTGTCTAGTACTCGTAGAAGCTTCTGATGTTCTTTTATTCGTACATTCAGAGGGCGTTTAGTTTCTCCGATGTAAGATCTTCCGCACTCGCAAGGTAATTTATATATGCAGTTTTTTGACCTTTGTGTCTCATTATTAGGCTTAACTTTTGTAAGTTTAGCTCTGATAGTGTCTTGAGTTTTGAATGCAGTCGTTATGTTGTATCTATTTCCAATTCTTCTCATTTTCTCAGACAAACCTTTTTCATAAGGAATTACGGTTTTAATGGTCTGATTTATATCTGTTGGTTCAGGTTGACTTTCTCTTGTTCGTCTAGCTTTTTCTAATATCTTTTTGGGGTAGCCATTGCTTCTAAGCGTTTTCGAGATGTTATTTATTTCTTCATTTTTGGTCTTCTTCAGTGCAACAAATATTTATTGCTCTATCAAATAAACATTTTGCTACTCCCAATTTAGTGTTTAGTTGGTGGTTTGAATCAAAATGTAGATATTGTCCTGTGTTGGCTTTTTATACACAGTGGTTCTTGGGATTCCATTTTGTTTATGTACGAGTACATCTATAAGAATGGAAGTTGTCTGTCTTTCTCGATTTCAATTGTGAATTTAATTGATTCCTCTTGATTGTTTAGATATTGAAGGAATCCATCTATAGTGTCTCTTCCATGTTGCCAAATAATGAAATAGATTGATTTTTTTTTCACTAACTCTTTTGGTTTGTTGGTTAAATTGTTGTGAATATTTCGAAATATGCATTGATTAATTATTGATTTTAGAATATTTCATCAGAATTTGTCTTGCTCTGGAGCAAAGTGACGATTTTTTAGAAAATATAATTGAAAACATGAAACAGAAGGAAGCTATATTCCAAATAAATTATTGAGTTCATGTGTTTTGATTTGCTGAGATACATTAATGTATATTTGATTTCTTCATGTACGTATTGTTGAATGTTACTTTAATTGAAGAAAATGCAAGCAACAGTATATTATACAGTAGTACGAATACCTTGTATAACTTTGAAGATTATGAGAGCTGAAATAAAAAAAAAAAATTATTGATCATAAAACTTCGAACAATATTCAAAGTTGTTGAACAAATCTTGTATTTCAGATTTTTATGTACTTATCTGCTATAACCTAGAAATCAAAAATCCTTGAGGAGAAATTAGAAATTCATTTAACTGTATATCTATTATATCTGAAAATGGTATTTGAATTTTTGCGAGCTAACCACAAAGAGAATCAAAGAAAGTTGAAGCTTTTATCAATTCGTACTCAATCAATGTTAAATCAAGAGGAATCAGCAAACATATATTCCAAATTAATAATAACCAGACTTACATTATTTCTTCTGTTTTATTTGCACCCCAGTGCTTACTCTCAGAAAATTATAATGAGTCATCGAAGGGGACCTCAAAAAAACATTTGAATTATTATCAAATAAGAATTGACATGATAAAAATGCGGGGAACTAATATTTATACTTTCCTAACAGAAAGGTTATTCTAAAATAATGGAATTTGTCAGATTTCCAATAGAATTAAACTTTAAATATATTTCCCAAGAGAAAAATAATGACTTAAAGTAACCAAGAATAATAATTGAAAAAATTTTAATCTGTTTTCCATTCAAGGATATAGAAAATATCCATAACTCCTATATATGTACTAAATTTTTGTTAAGATTGACTAATATTTTATCAAACCAGTATCGAATATTCTCAATACTATATTTTGGAATGTGTCGAATTTTCCATGCGTTACAATTTTCACCACATTTCGCGAACATCTCACCTTCAATTTTGTTCGAGCATTTTCCTCATTACAAATTTATCTGATAGTTTTTAGGAGTTATTTGGGAGTTATTTTCCAGGAAAATTGTGAAGTCTCTAGCAAAATCATCTTAAAACTAAAACAGTTATTAAAATAATTAAAAGAATAATTCGGAATAAAAACATAAATCCATACTTAATAGCAGCAACCGAGAAGAATAAAAAATAGAGAATGATTGAGTATGTAACAAAAATAAATGAATTAGAAACTCATTGGTTAAAATATCTATTGCACTCCATACACTCATTTAGAAAAGGATTTATAATTTGGAATAAATAATAAAAATGTTCAGTGAAGAATCGTTATTTTCAATTACTAAGATCAAGGAAGGACTTCATTGAAATGAAATTAAACTTTCTGTTACCAAGCTAACATTTGTTTTGTAAGCCAAAAGTTCAAACGAATACACCAATCCAATATACAATGAAATATTTTATATATATATAAAATGTTGGAATAACTCGAACAATAATTTTGAAAACTTCAATTCTTAACCGGAGATTGAAATATATGTATATTCTTTCATACATACACAAAATTTTTAAATTCAAATATTTTTGAAAGCCAGTGCAATTACATTGTGTCGTTTAGTATACTAGTTTTCGAAAAAATAAAAGGTCGCTGAACCGAGCAACTAATTTCTTTGATTGTGAATACTATCTATCAGTTAGACGCTAAATTTCAAAATCAGACCATCTAGTAATTTTCAATATTATCTATTTATTTGAACGGTCTATTCAGACAAAGTGGAGCTTATTTTATATATTGGGTCCGTTATATGCAGTTCCATCTACAATTTTCAAATCAATTTTTCAAATTAAGTTCCGAATGAAATTATTGAGTGTGCCAATTGAATCTACTTAAAAATAATTATTTTTTTTATTAACATACAATATAAACGAGGCATGTGACATTTATAACCGTGATGAATCTGCGTGTGTAAAATATTGAATAGATATTAAATTAGTTCTTCAATTTGTTGTCTATAGCTGTTACTCGTCACTGCACTACTCAGAAATAATTTCAGGTTAGCAAGAAGTCAATGGACTATGATATTATTTCTTCATTCATTTGAGATGTTGAATTATATAGTTTA
The DNA here is from genome assembly GCA_030674115.1 of Micraspis discolor. Lineage (NCBI taxonomy): Eukaryota > Metazoa > Arthropoda > Insecta > Coleoptera > Coccinellidae > Micraspis > Micraspis discolor. The sequence goes on along the minus strand of JARTUT010000006.1, from coordinate 714,977 downwards.
ATTTATTTTCTGTCATTTGATCTCTTTGCTGAAATTTTCACGAGTAAAATGAAACTATTATTAAAAGGATTTCGCAATTTTGATTAAAAGGTTCGTTTAGGAGTCTACACCTAGTTGAAATGTGAAACATCTATCTAATTTAGCGTAGTCTGTGTTGTACTCTACTCTATAAATGGATGAATAAAAATTGATGAAAATGGTGAAAGTGAAATTAATTTCTGAGCTATATATTGTGTTTTTAGGTAAAAAATATATATATTTCGATAAGATAAATTTGGCTATTACTGAAATTTACAACCGTTTGGGCAATTGCATCTTCAACCTTCAATAATGTAGCTAGTTAATGATTTGAAATAAATATTTCTTAGTTATCACCGACTCCAGTCTTCAAAATGCCGAATAAGCAATCAAAGAATACCTTTCAAGTATACTGGTCAAATAACAAAAAGAAAAACACAAAATCAATTCGAAACCACCTACCTGCCTGCATCTAATCCTCTATTTAACTATTCACGCTGACCGGCACACAACTTAATACCTCCAATGAAGTGACCACTTACGTAATAATCGACTCAGTAACAACATCAACAAAAAATTTAACTCGTGCGTACAACAAATATCCCATCTTGTTAGGGTAATAAAGGTTTTTCCAATTGGCCGTCATGTGGCATAAAGAGTAATTGGAATAAACGTATTTACTGACCCTAATCCTGTCCCTCCATTGGACAGAAGGCACGCGCTCCGTAGGGGCGGATCCATCAACCTGGCCCCCCGAGGGGTGGCAAGGGTGCCCATGCACCATATAAGGGTCAACAGGTAGCCCAATTCAACACAATCCGTCTGAAGTTCTTCAGTGAAACTTGTTCTGTTCTACCAGTGCGCGAATTCTTTAAAAGTTGCGATGGAATCTGCCGACGCTTATAGTTATCTCTACATGTTGGGACCCCAACAAAATGTTACCGAGTGGTCCACATCTTCGACGTCGAGTTACGACAGTTACCACGAGGAAGGTTATCAAAGTACCTCACCGACACCATCTGAAAGAAGTAAAAGCCGTGTTACTCCGTTGATTTTGAGAAAAAGGAGATTGGCTGCAAATGCGAGGGAGAGGAGGAGGATGCAGAATTTGAATCAAGCTTTCGACAGATTAAGGACTTTCCTTCCTCAATTGGGACAAGATAGACAGCTTTCTAAATATGAAACACTACAAATGGCACAGACTTATATTTCCGCCCTCTACGATCTTTTGGATCAGAGACAATCGTAATGCAGCCTGGCTTCTTCGATATATTTCCAGTTGCCAGTTCCCGAAGCCAAAGTTTATTTAAAAATATTAATAGTTACTGAAGTGTTATTTTTCTTGTATATTGTAAGTACTTTGAATTAAATCTCTTGAAAATATAATGATTATTTAGAAGTAATTCATTTCGAAAATGATTTAAATTCGAGATTTATTTCTCTTTTTGTACAAAAGTTTTGTAAATAATCGTATGTACATAATTGTTGATTAATTTTAAGTTTTTCTATGAGTACCTAGTTAGCCTTAGCAGTATTGTTTGTAGAAAATTTTTGCTGTGACTACCAAAATGAATTGTGCCAATTGCTCAAAAATTGGAGTGTACAATGTTGTTTAATAAAATTTAAAATTGAATTTATACGTTTTTATTTTAAGTCTATTTCAAGATAGAAGAAGCTTCATACTAAAAGATTTTGAGTGTCATCTACGATTGAGATCTATTTAGAATTGAAATCACTGAATAAACCTCTTTATTTCTTATTGACTAGTTTTAATTTCAGTGATAAAATCTGCAAACTAAATTGGAATTCAGACCAATTCACAAAATTTTTTTCTGATATGAATTTCCTTTTTTGGCTGAAAAATTTTCATTTAATGACAAGTCATATTTTGAAGTAATCAAACTGATAAGCAGATTGAATTAGAACTTTACTTTGATGGAAAAAAAATCATCACAGTACATTATGCCCATTATATCTTGATAATCAGAAATGTACCTTTAACGATTCGGTAACTATTCTCTCCAGAAGGTTATTAAAAAAAATTGTATTTTATCGTGAATGTTGTGTGAAGGATAAAGGACATTGTATTTTATTATAGTAGATTCAACTAAAAGGAATAATACTCTTTTGAACCCTCTTATCGGATATTATTCAATTTTGGAGAAACCGGATTTTGATTCATTGTATTCCTCTTGAAATTCACCCCAAGTGCCTACATCCTATACGAATATAAGAATGAACGACTATTCAGTGTGGGTTCATGGGAAGTAGAAAATCTATAATTACAGGAGTAAACCCGAATACAGAAATTTGAAGGATGAATACAACTTTTTATCATTTTTTCGTTAGAAATTATTGGAAATATGTAAAAGGTATCGTATAACTTCTGTTTCTGATGTAACAGTGAAAATAATATCGCAAGAAATTTTCTGATGACGGACATCAATCACCAGATGAAGGAAAGTAACGACCTGCAACCAGAAGCTGAGTATTCTTGTTCTTGAGTATTTTAAAGGACTCTGAATCACTGAGATACGTAAAATATTAATGTAAATGAATCTTCAGAAGTATATCTTGAATCAACAATAAGCACACTAACAGTTTTTCAGTTTTGTTTATATCCCAGATAAGTCATCTTAGAAAAATTTATTTTTATATAACCATAACAAATCTATGAGCACTCTGATCAGTTGAACAAGTCTTTTCCCGTACTATGGGACAATATGATGCAAAATGAACGCCTAATGAATGAACACACCTGTATCTCAAATTAAAAATAACTATTCATAAGTTTCCCCAAGTTTTGTTCGAAGCTATAATTCCCTTTTCCTAAAAACTTTCGTCAGTGATTTTTTGAATTTTGACAACGTATATTATTTCAGCCATCGAGATTGAATTCTATCTCTATGATTTCCCGTTATGAATAATTTTGATTAATATTACGCCAACTGACACTGATTAATAAGCCCGGCATTTGTGAATCGAATATCGATCTGTGATGGCCAACGTTCAAAGAAAATCATCGGGACGTATGTCATTTCTCTTTTCTCTTGAGTAAATGAAATAAATGATCATATCTTTAGATGGAAAAGAGCTACGGCAATGAAATTTGAGGATAAGTAAGATATCGATCACCTCAATATATTCACGAATTTTTATTGAAATCCGAAAAATATCTTATGAGAAAAATTTTCTAGCGTGACGATTTCTGCGAAATTTTTCGAGCCGTTTTGTTGCAGCCTCCCTCAACAATATTTCAAGTATCAACTTGATCGGATGGATATTCTAGTAGTTATTGAGGAAACAAAATTTCAGATGCTCATAACTACTGAACCATCCGACGGATTTGGCCCAATAACGAACTTGACCGAGATATTTGGACAATTAACCTATTTTGAAAATATGAAAACATATGAAGACATTCGGTCAAAATGATAGGCACTCTGTTCGGGTGAACAAGAGTGCCCAAAAGGTTTTTCAGAACTAATGTAAATTATTGCCAAAACGTGACAACGTATCAAATTTTTCCATGACGTTAACAGTAAGACAACTAATTTTATACAAGGTTAGCATTAAGTTTGACCAAATTATTTCTCTCTCTCTTTAATTGAACGAGGTAGCGATATGCCACCATTTGACATTTTGGACCTGAATACTTACTAGAAGATTACTGTTTTTAAAAGACAATACAACAACCTTTCTGACGCTTCATGACTTATGAAGATGGGATCATTTTTGAAAATGTTATTGAGCTTTGAAATTCACTTGAAATTTTTAATATGCTTAGACCATTCCCAGTAGTGTGATATCTGAACACGAGTAACTCATAATCGAAATATGAGATCTTGTGGTGAAGTTTGTTCCTGGTTTTTCCACGTTGTGATCCGAAGGGTGCCAACGCAAGAATATTAAGTCATGATAAACTAAGTGCGTTGTTAAAACTGAATAAAGAATAAATTTAATGTTGAAAATCGAAAGTGTCGAGCAACTTCTCTGGAGTTTACAGTAATCTGGAATTTTCTGTGATCTCTGGAAGTCATTTCTATTCCGTAAGATGAAACAAGATAAAAATTTATGCAATAAAAAGTTCCTGGTATTGATAAAAACAACGGAAGAATTAAATGAAGCACGAAAATTAATCCTGGATATTTATTACATAAAGCATTCCAAATCACTAAAACGAATCAACAGAATCAATAACAATATAACAATGAAAAAGTTATCTAATGTTTGAATCCCCAGTGAGTTACGCCTACAAAACTGTCTCCTCCATGAGCCCCGTGGTGAGCACCACCATGATGACCATAATGAGCTGGATGATGAGCATGACCTATTTTTTTAACAACTGCTTGGAATCCAGTATGAGGACCGGCTGTATATTCTACCAGTCGGGTGGTACCATCAGCTTCTTTCAGAGTGTAAGCTCCTTTCACGTGGTGTCCATCCCTATGCTCCCATTGTGATTTTACATCATGGGTGTGTGGATCATGTACGCCATACTCAAATTTATAATGTGCTGGGACCTGCATGAGAAATGTATTAATTAACTATAGGCCGTTCAAATGTGAGAGAGTGTCGGTAAACAAACAAAATCGGTTTGTTTTGAGCATAACTACTCTTATTGGTCGAAAGTTATAACATACAATATATAGCTTTCTGAAATCTCTAATTTTTATGAGAAATAGTTATTTATACTATAAGGGATGTAAGTAACATTTACCGTCTAGGACAAGTTTGTGTCCATCGATAGCGGGGGCTGGCAAAAAAGCTCGAGCATGGTTAATGAACTTTCCCCCCAGATAGTACATATAATAATAAGAATAATGATAATGAGTTCATTTCTCGAATAAACTATTTACATCAGAGAGGTATATGGGTACCTGGGCGTGACAATCAATAGATGCATTATGCTATAAATTTGTTAATATGGAAAAATAGAAGCATGATCATTGATAGAATCGACCTACGTGGGTTTGATTTCTCCTTCAGGTAGAGTCAAATAAAGTCATTCAGAAGTATAACTGCTTTTTCAAGTAGATGGACTCAAGGAATGGAAACGTTTTTTTATATAACTTCTGGTAGTTTCCGAAAGAAGTCCCCTAGTGCCATGTCGTCTCTCACAATAAACATTTTTAGTAACAGTAAGAAATGTGTATCCTCACTTATATTTTTGGGCGGATTTGAAGAAATTTCCATCAGAATTAGAATTTTCAATCGAACAATTGATGTCATCTTGATATACTAGTATGTAACATTTTTCCGCACGCTGTAGTGTATGTGTTAGGTCCGAAGACCGAAAACGCTCAGTGGCCGGAAAAAACGGCCACATCGCGTTCTGGCTGTCTTCGAACGCACAGAACGCGTTTTGGTTGTTTTTAAACGCTCGCAACGCGTTCTGGTAATTGTTAAACAGCCGGAACGCGTTTGTCTAACGGCAATTGGTTCAAATGTAAGACCCTGTAAATTTTTACATTTTTAGAATAATAAAAATAAGTTGTTTCCGAACATGTTTGGTACTTGTGGTCTAGCATTTCTTTATGAGCACTGAGCACATACAAAACTATTGTATATTTGTCGACCCTGTACCTATTGGAATCAACATGTGAGACAAAATAGTTCAATTTAAAAAAAATGACGGTGATGTCATTACTCGAAAATAATTCACGCTGTATATTAGATTATTATTTTAAAATAAGGTAAATTAAAATAAAAATCGGTATGTTTCAGGATTATTTCTTAAAATGATCTGATTAGCTAAAAATGAATTTGTTCCATACTTTACGGATACAATTTAAATGTACTATGTAATTCTGAATTTCATTCAAACAGTAATTGTAAAAATAAGTAACGTACCTATGTAAAGTACAAAAAAGATCGGAAAAACCCGTCGTTTGTATTTAATTGTAGTTTTCAATAATTGAATTGTTTCTAATGAAGTAATTAAAAGAGTTATAAATTCAAGTTTGTTTTGTTCTCCACAATAAGTTGGATTTGTAGAAAATAAATTGAAATTCATTTGTTCAATAAAGAACTTTTCGTTTTTTCATTCATGCATTTATATATTATATGCTCGACAATATATGTTTATTAGTGTAACTTTCTTCCTAGAACTGAAAAACAATTATAAGAAATTTAATATTGTTGAAATGATTCGGCAAGAAAAACCGAAGCCATCTTTGGTATCCAATTGTAGTTGTCAATAATTGAATTGTATTTCAATTTTCAACTTTGTTTTATGAGGGACAATATAAATTTTATCATACGCAGGTATAAAGCGGCAAATAATACAAGTCGAACATTAAGAACGCGTTGTGAGCGTTGAACAATTGACAAAACGCGTTCCGGCTGTTTAACAATTACCAGAACGCGTTGCGAGCGTTTAAAAACAGCCAAAACGCGTTCTGTGCGTTCGAAGGCAGCCAGAACGCGATGTGGCCGTTTTTTCCGGCCACTGAGCGTTTTCGGTCTTCGGGACTAACATATATATACTTTGTCCGGTTCAGTGCAACCCCCTTCGTATATAATTTACTTGTGTGAACTTTTCTCCAATCATGAAAGCACTCGAAAAAAATTTCACAAAAAGTTTCACATCGATAATTATTAAGTTTCAAGTGTGAATTAATTTCAGAATATCACTTACATGGTGCTCATGATGAGGGATGGCTGAAACAGCTACAATCCCAATTGCTAGCACGATCTGCAAAAATTATATAATTAAAGATCCCTGCAATCCTGAAATTTTTGAAACTCACAAATGAAAAATTCATTTTTTACAGTTAATACCACAGTGAAACGTTAATGAATGATTATTATGAGTAAAGGACCCATTTTATATACCCATTATTATCTCCCCATAAACAATCCAGTGATATATATTGTGTGCAATAGATATTGACAAAGAATAATTAATAAAAACCAACTTTGACGAAATTCCGTTCGAATTTTCGAACATTTCATATTCTTTGGCCCAGTTTTGATGACGATGAAGCCAATAAGCTATGCCGTGGACCCAAATTAGTGATGCACGACTGACGAACGCCACAAAGCATAAAAAAGTGCCACATTTATTTACTCAGATAATTGAATTGCGTACTTCAGATTCTTGAGGTATTTGCAGATAGAATATTATATTTGAACGTGAGTTTTTGCTCGAATTTACCATATCTACGATTGGCTGAAAATTTTGTGGAAATCATATCTCCTTTAGGAAAACACCCAGCATTAATGATTAAAAATATGGAGGATCTTATATAAATAATTAAAAACTAAGAAATCATTGAAAGTGAAATGGTCAGCTTCCATGTCATGAATTTATTCACAGATAAAACACGGATAAAACACAATCGTAAGAAAAAAGGTTAAAGATGATCTATCCCTAAGTAATAGTAAAGCTTAAATGTCATAATGGCAATGATTTAAAATATATCGTAACAACATATTTCCTTTTGGAAGAACCTGCAACGGCTTGCACCCCTTTTTCGTACGCCCCTGACTTGAGACGATTTCGCGATACCATGCATTATAGAAGATGTATGTGCTCAATGCTTATTTCTGTGTTCCGGAAGCTAACCGCTATCGGTTACCTTCAGGGATTTCTTTTTCGGTCTCGAAGCAATCAAGTTACAACGTTGATATTCTGAAGAAATTAAATAGATCAATTTCTAAGTGTAACTTTTCTGAATTAAATATCTGCGAGAAGTACGTGATCATTCTCGGTAAGTGAATATTTCCTCCCAGGAATTGGAATTTTGGTGTTTTTCGGTTATTCATCTCCTCCCTGGGGGTTAAATTGCATCTTATGACGAAGCCAAGAACATCACAGTTTGATGTTGAGATGAGTTATACCATAGGCTGTTGAGCTACGTCCTTTCACTGGATTAAGCACTGTTAATTTGAGCTTCTGGCATGGTCACCTTCTTCGACTGAGATGAGAATTGCATCGTATCAAGTAGCTGTCTGAATACGATAGAGAATTCGTGCAGAAACCATCTACATGCACTGATTCCTTGGCATAGAACATCTTCGTGGGAATTCACCTTATATCTGGAAAATTGGAGGATGCGCTTGGAGGCTCGACAACTGTTAAGATAAGTCCCTAATGTGTGTTGTACTTGGGAGATTGGACATTTGACACAATTTTGTAACTTAATATTGTATCTTTTTATTGTACTCATTATATTTGTCAAAAACCGAGGGGAGTTTTGTTGCTGGGATAATCAAGCCCACCCTGAGAAAATTAAGAGTAGAGTCTCATGCTCACCATCATTACTTGACGTGGCAATTAGCACGTTACAAACCTTTTTATCGTGAAGAATAGCCACCAATGTCTCTTAAATAACCTGATTTTTATACATTATAACACTTTTCCAAATTTGGCACTGTTGAAAAGATAGGGTGCTGAAATTCCATAAAAATATTGCATTATCACCTGTAATATTCAAACGACAATATCGATTGAAATTATCTCTTGTATAAGGTTTTTGATAACAGTAATGGATATTTTGGCATCTATTGATTTGATCCATTTTTTGTGAGTTTCTCACTACTACTGTACAGATTGGTTAAATTGCATGAAAAACAAACATCACTTGAACTAATGGTCCATATTTTATACTTCCTAGATTCTCAAAAACCTCTTAAGTTAAAATTAAGGCAGTGGTCAAAAAATCACTCTGTATAGAGAATATCAAACTAAAAACTCTCGACCAATTTCCATTGAATCCCAAATTATGGAAGAGTTATAGAGATCAGGGCCGTATCTAGGGTGTGGCCAAGTGGCGAAAAGGGCTCTCCTAGATTCCCTACCGTATTAGACCGATTGAATCGGGCCGTGTGCACCGTGCAACAATCTACGCCAATTTGGGGGCGCTGAAAAAAATCTTGCCACAGGCGCAGTAGTACCTGGATACGGCCCTGATAGAGATGATTCATTAAACATTTTTGGCGCTTTTGTTCACCTGAACAGAGTGCTTATAAATTTGCCCAAATGTTTGTATTTTGCGAATATTTGGGTAAAAGTAGTATCAATGGTTTCGTATGCACTCACTGAAGAAGAATTCGTGGTCAAAATTGTCAGTGGGCACGATTACGTCTGAACGGAATAAGCTAGAGAGCAAAAATTGTCAGGGTAGGTCAGAGGAATAATTATCTCGGACGAGTTCGTTATTAGGCCATATCCGTAAAATGGTTCAGGTGTTATGAGCATGTGAAATTTGCTTTACTTTATAACTGTTAGAACATCCATCGGATCAAGCTGTAACTTGAGATATATTTTAACTAAGTTGAAACAAATAGGCTTGCAAAATCTGCTTCGCAGAAATCGACACACTGGAAAATAAAAAAAAATTCCAAAAGAACAATATTTTCAATTCTTTATACATACCTCATAAAATATCAGACATATTTAAACGAAAATTTGCGTATGTAATGACGTTATTGATATCTCACATAATCTGAAATGTCATTGTCATAGCTTTTTTTCACCTAAATATGTGATTATTTCTTCATTTACTTCATTTTACAAAAAAGCCAGTTGTTCCTCAGAATTAGGGTGATAAAATAAGACCTTGGTCCATTAATAGCTCATTAAATTATATATGTTACATACAATTTTCTTGTGTAAAAGCGTAACTATTCTAAATTCACTTCACGTATATGATATCACCAAAAATATGGCCTTAATTAATTCTTTGAAATCGTCATCTAAATATACACAGATCATTGGACAGTAAGTCAATATATCTAAATAATAAAATATTCTGAGAGGTGATGTTGAATAAATCGGAATAGAATGCATTGATGACTCATTTATTTTGTGAAAATTCATCTTGAATATTAAAAGAAAACAAGTAATTAAAGTGAAAGTTAGACAATAATAATTGTTTTCTTTTAATATTGAATAAATCAAGCCCTGCAACCGTAAATACAATGAAATGAAGGTTACCGTGTTTACACGCTCGAAACCGCCACTTTACCGGTAGAATTTTTGGCTTCAATTCTTTGAACTGCGTTTTTCCTCTAGGTAGATTTATACTCAATGGCTCAGTACAGCATTGATTTTTTATTTATAGTGGTCAGCACTGACATTTCAATAAAATTTTAACTCGCATCAGATGTCAATATAAGATCGTGATTCTAAATCATCGATGTTTGAGATGTAAGATTCTAATTGAATTAGCGTAATCTGTCAACATCTGCAATTTTCGAATATCGATCCGAGAATGGTCTCAATCGATTGGAACTCACTGATAAAGAATTTAGTTCGATAATCGAACAAATATTTGGGCAAAACGAGAGCGCGCTGTTTCGCCAATCAAATGAAGGAGGAGCAAACGCGCAAAAATGATTTTTTCGGATAGTTGGATAGATTTTGTGATATCATTAAAATATTTTCTTGTATTCGTTAGTAAATTTTTATTATTTGCAGTTTACATCGTGATGTTTCATTTGTCATATTTTAGTACAGAATTATTAATATTTTTTTCAAAGTTTTTGGAGTAATGGCTTTTATTTCGACCGTATAATTTTTTTTTTTTCCTTAAGCGGCTATCTTTCTGAAGGTAATATTTACTGATTCTGATCACGTTTCCTCATTTTTTCTTGAATTTTCTTCTTACTTTTTTTCCTTTTTCCGTCATCTTCCATTTATAGTAATATTTAACTATACTTCGCATAGTTTTATCGGAAATATTTTTGTTGATTTTGCTGAAGTCTTTTCCATACCTCATGAACGCTCTCTTGAATTCATTTTCGTTTTCTACTGTCCACTCTTCTTTGAATGGTGTATAATTTTCAAGAGTTGATACAGCATCGAGAATATTGTGATTATGCCAAGATAATATTATCAATGCTTGCTCTTTGTTGTATCCATGTGCTTTATCCGCTAAAAGGATGTAATTTTCCAGGTTTTCTAAAGAATTTGTTTCGGATGGTGCCCAAACTGAAATCGCATTTTCTTGAAAATCTTCCTGTCTCCTCATGTCCTCTGGAATGTATGCTGGCATGGCGGCTTGATACCTTCTCCCAACTCTCACTTTCGATCTGACAGTTTCATCAGGTTTGACGGAATATACTTCCAGAATTCCATTAAGATTAAATTCTTCTTCTAACATTTTTGCGAAGGCCACTTGAATCCAGCACTTCGAAGTTAACCCTTTAGTTGCCTAAGGCTAATTCACATTAATGCTTAATGTTAACTTCTAACAGTAAAGTTAACAACTGCAAATGAGAAAGGATGTTGGTGTATATCTTAATTATAGTATTTATCCACAGAATACTAATAAAGAAGAAATGAAAACTTCTTATTAATTCTGTGTAACACAAACCAGCCGCCATGTTTGGTTAGATTAGAAATTTCAATTGCGCAGGCAACGGAAATTTAAAATATTCTCAACTATGCTGTATTTTTATTAGTTCGAAGTAGTTTACACTCTGAAGGCAGGTTAATTTTTTAAGAGTTTAAGTTTAAGAGTCTCTGAACGCATAGAACGAATAAAAGAATGCAAATATGTGAAAAATACTCAAAAACGAAAGAAATCATTGTACCTGCAAGAGCAGTGCGCATGCGCCGCAAACTTTCACATATGAGAAGGGGTTCTAACTATGTTACCATGATTACTCTAGATGCAATATCAAAATGAAACAACAGGTTTTCTTCAAAGCTACATTTAAATTTCTTTTGATGAACTATTAAGGATTAATTCTACAAAATATAATGATTTTTGTACACTAATTGAAAATGACGTGATTCAACATCATTAAGTTGAAAGTTTGGTCAGGATTTATCAACTTTGATGTTTTTCGAACACTTGTTATGTATAATTTTGTAGGAATTCAATGGAGAAAAAGACGATTTTCAGGAAGTGTTAACTAATATTACGTCTTCTTCCTGATAGAAATTCACAAAAACATAAATGAAAAATGGTACTGAAAATTAAACTCTATGAGATATACGCATGCTCAGATATTTCGCGGGATCTCGTCACAGCCTGCTAGATGATTCACGGTATATTCAAAAGATCAAATGGTATTCTTATAATAATTTAACTGAAAGACGTCTAGATGATTATAAAACCGCAAGTTTCATTCTGATAGTCATCTACAGAATATATGATAAATATTTTATTTTTTTATCAGTTTTTTTGGGTCGTCTTCATCATGGAGGCAGGCTAGTAAACGCCTGAAGGACGTCTAGAAGCATATCAAATCACTAGCACAGTATAGAGAACACACAGATGTCGCACTCGGCCGTTTTTCTTACATCTTTTCGGACACGCGCATATTTCAGTAAGCAGGAAATCAAAGTTAGCTATATATATATATTATAATATTATATGACTACTTTTATTTTTGTATTATTATGTTAATATATTATTATATTTTATCATATTATATTATGATATATATATAATTTTAAAAACTTTTTCTGATCTATGATCATATTGAATCCATGATCTGTGGCCCAATTTTTAATAAACCTAACCTAATACTATAACCCGTATAAGCTAAGAAGAAGAGTAGGTTAAGAAGAAGATTAGATTAGGAAGACTTATAGATTAGCATTAGTAACTACTAACAGTTATTTATAATCGAGATATCTCGAGACATTTCTATAATCGAATGATTTCGTTAGTATCATAGAGTAAAGATACCAAGAGTGGAAACGAAGCGACCAAAGTCGCATCAGCGCCATCTCGTGGTTCAGTACCCGAACCAAAAAAAGTATGCTATAATTTACTAAGGCCAATAGGAGAGAAACATGAAAAATTTGTAGTTTTGCTTTCACGTGGTATTTCTTTGGTTATGTTATGTTATTGTTATGAGGCATGAGGATCAGTATACAATCAAAGATTAATTTGATAATTTGATAAAATGTAAGTATAAGTTCAGTTAATAATGAGATACGACTTTCGAGCAGAGGTCACGTAAATAAATATTCAAAGATGCCTACCGGATCAACTTGTATGATAAAAAACTGTAGGAAAAGTAAAAAGACGATCCTTAATTATCATTATTCCAGTTACCGAAGAGAAAGGATGTGTAAGTGTTGACGCATTTTAAAAAAATTACATATTTATTTGGTTCATAGGTATAACTAATATACTCTGTACTTTCAGCGCTGAAAAGTGGATACAATTTGCAGGTCGTAGGAACGTAGACCTGAGTAAAATTTATGTGATATGTAGTGATCATTTCTTGAGTGAGCAGTACAATTGTATCCAGCCTCGAAAATTGTTGTTATCAGGAAGCGAAATATGTCGTAATATTCTAGTGGAAAAAGAAAAACACCTGACACCAAATTTTCATATACTTCAAACAAGGAGAAGCAATAGATCCTGAAAAAGGTTTATTGTTTGCTACTGAGGAGCTTTTCAAGTACATTCAAATGCTGGAAGTAATTTATAATGAATATTTCCCGGAGCTCCTATGTAGTAAAAATAATATTATATAAGAATTAGTGGAGATTGTCAAGAAGCACGAAATAGGATTCACACTGTGTTCCTCTGAATCCTCAGATAATTTTTTACAGTTATTTATGACGATCAGGTGCCATTAGGGGGTTCGCTTCATCAATGACGAAAAGAAGAAGAGGGTAACTACGGAAAATCAAAAATTAAAAAACATTTGTGATGAATAAACAACCCTGATGCTATTTGTAATCCACTGATAATTAATTATTTATGAGTTATTACTATGTAATAGTATATTCTACTATTTCACTATTTTTATCTAATGATTATGTAAATATTGAGTTTGTTAGGAAATTCTTTTAATTGTATTTCATAAAATTATTATACTATAGTATTGATCGTTGGTAAAAGTTATGTATCTATCCTCTATTATTCATTTGAATTGATTCAAAACAATGTTTTGTAGAAGAATAACATACTCGTCACAAAATATACCATTATATATTTACGTTTTGTTATTTTTTCAAGCTCCAAAATTATTTATTCATGTTCTATTATGGATCATCCATTAATATTTAGTGAATCAAAAGCGTGTTTCATTCATATTTATTCTATCAGTACAGTCCATTTCTTGAAAAATTGTGCCGAGAGAAAGCATCCTGAGCCTTAATCAAAAGAAATGCTTTCTTTTGAGTTCAGGATGTTTTTTCTGGGCACTAAAAAAAATCTTTTTTATTTCGTATAAAATAGGAATACCATTTGAATTTCGCGCCTATTCTAACCATAGAGTGAACATATCTCTACTCTGTGGTTCTAATTACAGGTTTTCAGCGCCCCCTGATGCCTCAGAACCCGAAACACTACCAAAATCGTGGTCGTTTTTAGCACTAGATTTAGTTCCTCGTTTCCACTCTTGGTATCTTTACTCTATGGTTAGTATATCTCATAATCGCCCACCAACATAATCCATATAACCTAAGAAGAAAAGTAGGTTAAGAAGAAGAGTAGGTTAGGAAAATTTCTATGAGTATCTACACCTATAGGGTATTAAATATTAACAGTGTCATGATTTGTAATATAAATTGTGGCATTTAGCACGTGAAATCACATAAAAATTTTCGTTGTTACTACTATAATTAAGAGAATGGATCCTCCAATAATTTTGCTTTTCGATTTGGTCGAGACTATTGTAGTAAAGTTAGTCTCTGCTGGATTTAGTGAACAAGCTCTCAGTTCTCTAAACACTACTTTTGCGAGATTTTCGGACTCATCACAGCTAATCTTTAGATATTATGCTGGAGAAAGGTAAAATAAATTTTTTCTTCATTTATTTTATTTTTATAATTATGAAATTTTATAATATTTTCAGTTTTATTCAATACCGAAAGAGATTGGTTCAATTGCATTAGATTTCGAATAAGAATTGGATATAAAAATTGTGAAATTTATTTAAATTAATTTGACGTTAACTGAATATATTTTTTGCAGAGACCAAAATTGCAGCATCTGCTTGGAGAATGTAGAAGGACTTATTGCTGTCCCTTCATGTCAACATGAATTCCACAGTAAATGCTTGAGACAGGTTGCAAAGACGGCGAATAGTTGTCCCTTATGCAGGGGAAAATTATATTAGTATCCCGATCAACAATTATCTTATATTTCATGTTATTCATAATAAATGTAAATGAGAATGTTTCATAAATTAAATACATTTTCGAAATTTTTTTCATTTTTGTCTTAGTTTGACCCAGATGAATAATACCCTTCAAATGATAAATTTCAAGAAAACAAATGTGTTAATAAACAACCTATAACAAATATCAATTCACTAATAATTCTTAAAAAACATGGGCGCCTAATTTCACCAATCAAAATGTTTGAAAGAAGAAAATCTATCAGATGTTATTAAATAAAAGCAGCGTTATTAATTTTTAACCAAATATATTTTGAATTGTTTCCATCTTCAGAATCATTCAGTGGTCAGCTAGATTAATAGTACTTACGCCGTTTAATTTCTCTCAGTAGGCATATCTTGAGAACAAAATATATGTGTTAGGCCCGAAGACCGAAAACGCTCAGTGGCCGGAAAAAACGGCCACATCGCGTTCTGGCTGCCTTCGAACGCACAGAACGCGTTTTGGCTGTTTTTAAACGCTCGCAACGCGTTCTGGTAATTGTTAAACAGCCGGAACGCGTTTGTCTAACGGCAATTGGTTCAAATGTAAGACACTGTAGTTTTTTACATTTTTAGAATAATAAAAATAAGTTGTGTCCGAACATGTTTGGTACTTGTGGTCTAGCATTTCTTTATAAGCACTGAGCACATACAAAACTATTGTATATTTGTCGACCCTGTACCTATTGGAATCAACATTTTCATTGATAATATTATCTTGGCATAAACACAATATTTTCGATGCTGTATCAACCCTTGAAAATTATACACCATTCAAAGAAGAGTGGACAGTAGAAAACGAAAATGAATTCAAGAGAGCTTTCATGAGGTGTGGAAAAGACTTCAGCAAAATCAACAAAAATATTTCCGATAAAACTATGCGAAGTATAGTTAAATATTACTATAAATGGAAGATGACAGAAAAAGGAAAAAAAGTAAGAAGAAAATACCAGAAAAAATGAAGAAACGTAATCAGAATCTGTAAATATTACCTTCAGAATGATAGCCCTTAAGGAAAAAAAACGAAATTCTGTCAGCGGAAGAAAAAAATCACACGATCGAAATAAAAGCAATTACTCCGAAAACTTAGTAAAAGTATTAATAACTCTGTACTAAAATATGACAAATAAATCATCACGATGTAAACTGCAAATAATAAAAAAATACTAACGAATACAAGCAAATATTTTAATGATATCCCAAAATCTATCCAACTATCCGAAAAAATCATTTTTGCGCGTTTGCTCCTCCTTCATTTGATGAGCGAGACAGCGCCCTCTCGTTTTGCCCAAATATTTGTTCGATTATCGAACTAAATTCTTTATCAGTAAGTTCCAATCGACTGAGACCATTCTCAGATCGATATTCGAAAATTGCAGATGTTGACAGATTACGCTAATTCAATTAGAATCTTACATCTCAAACATCGATGGTTTAGAATCACGATCTTATATTCACATTTTATTGAAATGTCAGTGCTGACCACTATAAATAAAAGATCAATGCTGTACTGAGCCATTGAGTATAAATCTACCTAGAGGGGAAACGCAGTTCAAAGAAATGAATTGTATTTATGGTTGCAAGGCCTGATGTATTCAATATTAAAAGAAAACAAGTATTATCGTCTAACTTTCACTTTAAATACATGTTTTCTTTAAATATTCAAGATGAATTTTCACAAAATAGATGAGTCATCAATTCATACTATTCTGATTTATTCAACATCACCTCTCAAAATATTTTATTATTTAGATATATTGACTTACTGCCCAATGATCTGTGTATATTCAATGAATTAATTATGGGCATATTTTTGGTGATACCAAATACGTAATGTGAATTTAGAATAGTTACGCATGTACACAAGAAAATTGTATGTAACATATATATTTGAATGAGCAATAAATAGACCAAGTTCTTATTTTATCACCCTAATTCTGAGGAACAACTGGCTTTTTTCCCAAATATTTTTTATCCTCTGTATTGAGCCAAAAAAAAAAAATTGATAGTTTTGGCGCACAGTTAATTGCGGAAAATAATCTTAGATTTCTGAAATGAATCTGGAGTAGTTTAGGTGAACGAAAAAGAAATGAACGTGAAATGTTTTAGTGTATTTGGATGTTTGAAGCAACAGAACTCTACATAATGATATTTTCAATATTTTCAATGGTGTATGTGTAAAAAAATCGATACCTACTTCAAAATCACCCTATAACTACCTATTGAACCCACAAACCTACCATGAAAATTTCACACTATATTTCCTTCCATTCGAGAGTGATCCTCTTGACGGAAGAATCGATTTTTAACATACTTTCCGCTTGATAGTTGTTGTCTGGCAGGCGCAAAGAACCACCAAAACTGTACCTATCTCTCTCCATTTTTAATCCTCATTTTGATGTTCGGGTTCAGCATTTCTCTGATAATTTTCTGACAGTCCAAGAATGGCCCAAAAATGATACAAAAATCCTCAGCTATACGAATCACTTCAGCGCACCTTGTGGACTGTCCCAGAACAGTCAGGGAAATACGAATAGAACCCGAATGAAGCTATAGAATCCCGTCACTGACCGCATAGGCGAATCTGGGGGCATCATCGAAAATCACTTTATTGTTTTTCTAAATGTTCCCCAAGATCTTTATACTTTTGCATGCTTTTGTACCAATTGTCGAAGCACATTTACCACTCTGATTGGGTATCTACAAAACATGCATTCTGAGCACATCGACCGCTTCTTCAGGTGTCGAAAAACGTTGATCTCTCATTTTATTTTTTACGTAATTTTCGATTATTAATATTTCTTTTTGTTCTCAAATCCCGAAATATAAACGTCATCCTTCGTAGTATATCAAGTTAAAACAACTTCTTTTTAGGAAGGTCTTTCAGCTTTATGGGAGTATATTAAGTTCATTTGATTTCATTCCAGTAAATAAACACTTTATTTGAATTCATACGTTATTTCGACATTTCGTTGTCTTCGTGAACTACAAAATACGGAAGCATGAGAATAATTATTAAATGATTACAGAAAATGAGGTTCATATGATGTCAATAGATTGAAAAGCAATTTATTCTTGTGTTACATATTTTGAAATGAAAACAAAGCAATTGTATCTGCTAAGAATTAGAAATAAATAATAAATTTGTATTAAAACTTCAAAAGCAATTGCAATACAAAGAAGATCAAGCTATTTAATTTTACTGAAAAAGTGCCTATACAATGTTCTGTTTCATATCGATAGCACCAGTAACAAAGATGATAGGGGTCTTGTCATTTCAGGTACATTTATCTTAAGCTCTTTGTGCGGTGACGGTTTTCATCGATTTAATTATTTTAGAAAGCTAAATTTGTCATTTCTTCTGCTTATCGTTTTCTGACATCCCTTGTTTGTCCTAAAATAAGGGAAACTCAGTACAATCTAGAGCTGTGAAATGATTCTGGCTTATAATCAGGTCTTTGTAAATATAAGAACAAAATTGAATATATTACAAATAAATAACACTGAATATAAGGTTTTCTTGTCGAATAGCAGTTGTACTCTCTACAAGCATTCGCTCTTTGTCTTCATAGGGTGTTTCTTTTGCGACAACTTAAATTTGTTTTTTTCGGCATCTACGTCCTAAAGAAGATTTTTTCCATTTGTAATAGAATTCGACTAAACACTGTTTACTTTTTCCAGGTAGTAGTTCATGTATTAATCTAAAATTTTTTCCATGTAAAATGAATGCCGTTGTAAATAATATTTCCTCTTCGTATGACCAGCCATCAGTTGGTTTTAAATCGCATAAATGAAGGATTGTTTCGGAAAAACAATACTTATTGAACATTAACATTCCTAAAGCTTGTTCTTCTGTAAAATTCAATGATATTGTGGAAAATTTTATGTAGGAATGTAATTTTTCATCAGATATTTTATTCGTCGGTCTCCATAATAATAATGCCATATCAGAGGAATTGTTGGTATTTGGTTCAACTTGAAGATCTGGAATATCTGCTTGGTAATCTGTTCCGACTCGGAAAGACATTTTTTTCCTCTTGAATTATGGGTTTCAACATGAAAATAAAAACTTTGGCTACTCTTTATATCAAATAAATGTTAGCCGTTGTTTTTCGTTTTATGGCTTATCCAAATACATTGTGAGATATGAAACAGAGTTTCTACTTCCCGAAATTCTAACGATTAAAAACACGAAAACACATAAAACTACAAATACACCTTGAAAAACAACATTAACGTCGCATATGCAAATGTTCTTCGTAATGGACACATTGACGGTAATTTTAGTCTCCTGGAAAATAAGAAAAAAACAAACAATATGAAACCGATATAAATGGATGCTCATGCGCATGGTTCAGTTTTCTCAATTAATTTAATGCTTTTAAAACAGCACATATCTAAAATTTCAGGTTGGATAATCAATGTGGTATTCTTGATTATACTCACCAAATAAGATATGAGAAGTTAAAATACACACTAATCTGTGACAGCCGCATTCGCCGCCAAATTCAATAGTGCCAATGGACCAGCGGGAAATTTGAATGAAGCTCCGCACGCCTGCTATACAGGGCGTACCATGAAGAATGCTATTAGGTTCTTCGGAAAGTAATTTCGTTTTTTCCCGTCAGAGGACTTAATTACGTTTTTTCGAAACCAACTTCACACTTAAGCCGCATAATCTTTATATGTCTTGGGAGCTGATATTGCAAGGCTTTTCGTGAAAAAGTTCTATTAATTCTACACAGTAGTTTTTGGTTGGTGCCCTTTTAAATACGGAGAGCAATAAGCAGCATGTTCGTCATATTTTACTTGTTTACTTCAGAAAAGGTAAAAATGCTGTCCAAGCGCGAAAAAAATTGACGGATGTGTATGGACAAGGCGTGTTAATAGTACGCCAGTGCCAGAACTGGTTTACAATTTCGATCTGGTAATTTTGATGTCGAAGATGCACCACGGTCTGGAAGGCTGGTCGAAGCTGACAAAGATGCGATAAAGGCATTAGTTGATGCAAATCGGCGAATAACCACACGAGAGATCGGTGAGAGATTAAATTTGTCGAATTCGACTGTTTATGGCCATTTGAAAGGCATGGGCTTAACCTCGAACCTGGATTTGTCATCAGAAGCTTCTACGAGTACTAGACAGCGACAAATCCAGGTTGGTCCAACATGCTGTAGATGAGAATCATCGTATAAAGTGGGATGAAGCATCAATAATATCCAAAGAAGAAAAATCAAAGAAGCAGCATTTATGAAAATAACACCTGATTCCATAAGTGCTCCATCTATGGATCTGCCAGAAGTTTGGACGCCGATAGTTCGATCCAACTTAAAAATATCATCATATCAAAGATGAGTATATAACATCGTTCATTTTCTTTCATGACTTCTGTCAATTGTCGAAGAACGGATAACCCCTCACCGTGACATTGCCAGCTCTCATACATCGACTCAAACAATCGCATTTTTGAGCACTCAAAACATCGATTTGATGAGTCATCCGCCGTATAGTCCTGACTTGGCACCGAATGACTTCTTTTTATTTCCGTAAATGTAAAAAATAAAATGGTAGTTCAACGTTTTTCGACATGCATGTTTTGGAGATACCTCAATCAGGGTGGCAAAAGTGCTTCGACAATTGGTTCCAACGTATCCAAAAGTGAATTGATTTTAATGGGGAATATTTTGAAAGCGATTTTCGATGATTAATATTCCTTTTTGTTCTCTAATCCCAAAATATGAAAGGCAAACCTCGTATATGGTCAGAATTTATACCAGTTCCATGATCAACGATATCTTGCCATCATATGTCATTATGTAATGATGAATTCCTATACTATAACATTCCATAAATTTTTCAAATATGTCCATGATATGTATATACAAATGAAGGTTAGGAAGTTATACTTATATTAATCAGAATAACATGAAATCGAATGTAAATTACTTATTCAATATCAGGTCAATGTCCACACCGCCTTCTTGAAGTTGCAATTGATCCCATAATCTAGAATTATATACGAAATTCAATGGATTTACGTAAAAATGAATACAATTAAATTTCGAATAACGATATGGATTTGTGAACCTGTTTGAATGGCACACTTTCAGTAGTCTATAAAGAGGGATAATATGCCTAATTGGATCATTAATACGTAACGAAAACCTCAAGTATATTTCGTGATAGCAGTAATTGATTATATTCGATGTTTTCGCTTTTGGTTAGTATTTGAAGACATTCATGATCGATGATCATTTTTAGTGAAAAAAGTTATAAAAGATGAGTAAATGTATGATTTGTTCGATTTCATGATTTTTCCTTGCGTTTAGGTAGTTTTTCTTGGACCAGTTTTGGTGCAGGCAGTTCAGTTAGGGGATGCATCTGGATTACATTTCGATTTAAGTGGGGCATATGCAGGGACCTATGAGGACTATGTGAGTTTTCATTATTGACTAAATTTGTGAATGTTCATAACTACGAATATTCGAAAATTTTCATTTTTGTGGAATTCAACCTTTCGGGTGTTTTTTATTAAAGTGAAAGAACTTTCTAATAACTGTGATTTTACAGAAGGTAGAAGCATGTTGTTCTGACATTTCTGTTGACTAGGCATTGACAACTTATCATTAGTAATATACCTAGGCCTTGATAATACCGAGACAATTTTTTCTTAGTTGATACCCAATAAACACAGTAACGTTCATAGTTGTAAAACGTTGTAATATTTGAATAACGTTACTAATTTTTATCGTTGAAAAAACTGCAAAATATCGTAGGGAAAAACATTTCCCTCACAATTCATGGTAACGTTTCTTTTCACGTTGATTCATGGTTGATGAAATGTTACGAGCAACGTCATTGTTATGATACCTTGAATATTGTTATGATACCTTGAATATAACGTTAATATTGAATGGTTCGACCTGATCTAAAAGGTCCTCTCAGCATAGTTCTTCTCAAGTAGAGATATGTATTAATGAGAATAAATATGTTTTATTTAAATACACCCAACAAGAATATTATTTGAATCAACTTTATTAAGAATATATTCTATTCATGGAAGTTAACTGTTTTTTTTTATTAAGGGTTCCATGCAGACTAAAAAAGAAAAGCTTCAGGAGTATACTTTTTTAAAGAACAAACTTTAAAGAAGAAACTGAAAAGTAGTAAAATTTCATTGATATTTAATACCTATTTCATAATTCGATGATGAAAGTAAATAAGTAAAGTAAAGTAAATAAGTAATAACTAAAATAAATTAATGAATCATAACGAATGACGATTCCAATTTAACTGTATCCATTCTGTAAAATCCTTAACATCTCTATTCGATCAAAAATGCATTCAAATCTTAGTCCAAAACACTCTTTATTGTTCCAACACGAAAAATCTCATAATGATGTGTCGCCAAGAAATTAATGAAATTGTTTTAACTTCACAGAAACCTTCTGATTACAATTTCGGATATGGAGTATCAGATCCACACACAGGAGATCACAAGTCTCACTGGGAGGTTAAAGAAAATGGAGTTGTTCGCGGAGAATACAGTTTATTGGAACCCGATGGTACAACAAGGATAGTTCAGTATACTGCTGATGATGTTCAAGGTTTCAGAGCAACCGTGAAGAAAATTGGTACAGCTGTTCATCCAACCGGTGGCGTATCTTATTCATCAGTTTCCCATAATCTAGCAGATGCTCCCCAAACCTTGAATGATCATAGGGTCTATAAGACCTATGATGGGTCAGAAGAGAATTATCTGAATAGTGAACAGAATTTGATTCAGCCAACTCTTCATTCTGTAAGCGATATTTCTGTTCCTGAACATAATGCACAATATCTTTTAGGACCAAGAGAATTATACAACGGATTAGATTATTTGAAGTCACAAACTATTCCTGATAAAGAAATTCCAAATTCATATGTTCAATCTCCTATTACCCAAGAAGGATTTACTAACAATGGAGAGTACTATGTTCAACAGCCATCATCCCAGGAAACAAAGTATATTTTTGATTCCCATCAGAATACATTCAGTCAAGAGCATTCAACACCTTCTGTCCAGACACACCTTCAATATTTACCCTCCCAAGTTCAATCTCATAATTCGTATGACCACATTCAATCTTCAATAGTCCAGCCTTTGTCATTAGGCTTAAGAATAGATCATCCATATGGAGAATCTTCATCATCCTACTATGGAAGAACTGGTAATATCGAAGACGATTCTGTTTACAGAAGCTACTACTGAGAACTAGTTTAGGGGTTGAAACTTTTTGAAAACCATTTTTTATTCAAGAATTGTTATTGCGAAGTGCTCGTTTATATGATTTTGTTTTAATATTTATATGCATTGTTTGATTTTTTTGTCGTATTTGTTATATTTATTTTTATGAATAAAGAAAAAGTTTTTCAGTATATGTTATTGTAATCTATAGAGTATTGTGGAGTTACTTTTGCTCGACAGCTTATGTTACTAGTAAGCAGAAAAAATAGTAATATCAGAGTGGTTATATTAGACACTGAAGCGATAACAACTT
Source organism: Micraspis discolor (assembly GCA_030674115.1). Lineage (NCBI taxonomy): Eukaryota > Metazoa > Arthropoda > Insecta > Coleoptera > Coccinellidae > Micraspis > Micraspis discolor. Next base: position 691,335 of record JARTUT010000006.1, on the reverse strand, counting down.
TATCAATCCTCTTAGACATTACAATGCATGTATAGGACAAGTCAAGAAAAAAAGAAAAAAATTAATATTTACATCTTATCAAGAAAATACTCTATAACGCTATAATAAGACTTGTACAATAACAATTCCTTAACTAATCGCTTGAATCTACTCAAATTTGAGGATTTAATGTGACTAGGAAGATGATTATATAATTTGATAGACTGGTATAGTATGTTGGATATAGTTCATATTTTGCTGTTTTATGTTTTAGAAATGCTAATATTTCTTTCTTTCTAGTGCTAAAGTCATGAAAACTATATAATTTACGCAAATTCTACATCTGAAGAATTACCTCACAGCAGAATATCATATGATAAGTGGCTGAAGACCAAGCTATAATATATGTTCAGCAACGATTCAAGAGGAATATATTTTTTGACCCTACTAATGACGTAATACGACTTGTTTAGTTGTTTGCATACAGCATAGATATGGAAACTCAATTTCAAATTTCTGTCAATGTGAACTTACAGAAATTTTGCACTTTCCTTTGATTATCAGAGCATTTTCTCTGCACCATTGAACAAAGCTGTGTACCGGAATACGTAACAACTCTGGAAGCTTTTTAAAGCTTTCAGCCCTAACTGCAACTGAAGTATCATCAACAAATAGGGTAATAATACATTTCTTCACTAAAACAGTAAGATAGTGGGGAAGATCATTAATAAAAATTAAAAACAAAAGTGTACCGAGGACAGAACCTACACCTAATTTGACATCATGCTAAGCAGCAAAAGAATTTTGTGTACCGGTGGACTTTCCTAACCAGACATTTCACTTTCAGCTAACAATATGAAAATGAAAATTCTTTTTATCATATATTTATTTATTCTTCTGACTCTCAGTTATCAATATTGTCATTTGTCAAATGAAACCCGACCAATCTGTCAACAACTTTGATGTAATAGGAAGAATCCCAGAAAATTGTTCGACATTCTATAATTTACGGCTATACTACACGATTATATCCTGAATGAGATACTACTCAATATTTCTTAAATCAGAAAACTCATCCTTAAAGAGACATTTTTGAGATAGAGCTAATGATTCAGACTTGTCGAAGGAGGAGTGCCTCTGGTAGATTTTTTCAAACGGTTAAAAGCATAGACCATCATTGTGGACCGCAGAATGCCATCCTGAAATGAGATTAGTGATTGATGGCTTATTTAACAAATCTTCTTTTAGTTTTTATAAATATTTTCTGTGTATTACAGGATTCGAAGATCCATTTTCGCTCTAATTATAGTGCAGTCGATCCGGAAATTGATTGAAATCCCACTTGATTGCTCCAATTCCATTAGATTAATGATTGTTTTTAATGAACAGAAGCTATCTTGGGTGGAGTGTGGTCTTCTTCTTTGCGATATCTTCATTCAACCTATGTCTTAATTAAACCATATTAAATTTGCAGTTTTAATTTGGTTTTCATTATTGTTTTGTATCAAGAACATCTTCATCCTCGCCATTGAAAATTAAAAACCAGTTCGGATTAAACGTAGCACCTTTTCGGTTTTGAATATGATGCTAGTTGATTTCAACAATTATCTCGTCTTGTATTATCGATTGGATATTACAGCAAATGATGAAACTTTTGAGTAATTGTATTTACCAGTCAATTTTATAGTTTTATTTCAATTGGATATAACTTGGAAGGAAAAGGGTACTTCAAAAGAGTGAGAATCGCCCACTGAAAACTTCTGCATCAACTCAGAAACATTATGTATATAAGTGGAACATTTTGTTGCATGAACATATAATGTTGCAATTCTTAACTGTTTTTTCATTTAATTTGCTGGAATTGATAACTGCAGTTTGTTAGAGAATGCTTTCCTGTATTTGCAACTATTCATTTCATCATAAAAGAATTGGCTACGTCAACAGTGCCTACTTATATCAGAATTCACTGTTCTAAGTACTGTATTTCTGTGTATATTACAAGATTTTTCTTATAAATTGATATTTCAAATAGTAGATTCAGTTTTGTATCAAAATATTTCACATGTGTGAATAATTAAAGTAACCTTAATCTGGAGAAAGACTATTAACTTCATTCATTTTTCGTATTTTATTTTTGGTACGAAGTGTTGAACATTTAAACTGACTCGATTTCAAAACGAACCTCTAACCTGGATAAGAATCAGTCGAACCGAACTTGGAAATGATGCCAGTGTCAGTATAAATAACAAACCAATTATTAAAAGGAACAATCAAGAGAAATTTATGAACAAATCTGAAACATTTGGATGCAATCAAAGGAAGATAAAACTCGTTAGCAAAGGGTTGGAAAGACGATTTCAAGTTGACGAACCAAGTGGGTGGTCAACAGGATAGTTCCGCATACGTTACCACGCCTATCGGCAAATATTCTAGTGATTAATGGAATTATTGGGTCCTGATTATTATTTAGTTATATCTGAACATCGGAATTGGCTTCTGAATTCGATACGGGTCGACAAAGGTTGAGTGTTCCCTTCCTTTCATTAATTCTCGTGGTTACAATTTAGATATAAGATAATATTTATTAGACCATCACACTGACTTCAGAGGAATAAAAAAAGTGAAAACTTCTTTAGAGGCGCTGAGCACTCTCTTGTATGGGTAAAAACATCCAAACTCGCGTCAGGGTCACGTGATTGTGATCGAAAAAGCGTAAGATCGAGGAGTAGGAGAGGGAATAATATCCCACACTCTTTCTACCGTGTCTGCGTGTGCTGTTTCGTTTAGGCGGTGCAGGGCGCTTGTGCGAATGTTTGTGTATGTTAATGTAATATAAATTAGGTTTGTTCGCGTGGCAGTTCGGAACTGTAATTTTTGGTAATTTGTGGTTCCCACCCGTTCGTCTGGGACGGAACAGGAGTTCCTTGTCGTTCGTGTGGTCAGAACACTTGATTTCGGAACTGTTCGTTACTGTTCTTACGGTTCCTGATCTAGAGATGGTACAAGGTACATCATCGGTGATTCAAATTTTCAGTAGTTCTAATTGGCAATTAAGTTATATATTTGGTGACTAGGATATTCGCATAACTGTTTTTGAGTATATTTGATGTTGTGGGAGTATAAATTTTTAATCAATTCGTTATAATAGGTTCTCAAAATTTTTGTTATCTCAAGGAAGAGAAAGGATCATTTGCAATAGATGAATAAAACAATTGCATAGTTGTTGATCAAAGTATGTAAGATAATTATTTTATATTATTTATATATACGATATTTCGTATTTATATACTATATATTTATTTTTGTTATTTCGTGATTGTAGCATCTTTATTTTTTAACCACTCAAAATGTATTGAAAATTTAGGAAGGAAACGGAGGAATGACCTCTTTCAAGAACACAACGACTTGTTAAAACAATTCTTATCTAAAAAAATAATTACAAAGCTATGAAAATTGTTAGAAAATATTTTTCTTACTTCAGGGAAAAGATAAATCCAATGTTGTAGTTGCAGCGTTACATTATTTCCAAATGAAATCCAAGAAATTACAAAATTTTAAAAGCAACTGACACAATGATAACAATATTTAGTGTCAGTTATTTTGAGTGTTTGATTATTGTTCTTTCTTATGATATTTACATTTTTGGATCGTAGGTTATGACATATATCCATAGGATAATGCTTGTTCATTTCTTGTGAAACAACATAAGAATACAATCTACTGTAGAATATATACTAGAATCACTTTAAGGTTTCAAAACGAAAATATAAATAAAATATGTTATTGTCCAATAACAAATTCAAATTCGAAAAAACCTCTCTTCACAAGGTATTGTTTTTACATTGCAAGGATTCGACCCAGGAAATTCAAAGCATTCACCATGGAGCCTGAAAATTTAAAGAATCAAAGAGCTCAGAATGGTATAAATTTAGTCAAGACTAAAACTGGTCAACTTTCTTACCACCAGCTCTTTTGCCATACCCTCAACTGCATTCTACCCCATATTCGCTCCACAACAAAGAAATTCCTTCGACCCTTCTAAAAATTATATGACAAGTAACCACCGAAGGGGTGAATTTATAAGATTAACAATTTCGCGCGGTAGAACCACCTTCAAAAGCCGCCCACGTGTGGTTTTTGGCATGAGATCATAATGAAGACGTCAGGGTACATTAAAGGAGACCACACCGCGTGAAGACTCTCACCTGATGATTTATGATGGTACTAAACTCTCATAATCACCACTTACTTCTCACCTTAGGCGATTATGTCGTGAACTACAATGGCTGCTGTAAATATTTACACTGTTCGGACACTTCAATGCTGAATAATTCTTCACGCTGAGCCACTAATCCGTTCGGTTACAATTTCTTTGTGGCTTTGTAGGAGGATTACAGTTATATAAAGGTTTGTCGTGTGCCTATTGTATCGGTACATATGAAGATTCAAAGCTCTGTGTTACATTTAGTTGCATATTTCACTATGTTCAATTTTATTTAGTCACGCAGGTTATTTCCCAAATATGTGGATCTGAGATGACTATTTTGAGAGATATCAAGTTTAAAAAAAAATATCTACTATTTATTTTTTAATTTTTAGCATGACAAACATTTTTCATACTACAATCAGCAAGTTAATTTAGAAAATTATAATTGAAAAAGATATTGAAAACCCAAATTTGGATGGTTATTCACCATTTTCTAATTTTTGGTAAAAATTTAAAACGGGTCACGTCCGATTTTTCAGTTTTGAGTTAGGTCCAGTGTGAAATTTTATAATTTTAATTTACAATGGAGACACGACGACGAGGCAGACCATTGGGTTCTCGAAACGCTACCCGGACAACCCGAACTGAAAGAAACCGACGCCGCGTTCATAACCATAATTAAGCAATGCGATCAGTATTTTTAGCGAGAAGGGTTCCGGTTGAAGACGAAATTCCCGCGTTTTCTGTCGGCGAATGAGCGAATCGTGTCAATTTTGCAATGCTCTGCATTTTGGGGTGAAAAAGGGCGAGATGGATTCAGCCAGTGCTGCCAGAAAAGGGCGACACGGGCTTTTCCACTAGTTATATAGAGTATACGACCGGCCGGACGCACACACTTAATTTCGACCCGAATTCTTCATCAGGAAGTCAAACCTTATCGGCTGAGACAATTTACTACTCGATGATCGAAAATACAGACATATGGGAAAAACTTCACGGTGTTATACTTGTTATCACTATAAAAAGCGTGCAAAATTATTATTTATTTAACTGAGCATCACAATGAGGTGAGCAACCCTTGAAGAGTATCCACATGTTCAAGTGAATTTTACACAAAAGAACCACTAGGAAATTTTCCATCGTTAGAAAGATAGTGTTACAATAGGTCACAATTATCCGCTATAACTAGTATATCATGTTTGTAAAGTGTACACTAGATAGTCCGGTCAAAGTATACATACCAGGTTACCAAAATTCGCATAGAGCTGAAATTTGGTAGAGATGGTCAAGATACCATTAGAAAGAAAGGGTGAAAAGTCCCCAAAAATCCCATTGTTGCTAAAAAAGTTATTCAAGGTCAAAGGTCGCGGAAATGGGTTTTTCGCTTTTTTCAGCCAAACGGTGAGTTTTATCATGAAAATAGCTCAGACATAAAGTGTAGACCGTGCAATTATCTACCAAAATTGTTTTTATACTTTTTTCGTGAGAGTCACCGTTTCCGAGATATGAGCGAAGAAAGTTGTATGCTCCATAAAATGCATAAGTAGGCCACGTTCATTCGTCACTGGCGCCGTAATGAGAGTTGAATTCTTTTTCTTTCGGTATATTAACTTACAAAAAATCAATATTAACTCAAAAGAAACTAAGTCCATTGCCTTCTACGCCAGTGCAACTATGACGTTTGTTTTTAAAATGTTTGAGAAACAAGATTTACTTGATTGTGCCGAAGTTTTTAAAAATAATAAGTCTACTCCAAAAGACACAATTATTCATGGAATTCGCTTTCTTCTTGCCATGTACGGAGCTCCAAAAAAATTACCTGCATTGATAAGTTCCGTTACGTGTCTTTTGTCAAAAATACTCGTAACAAAAAGCAAGTGCAATTGGCTTCTCTTCCTCCAACCTCGGCTTCTGCACAACAACATCTTCTTCGGGTATATTATCAAGTTCAAGTGTGGCTTGGTAATCAATTAGACCCAAAAGACTGGGGTTGGATGTTGTTTGATAATGTATTAGAACCTGTCCAAACTTTACTTCCACCTGCACCGGAAAAACTCCTCAACACCATTTTTTGCAATTGTAAAAAAGGATGTAATGCCAAATGTGGCTGCAAAAAAGTTGGGTTGTTTTGTTCCTTAGCCTGTACAAGTTGTCAAGGCCAGCTTTGTTCTAATGCTGAATCTCCATTAGAAGAGGACTCATTTCATATAAACGACGAGACATCCGATCCATCGCTTCTGGACGAGTTTATTTTCACTCAGCTCGAAGAAGAAGACGAAGAACAAGAAGAAACATGTAATAAATGATTATAATTCGGACCAATAATTTTATCACATTTTTTACAATTAACGACAATTTTTTTATTATTTATTAGTACAGATCGGTTCGTGGAATAGGCCTACCGGGGAAACCCCGTTAAAAAAACGCGTCAAGTACACTACCTCACAGGTGACGTGGAAACGTGTGCATTTTATGGAGCATACAACTTTCTTTGCTCATATCTCGGAAACGTCGACTCTCACGAAAAAAGTATGGAGACAATTTTTGTAGATAATTGCACGATTTACAATTTATGTCTGAGCTATTTTTATGATAAAACTCACCGTTTGGCTGAAAAAAGCGAAAAACCCATTTTCGCGACCTTTGACCTTGAATAACTTTTTTAGCAACAATGGGATTTTTGGGGACTTTTTACCCTTTCTTTCTAATGGTATCCTGACCATCTCTACCAATTTTCAGCTCTATGCGAATTTTGGTAACCTCACCCCTGTTATTTGGTCTAACTTGACAGGACTAAGACAGAGGAAATTTATTTTTATTTTATTTTATTTCACGATTTGGGATGAAAACAGGATAACTCCCACAATAGTATCCTCTAATACACAAATGATAGCTATAAAATATACAAATGCTGTTCAGAGACAATTCAAAAAAGGTTATTCATTGGTAAAAATCAAATAATAATAATAAGTATGAAAAGATAGATGGAATAGATTCTAGACACATTGCAAAGTTGGAAGGAACTGCTCCTACTTTCATTGAGAGTATGATACAAAAATGTACACATGCATATCTCAAAGCATCATAAACATCATTTTGAGCGCTTCTACTTTGTTTGTATAGTAGAACAGCGTGCTCTATTTTGCCCAAATATGGAGATTATTGATATCTTACATATTCTTGAATTTCATCATCTTAACGTTCTATCACCAAAATATTTAATTTATATGGGGAAGTGACGTACGTTCATATAAAGTGTTTCGTATATGTTGTCATCCTAGAAATATTGCGATCAATATTAATATCATATTAATGTCACACAATTGTTAATTTTTCAAATTTTCAAGTTTTCACTTGTATTAGTTTGATGGAGAATTTATTTGCAATATCAGCTGCATATTCTGAGCCTCCAATGAAAAAAGTCCCTACATCAATTTCTACATTGAAATGTTATTTAAGAATGACCCCGGAAAGTTTTTGTGTTTTGGTTCAATTAAGAAACCGAAATTACATAAAGAAGATTTTATGATGATGACATTGAAATTATTGTTCACACTTCGAATTGCAATCACAGATTATTTGAGATGAAAATGACAGGAAAAATTTTTCTCCGAGAGACTCATTTTGCGCTATGTGTATTTGGTAAATATTTTGCTGGTATCACTGTTCAATGGATCTTTAACGAGTCCACTAAAGGTTCTGAGTTCATGAAAGTCTTCTTAATATTCCTATTCCCCAACGAAAACAAACCAAAATACATGCTTTCGACTGGTAGCAATTTCCGACATTCCGAAGGACCTCCTGTGTTATCTGCATCTGTTTCATTCATAATTTCAGTGCAAGTAGCAAGTACACATTTCACCATCTGTTTTTGTTCGACAGATGAGCAGGGACCATTGTATATATTCCTTATTTCTGACACTAACAAAAAATGTGGTTTTTGTTCAAAGCATCATTTGGTAATTTTATTTTCCTCAATTATTTGTTGAAGAAACTGAATAAAAATATACATTGATGAAATCAAGAGTGAGTAGATACTTGATCAAAATCACATTAATATAAATAGAATGAAGACAAAGCAAACAAGGGTCTAATAGCTATGGTACTCCCGGTCATATATTAAAAAAAAATGTTTACCTCTTTCTATCAAATTCCCATAATTAATGGGTTCATGATATTAAGGGATAATCAAAATTAAATCACAAATTATATTTAAGATGGATGACCGCCGTTATTATAACAGCAGACAGATATTCAATTACCAAACTGAATGACAGAATCAGAAATGACACAGATCCACTGGAAACTGCGACTCTAATGACATATAAAGGTAAAATATTTCTGAAATTTTTATTAATTTACCAACCGTCCTCTATTATAAGGCTGGGGGGCCATTGGAATGGACTACGGGGGTTGTAATTATGACGTATATTAACATAATATCCGGTGATACTTCCTGGGGTTAAATTTTATAACTTTGATTTTTCATGCTGTGTAATCCATTGGGATGCCACCTAACAAATTATCGAGTATTTGGAAAATATTAAGAGTTTGAATGGGTCATTATATAAGATAGATGCGTTCAGACGTTCAAAGGGAGTTCAGATCAATAAGATGTTAGTTTTCAACATATTCGTTTAGATTTGGGTTCCGTTAGAAGATAGAAGTTTGATCGAACTGTTAAATAACAAGAGAATTTTATCATCAACTAGCTGACCCGACAGACTTCGTCCTGTCAAAAAGATTTGTAATGTGGCAGTTTTTATGCCTACGTATTTTAAGAAATTCTCCCGAACAGAACCGTCACCCTGGTGATAGGGCGTTGTGAATAAAAAATAATTAAATAAAACATATATAAGGATTTAAGTAATCGCTTTAATTGAATCATAATTATTATTATTATTATCATTGTAGTGCTTTGTGGTATACGATGTTTTTTGTTTGATTACCTGGCGCACAGATAAACAAATCTGATGGTTTTCCAACATGGGAACAGGCAACATATAATTGACCATGTGAGAAACATGGGTTTTCTAGATTAATATCACAAACTCTTAATGATTGCCCCTGGGACTTGTTTATAGTCATAGCAAAAGCAAGCCGCACTGGAAACTGTAGTCGTTTAAACTCAAATGGCACATCAGTCGGAATCATTGGGATGCGCGGTATAGAGAACATCTTCTCCTTTATACTTTCCTTTGAGTATAGTTGCTTCTATCACATTGTTTGGTAATTTTTTTATCGCTAACCGTGTACCGTTGCAAAGACGCGGTTGGTTGATATTTCGCAACATTATAACCACCGATTCAACCTTTAATTGAAGATTGTGAGGTGGCAATCCTGGCAAATCCAGCGAGTTTAAAAATTCCGGTGGATAGTTGACTACATCATCTTGATTAGTAGCCGAATCAACTGATTTATATATCCTCAATTCGCCTGTAATTTGTTCTTGAATTTTGAAATTTAATTCATATACATCTATGTTTTTTCAGTCAGTATAGCTCGTTCGCTCAACCAATCATGGTTTCTGTAATTTTGAGAAACATCTGGAAACACCTTCTGAATAAGTTCATCTTTTGATCGAGTTAACTGACAAAAACTTTGAGGAAAGTTAATGCAGCCAGTCAACATGTCTATAGGAAATTTGCCATTACCAATGTCAATGAGTTGTTCAGAGAATATGTTTCCAGATTGGTCATTTTGCAACTCGACACGCATATTCTTGCTTAAATGAAGTACTTTGACATATTTCCACAAATTGGAGGACTTTAGACATGCATTGAGTTCATCAGCTGGCGTTGATCGTAGAATCACTGACAATGTTTGACGAAAATCTCCTGCTAATAAAATCATTGCACCACCAAATCGGTTATTATTGCTCCGTAGATCTTTTAAGGTTCTGTATAAAGCCTCCAAATATTTTTTATGTGCCATCGTGCATTCATCCAAAACAATCAATTTACATTGCTGCAAAACCTTTTTAGTTACAAATCATTTGTATGGGAAAAAGAAAAGGGCTATATTTAGGGTTTTTCCAGCAATAATTCTAATTTTTCTCGCCTTAAAAACCATCCTTGAACTTCAACGAGCATTTTAAAAAAAGATTTGGCCAAATTAGTCCAGGCGTTGTTGAGTTATGCGCTTACCAACACATTTTGCGATTCATTTTTATATTATAGAAGATTATAAACTGATAGAAGTACAATTCAAAGAGAGAATATTACCAATACGTAATCTTTAGAACTGGAATGAGTATTCGAAAAACTGAAATCATTGCAATCTCGTATTCGTAGTTATACAGGGTGATTCAATTACAAACGTCATGATCTTTTTTCTTGAGAAAGAAAAATTTCCGAAAACAAAATTGAAATTTTACTACATTAATATAACGGGCTTAAATATCCACAGTATTGAAACTCTGCTTTCTAAATAGAATTAGTTTTTAAGTAGTTCTCATCAATTCTACCGAAATTTTGTACCGTAATATCTCGATATGCCTCCATCGCTGCAGAAGGAGATGTTTTGGGAAATATGTTGTTGATTAATCTCCTATAATACATAGTGTTTCACACTAAAATTATTAACAAAAAACAATGACTTGGTGTCATGACTCTGGTGATCTCTGGCGAGTAATAATTCAAGTTTCAACAAATTTATCTCCGAAAAATGTGTTTGTAAGAGACGTGTTAACTGTTCAAGTAAACAATAAAGTAAAATAGTTGATTTGAAAGAGCGTAGGAGTCAGATCCAAATAAAAACTTATGAGTATGATGAAACTAGGATGAGAATACTATAATTGGACTAGAAGCTACCCTGGTAGGTTAGTTTTATTCCCTGAATAACAAAGAATATCGGGCGTTCGAAGCAAACTACCGAAAAACTGGCATCACAACCTACTAACGACGTAACTTGGCGATCGAACCACAGCTGACTACAACAGTAGTAACTGCAGTAAGTAACATTTTCTTGGTATCAACTTGCAACTATAACGTCATGAATAAATATATGGCGTCATAGGCCTAATACTTAACTACTCGTAACCTAGCAGGGATAGATGTTGTAGTTACTAGCTCTATCTCATCTCTTCTCATGTGTGAAATAAAAGCATTTTTGGCATTGATTGAAGAACCAGATAGAAATTATGCAATCATTTCAGGTCTGTAAATTAAGTAATGAGAATGATTGTTTTAAAATGTTTAATACAAAACAAATCTCAAAATAACTTCATTTTGAGGCCACACAGCGCTGGAGTCATTTCTTTCACTCCTTATAGTGGGGCTGGAACTCCTGTACTGAAATAACCTTCAGCTGATCGGGTACAGCCGTTTGAATTTTTTCGACTGTCCCAAATTCTTAAATGTCACCGAGAAAATGGAAATACTTGGAAGGATAAGAATACCAAAAGAGGACAGTAAAACTTGTAATTGAAGAACCACTGAATTATTGCTAGCATATGTTATGAACGCTTTTTGTAGCCTTATAAAAAATCAATTTCGCAATTTCTCTGGAGCAAGCAGCGAAGAAGTGACAGCGCGCGAGCTCGAAATGACATTTTTTGTGGAACGCAGCAACACGTGTTAATGTGCTCTCGGTTTGCATAAAAAAGACAACCCGTTGAATACACCTAATTCGTGGCACCCTATGTGAAGAAAAGAAGTTTAAATTAGACCATATGTCCGACAGACGGACAGAGGAAGCTCGCCGACATTCAAATGTTAGGTCGCGCGAGTCAGAGCTGCCTACCTGCGTGACCCTTGAATAATTTAGAACATAACGGATTTTATAGTTTTCATTCATCTACTTCTACACGCTGAGATAGAATTAGTATCTAGTGATGAACCCTATCGTATTCATGTCAATTTGACTCCTGCATCTCTTTTCGAAGGGACTTCCTAAGGATGGGATATCCCATTCTTAAGGTGCCAAATATTCTTTAATATTGGGCTTTGTTCTCATGGGTGCATTTATTGAATACCAATTTTTTTGAAGCTGATTGATGATTTTTTCTAATCAACGTTCCTGATGGGAAAAAAGAATGTTATTGATTTTATTGTTTCTTTTGTATTGAAAATTCATTCTACCATCATGACTGAGAGCTCTTCTTCATGGGCATTCTTCCTGCTTCTACTATTGTTTATGTAATTTATGATAAAATTTTACTAATTGCAAATTTTCATCACTTGGATCCGTATCAAAGATGATTATTCATGCGTTTAACGCGACGAAGCAAAAGCGTCAATTTAAGAAAAAATCTCCGCAAATCAACAAATGAATGGAAAGGGAACAAAACTATAAACGGATAAAACTGGTACCATTCAGAATAATAATAACCGTAAAATTCTGATCTGATTTAATTGCGAAATGCTCTAAATCTTATACTCCCAAGTATACATCGATGATGGTAACTCTGAGAACTGTGAGAACACATAATTCGAATATTCCATGTCCTAAACGACCTTAGCGAAGACATATATCCAGCGAAAATAAAAGGAAATTTGTTCAGTGTTGCGTAAAACCGCTTCGCTAATGGAGCATGCTAAACGGAGTAAACCACCTACCCAGAAGGTGACATCGAGACGGGTTCCCCAGTACAGATTTTGTTACAATTTTTCTTCTGTCTGCTTCTATCGTCTGATATTAATCAACTTCCGTTAAAAGAACTGAAAATATTTTGATTTTCAAGTTTTTTATTTATTCTTTGATCTCACCTGTGTGGGTTGAAGATTAGAATAGAGGTTAATGAGGTAGCATACAATACAACGGCGGTTTCCTTATATAACTTTAGTAATATGTTCATGTAGAAGATGTGGACAAAAAATAAATTTTTAATTATATTAACTTTTCCTGCTTTTTACCGAGGTAACCGTTTTCGAATGAAATTATTTGAGCAAAGCACCCTTAAATTCGTAAGCTCTCCAGGAAACAAAAGGAATTTTTTGTATCACATGCCACCCTGACGGTAAGTTAAAAGTTTCAGAATTTCTTGATGAAATGGCTTTCAATTAGGTAAGCGATCAAAAACTTGCATAGAAATATAATAGACACCTAGTGGGAGACCACCGGCTTTTGGTATTATGTGAAAATTTCGTCATTATACAGAATGATCTGTTGCCATTGTAGGAACTTAATCGCTTATGTGTTTGAAGGTGACTCGACAGAATTGAAGAAGAGAAGATTTTAAACGGTTGTTAATTGTGGTATAGAAATCTTAATCGCGGAACAGTGGTACTTCGCTACTTAATTGAAACGTTTCGACATTCTGACATTTTCTCAACACTCCTTTACACATAAGAGTGCGTATAGTGGTGTGAGATATTATTTTGTATCGTATCATTCATGCTGTTTAGATGAAATGATCAGGGCTTGGTCAGACTCTAGGGAACCCTAGAATGGCTTTAAAAAATGTTATGGAATTGGATATTTCATTTAAAGTTTAAGTGTATTCTGAAAAATTGAATTAGTTTCATAGATCTGACTATAGTATAACAAAGAGAAGGATCTTCTTCAAATGATTTCTTTGCATCGGATGATAGCAATTGCAAGGGCTCTTTTAATATTGACAGTTATTCATAATTTTTTTAAATTTTGTTTAGAGCTTCACAATATTGTGTTGGATTAGTCCAGATTATAGAGAGTCAGTACTCACGTTTCGATTCATTTCAAAAGAGTATAATTTTAATAACAGTTGGCTTCAATAATGAAAACACTGACTGTATTATTAATAACTGTTCTACATTATCTGATGTGCCTGGTTTTATTTAAATTCCAATATAATTTTATTTCGCGCCTTCTTTCAAGCCTGTGAAATACATTATACACAACAATACAAAAATGAAAACGAACAAATGATCAATAAATATCATAAATTTGAAAATCTTCGGATGATTATATACCTAATTCTCATTTTACTTCTGGAATTGATTTATGTTTCGTTTTTTCTAATTATTTTGTTGGATGTCATAGAGGTTATAATTTCAACTTATTTCAAAGGCATCTAGTCTCTCTTTAATACATGATTTTACAACTTGAGACACTTATTGATTTTTAATTTGCTTATAAGGTTGTAATGTTGTGTATATTGTATTTTACAGGCATTAAAAAGGGCGTCACCCGGAACGTCGCCTAATTTAGTTATATTTTAATTGAAATCAAACCCTGCTCATTAAATAATGTTGATCAGGTATATCAATTATCGTATATATGAATTTCAATTTATTACTGATACACAACATTACAAACGATCAAAATTACTTCTTTATATTACCTGTGTAAATTTAAGCAAGTTTAGTACAACTGGGTAACATGCATACAACTCGACGAAATACTTAATGAAAAACAATCATATTTCTTCCATATCTGATGATTTATTATCACAAGAATTTTTCACAAAATGAAATTAGGCAGTTGTTTGAAATTTGGTAATTTTGTGCTTGTTCTGTAGTAATTTTCCGGAGTCTACACACGATACAAAAACAACCATCATAAACAATGTGAAATAATCCCAAAACAAATTTTCGGATTTCGGAAATCAAAAAAAAAGATGAGGAAAAAATCTTAAGTAAGCCCAGGAGTCTTCGAACATTTATTCTTAACGTTAATGTTTTTAATGGAATCTGGGAGAAAGCGATACGAAAGAATCGAAACAATAAGTGTTAAAGAATCAACATAAATACATCTTAAATTAACAATATCAATTTCGATTTTGGTTTCTTTCTACAACAATCTGGATCCCTTAAAAATTTTAAACGAGCCTTCAAGCACTCTCCTCGGGCGAACAAGAGCACTTTAAAACTTCAAGAAATCTGCAAAATTTTTTTATTATACACTACGATGGTGAAATTTCAGATCCAAGATACCAATAACATTCATAGTCATATGCTCTGAGATTCAATATCTGCCATAAAAAAATGTGGTTCTAATTTGAAAAAATTGATTTTTCACGATTTTGTCATCCCTAAATTTGAAAGCGATTTTTTCACCCCCTGTATCATGAATCGCGATTTCGATTTCTAAAGTGGATACATCAATCTTTCATCTTGAAAAATCCCAAAAAAGGAAAATTTTCCATCCAAAAACCTCGAAGTTATTCTTGTTTCGGCGGAGCTCTGTTTTCGATTTTTTTTTCGAATTTTCCCGCTCAGAGAGCATTTTCCAACCAAAACTGAAAAATGTTACATCAAAATAACTTGAAATTTTCTAAGGAATCTATTTCTGCAATAAAAAAATAGTGTTGTAATTTGAAAAACGGAAGTTGACGTCATTTCCGGAAAAACCGGAGGTGCTCAAGCCTTGAAAATATTTTAGATTTCATCAGCATCGTGAAATACTTCCCGTATAAATATGGGTGTAGTTCCTCGTGAAAGACCCTGTATAACGCATAAGAGTCCAAATTTTCAATAAGCTGCCATACCATGTGAAAATCCTGGCTACCATAGACCTAATGTAGTGCCCCCTGTATACTTCTTAGTTCAGCATACGACATTTCAATCGCGTTACCTGATAAAGGGATTGAAGATATACCATCAATGGTATGTATTATTCTGAGAATCAAAACATCCTCACTTTGAGCATGTGAAAAATCTTAATCGAACCAAAACAACATAAAAAAATTGATGAATTCAAATGAAGTCAGTGTTGGGGGACGGTTTGGCCAAATATACATGAATGAGGAAGCTACTGGAAGTGTCAATCATATCACTTCAAGAGCTCTTGTATTGATTGGTTTCAAGGAAAGAATTGACTTCTGTTTTGTTTACACAAAACTTGATAGAGGGTCCTTACTTCCATTGATGATTTTCTGCTTAACCAACAGGTGATATCCTGATATTTTTGACGTCACTCAACTTTTTGAATGATTTAATTTGATAGTCCTCCTTCTTCTTCTTCTTGGATTTTATATACTAACGATAAAACAACTAAAACAATCTTATATTTGATTGAAATTCAGGTACCTGTAGTTTCCCCATTTGGGTTTCAATTATCCAAAATCCTCAAGAAACTCCTGAAAAAAAATAGAAGCACTAACGTGAGCTCCCTCTTCTTCTATGCATATGATTCTACAACATCTAAGATGTAATATAAAATCAGTAAACATATTTCGTTCAGATAATTGACATTAATAAAATCATTAACTATCAAATAATATATTATATATATGAAAATGATCATTTTGCAGGTTGTCCATTTAAAAGGGTGGAAACTTCCAAATGGATACCTACAATAACTCAACAAAGAATCAGAATTTACACCCAGATAGGTCAATTTTTGATGACAGGGGGACATGATACAAAGTTCCTCTGAAGCCCCCGCAAGTGGTTGAAACCCCATCAGGATTTGAATAGGAAAATAGGGCAAATTGAAATATATATGAACCTGAAGTTTGTGTTGATTAAAGTAAATATTCTCAAAGTAACAGGGTGTATTTTATGGAAATATGGTACCGATGAAACCAATTTTTATTTAATCTTGACGAAAGGTTGTGAGGAATTTGAATCCTTTCGCATCACTCAAGATCCCGAGTTTGGGATTCTCTAGGTGTGGACATCGAAGATCATCTCAAAGATAAAAAATTCAAGGCATAACACTGGCTGTTAAGATTTTCCCAGACAAGTAGTGATGGCATCCAGTAGATGTCAAACGATCCACCAAGTATGATTTTCGGAGACCTCCAAGCTAGAGCCCTGTAATCTGAGCATCCGATCGAGCTTTATTGGCTATCAACATCGTCCGAATTTCGCTCGAATGCCCCTTTAAACGTACCGAAATAATTCGTAGGAATAGCCTTTGAAAGGGTGAAAAAATTGCCAAGGTTCCAAATAATCTTCAAGCGGCTTGCGCCCTCGTCGAAATAACTATATTTAGTTGAATTTGCTGAGGAAAATATTTGTTTTAATTCGGGATGACTGCATAGAATCCGAATTGGCACCAGTAGATAATTTGTAGCTGACAGCCGATTGATTTTATTGAGCTAGGTGTGAATGACTGTGCAGAATGAAAAAACGAGCTCAGGAACGGATTCAGCAGGTACCTAGTATTTGGTCGATAAACCATAGACAAGATTTATTATAGGTAGTCCATCCAAGAATTGATGACATCGATGAAGGCTAGGAAAGACTAGTCGCAAGTTTGTGAAAAAAAGTGAAGAAATTACACACCCAAACACTTCTCAGAGTATAATGGCATCGTAGTGATGACCCATTTTAGTAGGCACACTCGAAAATATGAAATGATTTCAATTACTGAACATGCGTAAATATTTGGTTTTTAAAATTATAGTATTTGTTTTAATTATGTAAATAAAAACATAAATAATGAATAATGATTCTTCATAGATTATGTCAAATTTAAATAACTTACCATAGAATGTTTTTTAAATGAAAGATAATATCTGTAACCATTATTGATCTTCAATTATAATTTTTCTCATAATAACTAGAGTGAATTATTATCTCATGAAAATGTTATTAAACGTCTGTGTGGTGGGTAGTTCCCAATAAAATAGAGTGCTGTAGTTGCTTGTTCTTTTGATTCTGTTTGAAACTGTCAACAGTAATTTGTGCCTTCCTTCAAAAAAATGTGGAAAATATTGTAAGGATAATTTCGATAGTTTGAAATTATTCTATTATCTCCTAAGTTTGTGAACCAGGTTGAATCGGTGTATGAAATTAAGATCTGTAAAAACTTCTATAAACGTACAAACAAATCTAGGAGACTGGGTTCGAAGTTTTTGAAACTCATATGAGCTTAATTTGAAGCATTCCTATGTTAGAATATATATAATTTGATGAATGCCAATTTAGATTTTGTAGTGAATGTAAGACAAAAATTGCTCAGTGGTTAATTTCATCTATAGTGTTTAGTGGTGGAACCATAGATTGGAGAGATTTCCTCACCAAGAAATATTTCATAAAGATTTAAAATATGGCAACATTGAACAAATCTTATTATTGAATCATTTCAGCACAGAGTCGGATTTGGGAAAATCAGAAAATTTGTACAAAATTATATCGATTTAATTCCATTCAACTTCAAATGTCTCAAGAATGGTGGAATTTGGGAAAAAGAAGCAGAATTATTTTATCTGCAGAAAAAACTAATGATTCTGGAAAGTACAAGATACGGACCTTTAGTTCAAGTGATATATGTTTATCATGCAATTTAACCAATCTGTAGAGTAGAAGTGAGAAACCCACAAGGAATGGAATAAATCTAATGATTCCAAAATATGCATGACATAATGGCATCGTAGTGATGACCCATTTTAGTAGGCACACTCGAAAATATGAAATGATTTCATTACTCTCTGGCGGACTCGCGCATCATTTTAATATGCAATCGAAAATGATAATTTAGAGCAAAGGAGCATTTTAAATGCAGTTGCTATTTTACCGGATTAATTGATCTGAAGATATATTAAGCTCAAGTATGATGAAATTTTATCAGGACTATTTATGAATACAACGATGTCTCTTTATTTCAAATAATCATGATTTGGGAAAACCAAAATTCATAAATGCGCCACATGTAGGAATTTTAAAAACAATTTTATATTTATCGAACTATCGGCGTCCAAACTTCTGGCAGATCTATAGATGGAGCACTTATGGAATCAGGTGTTATTTTCATAAATGCTGTTTCTTTTATTTTTCTTCTTGCAAGTTTTTCATCTTTGGATATTATTGATGCTTCATCCACTTTTATACGATGATTCTCATCTACAGCATGTTGGACCAACCTGGATTTGTCGCTGTCTAGTACTCGTAGAAGCTTCTGATGTTCTTTTATTCGTACATTCAGAGGGCGTTTAGTCCAACATGCTGTAGATGAGAATCATCGTATAAAATGGGATGAAGCATCAATAATATCCAAAGAAGAAAAACTTGCAAGAAGAAAAATCAAAGAAGCAGCATTTATGAAAATAACACCTGATTCCATAAGTGCTCCATCTATAGATCTGCCAGAAGTTTGGACGCCGATAGTTCGATCCAACTTAAAAAGATCATCATATCACAGATGAGTATATAACATTGTTCATTTTTCTTTCATGACTTCTGTCATATTGACTTTTTGAAAATTGATAATTTTCAAAAGGTTTCTTACTTTTCTCCTTGATAAACATAGAAGATGTCTATCGAAACGTCGGAAAACATTACATCCACAATAGATGATGGTAATAGCCCAAACAATCATTCAACACGAGCTCCATCATCAACAATATCTCGTCAAATTAACCGATAATTAAATTAACCGCTTTTCAACTACAGGCGGTATTTAGATGCCAGAGTGTAATAACTGCACCATTTTGAATCATTTCTACACATATATCGATGAGTTTGCGAAAACTGTAAACGTTTTACTGTAGTGCAATTTTAATTAATCTTACATATACCAAAATTAATTTGCATCACAACTATTCTGAACACAAAATGACGCATAAAAACATCTATCACTAAAACCAAACTGGGAATCACGAAAATTATCATGGCTTGATTTTGGCATTCTATTACTTGAATCTATATCTGCCAACCACTCCTGATTATTCATTATATTTCATACAATAGCTGCCTCTCTGCATTACTTACATTAATAAAAAAATAGGAGAACTTTCAACCGAGTTAAAACTTAAAATGTTGTTTTTATGCTTTGAATTCTTGAAAAAATTTCAGCAAGAATTGATAATCACATTCTTAAACTTAATTTTTCTCAAAATATAGAAAAATTTATAACTAAACTTTATCCACTAAGAGGTCTATATTGAAAAAAAAGTCAAGTTACTCTGAAGAAGTCATATTTTTGTTCCTTCTGGCGATTTAGAAAGACGTTAATTAATTTTTGATAGTGATTTCTTAATTATTATATTATAAATTATTTATTGATTCTCAACCATTCAGGTCACTTATTCGATCTGATTTTTCGGCATTTTCACCGAAAATTAGACATAAATGATGAAGATAAATAACTGAAATCATAACCGATGAATTCCTTCTCATTCAACACCTGAAATAGAACTTGGACCACTTAACTCTAAAAATTGACTTTAACTTACACGCAAAAATGCACTTCGTACAAAAACGGCGTTTATAACTTCATCATCTGTTTGTTGACGTTGTTAAATTGTCATTTCAAGCAAACACTGAAATCAACACTTTCAGTGCTAATCTTAGTATTTAGGTTGCTTTAAATTGGGTGTAAATTTCACACCTTGTAGACGAATCAGTAAATACAAGACGGTGAGAGTGAGGCAGCAATTTTCTTATACGGGCATTCTCGGTCGGTAATTCAATCATGGGAAGGTTGGTAATTGTTCTGGTTTTCGAACACGATATACCAACATTGAATACTGCAATCACGTTGAATTCGTTCAAGTCACTGAATAAAGATATGTTTTGGTGTGACTTCAAATAAAGAATTAGTTTTATGTCAATATTAGACAAAATTCGAATATTTCACTCAATCAAAACTCTTTGTGAATAAAAAAACTATTTTGGATTAGAGCATTTTTGATAATAAAAGAGCTATATCTGATAATTGCATTGTATGGATCGATGCCAACTACGCTAGTACTAGCCACGTTACTTGAGGTTCCACATAAAATGTTCCACTATCCTTTAAGTATATCGTGAATATCACAAAAGAAAATAGGATTCATTTTCGAACTCTATAACTATCTGAAGATTGGGAAAATAGTGAGATTATTACAGGATATGGTGCTATTTTTGACAATTTTAAAACACTGAAAAATAGCCTTCCACAAGGATCAGTCTACTCTTCAATTCATACCACAGCGATCCACCTTCAACAATATCTGAGAAATTTGTGTAGGCCGATAATAATGCAATTGCTTACCACCATTCAAATTTTTCTAATTAATAGAATATTCTACCAAGTGATAGTTGAACATAGATTAAATCACAGCTCTAATAGGCTTTTGATGATTCTCTTCCCAAACAAGATTTTTATCCCTCGTACTCAGGAGTTAATTAAAAATCATATGTAAATTTGAACACTCATTTAGATGATATTTGTCTGAAAATAAAATCTCTGAAAAATATTCTTCAGAAATTAGCTGGATCATCTTGAGGTGTTTATACATATTTACTCATTTATACGCGCAAGTTCCTAAATATCACTCTTTTCTACAGCGGTGTACTATTGCTTTATTGGGTTTGACAGTGTACATAAAAAATTTATGAACAGTTGACTACATACAATAATCACTCGAACCATAAGATACACCATTCCATTTATTATCTGTTTGGTTTAACATTGCCTATCCACATATTCGCAGAAAGATTGCAGCTCTGAATGCTTGGATAAAATAACATTTTCCCAATTGATTTCAAATGTTTTCATACATTCCGCAGAATATAATTCCAAGATCAAGTTGAGTACCTATACTCTTATAATATAATAGTTTCTTCAGCAAGAGCAAAGCTGAGTTATAGCAGATTGAATGGAACTCTTACGAAATGTTCAATTAAAATTTTATTTTTCATTCTCTCAGACAAGTTCTTTATCCTGGTTTTCCTAGAAAAATTTAGTCTGTTTCTAAATCTTTTCATTGCAGGCCATGGTAGTACCAATAGCATGCTATTCAGGTGGAATTCAGATACAAGTCGTGAATGTTAACAATACCAAACTTGTTGAATGATTATTTGGGCTATTACCATCATCTATTGTGGATGTAATGTTTTCCGACGTTTCGATAGACATCTTTTATCTTTATCAAGGAGGAAAAGTAAAAAACCTTTTGAAAATTATCAATTTTCAAAAAGTCAATATGACAGAAGTCATGAAAGAAAATGAACGA
Organism: Micraspis discolor; assembly: GCA_030674115.1. Taxonomy (NCBI): domain Eukaryota; kingdom Metazoa; phylum Arthropoda; class Insecta; order Coleoptera; family Coccinellidae; genus Micraspis; species Micraspis discolor. The sequence goes on along the minus strand of JARTUT010000006.1, from coordinate 669,340 downwards.
TGTTATATACTCATCTGTGATATGATGATCTTTTTAAGTTGGATCGAACTATCGGCGTCCAAACTTCTGGCAGATCTATAGATGGAGCACTTAAGGAATCAGGTGTTATTTTCATAAATGCTGCTTCTTTGATTTTTTTTCTTGCAAGTTTTTCTTCTTTGGATATTATTGATGCTTCATCCCATTTTATACGATGATTCTCATCTACAGCATGTTGGACTAACCTGGATTTGTCGCTGTCTAGTACTCGTAGAAGCTTCTGATTTTCTTTTATTCGTACATTCAGAGGGCGTTTAGTTTCTCCGATGTAAGATCTTCCGCACTCGCAAGGTAATTCATATATGCAGTTCTTTATCCTTTGTGTCTCATTATTAGGCTTAAGTTTTGTAAGTTTAGCTCTGATAGTGTCTTGAGTTTTGAATGCAGTCGTTATGTTGTATCTATTTCCCAATTCTTCTCATTTTCTCCGACAAACCTTTTACATAAGGAATTACGGTTTTAATGGTCTGATTTATATCTGTTGGTTCAGGTTGACTTTCTCATGTTCGTTTAGCTTTTTTAATATCTTTTTGGGGTAGCCATTGCTTCTAAGAGTTTTCGAGATGTTATTTATTTCTTCATTTTGGTCTTCTTCAGTGCAACAAATATTTATTGCTCTATCAAATAAACATTTTGCTACTCCCAATTTAGTGTTTAGTTGGTGGTTTGACTCAAAATGTAGATATTGTCCTGTGTTCGTTGGCTTTTTATACACAGTGGTTCTTGGGATTCCATTTTGTTTATGTACGAGTACATCTAAGAATGGAAGTTGTCTGTCCTTCTCGATTTCAATTGTGAATTTAATTGATTCCTCTTGATTGTTTAGATATTGAAGGAATCCATCTATAGTGTCTCTTCCATGTTGCCAAATAATAAAAGTATCATCTACATATCTTTTCCACAGTTTGGGTTTAAGTACATATTTTTCTAATGCCTTCTGTTCGAAAATTTCCATATATAAATCAGCTAAAATTGGTGATAGTGGTGAACCCATGGCCATTCCGAATTCTTGTTGATAAAAGATGTCTTCGAATTGGAAATATGTTGTTTCAATACAAAGAGAAAGCATTTCCATAATTGCATTGACGCTTAGTGTAGTTCTTTTACTAAGGGTTTGATCTTCTTCAAGCTTTTTCGCAACTATGATAAGTGTTTTATCTGTCGGAATATTAGTGAACAAACTGGTGATGTCGAAGCTGACCATAACGTCTTCTTCCATGATTTCTTGATGTTTCATTATTTCTATGAAGTGTTTCGTGTTTCTTATCATCGATGTTGAATTACTTTTTAATGGCGATATAATTTTCAGCAGAAATTTAGCCAATTGGTGGTATGCTGAATTTCTTGAACTCACAATTGGTCTTAGAGGAATATTTGCTTTGTGTATTTTTGGTAGACCATATAAATGTGGTGGTTTACTGAAGTGAGGTGTAAGTCTTGATCTAACGAATTGATCTGGAAATTCAATTCGATATTTATAAAGGATTTTGTCAATCTTGTTTTCAACTGTGGTGGTAGGGTCCTTTTTTAGTCTTTTATATTTTCCTGTTTCTAATAATTCATTGATTTTTTGATTATAAGAGCCAACATCTAGAATTACAGTGGCGATTCCTTTGTCTGCTGGAAGTATCTTTATGGAACTATCCGATTTAAGATCTTTTAATGCCCTCTGTTCAGTTTTATTTATATTAGGTAGAGGTGTTTTGTTATTATTTATTTTATTATTAATATGACTTCTGTCATATTGACTTTTTGAAAAGGTTTTTCAAAAGGTTTTTTACTTTTTCTCCTTGATAAAGATAGAAGATGTCTATCGAAACGTCGGAAAACATTACATCCACAATAGATGATGGTAATAGCCCAAATAATCATTCAACACGAGCTCCATCATCAACAATATCTCGTCATCAATACCAAACTTCATCAATTTTGTCCCATATATAAATTTCAGAAATTTTTAGGGCTATTCATTTATTTTAGATTCTTTTATGTTGTAAATTTCAAATAAATATGATTCGTTCATTTTTTTTATTGCGTTCTCTTCTAGTCAATATGGCAACATGTTTAGCAATAGAATAATCACTCTTGAAGAGGAAAGTTCTGAAACATTCAACATTTCAGCACATTCCCTAAACATATGAGACATAAAAATCAATATATTAGTGGAGAGACATGAATATTTTTACTGAAGATTTTCAGTCAGCTCTGTATCATACGCCGAATGATAGAACACATCACCCCGTTATAGCAAACTGGGCTCAAACATTCACCAAATACACAACCTGTATAAATTGAAACAAGAAAATGTGTTCCAAAAATGAAAAGAGTATATCATAAAAACTCACAAATTTGGATTATATCTGAGCGAGGGACTCTGTGAAGTATGTGATGGGAATGTTGTACCATCAAATATAATTGAGAAAAACTTAGTTGTCTGACAAGCTGTAAAGTATTCCTCTATAGCAACTTTTTTGTGTTGCCGTCTACTTATAGAAGGTTGGCGAATTTTTTCTATTCTGTGCTCGCCTTATTAATTAAAGCAACGCCTCGCGAACATCAATTAATTTATTTTCTACAGTTTTGTACTTGGCAGTAAATTTAGTAGTCACGAAATCTGTAAATAATGCTGTTTTACCTGATATTATAAGGAATTTCTATAAAGCTCCATTAGCTTCATAATCCAACATTCCTCCTCACTACTATGTCCAAGTTCAAAGAGGAGCATCTAGATTTTTTTTTTATTTAAAGCATATCAGTTCTGCTATGAAATAAGAGGATCGATTTCTCAAAAATTCAATCTGTAATAATTTCTCATTTGAAAATCGATCAATATATAGGGTTTCATTGAATTATCAACATCTATTTCAAAACAAAATCCCACCTCATAATCTTATCTGAAACACAGTTCGAAGACAATCACCTCCGTGTTGAACGAGACTAAAGAGTGACGTATTCTTCGTCACCGATTTTTATTGCCGTCAACTCCTGATCGTTCAGATAGGGCAGACTTTATAGCACACTTAGATAAATATTGACATAAATGCCTATTTAAAAAACAATGTAACTTCTTGGGACGATCCTAGCATCTGCTACCTGATTTTTTATGACTTTTCAGTCGAGCAACTATTCTTTCCGTATCTTTTCCTTATCGTTTTTGCGAGAAATAACGTCATTCGTAAAAATTTTATTACTATATTGATTATTCATTACTGGCGACTGCGATAATCTAGATAAAATATAATTGGCGACCCGGTTTCCGGTTGAATGATTTATCTCTTACATTATTAATTCTATCCTATATTTTTAACAATATAACATAAAATGTATAAACACATAAAAGATTCTGATGGCGAATCTTATTAATTGTTCAATAACGTGATAACGGTTAAAGAAATCATCTGTAATTTTTTATATCGTATGAAAGATTTTCCCCTTTGAATCCATTATAATTTTTTAAATTCTCCTTATACATGTAATACAATCTCTTTAACTTTTGCCATATATATGTATAGAACTGAGAAGTATGTTTATTATGTAAATAACTTTCTTTTCAGAGTATAATGTAACAATTTTTCGAATGATTCAAAGAAAACGGTAAATTCATATCAGAATAAAACGTCCTTCTTAAGGTATTTTGTTTGACATCGAAAAAGCTGAAACATTCAGCGTCGAATGATTTCCATCTTCAAGATTGATTCTTCTATCCGATATCATAGAGGCCTCTCAAAATTGGCCACATCGATTTCACCACAAAAAGACAAACGTATTGGAAAAGATTCTAATGGAACGATGGACTAAAGAAGTTGAAATTATTATTCTTCAATTTTCTCAATAATAAATGCTGAAACTTTCGTTTTCAATATGCACCTGTTCATCCGCAAAATTGATTTCTATGAAGTTACCATTCCAAGAAAACGGTAAATTCCTTTTGCCTTCCTTCCATCAGAAGGTATTGAAACAATAGTCCTTCTTAAGGTTTGACATTTTGTTTGATGCATCGAAAAAGGGTGAGGGCAAGAAGAACTATTTCTCGGTGTAATTTGTTACGCCCTAAAGCCAGAAATCAATCTCGTGACGCCAGTTAGGGATGTTTGTCATTATGATTTTAATTTCGAGTCCGTCCATAAGATTAGAGCAGTTTGTTTGGGTACGTTTGGGAAAAACAGATCTAGACAAGAGGCCATGGGTAAGAATTTGGCGATTCGTCGAAGAATTTTGCAATCAAGTATTCCGAAAACAATAGATAATATAATTCTAAGACTGCTGCACCAGGCAGATTCATATTCGTAATTCTGCAATACCCAAAGTTTCTCTTCTAAGACGAATACCAAAATTTTCGGAATGAAAATCGCAAAGTTATAGTATCTTACTGTAGAAAGCTAGATGAATTTTTAATACATAAAAACACCACATCACAAAACATTTTCATCTCATCGACAACATAGGTTGAGATAAACTCTAAAAAATGAATCAATTTTTACAACAAAACGTTACATCACCTTATCACTAGGAACAAGAGTACAAAAAGATTCATCTCAATTTAATATGAAAGATCAAATATTCTTAGTCACTCTAAGTGGCTTATCAAATTCTTTATGATAATGGTAAATACTTTTACCTCACTTTTCGGTTTGATCGCTAAAAATCCAATATATTTCAGGAAATGTTTTCCTAATCATTGGTCACAGATCACCGGTCCCAAAGAAATCTATTCAACTCTCAATTACTTCATAAGTCATGGAGAAAGACAAAAGTTAATTCTGCTGACCATATCAATAATATTGGCATTGTGTTTCAAGATCGAAAGAAAAAACGTCACCGTTGAGTAAAAACTAAACCAAAATTTCTTAAGAATTAATTTATTCTCAAGAATATGGGTAAATTACAATATTATTGCAATTTGCTTTGCAGGAAACTCGATTTTGATATAAAAGGTACAATGAAACCATCATATTTATCAGTTTAGATTTGTGTTTCAATCTACCAACATGATGAAGTTACTTGTGAGTCCATAATTTGGTTTCGATATTGTCTTTCTATTCATATGAATATAATTTAGATTTTGTCATTAAAAATAAGATCCAATTTTTGTTCTAGTGTCTTCTTATAGCTGCTACAGTTGTATTCGCCCATGAAGAGCATCACGTGAGTACTTTGAACCTCAGTCTTATTAAAGCTTTGAGTTTATATGAAATTAAATTTTTTTAGGCACCAGCCCATTATAAATTTGACTATGGCGTTCATGATCCTCACACCCATGACGTAAAATCACAATGGGAGCATAGGGATGGACATCACGTCAAAGGAGCTTACACTTTGAAAGAAGCTGATGGTACCACCAGATTGGTAGAATACACAGCAGGTCCACATACTGGATTTAACGCTGTTGTAAAAAGAATCGGACATGCTCATCATCCAGCTCATTATGGTCATCATGGAGGACATGGAGGTGCCCAAACAGGAGGACATGGTGGTGATAGCTTCGTTGGAGTAACACATTGGGGATTCAAGCATTAAATGAATATGATCTTTTTTATTGTTGAACTCTTTGGAATAAATTTTGATATGCCAAATCGAATTTTAGTTATATTTTATTTTTGCCCAGTTTTCTGCGCTTGTCCTATTGTGGGGTAGAAAATAAAATGCATATTTGACGATTCTTCTTCATCAATTCCTTAAATTTTTAAGCTTTTGAATCTTCAATACTAATTACCATAAGTCTCCGAAGCTCTCCAGCAAAACTTGTTTCAAACAACTGAAATATAAATATTTCCTTTGACATTCTAACGATCAGTTATATTTTCTACTAGCTGGCCTGACAGACTTCGTCCTGTCAAAAAGATTTGTAATGTAATAAGTAATCGCTTTATTGTTAATCATGTGAATCATTATTTTTATTATTATCATTGTAGTGCTTTGTGGTATACGATGTTTTTTGTTTGATTACCTGGCGCATAGATAAACAAATCTGATGGTTTTCCAACACGGGAACAGGCAACATACAATTGACCATGTGAGAAACATGGATTTTCTAGATTAATACCACAAACACTTAATGATTGCCCCTGGGACTTGTTTATAGTCATAGCAAAAGCAAGCCGCACTGGAAACTGTAGTCGTTTAAACTCAAATGGCACATCAGTCGGAATCATTGGGATGCGCGGTATGAGAACATCTTCTCCTTTATACTTTCCTTTGAGTATAGTTGCTTCTACCACATTGTTTAGTAATTTTTTTATCGCTAACCGTGTACCGTTGCAAAGACGCGGTTGATTGATATTTCGCAACATTATAACCACCAATCCAACCTTTAATTGAAGATTGTGAGGTGGCAATCCTGGCAAATCCAGCGAGTTTAAAAATTCCGGTGGATAGTTGACTACATCATCTTGATTAGTAGCCGAATCAACTGATTTATATATCCTCAATTCGCCTGTAATTTGTTCTTGAATTTTGAAATTTAATTCATTTACATCTATGTTTTTTGCAGCCAGTATAGCTCGTTCGCTCAACCAATCATGGTTTCTGTAATTTTGAGAAACATCTGGAAACACCTTCTGAATAAGTTCATCTTTTGATCGAGTTAACTGACAAATACTTTGAGGAAAGTTAATGCAGCCAGTCAACATGTCTATAAGAAATTTGCCATTACCAATGTCGATGAGTTGTTTAGAGAATATGTTTCCAGATTGGTCGACACGCATATTCTTGCTTAAATGAAGTACTTTGACATGTTTCCACAAATTGGAGGACTTTAGACATGCATTGAGTTCATCAGCTGGCGTTGATCGTGGAATCACTGGCAATGTTTGACGAAAATCTCCTGCTAATAAAATCATTGCACCACCAAATCGGTTATTATTGCTCCGTAGATCTTTTAAGGTTCTGTCTAAAGCCTCCAAAGATTTTTTAGGTGCCATCGTGCATTCATCCCAAACAATCAATTTACATTGCTGCAAAACCTTTGCCATTGCAGAGTTCTTCTAAACGTTGGAGGTTGGAGTTTCATTGCTTTGCATATTTAATGGCAATTTTAGTTGACTACGTTTTAGTTACAAATCATTTGTATGGGAAAAAGAAAAGGGCTATTTTTAGGGTTTTTCCAGCAATAATTCTAATTTTTCTCGCCGTAAAAACCATCCTTGAACTTCAACGAACATTTTAAAGAAAGATTTGTCCGAATTGGTCCAGGCGTTGTTGAGTTATGCGCTTACCAACACATTTTGCGATTCATTTTTATATTATAGAAGATAACAACAATTAAAATTCAATTCATTTCAACTAGAGCCCATAAAATGTTGAATAACCTTGTGAATATCATCAATACTTGTCATATCATTCAAAAATTGAAAATGAGATCCAGAGATATTTTGACTCTTTTTGACTTGAATTTTTTATATCTTGATTGAGTATTACTTCTTCAGTTGATCCATAAGGTTGAAAAAATAGTCGATTTTGTTGAAAAGACAAAATCCAAATAAAAGAAACAAACCAATTATCTCATTTAAAATGCGAACAACCTTGTGTCAACATCTATCAAATCTGTCCTGAAGAGGAAGTTGGCTACTATAAGGCCCTTCGAAATTATTTAACTGGACATAAACGGTGAAGAGATATTTATGGCTTCACTTCCGTTATGAATTTGATGCTTTCGGAAGTGATGTGCTGAAATTTCTTTGAAATATCGAGAAGGGGTATATCCCAGATGGCATATGGTTGACGAAGCACTTACGTCCTTGATAATAATTGCGAAACGACATCGGAAATTAGGAAATCTTACGTGCTATTTACGAATACATAATTTCATTATGAAAAAAAAATTTAAAAAGGAATTAAATGCGGTTAACAGTTGTGTGCACTTGTACTCCAAATGATACGTACCAAAAACGAAATTGTACATCGAAGGCGATAAACGATAGATAATGTATATTTATGGAGTTATTAATCATTGAAATATATATATTCTTTTGAACTTTTGGCTTACAATATTAAAATATTAAACCATTCTCCGATCCTTTCCAACAATTCCAATGCTCACTTAATTCGTTCATTGTATTTTTTTGTTCTGATAAGACTATTTATACAATCTGCACAAGAAAGAAGGGGTCTTATTCAATATCATTGATGTAGACAATGAATGATAGTAGTTCCATAATACTTCCTTATGGCACTCCAAGCACCAGCACCTTACAGGTCTATATATTGTATTCTATTTTCAAGTTTATCAGATCAGGTGATTTGTATTTAACTCGAATTCGTTTAATTTTAACTAATATATTATATTTGACAGAATATGCTGACAAATGCATTTTATATAACATCACTCCTAGCTTCAATCACCATGAAGTTTTGCTTGTGGAAGTTGAAATATGAAAAAATAGCAATAGGGAGAAACAAATCTTTTTTCCAGAAAAATCATTCAGATGAACCTTTTCAGGTAAATTCATCAAAGATATGACACAAAATTGTCTTCGTTCGGCTTTACACAAGAAGGTTGGCTAATTGGTTTTGTAGCGCCAGGAGTGTTAGTTTATAGCTTTATGCTTCATTATGAAGTCGTTATGAGTCCATAAACAAACTGAAGCCAATGATTTGATGTGATAACTAACGGCGGCAGAACAAAGCCAAATCACTATTTTACGAACCTGCGTGCTCCTCTATATTGTTCTAGCTTGTTAGTTATACCAGATCGAATTGGGTGTGAAGTGGATTGAAATTGGTTTTTTCCTCAAACGAGATCAATTTAAAGAACCTTTTTCCAGAAATTCACCCACAGGAGTGAAACAATAGAATACCTCGGTTGAGGATTAAGAACTGGGACTACTATACTGTTTATATGAACTACTTTTACTTAATAAATGGTTGACCATTTTTTTGATGTAGGTATTAACAAAGTAGGAAGAGATTAGCCGTGCATTCAGTAGTAAGTGGAAAAATATTTGGGTTCTTGGCTAATGGGGCTATTTAACAATCAAACAAACACCTATATTTCGGAACTATATTGGTTCCTTCATCAGGATGCTGAAAAGTTTTATTAATAAATTTACACAAGGACCCAGTTTATACCAGGCATGGGGACAAAAATCTTAACAATAAAAACATCTATTTAAAACAATTATAAGAAGGAGTCATCAACAACTAAAACATAATGTTACTCACATGCGTCAGTTGCTGTAGAGAAAAGAGGCAAAGTGTACGGAAAACATTCCTCAGAAAATAGCTACGAGGCTACAATATCAATGATAAAAATGGAGACATTTAAAAACCGACAGATTCAAAAACGGATACAAACCATTGACGTTAGATACATACAAACAGTCGTTTTAGGTTAGGAGAGACCACAGACGAGAGCAGAGAAGGCAAAAGAGATCAATTTCAAATCTATGAGAACGAGGCGGTGACGTTTATCGAGGTACGGGGGCCATCTCTTAAGTCGAGATCTCCTGCATCTCCTATAGTCCTATAGGTACTTTTGGACAATCCATACAATTTATTCGGTAGACACAATTCGAGATTTTATTATCTTAGATTTTTTATTTTAATTTTGTGTTTATGAATCTCAAATTATTTGTGTTTTTATGTGCTACGTTTATTCCATAATGCTTCATTGATGCATTTGGTGCTTCTGATAAGCCCTGTATATATGGTAAGGACACATATTTTTGGGTTTCGATATCGGTTCTTCCAATTTTTCGTTGTTCTGTATTATAAAGGCTAAAGATTTTGTCTTTGAAGATCTTGTCTATTAGTTTTAGAGGATAGTAATGAATGGCTAGTATTTCTTTAGCTTTTTTTATTGTTTGTTGTCTGAACTCTGGACTATTGGAACTGCGGCTTCAAAGTTCAAATATCGTCCACTCCAGGTTGGCTTTGTGTACCAAATTGTCTTTACTTTTGTGTTTGTTCGTATGAGTGTCAGATCTAAGAAATTGATTTTATTTTGTTTTTCTAACTCACAGGTGAATTTCAAATTAGGATGGTAGCTATTGAATTCATTTATAATATCCTCTATTTCATTTTCAGGTGCTGCTGTAAGACAGTCATCAACAAAACGTTTGAAAAATGGTATTCTGTATTTTAATTTCTTTATAACCGTTTCTTCCAAATCCTCCATAACGAGTTGAGCTATTACTACAGAAATTGGAACCCCCATGCCACATCCATTAATTTGACAATAAAATTCATTTTTGAATTGGAAATATGAACTAGAAAAACATAGATCCATCGCTTTCAGAAATTCATCTCGTGGTAGGTCAGTATATTCCTTTATTTCGCTCCATTTTTTAATAATGATGTCCTTTGCTATGTCTAACGGTAAATTTGTGTACAGACTGATGACATTCAGTGAGAATAGCTTTTCATCTGCTTTTAGTGATATTTCACCTAGAAAATCCTTAAAATTCCATGAATCTTTCACGTAATATTTATTTTTTCTAAGTATTGGTGTTAAACAATTGGCGATATATTTTGATAACTTATAAATTGGACTTTGCACACAGCTGATGATTGGTCTTAATGGTATATCCTGCTTATGGAAGTCCGTAAATTTGGGGTGGATTTGCATTATGAATTTTCAAGTCATTACATAATTTTTTAGGTAGTAAAAGTTTTCTTTCCCATGATTTTATTAGATCATTATTTTTATTCTGAATTATGTTTGTTGGGTCTTGTTTGAGTTTTTTGTAAGTAGTTTAATCATTAAGGAGCTTATAAATTTTTTTATTATAGTCATCCGTGTTCATTACTACCGTTTTATTTGATTTATCTGGCTTAAGGATTGTTATTTGAGGGTTCTGTCTAAGGAATGAGTTCGTTTTGCTGATTTTCTTATTTAGTTGCAAGTTTGGTAGACCTTTTTTTGAAATTGGTAATATTATTCTTTACTATACACTACTACTACAAAAAGTTTCATTATCCTGATTTTCTCTAATTTCTTGACAGTCCTACACTGACTTCTAACATTTTCTGCAATATATATTTAAAGGTAATTTTAAAAGGTGTAATGTAGAGGAAGAGAAATGTTGAAAAAGTTTTATGAAAAACTCCTCTTAATTTTTGCTAAGGAATCACCTTTCGAAATTTTTCGCATCAATTCAAGAACATCCTCTATTTCGTGTAAGAAATTGTAGGAATTGAAATCTAGAATTAGATATCCACTGGTGCATATCCTTATGCACCGAAATTCAACGATCAGCACCATCTGGATACTGAAAAAACCTCCCGGGATGTTTGAAGGTGTCAATCTGCCGAAAACAAAAAAACCACAAGAGATAAACTGCAAAACGTTTCCAAAACACCTGATGAAAAGAAAGGGTGTCTAATAGTCACTCAACAAAGGCACCACCTACAGATTCACCACACCATCCGCAATTTTAACCTAAAAATTACACACTGCGACCATGATTTCCGTTGAGAGTTAGAATGGCGAGAATTAAGGATTAATGTGACGATATCATGGCATAATGGTGCCATATATCGCTCAGCGGGTTGTGATTATTGGCTGAATAGTGAAGACCACCTAGAAGCAACCCTATCGGTCCAAGGGGTTGATTAGAATGCTCATAACGTGGAATTATTTCTAATAGAATAGTTGATTGAGTGAAACTCTACTACTGCATTGATTGACGGCAAACATAAATGATGCTATCTGACCGATTCTTGTCATTAGAGGTTTCTCTGGAAGTTTGAAATTGAAATTCTTAAAAGAACAAAGACGGAATTTCTTCCACAACGTTTTGATGGAAACAAATAAATTGATTCTCAGAATGTGTTCAAGGTGAAATTTTTCGCTGTCCTCCGGGAATTATGATCTAGGTATAATTTGATTCGGAATGTATGTAATTTGTGTTTGAGTAAAGTTGAGAAAACAATCTTAAAAATTGTTAATGTTATAATCATTTCAATGTAAAAATTTTATTAATTATTTCAATAATTTCAATCAGCTTTTTCTCTTCAACTCATTTAATAAACTGTCTTTAAAATAAGTTACCATAGTAACATTGCGTTGTGACAATTATAATTTAGAAACATTGTCATTACTAGTGTCATTGTAAAGAAACATTGTTATTGATAATTATTGGTATCATGAGTGAAGAAGGTGTATCTGATATTGATAAAAGAGCAGCCGAAGTAGGTGAAGAATTGTTACCACCGAAATCTAGAAAACTATACGAGCAGCAGTACGATGCTTTTAAAAAGTGGTGCCGCTTAAAAATGTGAGACAACCTACTGAAAATGCGCTGTTAGTCTACTTCAATGATAAATCAAAAGCGGTTTGTGCCTCAACTCTCTGGGCACATTACTCAATGCTGAAATCGGTTATTAACATTAGAGAAGATATTGATATAAGTAAATTTCCAAAATTATTAGCTTTTTTGAAGAGAAGAAATGAGGATTTAAGCCAAAGAAGTCAAGAATTTCACGTCTGAGCAGGTAGATCAGTTCTTACGGGAGGCTCCGGATGATAAATATTTAATGCTTAAGGTAAATTTGGAAATGTGTTTATATTCAGAAATTTTAAGAAATCAATTTTTTTGTAGGTTGCACTTATTTTGGGCGTTGTGGAGCTTGTCGAAAAGAGTTGGTTGATTTAGAAATCGACGATGTGAGAGATTTGGGCGATTCCTTCCTAATTGCGATTAGAAACACCAAAAATAAAATTGACTGAAATTTTGTGATCAAAAATTCAGAAAACAGTGCCATCAGTTTTGTGGCGATATTTCGAAAATATGTGGCATTGCGAAAGACAGGGACACCTTCATTCAAAATTTTTTGTTCAATACATCAACAAAGAATGTACTACGCGAGTAGTAGGAAAACATGTTTGGTACATTTCCACGGCAAATAGCAGCTTTCTTGAAATTAGAAAATGCGACGTCTTATACGGGACATTGTTTTAGACGCACATCTGCGTCTTTGTTAGCTGATTCGGGAGCAACAATAGACGTGCTGAAGAGACATGGAGGATGGAAATCCTCCAACGTGGCCGAGGGATATATTGAATCGTCTATTAAAAATAAACAAAAATTTCAGATAAAATATTTGGTCAAGTCGCCGATTCGTCCACTATAGTTATGCCACAGTCCTCATTCTCGCTTCCTGTTTCCGCAGGATCTTCGAAACAAACACCAGTTCAATATGATAAGGACCTATCTGTTACTCGTCAGTTACCTGCTGCATTAACCCAGGAAAGACTGGTCAATATGACGAACTGTCACAATATTAATTTGAATATTAACGTTAATTACCATTCTAATTAATTGTATTTTTCAATAAAATATCCCTTAAATTCGTTTGTTTGTGATTTAATCGTTCCGGGAGTTTTGTCAATATTTAATCCTGAGGGATTAAATGTGACACTTTAGTACCTGTCACAAGGAGTGAAGTTGTCACTTTAGGCCCGGAAGTACGAAAATATACTACCATCCGCAATTTTAACGCAAAATTACACCGCAATTACATGATTTCAAGAGTATTAGAACGAAGTGAGAATTGAGGATTAATGTGTGACGACATCGCGCATAATGGTGCCATATCGCCTGCTGGCTGTAGATTACTGGCTAGAATAGTGGGGAAGACCACTAGAAGCAACCCTATCGGTCCAAGGGTTGATTAGAATGTCATAACGTGGAATTATTTCTACTAGAATAGTTGATTGAGGAACCACTACTGCATTGATTGACGGTAAACATAAAATGATGCTATCTGACCGATTCTGTCATTAGAGGTTTCTCTCTGGAAGCTTGAAATTGAAATTCAAAAGAACAAAGACGGAATTTCTCCACAACGTTTGATGGGAACAAATAAATTGATTCTCAGAATGTGTTCAAGGTGAAATTTTTCGCTGTCTCCGGGAGTTAAGTGATCTAGTATAATTTGATTGGAATGTATGTAATTTGTAATTATACTTTCTTATAAGAAATGATATTTCATATCATTTAAGATTTTAATATTTTAACATTGATTTGAAAGAGTACAGTAAGATCTTATATTTTTCATCTTATGTCACTTTTTCCACTAACACCTGTCGAAGAGTGCTTTGTTTGTATTACCTTATATTTTTCTTGTAAACAACAAGTTATATACCTTTTCTTTCAACTCCACTCTTCGTTTTCGTATTCAGGGCCTCTGGGAGGAAATTCAGGCACAGAATCAAGACATAATCAGAAGTTAGTCTCAGACTCATTCAGTCCTTCTTCTCCAACAGGACCCAGAGAGTCTTCTGCAATGAAGCTGTAGGGATCTCTTGGCGGCACTTTATATACCCACGCATAGCTTAATTCACAGCGCTCCGGTGGCCTAGAGGTAAGCGCTCAAGTTTCACACCAACTAGGTACTAGGTGCCCGGGTTCAACTCCTGGCGGCTCCTCAAAACCCAAACAACAAAAGTCCAAAAGTGTGCGCCAGGGACAGAAACGCATAAGTAGGATAACTTCTGATCCTACAATGCGTTGTCAATGGATCATTTAAGATTTTAATATTTTAACATGTTAAACCTTTGTAGTTAATTATTAATACACTTTTATGTACATTTGATGCGAAATGGTATTCATATCATTTTAGATTTTAATATATTTATATCTTGTATAGTTTTATGGTATATATTTTTATTTTCGCTGATGCGAAATGGTCTTTCAATATCATTTAAGATATTCATTTTATTACCTGAAATTTTTGTGGATTTTATGAATATTAGTGTCCTGTGTGATGCGGGATTGTATGGAGTATTGAAATGTAACTTGTGGTATATTTTACTATTATAGGTGTGCTTTTAAATTGGTTGAATAGGGATGTCACCCTTAATACCATTATTAACTATATTGTACATTTATATTTTCTATTGATATCACTGACTTGTGTAATATAATGTAGTTTGTAAAACAGCACCAATAAATTATCTATTTATCTATCTATAACTCTAACTGCTATATGATAAGTATGCGACTTAATAATTTATACCATAGCAAGTAGTTATCCAAAATTTTTTGAATCATGTCTCCGGAAGTATTAGTTTCACACGAATAAAACTGGTATAAATGTATTTGTATGATAGTATTGCATCGAAAAAATTTTGAGATGAGAATTCTTTGAAATTTTTTATAATTACACTAGCTGACCCGGCAAATTTCCTACCCTTCCAGAGTTGATTCCTAAATTTTTAATCTTCTTATGCTTATTCTGCAATTCGATACTCCTGTTCCGCACGTTTTAGGTATATGGTACATACAACTGGTCCTACTTTTGATTTGAAAGAGTACAGTAAGATCTTATATTTTTCATCTTATGTCACTTTTTCCACTAACACCTGTCGAAGAGTGCTTTGTTTGTATTACCTTATATTTTTCTTGTAAACAACAAGTTATATACCTTTTCTTTCAACTCCACTAATTGATGCGAACTTTACGAGCTACATCGAAAGCTAGAAACGCCGATAAAGGACTAATATCGATGCTGAAAATTAATCAAATCTGTCAGAGTCAGCGGTCATTTTTCCTGGCAGAATGGCCTTCCGCAGACCTTCTACATTCTATAGCTCGTGGGTGCTATATCGCGTTTGAAATTCTCAACAGTACCTAAATCAAGCGTGTCTTGATGTTGCCCGAAGTGCCGCCTACTACCGAATAAGTTATAAATTTTGGTGAAAAATTGAAATCCTCCACGGTGGGCTGGGATTGAAATACTATCACTACTTTACGACGTGGGGACTGAAGTTGATTATAGGGCGCTAATTTGCACTCTGACTTGATTGCTTTTATTTTAAATTATGAGAGTTTTAAAAGCACTCAATCATTTGAAATGATTTTTCCTTTTCGTATGCGGAAAAAATGGCTATTAGGAAATTGCCGGAATGATAGATACATTAACATTAAGAGAGCTTATAATACTCCGCATCTATTGCATTGGTTGTCACTTCAACTCTCGCTGAAATAATTTTCGTCACAAATTATATTTTAATTTTATTTGTGCTGATAATTTGGTGAAGGGAGAATTTACAAAAAATGTGTCATCTTCCATTCTACCAAAAGAAGAACTGTATGACATACCTAGTCTCAGAAAATTCATATTCGAAACCTATGTTGAATAAACTATTATTCCATACAATACATAAGATCCAGAAAATCTGAAATAACTCAGAAATTATTGAATTTAGGAGCATAATTATGTGAGAGAATTATCATTATTTTTGACCGCAGAATCCAACACAATTATAAAAAATCAGGGTTCTAATTTGAAAAACAGAAGTTATGGCCAATTTAATATCACAATTTTCAACACAAAATTTTAAACACCCTGTGATGATATTTTTGAAATCCCAAAGATTCATGACCTTTTCACATCCTTCCTCTTCGATGTTGTAAAAACGGTTTACGCTCAGGATATTTAAAATAAGAATAATGAACATATTACTGACTGAACATATTTGCCTTTTTTCCAGTTTTTTTAGATATTTTGAAAACTATTCGATATAATACAATGGTTTTAACAGAAATGTATTCACTACTATTCAATACTCGATTATACCAGGAATGGAAAACTTGAAAAAAAATTTTTTCATCGAATTTATTTTCACTCCCTCCCTGTATAACCGGAAGTTTTTGGGCTTCGAAAATATTTTAGTTCTGTTTTTATTGTTTGCGTTTTTACTTTAGATGGCTTGTTACTTCTTGGATTATTCGTTTATTCAACAACCGACCCTAGGTGATTATTTCATGTATAATTCCTTTTACTTAACGCTTGTCGGTTTGTTGGTTTTATTTGCAATTGAGAGAAAATTACTTTGGGATGTTCTCTTAGTAATGTTCCAGTGTAATGAATAAATTAGCTTGATTGTTGCTTCAAGATAATATACACGCTGTTTCTAATTTGTATTTACGCATCTTATCATCTTGAGTAAAAATCCTGTCATATCTTGAATTGTTGACTCTTTTATTTCATGAAATAATTTTTACTGTACTGAAATGTTTTCATTCCACATTCAAAATTTGAGTGCATGAATTCTTCACTTTATGTGAATTCTACTGATTTTCTTGAAGAAATATATTATCTCTATATATATCTCATAAGACTTCTCATTCACGTTAAAAACGGCTATATTATTATTAGTTTCTGTAACTAATTTACTATTAGTATTCAATTAAATATGTGGTATTGGGCGAAGGGATAACTTTGAATAATCAAATCGGAAAAGAAGTCAGCACAAATTAGGCCACCTAGAAGATTTACCATCTCATTCTTGGTCAATTTAGGATGTTATTTTTTGGCCGTAGAATTTCATGAAAATGTGTCTATAACTGCAGAAAATCAACTGAAAAAATTTACCAGTTAATACAAAAGGCCTCTACACTCTATTGAAGATATGCCACATCTATGACACGTGGGCAAACTAAGTGACAAATCTGTCTGACCATTTACTTAGCACCCAATTATCGCTCAGCCAAAGAGTCAAGACGGGAACCATTAAACGATCACAAATTAAGATAAGACGTTGAGTTTGAGAAACTGATGCCAATTTCTAAAGTTATACTAATCCGCACTGTGGAAATTAGAGTGCAATAAAAATATTTCACACTTATCGGTCTTCTTCCACGTTCCATGCTTTATGATCCTGATAACATTTATGGTCGGACGATACTCCAGGAGTAAATTACGAGAGTAAATAAATGGGAGTAGTATTTTACCTGAGTTAGAAATAGTTGTGTGCTGACGCCCTACCTTTACCTTCCGATCGACAGTTCTGTAGCTGTCAATAAGAATGTCGGACATGACTTCTATCTGCAACTGCCACTAGGGAGCTTGGGGCATTGTTCTTCCCGCCTTAAATATGTTGAATAACAAATAAAGAACTAGGAGTTAATAACACTTCAGGAAAGGTTTTGAATGGATCGGGCGAATTTGTCAATCCTTTCCTGAGGTTGTGAAGGTATTCTTCCACTATGTGAGTGCTTCTTCCTACTGAAAGATTATGCTATCGTTTTCACAGTTATCTGTTAAATTAGAATTTCGAGCCGAAAATGATCTCAGTCGAGGGTTTAACTTATCATGAATAAGTGGTCAATCAAGAATATGATTGTTCGTATACTCTCTATTTACCAAAAGAGATAAACTAGAGTATTCTTATTTTCAGAATAAGTTAATTGCCAAGTTTGTTATCGGGAAGTTCAGCAGTAACGAGTACCTGGAATTTAGTTTCCTCAGTAACTCCTAGAATATTCATCCGATCAATATAAATGTAGATTTAAAGTATTATAATTTAAGTAATCAAGAGTTATTCAAGTAGAGATTTTCAAGAAGCGATCCTTGCCAAATAGCCAAACTAAGAGAAAATTATGAGAGCATTTCTTGTCGGTTAAGGAAGAAAGTTTTCATAATTCATCAGTGCAAGATTAACATAATATCTTTTCACTATATCAATTTTAACAAACTTTCGATGGACATCATCTACCTATGAAACCTTATATATTTCTCTATCCCCATGTTTACAAGGTTCCTTATAGAAACCTTATACTGACGAAAACTCCATTAGGCCCTTAAATCAGAAATTTTGGTTTGACAAATGTAAAACCGTTAAAAAGATATAAAATTTGAAACGTTCAGTAATCCAATATTTTCCCTTGTCAATCTAATGCCCAGTTAGTCTTTTGTTTCAGGGATAGCAGAAATATCTTTTGTTAGGAGGGAAATAGACCCTTCACGTAACAAGCGATATCATTAAAGACATATACACCATAATTTTAATTGAAAAAAAAACACATTGTTTCCTTTGAATACTTATAATTCATTTGATAGATAAGTCAAATAAGTATGATAAATGATATTGTAAATTAGCTTCAAACTTAAAAAATATAGTCTGAAGATGTCAAGGGGGTGTTTGGCATTAAAACAAGAGCTTACTAGCAGGAAGAGGTCTATTTCTAAGGTGAAGATTCAAATTATTTTGGTTGATTTAAAAAAAAAGTGAATTTCAACATCGAACAAAACTGAAGGAAAACTTAGAACGGTTATTTTTATATCAAGACATATATTTGTTAATTCTTCCACATTCATTGTGACGGTTGCTTTTTCTTGTGATATACTGTTCCAGAGTCCAGGAAAATACTTCAGAACAAGCGAACAAAAATTTCTGATCTAACGTCAATGCTTATTCTTTTTTTCGATCGTTTAAATTACGATGTTACAAAAAAAAATTAAAAATTCAGGTGCATTACTTTATATTAGATTTCTGATAGGCTCATATTCCAGAAACGGATAACAGACACTATTGGTGTTATTACGTCACGAAATGAAATAACCGTCCTAAGTCAATTGCTTGGATTAAGAGCAATATGCACTAAAAGAAGTTGCCCTCCTTTCATTTGTATTCAGAAATAAGAATGTATATTGTTTAAATTATTTCATAGGAGTCAATGAATGGAACGTCCAGGGCTTGCTAGATATATCGATGGCTATTATGCAAATACTGTCGAATTTTAATTATTACGAAAATAATGTAGTAATGGAATGAATTTTTTTTCATAAAATTTCTCGCTACCTCACAATAATTTAGTATATATTGAAGTGATTTCTAGATAGAAGTATCATTTATTCGTCAAACTTAGGAGATCCAACATGTCCAAGATATTCGTGAGTTGGTCTAAAATTTGCATGAATAAATTTTAAGATTATCTTAGAAATTGGTAATTGTTTGATTTTTCATTTCAGATAATTCTGTCTTTGGCCATCACCGCTGTACTGGCCCATGAAGAACACCATGTGAGTATACCATTAAGATCCGAAATGCACAGCTCAAATTTAGAAATACAGAAGGTGATCTATAGATTATCTGAATATTTGCAAATATTTGTGTCAAGATTTGACGTGAATGTTATGAAATGTTTTTCCTTCAATGCCGTGTTTTTACATTTTTTGTGAGTAGTGATGCTACTTGTTTACTTTATCTTTAACTAAAAGGATGTATTGCGTTTCGCATCGACTAAAATTGTTCGTTTCTTTTCTTCAACTTCACTCCGGCGATTCTTATCGATTTTCTATAAATTCTGTAGTTATTTTATATTATTGAATAGGGTCAATAGAGTCGATTGAATTATTATATATCGAGTATATTGCAATAATTGGGAATTTTCAATAGATACGAAATAGTGCGAATTTCTATGTTCCAACTTCATCCAATCATTTCTCATGCACTGATTATTTAATAAAAACCCTTCAACTTTTCTCGAATGATGGCGACTTTTCCGATCTACAACTTGTTGATTCACTTCGAAGATGATATTACTGCAGTCAAAATGGGTAAATAATTAATATAAGATTAATTTTCAGGGTCCAGCACATTATAAATTCGATTATGGGGTACACGATCCTCACACTCATGACGTCAAATCGCAATGGGAACATAGAGATGGACACCACGTGAAAGGTGCCTATACTTTGAAAGAAGCTGATGGAACCACTAGGCTTGTCGAATATACTGCTGGACCCCATTCTGGATTTAATGCTGTTGTCAAGAGAATAGGTCATGCTCAACATCCAGCTCATTACGGTCACCATGAGGGTGCTCATGCTGCACATCACGTAGGACATGGTGGGGATAGTTTCATTGGTGTAACACACTGGGGATTCCAACATTGATGCATTAAAAAAAATTTATATTAATTGTTGAGTCATTTGTTGTTATCTTGTTTGTTTTTTCGAATTCAACGTTGGGCAAATAGAGAATTTTGTGTTATAAGTTTTTTTTTCTGTTATAAAACCAATGAATGTATAATGAAAGCATTTATCACCTAAAGTATCAAATGTACTTGTTATTTAACACGCAGTGATTGTAAATATAAAAAAAAAAAGCACTGAGGCGAGGTTGAAAGCTTTTGCGCGACGTTCTAGGGTCTTTTCATGTACTCTGGAACAGTGTGATATTAATATAACCATCAAGTAGGGTCGCTGAATTGGGATGGAATATTTAGAGGAAAAGTTTTTGTCCGAAAAGAATGAGGACGTAACAATTTTCAGAAGATATATGGATGATTGTTCAATAATAATACCTGAAAATGAAATAAGAGAATAATTAATGGTTTGAATATTTTTCATCATAAAATTTTATTCACGCAGAAACGAAAATAAATAACTCAATAAATTCTAGACATAACACTTGTGGGAGTGAATAACTCAGTTAAAAAAAAATTCACAGAGAAGATACAAACACGAACAAAATAATAGATTATAACTCAGAACATATTTATAAACAGAAAAAAGCTGTTGTGAACGGGTACATTGACAGAGCTCTAAACTAACATCACCTATATACAGACCCACCATCATACAGGACATCCTCACTTTTAATGAAGAACAACAATTTTCTATTACAAATAAACAAGGTAACAGAACAGCGTACGCACTCGGAACTCAGTCTCTGGAATTGAGTGCAAGAATGTCATCCCTTAAATTTTTGCATAATCTTTTGCATGGTCTTGTTGATTGCCCCGCGCTTCTCTCTTCTGTTGGGTTCCGAGTTCCTCGTATATTTTCTAGGTCCCGGCAGTGTTTCTCTTTGAATAAACCCAGGACCAATTCACTTATTCAGTCCCCTGTAAGATACATGTGTCCCATTTTCAATGATATACCTGAGAGTTGTGATATTAACTTTGATTCATTTTCCAAAATAAGTAGAGTTTTGAGGTTGAATGAACGTTCATCAAATAGATTTCATTTCTTATTTATTTTATTTATTTATTTATTTACAAGGGAGTACAACACAGGACATACCCAAATTGTTCACTCACTGATATACAGATTTATAATTCAAATAACAAAAAATATTTATATTCTAATTGCATGTTAAAAAACTAAGTCATAAGTCTAACATATTTTTACATTAGTAAGCTAAAAATCAGCATTGACCTCTCATGAACAACAACCTCAACTTATTTCTGAGAGTCATAATGGAGTCAGCAAATAAGTCAATATCCACTAGATTTGAAACAGCATTAAAAGATTTCATACACCTGTTCAAAGGGGAGTTTGAATGATAATTTGCTGAACTGTTAAGAAATTCTATTGAATCTAAAGAGTGGAAGATATTATGAACGAATTTAATATCTCTCAACATACGCTGATCTGTAAGAGCCATCAGCTTCATCTCCCTCATGATCTGAAGAGGAGTCTTTGCCACATCCCTATAGTATTTTCCAATAATATGCTTTATAAATTTGTTCTGAACTTGCTCTAACCTGTTAATGTATACATCAATCAATCATTTCAATTTTGTAAACTTTTTTGGTGAATAGAAAAGGGGTCTTGCTATTGTCGGGTTACAATGTTTATTTATGTTCTTTTCTTTTTATACCAACTACCACTCGAGTATTTGGGGTGATTTGAATTTGTTTCAATTGTTTGTTTTTATTCAATTATGTATAATGCTAGAAAATTTTTGAAAGATTTCCCAAATTCCAAAAAGAATGTTTTCAATGCTTTTTACATCATAGATTATCCGACTTAATTAAGTAAAATTTGTTCATTTACGGACTTTATTGTCCTGTAAATGGATTTTCTGTTGGACAATAAAGCTGTTATTAATATTATTGTTATTTATATCTTAATTATTTTCAAATTTCATTGTCGTAGTTTTTTTACCAGAAAATATAATTTATTTTTATGAATTGGCATGTCCCTTCAAATAAATAAATTATATAACTCTGATTGGTTGCCATAGATAGCATTGTTAGTAAAGATTACATCATCAATTGTGAGGAGACTATTTGAAAAATCGTCTATTATGTTTTGAATTTTAAACTCCTTCGAAAATGCCTTTTATCACTTCACTAATTGACATGAACTTTTCTCTAATTCATTCACAATTAATTCACCTTGGTTTTGTTGAAAAAGGAACATTATTGATAATTCATTCTTCTTCAAGGTTTCCTTCAGGACAATTCATCAAGCGTTAGGACCATATAGGCTTCTTTCCACCCAAAGAACCATTGTCAAAATATGGAATTATCGATATAACAGAAAAAATTCCTCAACGCTCATAAAGTACCATATGTGCTTACTGATTAGTTATAGGTAATGACGAGCATCATTACCATCATCACAATATCGGTTACCTTTCCCCTCATATAATTTATCCCTGTCACAGAATCGAAACGGTTCACTGCAGAACCCCTAATTGTTTAAGTCTGTGGATGATATCGATGCACATCGAACAAAAAGGCGGGACAAATATCCCGGACCAATCCACTTGTTCTAGGTTAGAGAAAAGCCAGTGAAATAACGGTTGGGCATGGTTGAACATGCACATGCTTCTCTAATAAAGAAGGGAGCGATGGGACGCGTGTCAAGGCACACTTCCGTGCAAAGTTCAGAGACAGTTGGCGAGCGCCCTACCGGAACCGACGCAGCAGATTTTGGGGTCTACCATGGCCGACTATCTGGAAAGAAACCAATACAATAACAACTGGTCGAAGAAGCAACGAGCTGACAGTAATTATATGTTGACGACGAAGAAAAGAACGTCTTGCATATCGTTCAAGACGAAATCTGGCTATTGCTTGATGACTTTTGGTTGTATTTTGATAAAAAATCTGGAGCTTCCTGGATAAATTTTTCAATTTCTTCCTTCGTTAAAATCTTAGATTTCTTTGCCCTATAACCTTGAGCTTGCCGTTTCAATAAAGAACGAAGTTTTGAGTATGTAGATATTCTACATTGTGTTTAAGTGCAAGGGTTGACTTCAACATTGAATAATTGGCCCATAATGTTGAAGATTTCATCTTTAAACAAAGGTCTAGGAAGTATGCCATTACAACATTTTCTGAGAAAGAACTCGTATTTTTACTCATGCGATAATCCATAAAACGTCTGTATGCATTTTCGTACTTTTCTCTTGATTTCTTTGGCAATAATTCTAATGAAGCAGTATTCACTGCCTCAACCAGCTCTGAAGGAGTCCCAGGAATGGAAATTTCATCATCACTTATCATTTTACTTTCGAGAACACCAGCAATTAAATTTATAAGCGTCAAGTTTGACAATTCAACCTCAATACGTTTCCATAGTACCCCAAATAATTTTATTAGGAATTTCAAAGCACCATTTATTTGGGAATAAAATTATCGCGTTTTTTTTTAAATAAATCAATATCTGTCGAATTTCAAACGATTTGCGGAAAAATAGTATGTTTACCTCTTAGGAAAAGCCACATTCAGTCGTCCAGGAATGTTAAGCTTTTCCTACCTGGTAAACAATGTACTCTTAATTATAGCATAACTGTGAACTGTAATCAATTTTGAAATCGAAAAAAATGATTAAATAATCCAAAACACGATATTTTTATAGAATAATTAAAAAAACTGCAACAAGATCCTCTGAATGTTATTGCATTAATAACCGGCAAGACGGTCGGACATGCTCATCCCTGATCAAGGATTCTTTATGATAGACAAGTCCCAACGTTTCAACAAACATCTTATGTCGTTTTCGAGAAAAAATTAGCTTTAACGAAAGCTGGTGATTTCAGAAAATTTTTCAATTTCCATAAAAATCATAGAGAATATGTAAACTACGATAAGCTCTCAACTGTGGTTTGAAGACTTCTTCAAATTATTTTCGTAGTCTTTTAGACAATTGAGAAAGTTGAAATTTTTTTTTAAATCACCAGCTTTTATGAAAGCTAATTCTACGTTGAAAACAACAAAAAATTGGGGAATAGCAATAATAGATAATGGATATTGTATAAATAATAATTCTATATTTTTCTTTTCGTGTTATTATCGTGTGACTGATTGAAATAATATTTCGAGTTTTGGGTCTAAGGAGAAACTCCCACACAGTAGTAAATATTCTTGCCAAATATTATGTACCTATCAATATTGTAAATCAAGAAAAAAGACCATCAACCACCAACTGGAACTTAGTTCGGGATTACCCTAGAAGTGAGTGGGTCAAACTGCACGGGTACATTTTGGTCCAGAGAGTTCTTTATGAAAATCGAAAGAGGGTACTGGAAAATGCTAAAGAATGAACACACAAAAGCTTTTGACCTCACACCAGCGATTTTCTGCGTTTTTTAAATTCAAGTTCATCATATTTTTTTTTCGCAATACCGTTTCGTTGATTAAAAATTCGTGGGATCGAATTCTGGTCGGAATAACAGTGTGAAAAACATCCAAACTGATCCTATGCATCCACACATAACTGTAAAATTTATTGAGGCACAGCCGGAGAGAACCACAATGAAGGGGACTGTTTCTAAACACAAAAGTACCCCCGAGACATGAAATTAGCGACGGTCATTTCGCTCCCAATTTGAGAAAGTCCTTTTGTCGTTTAGAAAATTAGTCGGGTCCGCCGCTATGGATTGCTTTCGGCGAATACCTTACTTGGGGTTAAATATCCCTTTCGTCTCGGCCACAAAAAATGTTATACCGGGGAAACTAATGATGAATTGATAATCGTTAGTTGATCCGGAGTAAGAGGGAGATAATGGGGAAACTCATGTTGGGTTCTCCGTGAAAAATATTAATAATGCACTCGAGTATTTTCATAACTTATTCTTTGTATTTTAATTTGTTTAAATTCAAATTGATGATCCAAAATTGTATTCTTTAAAGGTTTAACTGGTGGTAGCTGGATCAAAAAACGGGAAAATGACACTATGTCAGTTCGCCGACGTTTCGGAAATATATTTTTCCATCTTCAGGGCTAGACTAAACAATTGTATCCTCCCATTATCCTCTATATAAATAATATAGTTTACAAATCTCAGGTATGCACTTTGCAAGGAAAGAAACTATCAGACCGCAACAAAAAATAAACAATATAGCAATTTTGAGACATACACGGAGGTGGAACCAATGAAATTTGTTTATTTCGATAAATTAAATCAACTTTTCAATTAAATTTCTCCACTCTTTCAAATAACTAGGTGTAGGACAATAGGCCAAGGTACATCGGTTATGAACACAATAAAAAAATTCATATCACTTATTGAAGCTTCAAAAAAAATTTTTTTGGAAGAGTTTGAGATTTGACTCATTTAGTCGCATTTTTGGCGCTCTTCTTCACCCGAACAGAGTGCCTATCATTTTGCCCGAACGTCTGTAATTTTTGAATATCGAGCCGAAAATGGTCTCAATCGATTGGGTTCGACTCCCCGATGAAGAATCCGTGGCAAAAGTTGAGTCTGTCCGGCCGGCCGTATCCTCTCTAGCATCCAAAAGAGATGAGCTAGAGTTTTCATATTTTCAGAGTAAGTTAATTATCCAATTACCTCGGTCAAGTTCGCTATTGGGCCAAATAACACAATGACACAATGATTTTAAGGACTGCTTTAAGAGAGGTTACAAAGAAGTGTAACTTACCTACGCAGTTATGAAACATTGAACTGTAGATATGTTGAGACTTACGAGGGCCGTTCAGAAACTAACCTCCGGTTAATTGAAAAAAATACACCAACTTAAGTAAAAATATTTTAATATATACATCTTACAACTACATCTTTGCACTATTTTTCGACATAGTCTCCATTACGATTGAGGCACTTATCGTATCTCTTCACAAGCTTTGAAATTCCTTCTGCATAAAAATCACCCGCTTGTGCCTTGAGCCAGCCTGTGACCGCATCTTTGAGCTCTTCGTCGTCATCAAACCTCTGGGACCCGAGCCATTTCTTCGATTTTCACGAACTTTTGCATCAACTGTCTGAACGAGTTCGTCAGTCACCAATGATGGTCTACCACTCCTCTCTTCATCATGAACGTTTTCTCGTCCACTTTTAAATAAACGTACCCATTCACGGACAACTCCTTCACTCATAAATTTTGGTCCGTACACGGCACAAAGCTCACGACGAATAGCTGCTGCAGATTATCCTTTGGCTGTAAAAAACCTTATAACAGCACGCACCTCACATTTGGCGGGATTTTCTATTGCAGCACACATTTCAAACTGCCACAAAAACTAAACTAGCGCAGGTACGATGTTCACTCGACTACGGCTTGATGCCGACTGACCTGCTGAGCGCGTGAATGCACAGATGGCAAGCTACTCCCCCCACTACCCGCACTGTGACCAATCGGAGGTTAGTTTCTGAATGGCCCTCGTATATCAAGGGCGATAGAGTCTCATTTGCATTTTCAGCAATTTCTGAAGTATGTGATGGTGTTGAAGTATAAATATTGATTTTACATTTGTCCAGAAAATTGTTTCTTCTTTATTTTTGTGTTTTTTGATGATTTGGATTTCTGTCTTTGTACTACCTTATACTTATCATAACAATTACTAATAGAGTTTGTTCAAAAGGAGAAAATCAAAATAGTAAGGTTTATCAGAAAGAGGATACTATAATCTTTTGTATACTTTTCGGCGCTCTTGTTCACCCGAACAGAGTGCCTATCATTTTGCCCGAATGTCTGTAATTTTGGAATATCGAGCCGAAAATGGTCTCAATCGATTGGGTTCGATTCCCTGATGAAGAATTCGTGGCGAAAGTTGAGTCTGTCTGGCCGTCCGGCCGGCCGTATCCTCTCTAGCATCCAAAAGGAATCAGCTAGAGTTTTCATATTTTCCGAATAGGTTAATTGTCCAAATATCTCGGTCAAGTTCGTTATTGGGCCAAATCCGTCGGATGGTTCAGTAGTTATGAGCATCTGAAATTTTGTTTCCTCAATAACTACTAGAATATTCATCCGATCGAATTGATACTTGGAATGTTATTGAGGGAAGCTGAAACGAAACGGCTTGCAAAATTTCGCAGAAATCATCAGGCTGGAAAATTTTTAAAAAATTCCCAAAAAAAAAATTTTCAATACTCAATATCTCCTAAGACTTCATTTAGATTTAAATAAAAATCCGTATATATATTGTGGTTACCGATATCTTACTCATCCTCAAATTTCATTGTCGTAGCTTTCCCCCTTCTGAAGATGTGATCATTTTTTTCATTTACTCAAGAGAAAAATAGAAATGTCATGAAGTCCGAGCTTTGTCATTGAAAGATTTGCCATCACAGATCGATATTCGTTTGACAACTTGCGGACCTAGATATCAGTGTCAGTTGGCGTAATATCAATCAAAATTTTCATAAAATTCATAGAGGTAGATTCGATGTCGATGACTTTGTCAAAATTCAGAAAAGCACAGACGTAATATTAATCAAAAATTTTTTATCATAGAGAAAGAATTTGATGGCGTTGTCAAAACTCAGAAAAGCAATGACGTAAGTTTTTAGGAGAAGCATAGAACTAAATTTGGTGAAAATTATGAGTAGTTATTTTCAAATTGAGATAAAGGTTTGTTTATTCATTAGGCTTTCATATTTGCATCACATTGTCCCATAGTACGGAAAAAAACTATTGTTCACCCGATCAGAGAGCTTATAGATTTGTTAAGGTTTGAATATTTACTCGCAAGTAGCTCAACAAGAGCGCCAAAGCAATCTGACCTCACGTCAGTGCTTTCTAAATTTTTATTATCCAAAGATAGGTAGTGATTGAAATATGCAGGTAAAACATATCAGAATAATCACAACCGCGTGTAATTATATTTGTCGCAAAGTATCTTCAAGATCAAGGAAGTAGGTGTTTAAACACCGGACTAGGAAATAGATTCTCCCACGGTACCTGACCATCTTCACTAATATCATGTGGGAACGCCAACCACTACCTCTTCAAAATATCATCCCTAATATGGACCCGTCTTAAGAATGTGCATCATTAAGAAGCTTTGAGAAAGGTAGAGCTTTATTGCATAAATATTTCACACTTCATATATCAGTTGTCTCAGAGCGATTCCCAGGAACTGACCATGTAATCGTAAATATGTAAATGCCTTTGGAATAGTTGTGTCATTATCTCAAATTAAATAAATATATAAGAAGTTATTTGGGCTGCTGTGTGTGCTTGTTGAAACATCTTATAAACTCCAGAATCCCAAATTTGATGATCAAAAGAGACAAACATAAGATTGTCAATGATCAATGCTGTTATAGGGTTCATTTATCTTTTATGACATGAACTATAGACAACGCATATAGAGGAGCTACTGAGTAAATTGAACAAATTATGAAGAGGGCAATACATTATCCCAATCTTCTATCAGATATGGAATAATTTTTTGGGTTATGAGCTCAGCAGTAAAGTCGATTTTCATTAATCAAGGAGATTGCTGAGGGCGTTGATGGGCTCTTCAAAGAATAATGTAGAGGAAAATTGAAGCAACAACTTTCTGGGACAGTTTACAGATTGTATTTGCATGCAGATCTAATGTGGGTCTTTGACCAGTGCGTTTATTTCAACCATAGGTTCTTGAGATCAAAAGAAACACTTTTTCCATTACGGTTTTTCTATATTCAGCTGCGTTAAGAAGTTATAAGCATAACTTTCACATTGGGCAACTACCCCTCTGTAGTCTAGTTTAGTTTGAATGAAAAATACCTTCCACAGCATCCACTAATGAATCTGAATTGTTTAAAAACATCATTTTCATCCGACGAGGTCCATATCCAGAAGGAAGATACAAAATACTAATTTTCTGGTAAAATAAATTCAACACCATAAACATAGATTTTTGTTGTTCTACTATAATTTCTTTCTACTTTAAGATAATAAACCATCCCTTTCTAGAGAGAAATTCCAAAAAAACCTCAGAATTATTGGGTGTTATCATCATACATTTGTAAATTTCTTCTTAAAATTTCCAAATAATGATAACCATCATTTCTATGAAAACATACAAGGCAAGAGGTTGTCACTCAAAGCCAGAAAAAATCATCTATGATTTTCCAAACACTGATATTTCTGAAGTTTCTTCTCCTTGACAGAGACCAGTGAACAGGTCCATGAGATCTCTTGATATCATACTGTTAAAAATATGAAAATCTTTAACAACAATGAATAATGTCACTACGATTAATTATTAAGTGATGTTACTTTGCTTGATGATTATTTTCTGTACTGAATCCCAATAAAAATTTACTTGGATAGATTACAAGTATTCCCAGATTTAGGTCTGCAATTATACTTGCTTGAAGAAACTGAGTTTGATCACCTGAATTTGATTCTGAAAAATCAACTTTAATAAAAAATTTTTGTTAAATCATTAATATGGATCTATTCTGTTTAGACTATAACTAATTACTGAAGATGCGTAAATTTTTGTTTTTATAATCAGAGTATCTGTTTTAATTACGTAAACAAAAACATAAATATTGAATAATGGTTATTCATAGATTATGTCAAATTTTAATTCCTTACCATAGAATATAAATTTATTACCGAACCCCAGGAGAGAATAAATTAATAATTGCAAAGTTTTTTTAATGAAAAATAATATCTGTAACCATTATAGATCATTAGTTATAAATTTCCTCCGAATAACTAGAGTGAATTACTATCACATCAAAATATTATAACGTCTCTGTGGTGGGTAGTTTCCAATAAAATAGTGTTCTGTGTTTCTTTGTTGTTTTGATTCTGTTTGAAACTGTTAACAGATATTTGTAGCTTTCTTTAAAAACAAATGTGGAAAATATTGTTGCAAAGATAATTTCGATAGTTTGAAATCATTCAATTCAGTATGAAATGATTATGGTCAGAAAATGCATTCTATTCTAATCTTTCTTGTTTAAGAGGTTATAGCTTCCAGTTTCAAGATTGATTGAATTTTATTTAACCATGCATCATAACAAACATTCAGAAATATTAAAATTAAGTCAAATTCTATTATCTCCTAAGTTTGTGAACCAGGTTGAATCGGTGTATGGAATAAAGATGTGAAAAAACTTATCTATACGTACAAAACAAATCTAGGAGACTGGGTTTGAAGTTTTTAAAACTCATATGAGCTTAATTTAAAGCATTCCTATGTTAGAATAGATATAATTTGATGAACCCTAAAAGTCTGAAGCTATAAAGAACCAGCTCTTCATAAAGACAAGTCTTCAATTTAACAGGTCCTGACAGAAAATACATTAGCTATTTCAAGGGTCATCATGAAAATATACCGAAGTACCTATGTGAGTGATGGAAAACTTTATCTCTATTTATTATAGAATATTACTCTGGATTAAATATCAAACAAGGTGCTAGACATCATTAATAATGAATACAGCAAATGGCAATTTAGATTTTGTGGTGAATGTGAGACAAAAATTGTTCAGTGGTTTATTTCATCTATAGTGTTTAGTGGTGGAACCATAGACTGGAGAGATTTCCCCAACCATTTGTAGAAATATTTAATAAAGACATAAAATATGGCAACATTGAACAAATCTGATTATTGAATCATTTCAGCACAGTGTTAGATTTGTGAAAATCAGAAAACACCCTGTATAATCATAAAGCTGGGTAATAATACAAACGTAAGATATAATACAAGAAGAAAAAATAATATCTTTCGATACCATAGATTATCTTTGAGAAATCCATCCTATATGTACTATAAGATCATCAATAAATTACTTTTAAATTTCAAAATAATTTGTATCCACAAACAGTTCAAAGTAAGGATGAGAAAGTTTTTTGTAGAGCTACAGCAAAATAATTTGGAAAATAATTTAGGAGATTGACATTTTGTGTTTTGCTGTAAAGTAATATAATTTGAAATATAGATATTTATTTATCTATCTTTCTATCTACTTATTATGATGTTAACATTGTATGAAACGTGTTAAAACCAATGTTCAATAATTAGCATGTTTATTTTTTCGACAATCATTCTGTATACATTGTGGGAAATGATTCCTTTAAATGATATCGTCAAGTTACTTCACCGGAAGTCCGTTTTGGGCAACCAATATAGGTCGGAGAGCAAGACAGGTACACGGCATGTCAACGAGATGTTAAAATTTATCTCTTCCGCCAAGTCACCAGAATCTCTCCGGTTCCCATCTGAAGGAAAAAGATCCACGATATACTTCTTACATCAAATATCCTTTTCTCGTAAACGTAACAGTTAATTGATCATTGTTACACCTTGATTTACAACCCACCCCCAACTTTAACACTTTTTATCGTGGGAATTAAAGGAATATAACTCATAGACAAAGTGTCGGGGCCATGACCCTTCTCATCTGAATTTGCATACCAGAAGACTTGTCGACAGACGAATCTAGATACCATAGATTTATGGGCCGCGTGCGTGGGCAGGTGGACCCCTGCCACTGTCCTATACAGGTGGAACATCTCCCGAAGGGCCGGTGACATCTTCTAACTGTTATTCTGTATTTATGGGTCGTTGCTACCTTAACATTACTAATTACACAATGTCAAGATGAAGAAGATATGATAATTTTATATCGGATGATCGCGAAAGGGTCCTGATCAAATTCCTAGATCTGCAGAAGTACGAAAGTATCAGTTTACAAGTATGCGAAAAGGTCTGGGAAACATGTTGATTTATAAAGGGTTTAAAAATTTGTTTTTTGGTGTTTTAGTGAAATTCTAAGATTTTATCAGTGTCATACCGATAAATTTCAGATTTGTCTTGTGTTTTTGATGTTTGCTTCGGAAGAAAACGTATCTGGAAAGATTGAAAGGAGATTTGGTTGATTTTTTCAGGTATATCCTCGCGAGGCATTCGAAAACTCTATTCATATAGCAACTATGGGGTCAGAAGTGATTTTCTTAAATGCTACTCTCTTAATTTTGGTAAGTTTAGATATCATCGATGCTTCATTCTATTTAGTCTGATAATTCTCATTAATAGCATGTTGGAGTTACTTGAAAAAATTGAAAATTTGTACCAGCTTTTTTCATTATCTCAGTCATTTAACATATGCCTGAATTTCACATGTAGGGCATAATTCAGTGCATATATTAACCATGCATGCTTCAGAAAATTTAATATTTCCGCTGCTTTGGTAATTAAATTTTCCCGCCCTGTACTACCAAATATGGCGGCCGATTTGTGTTACCAAAAATTAGTTACTTCATAGGAAAAAACCTTAGTGAATGGGGAAGAGCAATTCCTTCTATATGCTGTTAGTCTTTCTGGTTAGTAGTTAATAAAAGGGAATTTGAGTTTCGCGCAAAACTGAACGAGAACTGTAAGTGGTTATTTTTTAATTGAGATAAAGGTTTATTAATTCTTCTATATTGATCGTGGCACTTGTATTAGTACCACAATGTTCCATAGTATGGAAAAAGACTTCAGAACAAGCTCGTAAAAGCTCCAGACCCCACGTCAATGCTTTTCAACAATTTTTCAATTACAATCACTGATGAATATAATTTGAGTAATGCTGGCAGCACCAGAGTGCTCTCAGTTGTCTGATGAGTTAAACGTTTCATAAACGATCGAAATCTGATAGTTGTACGTCAGATAAGGGTTGCAGGCAAAAGATTCATATTTCATAATATTATACCATGGTAGAGCGGGTTCCCAGTTTTCGGATCACCTATCTTTAAATTTCGACAAGTTCTGATTTTTTCGCTGCTTATTCATCAAGTTTTGCCACGAGGATCAATTTTATACCGTGTTGGATTACAAATATACACTTTTCTTCTTGGGTGTCCGAAATTAATTCGTTGACTGGAATGAGATCAATGGATCGTGTAAAGAGTTGAGGTTTCGTAGCTATTTTTATTTTGTTTTTTGAACCCTTTAATATAACACTTTGTTAGGTAATTATTCTTGTTGCTTGTACAGGGTGGGCGAAAACTCCAAATGGTGATTACTTTCATACCTTTGACGATTTCGGAATTAACTTGTTTCGCTTATTTCACTAACATTTCTCAACAATGAATTGTGAGTAAGATTAAAAAGTAAAAATTACCTAGTTGAAAATTTGTTTCGATTTCTATGAACATATTCAATATATGCATGAAATATGATACTTCTGAAAGAATTTTTCTCTCTTGAAAACAGAAGGTTTCACATCTACCGAAAAAAGGTAATTGAAAAAAAAATTAGAGAAGCATTGACATGAGGCCAAGAGTTTTTTAAATAGCAATTTCTGCATTTATATTCACTTGGGTTAGGGTCGTATCTCAGAGATTATACCTCCTCTGTGGATATCCTATGTTATTCTCACTAAGCCGGAAATTCCAGGGTCAAAGCAAAGAGTAGAAACAAGAGGGATCACTTTGTCAAATTATTACTGAGAATTTCGAAGCGAAACCACAGAATCGTGAATAGCGATTCCTCGCTTGCACCAAAATCCCATAAGAGCAATGTAAATTGAGAAAACACCAATGAAATCACGTTTCATGATCACGTGCTTCAAGATAACCAATCGATCCATCTGTTCTTCTAGCACAAATATAAACAGGTAATGAATTTTTCATCTTTTTTTTGGCGCTCTTGTTCACCTGAACAGAGTGCCTATCATTTTGCCCGAATGTCTGTAATTTTGGAATATCGAGCCGAAAATGGTCTCAATCGATTGGGTTCGACTCCCTGATGAAGAATTCGTGGCGAAAGTTGAGTCTGTCCGGCCGGCCGGCCGGCCGTATCCTCTCTAGCATCCAAAAGGAATCAGCTAGAGTTTTCATATTTTCAGAATAGGTTAATTGTCCAAATATCTCGGTCAAGTTCGTTATTGGGCCAAATCCGTCGGATGGTTCAGTAGTTATGAGCATCTGAAATTTTGTTTCCTCAATAACTACTAGAATATCCATCCGATCAAGTTGATACTTGGAATGTTATTGAGGGAGGCTGAAACGAAACGGCTTGCAAAATTTTGCAGGAATCGTCATGATAGAAAATTTTTAAAAAATTTCCAAAAAAGAAAATTTTCAATACTCAATATCTCCTAAGACTTCATTTAGATTTAATTAAAAATCCGTATATATATTGAGGTTACCGATATCTTACTCATCCTCAAATTTCATTGTCGTAGCTTTCCCCCTTCTGAAGATATGATCATTTTTTTCATTTACTCAAGAGAAAAATAGAAATGTCATGAAGTCCGAGATTTGTCATTGAAAGATTTGCCATCACAGATCGATATTCGTTTGACAACTTGCGGACCTAGATATCAGTGTCAGTTGGCGTAATATCAATCAAAATTTTCATAGAATTCATAGAGGCAGAATTCGATGTCGATGACGTTGTCAAAATTCAGAAAAGCACAGACGTAATATTAATAAAAAAAAATTTTATCATAGAGAAAGAATTTGATGGCGTTGTCAAAACTCAGAAAAGCAATGACGTAAGTTTTTAGGAGAAGCATAGAACAAAATTTGGTGAAAATTATGAGTAGTTATTTTCAAATTGAGATAAAGGTTTGTTTATTCATTAGGCTTTCATATTTGCATCACATTATCCCATAGTACGGAAAAAGACATTGTTCACCCGATCAGAGAGCTTATAGATTTGTTAAGGTTTGAATATTTACTCGCAAGTAGCTCAACAAGAGCGCCAAAGCAATCTCACCTCACGTCAGTGCTTTCTAAATTTTTTTATTTGATATTTATTGTCCTATCAACCGCTCAGGGTTATTAGAAGACATTGGTACATTAAATTTCACTTAATAAACCTAAGTATGATAAAAAGCAAGTTAGTTGAAAAAATTTATTTTTGCAACTTAAAAATCAATTAGTATTTTATCCATTCAATCGAATTGTACAAGGAGGTAATCACGGCATTATTGTTTTTAATTTTAGGTTACTTCTGCTAAACTTGAATCTCCTATTTTGGAAATAAGGACAGACTAGTATTATGTGCAAATGAATTATAATTGCTTTCTTAATCTGAGTTAGATGAAGTGAATATGACTAAATATTTCCCTCTCTCATAATCTACTTTAACCTCTTTAAAATAAACCCATATCCTACAGTGTTATAAGCCAAATAATATATCATGTATGCAGAATTAAAACTGAATTGAAAGTATAAAAGGATGAAGATATATTGTTGTAAATTTCTATCAATGATAGCCTTTAACATTCATCAATCAATCTATTAATGATTGTGTGAAATGGAATACTTCAATAATACTTTAATTTTTATCTCCTCTACTATACTCTGAAAGTATGAGGACATTTTAGGAAAGATTTTTAATCTTTCCATATATTCTCGTATTTCTTCGAAATCCAATGGATAATCAAGGAATTAAAACCAAATTTCAATTGCTCATAACTCCTGAACAATTCGACGGATTTGACGCAATAATGAATTTGACTGTGATATTTGGATAATTGATCTATTCTAAAAATATGAAAACTCTAGCTCATTGCTTTGGAATTTGGTAGCGTATACGGCTGGCCGGACGGATGGACATACTCAATTTTGACCAAAGGTTGTTGATCAGGAGGTTGAACCTAATCGATTGAGATCATTTTTGCCTCGATATTAAAAAAATCAGACAATGATGCGAAATTTTGACAGACGTGACGGTGTTTACAGATTCTCTACTTAGAGTTTCCTCTGTTGCCAAACACGGGTACTTATCAATACAACCTTGCAATTTTTGTTCTTATTTTCGATATATATATATTCTTTTGAACTTTTTGCTTACAATATTTACTTAACAAACCATAAAGCATATAGATCAGGGGTTAGTGACGGGGTGTCATACAATTCGGCTTATCACATAAAAGCCAAGGGAAAAAACCCCAGTAAAAAAACCCTGGCTCCCCGCCTAAGTGTGAAAGTACAAAAATAAGCTGAAATATATTTTAGGGACTTCTTTCTTCAAGAATGGTCTTCTATTGATGCAAACAGAGACGTCTTTAAGTTGCCCACATCGAATCTGGAAATAAAAAGACAAAAGCAGAAAAAAGAACTTAATAACAAAAATACAAAATTGGAAGGATATAAAGAAAACACCCTCAAATTCCCCTTTTTGGATGAACTCGATATTGTGAATCAAGGATTTTTTAACATAACAAGCTAAACCGTAAATTTTACTAAGGAGATAATCAATGAATACATAACCTTTTATGGTTCCTCTTTCACGAAGATTTTTTTTAGTATCCGTATGTATCTCTTGAAGGAGAATAATTTCAGCACCATAGTCCTTTGCTAGTTTAGATATATAATCACTCTTTTCCTTAGAAATACTCTCTATATTCAAATCTAATACACAAAATTTGTCGGGTCTTGCGGTCCGAGTGATGATTTTTCAGATGTTCTGATGTTTGAAGTCTGCTATGGAAGCCATTCAAACGGAAATTATCATATCCTTAAATATGCAGAAATTTAGACATATTTACACAAAATGCTACAGTTAACCCTATTGCTTTTACAATATCATATGAGAATATATTCTTCTTAAAAAAATAAGTATAAATATTCAAACACTCGAAACATTATGGTAAATTATTTTAGTATGCATATCACGTCACCGTTAGAATAATCAAAATGTTGTGCTTACAGCACAAAAATTCTTCTCTTGCCTATATAGTTGAAACAATGTATTGAGGTTTGCATTTTATAAAGCAACCGAAAATGGAGAATGTAATATGGAACTCATTGCAAGAATCTGAAAGGAAAAAAAAATGAAATATCTAATACAATTTATTCATATACTTAATAATCATGAAAACAATAAAATTCCATCAGAATAGGTGACTACAGGTAACAGTGCCTAATATATTTATCAACCCTTTGAAAAGTTTGTTCGAATTATGGAAATAACAGCCTTGGCGTTAAAAGATGATGACTTCCTCCAGTCTATATCTGAATGTCTCTACATCAAGATTTCTAATAGAGTTAACATTATCGGCACGATTATGAATCTCAATATCTGTTTTTTACCTGCTCGCTTTATTTTATTTCGTTTTAATTATATGCTAAACGTTTTTTAGTTGTCGGTCGTTATGGCCGGACTTAATTCAGAATAAACAAACAAACCGAGGCGGTCCCTCTTGAATAGATGAATATCATTATTGATTGAATTACTGATATTATATTCAATTTTTTGTGTGAGTTTGTTGGCGACCATACCTTTTTCTCATATGATATCTTGATTGCTCCTTCGGAATCCTTTCTTGATTCTTAGGAAATGGGTTACTACTTTGCCATCCGAAATAAAGTTATTTATTGTTCCAAGCCCCTTTTGTTAGAGACTTTCTTTCGAAATGTTCTGCATAATTATTTTCAGAACTTTTTAGAATTTCAAATTTACCTAACGATCCCAATATTGCTATGCGAGATTTCAATATCACTACCGTGAATAAGGGACATTTGAACCCTCTGGGATAAATTGAACCCATTACGGGAAAATCATGAAATCTCGATCCATCAGGTACATATTGGTGGGGAGGAAGCACGTTTTTCCTGAATCTCTCGCTAAAGAGGACTCCAAATTATATGAAATGAATAAGACTTTATGGACATATCCCTTAAAGCATGGCTCTAATCACATATCACAAGTTAATATACAAATTGGCACTTTATTGGTTACTGACTTGTCATATTCCTCTTTCCTCTGCTATTTTTTCAATGAAATAATGATGAAATAATAATCACAACCTTCCCCACCTATGGATGATGATTTCCCTTTGAATGGGTTCCATAGCAGACTTCAAACATCAGAAGATCTGTAAAATCATCACTTGCACCGCAAGACCCGATTCGAAATATCCTCCTTGCAGATTGGCAACAAATTTCGTGTATTAGATTTGAATATAGAGGGTATTTCTAAGGACAAGAGTGATTATATTTCTATACTAACACAGGACTATGGTGCTGAGATTATTCTTCTTCAAGAAACACGGATACTGAAAAAAAAAAACTTCGTGAAAGAGGAACCATAAAAGGTTATGTATTCATTGATTATCCCCTTAGTAAATTTACGGTTTAGCTTGTTATGTTAAAAAATCCTTGATTCACAATATCGAGTTAATCCAAAAAGGGGAATTTGAGGGTGTTTTCTTTATATCCATCAAATTTTGTATTTTTGTTATTCAGTTCTTTTTTCTGCTTTTGTCATTTTATTTCCAGATTCGATGTGGGCAACTCAAAAAAGTCTCTGTTTCCATCAATAGAACATCACTCTTGAAGAAAGAAGTCCCTAAAATATATTTCAGCTTATTTTTGTACTTTCCCACTTAGGCGGGCAGCCAGGGTTTTTTCTACTGGGGTTTTTTCCCTAGGCTTTTATGTGATTCGCTGAATTGTATGACACTCCGTCATTAACCCCTGATCTATATGCTTTATTTTTTGCTAACTAAATATTGTAAGCCAAAAGTTCAAAAGAATATATATATATACTGACTGGTCAACAACTCCTATCATAGAAAAGAGAGCAAAGAGGCCAAGAAAAATCAAACAAGTGAAAAACGACTTTTGAGTTTGAACCGTTACAGTTAGATTTTTCATTGCTAGTGTTGAGGAGTGTATGTCTTAAAGTAATGCACTACCGTGCGCCAGATGACTTCACGTCAGGAAGGTACCGATCTCGATCCAAGTCGATTAACTAAGATCTCGTATTTGTGAATAAATAATCTTAAACAAATACTTTTATACAGCCTTGTTAGCGATAAACTGAATTAATAATTTTTATGGTAAATATTAATGATTATTGATTAATTGTTGTTAGGTGAGTTATTTTGTAAATGTTATTTGTCATGTCTCCCCTCAAATGTTAGTTTTAGAACCTATTGTTTCCACAACATTGTTCTCTGTATGAATTGAAAAATCGAGCAACCCTCTCATGCAGGAGTTCGATTCAAAATAATCCTGTTCCTGCTAAGAACCAGAACCATCCGTTTAAATAGTTACTTCTTGTACTAGTGTTAGGTTAAAAATAAGTCATGCAAGAAAATATATGTTTTTTTGGTTGTCACGGATATCATTCCGTGTTTGCAAATGTTTCACCAAATTTCAATAAGCATCGGTTTTCCCTCTGAAAATGGAATTTTATTCGAAGGAAAAGGTATACAGAATGAAGGGTATCAATGAAAATTATATTCCTGAGGATATCTCTATGGAATTGGAGGATGCAGCGAAGCAGTTTTGATCAAAAGAGTTTCAAGATTTTTAGAACAATGAGTTCAAAATCTTTGGGTCCTAGACTAATTCACGGATAATTTAAATGATGAAAATGTTCTGCTAACGCAGATTTTGTATTTGCCCAAAGAATAAGCCCCAACGTCGTTAATTAATTAATTTGTTAATTGATAATTTACTTGTCAAGACTGACATCAATAATAGAAGTCAAAATTGTCATGTATTGAATGAACTATATTATTATAAAAACTAGATCATGCAAAGGTCATACTTTTGTTCAATTACGAAGGTTTACAAGTTCACAGAAGATTGTTTCATTGTTGCTGAAAATAACCCTACCTGAAACACAACTGGTCCAAGGCATCAATGTATAAATTCAAATATATCTCGTAAGCAGGTATTTTTCGAGAACATCCACACAATACATCGATAAAGTAGCATTGACTGTTCCCCGGTAAACTGGTAATTAAGGCTTTTCTGTTATGAATGACGCGACCCGTCATTACGGGTGGTGCTGCTTTAACTGTTTCATAACAAGTATAATACGGAAATATTTTTTGTATTTTACAGCATCTCAATAATTATTATAATTTTATTTTATACCATTCGTCGACGAGGGAACAACATATCGTTTATGTCCATTGTGCACTGAATAAGTCCATCGATAGATGTTTAAGATTGTTTGTATTGATTATATGGTTCTTTTCACCGGTATTGTATTGTTCTGTGTCAGTTATGATATATTTAGGAGAATATTTATCGATTTGCCAATTTCGAACGATGATAAGTGTTTCCGAAATTTTATAGTGATGAAGTTTCAACAGAATAGGTGGTTTCATGAGACCTTATCTTATTTATATTATCTCAAGAAAACTCGTCTAGAATGGTTATGGTATTGACAATTTCCCTTTTGAGCTTCAATAATAGTTCGAATATATTCAGAACTCTTAAACTCACGAATATATGAAATTTCCCAAATTTTATATAACTGGATAAAAATTTCAAATATATCGGGTGTCCTAAGATGAGTGGCCTATTGAATTATTATGGAAACTATAAAATTTTATATATCAACATAAAATTATACACGGTATATTTTTTTTAACACCTACAAATTAACAATGTTGCTAGATATATGCAAATTTGACAAGAGCTTCGTTATTTCGAATTAATATACTTTTCCTTCACTTCATCTACCTTGAACGAATTTTGAGTTATGAATTATTTTCAGAAATTTCAGATCAAAGAGGGTTACGAAAAATACTTTGTTTCGCTCAATATTTGAGATTTCATTTCAAAATTTGGCATCACCTTTGATTATAGCATGAAAAAACTCTGTTTTTTTGTTAATTAGGCACCTAGAATGTTTTATTTTTCAGAATGAAAACAACCCTCAAAATGCAAGAATTGAAAATTTCGTTTCACCCATCATACACCTAGGGATTTTTGGGTGAGAAGTATGAACTTTCGAGCCAGGGTAGATACCTGAAAACTTTATAGTTAACACAGTATTAAGCATTTCTAGTGAGTAATTTCTCAAATTTTCAGAGATCATAAAGATACAGATAATTTATCTATCCATGCTTACTTGAATTCACATTGTAATGCATAAATATTAAAAATAAATTCCAAATGGAATATATGCAGTGAACTGTATCAAGACATATAACACTGATCACAGCAAGGTAGAAATAATTCGTTAACTGCAGTTCACATTGTGTTTCAAACGTCATACAAAAATTCCTAAATGGCAATTAATAACATAGTAGTTCATTAACAATGAGCACAGCATATATAATTTGATGGGTCTTTTCAAATTTAGCGGATAAGAATGACAAAAA
This sequence comes from Micraspis discolor, assembly GCA_030674115.1. Lineage (NCBI taxonomy): Eukaryota > Metazoa > Arthropoda > Insecta > Coleoptera > Coccinellidae > Micraspis > Micraspis discolor. The sequence continues at coordinate 627,576 of JARTUT010000006.1, read as the reverse complement.
ACGAGTCGAAACAATTCCACGCATGTTTTAGAAAATTAAGGCAATGATAAATTGAGAAATTCCACTTTTTTCTTGTTATTTTTTCAATTTTCACAGAAGCGTAGAATTATCATGTTCAATAATGAAAAATGCCCAAATAATCTGATAATTTCCCATGATGAACATCACCTTCCCCAATACCTACCATTTAAAATTTTCTGCATTAAAAATTTTAGACTAGTAGATAGAATTCAAGAGTAAGGCAATTACAGATGAATTTTCGCAAAGCGAAATTATTGATGAAATTTTTTATAGTTAATTTCATTCCACCCTTTAATTAGATATTATTAAATCTATACCTTTCTTGATCGAGCGTGCCCATTTTCACAGTTGGGGTAAGAATTTCGCCAGGTACGGCATCAAATTGCATGTTCACCATTTCTTTAGATTGCATTATGGACTTTCCAACTAGAAACAATTATGTCCAATTTGTAATAAGACACCAATAACTATAATGGCTTAATGTTAGCAGGTCAGACTCATAAATTTTACTGGAGCGTAAATACTTGATGCCGATATATAATTTGCGGCAAAAACAAATAAAATTTTCCTTAATGGACCTTAACCTTTGGGTTCGTGTATCAGAGGATGTGAACTTCGTGTTTTATAAAACAAACAGGATGCTTATGAGGCTGATGAAGACATTGGTGGGCGTGGGTGTGTTATATCCTCTGATCGCTTCTGATATCGAAACCAATCACTACCAATAAGGGTGTGGTTAATTTTTTTTCATGCGAGAAAATGTTTTCCAGAAGGTTAAATTGACTTCGAACTGACGGCAACAGTTATTTTTCTAGAACTGTAAGGAACGTGAGCTCTACGCAATTGTTATATTGAGGGTCTCAACAAATAATGTCAGGGAGAAACCAAATAAAACTCACATGATTTATTTCTAATGATTATACTTTGGAATAATAATATTTTTCAAGATAAATGCAATATATGGATTGAGAAACGATATAGTCTTTGAACAAATATGATTGGTCGTCTTATATTTGTTGATCAAAAAAACTTTTTTAATCACAAATGCCAGATTTTGAAAAGTTGCATGTAATTTTCATCAAAAATATTGAAATAGCTCCTTTGCTTATAAAAAATCATAAACAAAAGGTAAATTTTTTTTTAATAATAAATGTACTTTGTTAACATAAAATTGGGAATAAACAAATGGAAAAACCGGTTTTTCCAATATTACACTGAATTTACTCAATTGGTTACTCAAAAAAATTTCCATAAACAATGGTTTGGATTTATCCAAACTTTTTCACAACTTTTTTCATGGATCCGAGGAGCGAAAAAATTTATAGCAATTATTTAAATATTTTTTTGATTCACTATTGTAAAGGAAGTCGCGGATAAAGCTGTTTATTAACGAAATTCTAGTTTATTGAAAAAATTAACTTAAGTAAAATATTTTAACGAAAATTGGTTCTTTAAGTTGATGAGATTTCATTGAAATTTTTCTGGAGAATCTGAGATATATACCCTGAAAAAAAATTATTTGAACTTATTAACTTGTCACGTCATGCATTCAGCCTCAATATAGCGTAATAGCCGATAGCTATTTTCAACGTTAAATGGCAATTATTGATAATTGAGGTGCAGTTTTGAGACAAATTTCTATTTAGCGCAGCTAAAAAAAATATTAGTTTCCAAATTTTATCAAAAACTAAACACCATTCTTTTATTATGTTCAATTGTTCATAATTCTCAAAATTTTAGATATGCCAAATAAATTTTTTTGTACAATAATCTAGACATAATCTCAAATTAAATGAGCTATATCACAGAAGTTTAGTAAAAGTATGTTCTATCAAAGTAGTTTTGAACTCATTAACTAGCCTTGAATTCATTATTATTGTTCCTTGAGTATGTACTCAATGGTCTTCAACGGTTAAGAAAGTGTTTAAGTACGAGGGCCGTTCAGAAACTAACCTCCGGTTAATTGAAAAAAATACACCAAGTTAAGTAAAAATATTTTAATATATACATCTTACAACTAAATCTTTGCACTATTTTTCGACATAGTCTCCATTACGATTGAGGCACTTATCGTATCTCTTCACAAGCTTTGAAATTCCTTCTGCATAAAAATCACCGCTTGTGCCTTGAGGCACCCATCGTGCACAGAACTTACGGTAACCCAATCTTGTTGTCACTATCTCGTACAAAAGAGTCTTAGAAATCTGTGGAAAATTAGTAGACAACTCCGCCATTGTGAAACGTCGATTTTCACGAACTTTTGCATCAACTGACTGAACGAGTTCGTCAGTCACCAATGATGGTCTACCACTCCTCTCTTCATCATGAACGTTTTCTCGTCCACTTTTAAATAAACGTACCCATTCACGGACAACTCCTTCACTCATAAATTTTGGTCCGTACACGGCACAAAGCTCACGATGAATAGCTGCTGCAGAGTATCCTTTGGCTGTAAAAAACCTTATAACAGCATGCACCTCACATTTGGCGGGATTTGGCAGTTTTCAAACTGCCACAAAAACTAAACTAGCGCAGGTACGATGTTCACTCGACTACGGCTTGATGCCGACTGACCTGCTGAGCGCGTGAATGCACAGATGGCGCGCTACTCCCCCCCACTACCCGCATTGTGACCAATCGGAGGTTAGTTTCTGAATGGCCCTCGTATTTATTCGCAAAAAAGTCAAATGAAGCCTGTTTTCTTGCCCTGTATAGTATCGAAAAAATTATTATGAATTGTGTTTTACAAGGAAGATTGGATTCGGTTGAATCATTTTTGCATTCATCACTCATTATTTGTATAATGAAACTGAAAAATCGTATACAGATGACAGATAAATTTTTTTGTACAAAACTGCGAATGGCTTTGTTTTGTGTGCTAGAAATTCTTCAGATAATACCTTTCTGAGTGCCGGCTGCGGATCGGAAACACATTTTATATTCTTTTGAGTAGAACGAAGTAGTATTCTGAAATGAAATTTTAGTAATATTTTCTCATTATAAAAAATAAAATACAAATTATTCCAATGATGATAATGTTAATGAAAAGTATTATTGTGTGACTATATATTTAATTTTTTGTGTTTATGTTTTTTGATTTAAAATCGGCGAATACTCAATTTTGGTCTATGCTTGTTTATGTTTCGTGTGAATAATTAAATTAAAAAAAAACATTCATCGTGCGACGCATCAGAATTTGTAAAGCGATTAATTCGGTAATATTTTAAATAAGCCATTAATCTATCTACAAACAAGCACTATCAATGGATTTCACTGTATAGTATTATTTGTGTGTTTTAGAGTTGATTAACGGCTGTTTGTCAAATATCGTAAATATATTTCTGATGGAAACCGAGAAAAGTCCAATGCCCGAATTATTATGATATTCCTTTATAACGGGTGGTCCATCTAGTGTTTGGAATTTGAACAACCGATTATTTGACATTATAAACGTCAACTATTCTTTTGACGTGACTAATATTTAGTTGAAAGTTTGAAGTTTACGAAATGGGACGCTATTCGCTTGAAGAAAGTTGGGAAATATTAAAAACTTATTTCCAAAGTGGTGAGTCTTCTACTCACATTGCGCTACCGCGCAATGTTGAACGATTGGTTCTTTCAAGAAATTGAAGCTAACGACTTGGACGATGTTTGGTTTCAACAGGACGGTGCAACGAGCCATACAGCACACGCCACAATCGATGTTTTACGCCGCATTTTCAGAAATCGAATAATCAGCAGAAATGCTGATGTGAATTGGCCACCAAGAAGCTGCGATCTGACGCCATTGGATTATTATCTTTGGGGCGCGGTGAAAGATAAGTGTTACGCCAACAATCCAGAAACAATTCAAGACCTCAAGACCGAAATTCGAGCTGCTATTGGTGAAATAGAGCCCCAAACAATCGAAAATGTATTAAAAAATTGGGTGGAACGAATAGGCTACTGCCAAGTCAGCCGTGGTGGTCATTTGGCCGAAATTATTTTTCATAAATAAATGTCATGAACCAACCTTTTAAATAAATGTTCAACCATTGGAAAATATTGAGCAGTTTTTTTTATAGCAAAATTAAATTCCAATTTTTAAATGGGCCACCCATTACCTTGAAAGCTGTAGATACTAATTATCAAAATACGCCTGACATCTGATGCAATTCTGATAAATGCAAAAATCAGTCACGTGAGATGATTTTCTGAGAAAAAGTGCTATTGATATTCATCTTTTTCGTCAATGGGAAGAAGTAAACCATCCATGTATTTCTTGCTTGCTTCTGAATCTCATTTATTTATTCAATTAAATTTGATTCCATCGACGCCAGCCCATAGGTGTGAAAGTATTTTGTGGAATTCATTCTCTTGATTGATTTCTTGACGGTATATCTTCAGAATATCCAATGAATAATTTTTACGCTGTTGCCAGACACTGCACAATAAACCCTCTGCGACCATATGATCCAAAATAATCTAGACTTCAGAGGAAGCCATTACGATCCTAAACAATTTAACCTTTTTAGTGAATCTGGGGCCGATAACAATATTTACTTAAAAAATTATAATTGGATCTGGGCAGCTCCAATTAGCTAAATATAAGTATAGGTCAGCAACTATATAATTCGGAGATTAGTTATTGAACCATTATCGATTATCGGGGTGCCTGGGCAAGGCGCCTTCGACATCACACCTAGATAGATTCGGAATTTTTCGATCGACTACCTTCAATCCTTCTTTTTCTAGTTTATCTCTATATCTTTACCGGTAGAGGATAAATATATACTACGAAAATTTGGTGCACCTTAATATTATCTTGATCTGATTGATGACTCTTCGACTTCCTGGAATATGGCGTAGCATTATTTGGTCCGGAGACGAAGACAATGAAGGTTTCCGTCCTTTGATATTGAGTAATTATATTGTTTCATTTTACGTGGAGCACATTGGTATGATATTCTAGGACGTAATAATTTTTTATATCAGGTTCCACCAGTTTTATAAAGATTTTTTAACATTTCAAGAGTGCAATTGCAATTTTTAGTCTTGAAATGATCATGATTTCGTTATTCACATCCATATGTGTATGATAGAATCTGAAGATGCAAAATTTAGGAAGTACTCAAGTGAAACCAGACAGCTTTGACGGTCTCGTAAAATTATTGTTTGGGCAATATGTTATTGTTCTTGTTCCCAACGTTTCGGCAGCCATCTTCTGTCATTTTCAAGACATAAAATTAGCTTTTTTTTCAATTTCCATTAATTAGAATATTGTCAACTTTTCTAAAAGCTAACTTGAAACGTTGAAATGAAGAACAATGAGTTATTATGGATATTGCTAAAATAATAATTATACGCCATTCAAAATCACAAATCATCCAAAATTTCTCGTCAACAACTTTGGACTTGGGACTTGGGAAAAATTATTAATTAATATTATTTTAATTAATTACTGTTTACATAAAACTGTTTCAAATTATTCACGATTCATACAAACAGCAAGGTAAAGAAAATGTTGAACACATCAATATCAACTTTCAGTCAAGGAGATTTATCGAAAATTTGAATCATTGCTCAGAAAAATTTTTTGTAGCAATAAGTATGAAGTATTTTTCAATTTAGATATCTACCGAATCATATCAAGTACTTTATAGTGTCGGCATTTACTATGTGCCAATTCATTGTTAGTGATTATCAAAGGGGAATATATTAAATTGATTTTTGTTTAGTGTAAGTTGGAAAATTCAATTCAATATATTCTCCTTTGAATCATATGAAATTCATGGTATTCTTGAAACACATGAAAAAACTAAACCAATCAAATTAAAATGTAAATAGGTTATTTATTATCATCATAACATTCTGAGAATCTCTAAGTTTTACTCAGTGTATCACCTGGAAATAATTTTTTTCACACGACAACGGCACTCACAACATTCTGAAGTAATCAAACGAGTGCATAAATTTAAAACCAGCACTCGGAAGCACTAAGGAAATATCAATTACAAGGGAGTGAAATAAACATCGGCATGACGTCATGTTAAAAGCTCTCTTCATCTGACACGTGCCTAGACACGTGATACGTGTAGAAGTAGTGGGTCTTTGTTTATTGCGGAGTGATTTGAAACAATATATAAATATGCGGTTACATTGTTGTGATTTATAACTATGGTGCAGAGGCGTTCGTTCATATTGCTACCCCAGAATTTACCTCAGAATAAATAAGTGATATTTTCAAATTGTTACTGCATATTACTGATAATTTTGTTGTGCTTAATAGCCTAGAGTGTCTTATGTTTTTGGCAGTTAAACATTTTCCCCTAGCATTTTTATGTTCTAGATCCTAGTTTATTCGACTAGTAGAATGGCGTGCTATCGTTTTGCCCAAATGACTGTAATATTCGAATATCGAGCTCAAAGGGTCTCATCGAATGTGAGAAGTAAGGTTGAGTTTTCATATTTTCAGAATGTTCCTTGTTCCAATAGCACAACCAACTTCGTTACAGGGATGAAAACGACGAATAATTCAGCAGTTATGGGCATGTGATATTTGCTTTACTCAGTTATTCCTTGAATATCCATCCTATGAAGTTGTAACCCTGAAGATGTCCGAATGGAGTTGAAACCGGTAGGTTTCAAACTTTTATGCAAATGAAATGAAATGTCTTGAAAAATTTCACAAACAATTTATTAATACTTAATTTCTCATAAATATTCATCAGATCTCAACATAACATTCTGCATAAATGGAGGCCATTGATATCGTGCATAGTTCGGAATTTCATCATCGTATCGTTCTATCTATTTAAAAAAAAGTTCGACTCCTATAAGCCATTTTCCAATTTTATCATAGATATAGTTCAAAAGCGATTGTACTCTGAAGATAGGAATTTTCACCAAATCGATTCTTTCGAGAATCTAACCCGAAAATACTCCAGTCATTTTGTTCTATATAAATGTATTTCACTACGTGTAGCTCTTCGTATTTACGAGATTTCCTCACTAGACAACTACATATAGTACACTAGACACTAGTCAACTAATACAGAACACCCGCTACATGAATTCCCACCACGAATTTGATGAAGTAATTGTTCTGTTAGTGAACATAATGAGTTCAATAATTATCTTACAAAAAATCAATCCCAATATACTGAAAGGTACTAAAATATGAAGAGATTGAATTGTCGGATATCAACAACTACAAGAAAATTATTAAAGTACAAACCACCCCAAATCGCAGCACATAAATTACTTAATAGCGTGGGAGAGTAATTACCAATATCGAATGTTAACCCTTCTGCCAAATTTCGGGCGTTTGACCCATCACCCAGGGCGATCGCGTGTATAGTCAAAATTACGATCTTCTGTCGGAGAAACCGATCCACCTTTTAAACTAACCATACTGCACGTTATTCGATGCAAATTAAAAAGGAGGATGAAGAAGAAATTGGCCAGTATCCGATGTTGTTCAACTAATATCTACGTTTCGCCTTAATTATATGGGGCGGAAATTGGTAAATTTCGATTGTGAAGACTTTGCACTTGATTTAAATTATGGTGTGTTGGATATTGTAGCAAAGGTGTGTTTCTAGTGGAAAGTTCACTCCTTGAAGTGCACAAGTGGTAGTGTCAATATACTGCCTTCGATATGGTGAAACATTTAGTGGGCGATTGAAAAGACCATGGTAGCTTTAGTTATTTTGCGCTCATGTTCTAGTGGAACAGTCTTCTATTGTTTTGTACAAATATCGAATATCGAGCCAAAAATGAGTTCAGTCGATTGAATTTAACTTCCTAATCAAGAATCCAGGGTCTAACTTCAGTATGTCCAGTCAATTTTTTTTATGTATGTATTTAACATTTCATTAAGGAATACAAATACTCGGAAATGGAAATGGAATTCAAAATAGATCATTCTGATTTATTCGCCACATCTAAAACGTGTTGATTGATTTAATATTTCGTCGATTCCATATGAAGTGACTTTTACTAGAGATCATCAATGAAAACCTCTAATCTAGAACACAACCATAGATGTGTCAGAAATGATAATATTGAAATATTTATTATCGAAATTCCAGTGAATGTGCAGGTGGACAACAGGCAACATTCAAAAACAACCAGAACATAGGATAGAACAGTTTTAAGTGGAATAGTATTTGGCTGAACAAAGCTGATGAAAACCTGTAATTTTGGTAATTTTTAATTCAATATATTTGTTAGTTGATATTTTTTGATGTTCATCTCCGTTGTTTTTATTGTACAATCTCAGGGTCAGGGAATAAGATTTCAGAACATTTTTTGTAAAGAAGTTCCACTTAACTTATCACTCAACTTAAACGGAAGGAATTTTTTTATGTGGTTTTGGACCCATTTGTTGAATTAAATCAAGTTCTTCCAGCTCAGTTGAACCTCCTTGAATATTCCGTTCGTATTTCATAATTTTCTAAAACAAATGAAATATTGCAAATATAACCTGAATATGTGAAGTAGCTCATTAAACTTAAATCAATATTTTTCAAAATGCGATACTTCAAGCCTGGATTTCATTACTTTGTTTTAGAAATTAAACTTCAAAGACCTTTCAAATGAAGTATTACTCGACCTCTATCCCCTTTTCAATTTGCGAGGTTGAAAAGTCCATTCTTAGGGGTCTATTCGTTGAAGATTGAATTATACGTCGAAAGATACCCCCCAGAAAATCATTTGACGTATTTCGGAAATTTTTATCAATCACTATTGGATAAGTAAAGATAATGATGTTTTCCGCAAATCACCAGGAAATTTTTACATTCCTGTCAAAATTTCTTGAAGAAAAAGTCAGGACTTCCTTACTGGAAGGAAATGTCATTTCCTTACTGTAAGGAAATGATATTTCCGTACAGTTGTTAGTGTTCTACATAAATTATAGAAAACACATTGCTTATAAGGAATTAATTTATATTTTGAAAACATCAAGTCATTGCTGAATACATTTTTAAGATCAATTTGTTATATTTACAGTAATTTGACAGTTAGCACAATTATTGAACATTGGAGGAACACTCTTAGAACTATGAGAAACATTTGGGACAACATGCAGGGTGGAAGGGTCATTTTGTTGAATATTTTGTACTGTGAAAATTTTATTTGCCACCTCAACCTTATTGTTAAGCGATTCTTCGATATATCCTTCAGCAACGTTTAATGACTTCCATCCGCCATGCCTCTTCAAACTAGTTAAGTCGGCACCAGAGTCAACCAATATTGTTGCAGAAGACCGACGAAAGCAGTGACCAGTATATTCTGTCGGATTTACCAAGTTCAAATAAGTAGCAACTATTTTGGGCATTTTTCTAAATTGATGAATTCCTACCACTTGTCTACAACCCTTTCCGCTTTGATATTTAAAGAAAAATCGGTCACTGTTCATATTTTCTGGTCTTAACGAAACATACTTTCGATAAACATTCAAGTAGATCTGATTAATTACAAATGATCTTGGTTTGTTGGTTTTCGAATCAGGTATGCTGATTAAAAGCTTAGATTCTAAGTCTTCTATATCGTGTACAGTCATTCGGACTAACTCATCCATTCTACAGGCCCCAGAAATACCAAATATTACAGCCACCTAAAAAATAAATAAAGCTATAATCTAAATAGAAATTAAAAACTTGTAAATTACCTTAATCATTAAATTTTCTTTATCTGGAGCTTCCTGGATAAATTTTTCAATTTCTTCCTTCGTTAAAATCTTAGATTTCTTTGCCCTATAACCTTGAGCTTGCCGTTTATAAAGAACGAAGTTTTGAGTATGTAGATATATCGACATTGTGTTTAAGTGCAAGGGTTGACTTCAGCATTGAATAATTGGCCCATAATGTTGAAGATTTCATCTTTAAACAAAGATCTAGGAAGTATGCCATTACAACATTTTCTGAGAAAGAACTCGTATTTTTACTCATGCGATAATCCATAAAACGTCTGTATGCATTTTCGTACTTTTCTCTTGATTTCTTTGGCAATAATTCTAATGAAGCAGTATTCACTGCCTCAACCAGCTCTGGAGGAGTCCCAGGAATGGAAATTTCATCATCACTTATCATTTTACTTTCGAGAACACCAGCAATTAAATTTATAAGCGTCAAGTTTGACAATTCAACCTCAATACGTTTCCATAGTAACCCAAGTAATTTTATTAGGAATTTCAAAGCACCATTTATTTGGGAATAAAATTATCGCGTTTTTTTTAATCAATCAATATCTGTCGAATTTTAAACGATTTGCGGAAAAATAGTATGTTTACCTCGTAGGAAAAGCCACATTCCTGGACTCTGTGTTGCTAAGTCGAGGCGCACAGTCGTCCAGGAATGTTAATGCTTTTTTCCTACCCGGTAAACAATTCCTCTGTGAAGCAAAGCAGGATTCATTGCTCTTTCCACAGTTTTTGGCACTTCTAAGAAATATTAAGAAATACGCTTCCATTGAAATTAGTTCAATCTATTGAAAAAAACACGCCTCTGACAAAAACCAACATGAAAAATTCATACAGTCTGCGTATCATCATACATTCGACGTCAATCAAACTTCATCCATGGATACCCCTTATCTGAAACATAAAAAGCTACAATTACAGCGCATTAACACTACTCATTTACCCGAATGAATGAAACCATTTTCGCATATCGTCAGTAAATGCGTTCCAATCATACTCTGCAAATATAACGTTAATTGGATCAATTGAAATCCTAATAAGCATCGGGTAAACATGAGAATAACAAAGAACGCCCTTCTTTTGTTGTTTCTGTCCGTTCAAACAGTGAAAATTTTGTATGCATACGGTCGGTCCTATTGTTGGAGTTCGATCCTAATCTTTTTCATGAACCGATCGCGAATAGGGTGTACAGTGGTGGAGGAAGGAAATGGACGATAATTTGAAAAAGGATTTTGTCGCAACTAATAAATTTCGATATTGCGAAATCCATGCAGAAATGATCACTTTGTTTCTATCACAGAAATATTTCAGTAGATTACTTTCCTACATCTAGTATACCGTAGAGATCTTATCTTAGTCCTATGCTATTTTTTCAATACGGGGCATTAGTGTGACGTCACGTTGACATAGGTCAGTGTTCCAGATCTAAACAAACCAATTTTACTTAGGGCGATTCGAATAAATCTCATTCTGTATATTAAATTTGAAGAAATAACGGTTGGAAAGTAAGTACATATATACATAGTTTTTTGAATAAGTAAAGCAATTATGTAGTTTTTCTCCTGCTGAGTTCTATATTGTTAAAGAAATTTGGTATTCATTAAGCTGGTCCTAACCTCTAAGTTCTTCTTCTTCTTGATTCTCAAACAGACTGCTCGGCAGCCAATGATGCCCTTGACTGGAGAGGTCCGAATATGGGCTCAGCCTGAAAGACTATGCACCCAATCTCTGTGTTCTTGTAATGTTTCTTTTTCCTAATTCCTGGGGCATCAGGAGTCTTGCGGTTCCAATCCCAGGCTAGGTAAACTGAGAGACATTATTTACATTATCTGAAGTCAAAAAATAAATTTCATGCTCTGTAAGCTACAGGTGGATGGTTATAGGATAAAGGTAGGAAACAAGCAACAAAGGCACATGCGTACATAGGAACCAAACCCAGGCAAATCAAGCTTGACACTATACTCTCAAGAAACTACACGTTAGAAATTCTACTAGCAAATCCAGCACTTCCAGTTTGTCAGAGAAAATACTATCGTATATGTTAATAGGAAAATGTTGGTCATGCAAGGAAAGTGCATTATATAGCCCACTGCTTCTGCTCAAGTTATTAGCGCAACCGAAAAACAAATGTACTATCTCTCCGCATTCGCACAAATTCGTATCCCTGAGTCCTATTCTGTGAAGATGGGATGGAGTAAGGCAATGACCAGATCTTAACCGTAGGACAACCGTGAAGAATCTACGAGGTCGATTAATTTTCGAGAACCAGGGGTTGTCCTGGAATGAACTGCGTGTGGTGTATAGCGCGTAAATGCGCCCTTTTAGGGTACATATCTCGTAAAACTGATTAATCCAAGTGTCCTTTATAGTCTACGAAAGTCTGGTCACAATTCTCGAGGACCATCAGGGATGAAAGGAGAACCAACTTGATATCTGCCTTGATTGGCTAGCATATCAGCAATATCATTGCCATGTATATAAGAATGGCTGGGAACCCAAGTGCACCTGATCACTAATCCAGCTGTCCTGGCCTGATGCAACAGTTCGAATGTTCTAACCGAGATACAATCAGTATTGGAGTTGAAATTTGCAGATTTAAGAGCCTCCAACACACTCAACGAATCTGACACAATTAGAGATCTTGAGATATTATGCTGCAGAATTATCTGAACAGCAGTTCCCACTGCATACATTTCTGCGGTGAATATGGACCAGTGATCTGGTAGGAGAGCTGACATCCTTAGCAGTGGGTTCGAGCAGTATACACCATAGCCTACAGAGTCTGGAGATCTGGATAGCGAAGCATCTGTAAATATAATTCGATGTTGGGGAAACTTTTCTGCCACCAATGCAGCAAACTCTTGAGGGTTAGATAACGAATACTTAGGAAGACCCGGGTTGTGTACATATACTTTGCTTATTCTTATCTCAAGCGGAATTTCATAGAAAGGTATGTTTTGCATGCCATTTATGAGTCGCTTTCTGAAAGAGAGGTCAAAAAGGTCCGAATAAGAGGGGGGATGGTTGTACTTGCCCAAAGATGGTCTAACTGTTCATGCTCTCCAATCATCTTGCACACTGGATGGTCTTCCACCTGTAAAATCTTCGACACATACTTAAACGCAAGCCATCTACGTCTCAATGGGAGAGGAAGCTGTGCTGCCTCATAAAGGATGACATTTGTTGGAGTAGAACACATCAAGGACATAGCCGCTCGCAGAACAGCATATTGTGCTCTATCTAGATGCTCCACTGACCAACCGCAAATGCTACGTCATCACTAATGCCCAGTATTCGAGAATGATCTACTTGCTTTATGCGGAAGACTTTGTTTTGCAGATCATGTGACGTACAAGTACCAGGGGGTCTATATTGGAATCCCTTGTGTACATCATTTTAATAAATGTCTTGTATGATGACCTAATCTGCGATTACGCAAATGATAAAGTCAATAACTTGAGACATACTCTGGACATCAAGATATCAAACTCCCTAAAAGACCGTGAGAGCACAATCTTCAATAACACTAGTGAATTGTTTATTGTATGAAATGTTAAATTGAATTTGACGAAGGGTAGTTTCGATGTAATTCATCCTTCATTTCGATTCATAATATTGAATCTAGAGCATTGTTCTAGACATATTTGTCTTATTCGTGGTAAAAACACTCCCACTAAATGTTGCCCTAGGCTCACCATCCGTTTGAACACTGCATCATCTACGAATTCGAAGGGCTGTTTGTTAATAATCTGATCAAACAGATAAACGGTAACCATTATGTAAATGATTCCATGATCTATATTCCATCCAGTCCAATTATTAAAGTTGCCGACATCAAGGGTGGTGCAGCACGCTCGATTTATGAAGGTGTTAGAGAACCGCTATCTATTCTGACATGATTTTGACACAATTACGCATTTCGTGCTCTTCCTGAAAACATTTGATGAATATTAAGATACTTTTTTCAATAGGAGTGGAGATGTTTTCATACTTTCATAATTTTTTGATTTTTAACCACTCAAAATGTATTAAAAATTTAGGAAGGAAACGGAGGAATGACCTCTTTCAAGGACACAACGACTTGTTAAAACAATTCTTATCTAAAAATAATTACAAAGCTATGAAAATTGTTAGAAAATATTTTTATTTATTTCCCAAATGCCACCAGTTCCATATACAATTACCTAATTCTATTATATAAAATTTTCTGTACACAGTTTCCACCAAAATTACAATGAAATAACAGAAAAATTCACAGTTTATCCAGATATGAACTAACAAAAATAATTTCTCCACTGATGACCACTACTACATGTATTGAAATTTCTAATTTATAATTAAATTAAATCATTTCTTCAAATATTTCATTACATTTACAGTTATTTATATATGGATATGTTTATGTTTATTTATTTATGACAAAAAAATTGTTCAATTTTAATATTTGTAACTTCTAAGGTATTTCCACCGTATTAATAACACAATAACTTATTCAATATCTTTTAACACTGTCCATGATATGATCCATGATCATTGAACTCTATATGAATACCTATATGCTATTTAGAGTTCAATGTCCATGATGTACAACATAACCTTACTTTCACTTATCTATGCACTTAACGAAATCGTTTTGAAATTATCTGTTCCCACCTGTTTCTCACCCGTTCGTGTCATAGAACAACTTGCGACGATTCCAAGAGTTACAGAACCTGGTTCTCTGTGACCCCAGTACAACTGGGAACTGCCACCCGAACAAACCTATTGTCATTTTCGTGTACGATAGCGCAATAAATGAATATTGTATTCCACCACATAAATAATAGCACTTTTATACTGATAATGAAAGCAATTCATACAAAATTATTCTCTAACCATTCCAAAATATCAAAAATGCACAACGTTAATATTCAAGTTTTCACTTCTGCCGGCACTCCCGGAGTGCAACCTGCATTTTTTTTAATAAAAGGCCTTAACTTCCCCTAACTTTGAAAGCGATTTTTTCACCCCCTGTATCATGAATCGCGATTTCTATTTTTAAGGTGGAGTAATGGAGTATAATAAAATAAAGAATACTTTTTTTTTTCTATTGTACCCTTAATCGAAAATGAAGATTTTCAACAACCTCACCAGAATGAAACCGATCAAAAATGGACCAATCCACTTAAAATCGTATTTATCTCTGAAGAAGCAAAAATTGCGAAATTGGCAATAGTCGAAACTAATAAGAGATCATCTACCGGAACACATGTTGCGCCACCTGTGCGGCACGCGCGCAGGAAGGGAGGCAGGACAGTTGGCAGGCGGGCACCCTTGCCGCCCCCTGAGTTCTTGCGCACCCGAACTGGGTCACCCTCATTCCCGATACGGTTTCTAATCACTGTTGTCACTGTTACGGAAAAATCCTATTCACGAGAGATAATTTTTTCCATCAGATATGAATTCCTTGAGACATATGAACTAGTCTTTAACACAATGAGGATAAAACGTTATCTCAAGTACTCTCATTTCCAAGAACAATTAGGTAGTTGTAGACAAATTACCACAACCGGTGTCGGATTACGTGTAAACTTGTGTAAAAATTACGCTTAAATTGGTCTAAGTATTGATATTTATATTGTTAATTGGTGATTAACAATTGATTTATTCAATTTGGTGATGAAGAGTTATGTCCATGAGTAAATATAGATGAAAAACAGCAAATGTTCTAATAGGTTATGTCAATGTTGTACATTAGGTTTAGGCTGTAAACAATGCCACTCTTCAAGGAAAGTTTTTATGTCAAATATAAAAAAGATAAAGACGTTACGTAAGTGTGGAGTTATTTTATAGTCGACAAAACGGGCAGCTTAGCACAATTTTAACATTGCTTAGCTATTTTTAAAACCTTAGAAGGATCAACCAAAGGCCTACATACTAATATATTTTCAAAACATTCCGTAAAAGTGGATTCTGCTATGGCATCTTCCACAACAAGCCAAATAATGGAGGACCACCTTCGAAAAGAATAATGACGTGAGTCGCCGATTATTTTATGAAATCTGATACTTTTGGGATATCCTACGTCAATCATAGCTAGCTCACATCAATGGATCTAAGTCTTTGGAATTTAAATATTCTTTCAGCGAAAAAAAATGGAGTTCGGGGCTTATTCGAATTGGTAATCGTTGACCGCTGAAACTTGTGTTCATACTTTTAAAAATTGCTTTTGGAGTTTCATATCTCATTAGATATTGCGGCAATAGATGGTCCGAATATAAAGCTGAAAAACGACCGGGATCGAATCCTCTAGTCGTAACTGTGGCCATTGAGATCAGGTCATTCACAGATAGTTTCATGAACTTATCACGATTATCAATTTTTAACTTTACAGAAAACTTTTCGCAACTATGACATCTTGGAATGGATATTAAAATCAAATAAACACAGCTCTTGTAGTGAATCCATTTCGTGAAATTTTAATGTAAGCAAGATGGGGCTTCCCTTTGTTTGAAAAGAATTCTGTGCATCGAAAAGGGTAAATGGAAGGCAATAAAGATTGCATTTTAATGAAAAGAGTACCTTTGTGTTTTTTGTCAATTAGCCTTATTTGGCAAATTCATATTTATTATTATATAAAATATATTTCTATGAATTATCAAATGTGATTCTCAATCATGTGAGCTTCCGTAGTGAGATAGATCTCCACGAATATAGGTATATAAATATGGCAACACTGTGCATCAAACCATATAACTTTTGATTTTCAGAAACCAAATAATAGGTATCTTTGGACAACACGTGTTAGGCGACTCTAAATGGAACACGTGTGTAGAAATTCTAAATTACCAACAGAATTTTGAAGGATAGACAATTAATTCGATCAGCGTTTATCAACGACTTTCGTGATGATCGGAAGGTAAGCAATTGTTTTACTAGAATCGAATCAAATGTTTTGATATTATTGCACATCAAATTGTGTGATTGCGTAACAGTGATTCGGGGTGAAGTCAAATTGATAATATCAAATGTTAATTACAATAATAAGATTTATTCAACGAAATATTTGAGTTGGAGAATCAAAATAAAAACATTGAAGTCCAGGTCTCTTGAAGGTTCCATTGTCAAATCTGGCATGGTTCAAATAATGTTCCTGAAAATTTCATTTTTTTAGCGTGAAGGGAACAGAAATAGCTGAAAATTCAAGACGAAAAACAATTTCTTGTGAATAACTCAGAAAATATCCACTTTAGGGAATTTATATGATGCATACACTCACATTATTTTTAAACGTTGAGATTCCCAATATCTGCCATAAAAAAATGGAGGATTCTAATTTGAAGAAATAATTTTTTGTTGATTTTGTCATCCCTAACTTGTGTAAGAGATTTTTCACCCCTGTATCATGAATCGCGATTTCATTTTAAAGTGGATACATCAATCTTACATCTTGAAAAATCTCAAAACTGAAAATTTTCATCCAAAAACCTCGAAGTTATTCTTGTTTCAGCGGAGCTTACATTCTCCATTTTTTCGAATTTTCCCGCTCAGAAAAATTTTCCAACCAAAACTGAAAAATGTTACATCAGAATAACTTGAAATTTTCTAAGGAATCTATTTCTGCAAAAAAATGGTGTTGTAATTTGAAAAACGGAAGTTGACGTCATTTCCGGAAAAAACATGGTACTCATGCCTTGAAAATATTTTAGATTTCATCAGCTTCGTGAAATACTTATAAGTGCTGAATTTGATGAAAATGCGTTCACAAGTCCGAATCCAAATTCGTGAGGTATTTAGTGAAAAACCTGTAACTTTCTTGCATATTAGGGTAGTAAAATCTTAAATATGGAATATGCCTCCTAAACTTTCTGTAACTGCTGTGACTGCATCACATAGGAAACTTTTATATCTCTTCATCGGTTTGCTTTCGGAAATAAAATGCGTACGCAAGATATCAATAACCTCCGCATATATATTTAGTTTTTGTTGAGATCAGACGAATGTCTTATGAGTAGTCGAATATTTTCATAAAATTTTTGGGAATTTTTGAGAAATTTTCTGGCCAGACGATTTTCACAAAATTTTACAGATATTCGGGTAAAACGGGGTTGGTACCTACTCTGTTATATCAATTTAATGAACCCTTACAAGCGCGCGAAAATTTCCAAAATTTTCGTTATATAATTAAATAATATAATAATCTAGCGAATAAATAAGGGTTATTGATGTCGATGATGAAATACAAGTTGCTTTTCAATTATCATTATAGTAAAAGATCAAACGGAAACACATGCTGAAGTGAACAATGCAACCGAAATCGATTATTTCCAATCCAATTCGACTTGTCATACCACTTTTTATTATACTTCCACTAACAAATCAATCCTTCTGTCAGTCATGCGACATCAAGTATCTTGACATCCTGTTTATATTTGCATTGGCACAATAGATCTTGAAAATATGGAGAGATTGTGGGCACACTCCGTGGATTTCACAGTTAAGTTGACATACCTTTTGAACCAAATATTTCCTCTTCAGAGTGTATACTTTGCGATATAAAACTAGATTCTAGATGAAGACAGTATTAGCACAGTATTATAACAGATATTACATTTTCAATGATTTTAAAATGTTATCCATATTTTGAATTGTATAAGAAAACTGTACCCAGACCATTATCTCAGAATTGGGCATCCGTACATCGAAGTGTAAGTACTCTTAACACTGCCTAATATTCGTATTGGTTTTTTTAGGCCTAAAATTCAAAAGGTATATTAACAATTCATTAATTGAATCTATGATTTGGCTTAGCATGAAACAGCATTGCCAAGAAAGCAGTATTCATCTGGTTATATAACTCAATATATTGTAAGATAAAACAAAATACCATGAAAACGCAAATGACGCAAAAATAGAATGTTAAAATATATTAAAACGCGTTCAAGAAAGAACAAAACTATTTTGTAAAAATGAATTATCTTGCGTGATCTCGGTTTTTCTGAAATTGATGATAAACTTTCCTCCCATACTCGAATCCTCAAAACCATCAAAGTCGGCATGGTGACAACGGTAAGACAGGAAAATCATTATTCCTCATTTGGCAATGTCCAACAAATTTTTTACGCCTACTGTCGTCATTTCTTTACGATTAGTTGACTGATCAGGAACCAATGGAATTTCAGGAGGTTTACGCTTACTGTCGTCATTTCTTTACGATTATTTGAGATATCAGGAACCAATGGAATTTCAGGAGGTTTACGCTTACTGTCGTCATTTCTTTACGATTAGTTGAGATATCAGTAACCAATGGAATTTCAGGAGGGTTATGCCTCCTATCGTCATTTCTTTACGATAAGTTGAGATATCAGGAACCAACGGAATTTTAGCAGATTTACGCCTACAACAGGCTTAGTATAGTCGTCATTTCTGTACGATTTGTTCAGATATCAGGAACAAATGGAATTTCAGCAGGTTTACGCCTACTGCATGCGTATGTCGAAGAGTGAAATTTTTTGAGATAAATATTTGAGTGTATCTATATATGTATCATTGTTTCTAAACCGTTGAATTAATCTTTTGGATATTTCTTCTGATAAAGCATGATCACCATATATACATCAACAAGCATTCGATGCGACTCGACAGCACCTTTCTTCAAATGAAAAGAATTAATGCTTTCCGCAAAACATCACTTTCTGGTACAAAATTCGACATTTTTAATTCGATGAAGAAATATTATGCTGTCTGTTCAATGACTTGATATATAGTAAATATGTTTCACAGATGTCATAGCAAACAAAAAAAAAGTAAAGGCTCGTTCACAACAAACGTTCCCTATCGAGACATTTGTATCAACTCACATTCATGAAATCTCAAGATTTTCGAATCCCAGCCATTATTTTTCAATAAGTGTCATAAAATGGGCGAGGAAGTTACCTCAACAACTTAAATCTGAACTGAAAATTTGGAGAGCTTCAGATGTTGAACTTCAAATAGGAAAATACCTTAAATTGTGTAGTTAAATTAATATTTGACTCCTTAAAATACACAAAAGGAAACTGAATGTCGGTGTTTGGAGAAATAAATATGATATTTCATGAAATTCTGAGAATAGTCCCTTGGGATTGCTAGCAAATCGTGATCAAGACAATAAAATGAAAACATTAAAACTGAAACATTTTTATCATTTTATGAACATGACTAAAACTAAAAAGAAACGGAAAAAAAGATGTTTTAGAAAAATTAACAACCTGTTATATCAAATGTTCAGATCATTCAGATTGATTAGGGTATTTTAATGTTCTACGTCCACAATCCTCATAATCAAGAATATAAAAATTTAAAATTCTCGAAATGTCGAATTAGGTTAACGAATTAGCAAATTTAAGTTTCCTTCTGGTTTTGTTGAAGTCAGAGAGTACTTCCACTTATAGTTACAAATTGGGGTTTCTCTTTTTTATAAGTTCGTTAACGGTTACTCTCAGAATTTTCAATTGGGGTTAAGGTTGGCTAGACTCATTTTCCCTGTTTTTACATTCAGAATTGATTGCAAGAATACGAACTAAAATTTAGGATTTGAAATTTTGAGTTTTCATTAATTTAAGCTGCGGCTAACAATCTCGTAATACCTATAATTGACAGAATAGAAAATGATAATTATTTTTCCATATATTATTTATTTACGAATATTGAACGAAGATCTTGCATATTGATGAATTTCAAAATCAATATGAGTTATCAAACGATGCTATAATTTATACTCGAGAAATCGTTATCTCAAACTCAACATGTCAATTGAAAATTATCAATTTTCAAAAAGTCAATATTGACAGAAGTCATGAAAGAAAATGAACGATGTTATATACTCATATGTGATATGATGATCTTTTTAAGTTGGATCAGAACTATCAGCGTCCAAACTTCTGACAGATTTATAGAAAGACAGACAACTTCCATTCTTAGATGTACTCGTACATAAATAAAATGGAATCCCAAGAACCACTGTGTATTAAAAGCCAACGAACACAGGACAATATCTACATTTTGATTCAAACCACCAACTAAACTCTAAATTGGGAGTAGCAAAATGTTTATTTGATAGAGCAATAAATATTTGTTGCACTGAACAGATATTACATTTTCAATGATTTTAAAATGTTATCCATATTTTGAATTGTATAAGAAAAATCTGTACCCAGACCATTATCTCAGAATTGGGCATCCGTACATCGAAGTGTAAGTACTCTTAACACTGCCTAATATTCGTATTGGTTTTTTCTCAGAGGCCTAAAATTCAAAAGGTATATTAACAATTCATTAATTGAATCTATGATTTGGCTTAGCATGAAACAGCATTGCCAAGAAAGCAGTATTCATCTGGTTATATAACTCAATATATTGTAAGATAAAACAAAATACCATGAAAACGCAAATGACGCAAAATAGAATGTTAAAATATATTAAAACGCGTTCAAGAAAGAACAAAACTATTTTGTAAAAATGAATTATCTTGCGTGATCTCGGTTTTTCTGAAATTGATGATAAACTTTCCTCCCATACTCGAATCCTCAAAACCATCAAAGTCGGCATGGTGACAACGGTAAGACAGGAAAATCATTATTCCTCATTTGGCAATGTCCAACAAATTTGGCCAAGGGCCGTCGATTTCATTCCATAGAATGATGCGCGGTGAAGCTCACAAAGACACTGAAATTATGCCGATATTTACGGAAACACCTAAATTAACTAACTACCTTGTAATAACAAGACTAATCCTAATCAAGGAGCAACTATGTCAAGTAGTAGTCGGTCAGATGATTTTCGAGCCCCTAGCCGCACCAAGTGGATATGTTGGTGTTTGTCGGGGCCCCACAAAGAGATTTTTGGGCGGCAGATAGTTGTTGACAAGTCTAATGATATACTACTTACCTGCTTGTTAACGTCTGCTAAATACCTTGCAGTCATCGAAATTAATGCCGATGACCGCACACACAGTCCGGAAGGAAATGGAAACTTGGGCTGACTTGAGAGTTACTAACAAAACTTATGGACAAACTTTTAATTCGGTTCTTTTCGGGGGGAATTAGATAACCATTTACGTTCACCTTATTCTGAGTTCTTGTCACATAAACCGAGTGCTGATAGATACGTCCAAATCTCTGCATATTTCGAATAATTGGGTAAAATGGCTTGGACTTACTAATGAAAAATTAGTGGTAATATCTATTCTGTCCATCCTTCCGTCCGTGAGCATCATTACATCCGAACATAAGAGAGCTGAAATTTTTGGGGTAGGTTCGTGGAATTAATATCTCGCTTAAGTAATTCGACCTGATCGGTTTCGCAGGCATTTTTTTCCAAATCACACATATAGAAAAATTTGATGCAGTTTGGTCATGCTATACGAATACATTGATACCATTATTGTTTTCAATTAACTTATAATACCTATGGAGATATGATCTTGCAAAGTTTATACACTAGAATTCATTTGTCCTTGTAAACTTTATGGTTTTCAGTTGTCTGACCTGGGTTATATAAGGCCTCTATTTCTTATTCTCTCATAGAACAATCCCGGTTGGAGCCCAGAAAGTACCAAATTTTCAATTCTGGCATCTTGTGATTTTCAAAGTTTTGAATAACTCGCAAGTATTTCATAGAGAGTTTCAAAGCAAATATTTCTAATAATTAATAATTAATTTCTGGATTACTACAATCGTTTGATATTTATTTCTTTCAATCATTTTTTCAGAAAATTATAAACAATGTTGAGATTCTTGAATTTTGATGGGCGTTATTTCAATTTGAATTCAAATTTGTTAAGGGTGATTCCCACAAGTCTGCCATACTCTGTGTCCATTTTTTTCAAATGGGGCACCCATATATAACAATTTTTAAAATCCCCTTGATAAACTGAATTCAGCCAACTTTATTGAGTAATAGATTAGTACATTCTCATATTGGGGCTATGAATGATCAAAACGAAAATACTCTGACCTGTATTACTTTGTTTGAGTGCCTGAAGATGAGCTGATTTAGGTCGAAACATGTCGCAACTTTTGTGAATGTTAAATTGATGCAGACAAAAACACTTATTTTCTCTTTGAGCTATATTGAATGATTTATCATTATCACTTTACCCATTTATTTTCAACAATATACTACATATATAAATAAATACAAAAAGTTGACGTACTGTTAAATGAAATGAAATTAAAACAAATCATATTATTAATTGAATAATCTTTTGTAGACAATTCCGGAGAGAACTATTATATTTTATGTTATTTCTTAGTCTTGAGCATATATATGAAGCCAATTTTCTTTTAATTTTGATTACTTATCATATAGTAAGAAAAATTCTTCTGAAAAACCCAGTGAAAACAACTGAGACAAAGTTCATAAAGGGTTAATTTCGAGAAACTGATTTAACATGTGTTAGCAGAGAGAAAGTATATACAGGTCATAAAGAATCCCAATTTCAGATATGACGCCTAGAAGTCCTAGTTTTGTTTGGAATAACAAAATGCTTCACATTCGAAATTAAAATTGAGTCAGATTTAATCAGAAGTAGTGGAAATTAATAGTTCAGAAAAAAAATTAATTAATTAACGTTGATATCAACGTGTTTTGAACGTGATTCAAATGTACCTCTTATAGAAAATTTTTAACTTTGTTCGTCAAATGAATGAGAAAATAAATTAATAGTGATTAATTTGGAAAAACTTATCTGAAGAAAGAAGTGGAGAAATGTGTCTTGAATCTTAAAAAAATTGTGGAAATATAAAAAAGCAGGTTGGATTAATTTAAATAATTTTATATTTTTTTGAAAGGTGTTACAATTTTGGATTATCCGTTAATGTATATGTTAGGCCCGAAGACCGAAAACGCTCAGTGGCCGGAAAAAACGGCCACATCGCGTTCTGGCTGTCTTCGAACGCACAGAACGCGTTTTGGTTGTTTTTAAACGCTCGCAACGCGTTCTGGTAATTGTTAAACAGCCGAAACGCGTTTGTCTAACGGCAATTGGTTCAAATGTAAGACCCTGTAGGTTTTTACATTTTTAGAATAATAAAAATAAGTAGTGTTCGAACATGTTTGGTACTTGTGGTCTAGCATTTCTTCATGAGCACTGAGCACATACAAAACTATTGTATGTACCTGTACCTATTGGAATCAACATGTGATACATTTTTGGAATCAGCTCAGCTAGAGTAATCTGGAAATGGAGACGAAATAGTTGAATTTAAAAAAAATGACGGTGATGTCATTACTCGAAAATAATTCACGCTGTATATTAGATTATTATTTTAAAATAAGGTAAATTAAAATAAAAATCGATGTGTTTCAGGATTATTTCTTAAAATGGTCTGATTAGCTAAGAATGAATTTGTTCCATACTTTACGGATACAATTTAAATGTACTATGTAATTCGAAATGTCATTCAAACAGTTCTTGTAAAAATAAGTAACGTACCTATGTAAAGTACACAAAAGTTCGGAAAAAACCCTGTCGTTTGTATTTAATTGTAGTTTTCAATAATTGAATTGTTTCTAATAAAGTAATTAAAAGAGTTATAAATTCAAGTTTGTTTTGTTCTCCACAATAAGTTGGATTTGTAGAAAATAAATTGAAATTCATTTGTTCAATAAAGAACTTTTCGCTTTTAATTCTTGCATTTATATATTATATGCTCGACAATATAAGTTTATTAGTGTAACTTTCTTCCTAGAACTGAAAAACAATTATAAGAAATTTAATATTGTTGAAATGATTCGGCAAGAAAAACCGAACCCATCTTTGGTATCCAATTGTAGTTGTCAATAATTGAATTGTATTTCAATTTTCAACTTTGTTTTATGAGGGACAATATAAATTTTATCCT
Source organism: Micraspis discolor (assembly GCA_030674115.1). Taxonomy (NCBI): domain Eukaryota; kingdom Metazoa; phylum Arthropoda; class Insecta; order Coleoptera; family Coccinellidae; genus Micraspis; species Micraspis discolor. Next base: position 603,006 of record JARTUT010000006.1, on the reverse strand, counting down.
ACGCAGGTAGAAATCGGCAAATAATACAAGTCGAACATTAAGAACGCGTTGTGAGCGTTGAACAATTGACAAAACGCGTTCCGGCTGTTTAACAATTACCAGAACGCGTTGCGAGCGTTTAAAAACAACCAAAACGCGTTCTGTGCGTTCGAAGACAGCCAGAACGCGATGTGGCTGTTTTTTCCGGCCACTGAGCGTTTTCGGTCTTCGGGCCTAACATATACATAAACAGTGAATAAATTATCTATAAATTAATACTAGTTAGCAAACAATAAAATTTTGATATGCAGAAACAAGGAATAAAAACAAACTCCTTTCTCCTAAAAATAAAAATGTGATATTCTAGATAGATTATATAAAGTTATATTTTTCATGAATGATACGGTTTTTTTTATCTACCATCTCTACTAATTTCTTTTTGGATCTAGAAAATGGTAGGCGCCACATGTTTCCCTTTCATTCATCCCTCCACAATTTCAATAAAAAAGACTTTTAATCACATTCTAAACTGTGTATAAACTGAATCCCCCAAATAAATGACCAGATACTTTTTATATGCCGCATATGGTTTATGAAGGGTTGTTATTACATCCCTTTTCCGGTTACTCATCCTCCCATAGACTCATCTTCTCATTTTTATTCAGATAGGATATGAAAGACGGCCAAGATGATAAACTTTTTTACACACCCCGAAAAGCCTACCCCTAACTAACTACGCCTATTAGTCTACTAATGACGAAACAAGTGTAAAAGAACATTCTCTGAGATTTATCACACCCTTCTCATAGGCAAGAAAAAAATTGTATTAATAAGGTAAAATATTAATCAATGCTTGTTATGTGGTGATATTCACCCTATCGAAGGCGGCTTCGCCTTATTGATTTTCGGGTAAATCGTCACGGTGAATTATTTGAAATTAATATCGGTCAAGCATTAGGGATGCTCGATACCCCATAATTTATAACTGTTAATCATGCATAACATGACGAACAATAACCAGGCCACATATTTTGAAAGGGTTTCTGATGTACGCGTCTAAATCCAGTATTTTTCTGGAATCGAGGTGGAATGAGGATGACTTGCGTATATTTTTAATTCACGTGAGAATAGTTTTCTCTATGCAATTTCTGAATTGATCAAGCAAGAACGTGGGATAGTATGAGTAGACTTTTATGAATTAATATACAGTATTTTGGATGAGGTGATTTTGCTTGTTCGTTCGATGGAAAAGTATTGCTTTGTGTAAATTGTAATATTGATATAAATAAACATAGGCTACACCGATGCAGTAGGGAAACTAAGGAAACATAGCAATATAAGAGGACAAGATCCATGGATGACATCTTAAAAGTAAATTCTTTTTCGTGAGACAAAGTAACGTTCTATAAAGAGAAATTTTGCAAGAGAAATAAGTGTAAGAGACAACGTACTGAAACAGTTCCAATGATTAGTAAGAATGGTGTCTAAATATGTTTTATAATTATTATATCCGATTCTTTCTTGGAATGGGTTATAAATTTCAAAAGAATAGGATACGTTTTTTTGTTATTCAGTTCTTTTTTCTGCTTTTGTCTTTTTATTTCCAGATTCGATGTGAACAACTTGAAGAAGTCTCTGTCTCCATTAATAGAAGACCACTCTTGAAGAAAGAAGTCCCTGAAATATATTTCAGCTTCTTTTTGTACTTTCACACTTAGGCGGGGAGCCAAGGGTTTTTTTACTGGGGTTTTTTCCCTAGGCTTTTATGCCATACGCCGAATTATATGACACCCTGTCACTAATCCCTGATCCATATGATTTATTGTTTGTAAACTAAAAATTGTAAGGCTAGAGTTCAAAAGAATATATATAATTATAATTATATATATAATTATTACTTATTCGTACTTTGGATGTGATTGTCAACATTCGATATACTGATAAGAAGTGACAGGAGTTGGGAAAGAAATAGAAAATCAAAGTTAATTACCCTTGTGAAATATCCACTTTAGGAATAACTCAGAGAAAATATCCACTTTAGGGGGGTGTCCATACATACATTATTTTTAACATGTTCATTCTCCATATAATTTGAAAAAATTGATTTTTCACGAATCCCTAACTTGTTATTTTGTATCACGAATCGCGATTGTTCTTAATGAACATCAAGAGTGCTTGAAAAATCATTTTTTCCAAAAACCTATTATTCTTGTTTCAATTTATTTTCGATTTTTTTCGAATTTTCCCTTAGAAACTCAAAACTGAAAATGTTCATCAAATCTTGAAATTTTCTAAGGATTCTATTTTCAGAAAAAATGTGTTGTCATTTGGAAAACGTTGACGTCATGTACGTCCAGGGGGCCGTATAATCTCTATCTTCTAAAGGACATGAGCTAGAGTTCTCATATTTTCAGAATTGTTTAATTATCTCGGTCAAGCTTATTATTGGGAAAAATCAATCGAATTTAAGTTTCTTAATTACTTCTAGAATATTAATCCAATAGATAGGAATTTTAATCTGAATGAAGTTGAAAGAAGTGAGTTCGCCAAACTTTGTGGATATTGTTAGAGTGAAAAATTTAACGAAGTTCCAAATTTTATTTTTTATATTAGATTACGTATAAGATATTCGTCGATCTCAATTAAAATTTGTGCTTGTGCACATCCATGAGAAGATATGGGAGTTTATTTGTATGATAGAGACAAAGAAGTTTATAGATTGACCTTTTCTCTCATGAACTTGTATATACTTAAGAGTTTGAGAAATTAATTGAATATTACGAATTACATTAATTTATTTAGAAATGAGAATACAAACAGGTATTTCAACCCAAAAAGGTATTCATAAATTTACATAAAACATACAATCCTTAGGCATAAACTCAAATCTAATGAAAAACAAATTTTCTTTCAGAAATTCCATAACATGTTTCCATCATGTGCATATATTTCAATCCAAAAAAGTATTCATAAATTTACATATAACATACGTCTACCTAGATGTCGAAATTATCTTCTCTGAATTCTCTACAAATACGTATTTTCATACTGATAACAAAGGAAAATGCTAATCATTCAGAGATCACTCACATTATAAACACTCGATTACTTTTTCAATACAGAATATTCTCAACATGCCTCATAGTGAAAAAAGACAATTAAATATTACTCAGAAGAAATAGTTTGCAACATTTGATAACATTTTTCACTCAAATAAAGCTGACTCTTTCACCTTCAATATATCTGTAAAAACCTGACATAATTCAAACGTCACACAAATGAAAGAATAAGAATTTGATTGACAATGAGTTTTAACCTGTATGGTTATTCATAAATTTCAATTATATAATTCAATGAAAAATCAAAAATAACTGCTCATAGTTTTCTTTGAGTTTCATTCAAATCATGAATTCCCTTCTCCTAAAAACCTACGATAGTGCTTTTCTAAATTCCGACAACGTACATTAGTTCACCGTAATGAACCATTTCGATTAATTTTCCCTCAACTGACACTGATTAATAATATGTCCGACCGAAGTCAATGGAATACATATCTCGAAAGCATCGAGTGTTATTAATTTGGCGGACTTATAGTCATTTTTTTTTTCGTTTAAATAAATGAAAAAATAATCATATCTTGTGGTGCGAAGAAGCGACGACAATCAAATTTGAGAACTTGTGAGCTATGAATAACGTCCAAACATGTACGAATTTTTGTTTATATAAGTCCGATATCTTATGAAATAGAAAGTATTGAACAAATTTTCATTTGAAATTTTATAAAAACTTTCTAAATTTAAATCGGCTGAAATTAAAAGAAAATGCTATGATTACCTTCTTGTATATTTGATTTAATTGATAAATAAGTTTCTGATTTATCTAATTTTATTATCTCAGGGTTGAGAAGAGATTTTGTGTTTTGTTAATATTTGTGCCAGAAATCGTGGTTTCATTAGTGTTGTCTCGATTTATATTGCTCTGATCGAATTTCGTTGCAAGTAAGGAATCATTATCCACGATTCTGTGGTTTCGTTTCGAAATATGTGAACAAAATTATCAAGTACTGATTTGAGACAGTGCTCCTTCTTGTTTATACTCATTTGTTTAACAAAAGCCTCAAAGCCCTCTGCCTCACGTCAGCAGTTGCTAGTTTTTTGATAATGAATGTTCGTATGTTTGATATTGGCCTGTGGTGAATTTTACATGACAAACAACACAGTAATTTCTTTCTATGTTTGGCTCCAATGCATTTTACAACATACTCTACCTGACAAGAAGATCATGTACTTTTTATAACCATCAATGTGGTGTAGTAACAGAAAAGAAAATTTTCTCATCGACCAGCTCCGCCGCTATAGGTACATGGTTTCGTGAATCAGATGAATTCCCGATAAATTGAATCCTGTTCCCAGGTAATATCAGAAGATCAGGTCCATTGATGTAATAAGTGAGCTCATACTCATTTACCAATATCCGGTCCCACACACTATCCTCGGTTTCCATTCAACGGACATAATGATGAAGAAATGAAAGGATACTTCGAAGGGATGTTTTAATAATTGTCACGCAACCTTTTATACGGTTCTTGGTGGTCTATTGTTAACTACTTCCATGAAAATTTTCGATCAAGTCATTCTGGAGAACTCAGCTTTTAAGGTATCTATAAACATTGAAATCTGTGGATTACAGCGTGTGATAATTCAAGTAATTTTTACAATTTTTTAAAGAAGTTTGCTCGCTTATTCCTAGTGGAACTACAACCCTCGTGTCTGTAAATTTCGCATATGGAGCTAGACATGTCCTTGAAGTATATAACAAAATAGTTCAAATTCCGTTGAGAGTTAAAATTTGCGGGTGATTTGCTTTAAGTTTATTTGATCTTCAATGATCAATGAGTACCAACTATTTCAATTCAATTAATACAAAAATGTAAAACAGAAAAATGTCTCTCGGCGGTCTCTAGGGACCGCCAAATAAATCCAAAATCTCATTATTAGAATAGCAACGATTCATTTTGTAAAATCAAAAAATTTCATAACGACTAACAATAAGACCTGTCTGACACTTGAGAATTATAAGTGGGATGATTTATCTTCTATACTCACAGAATATCAAGAAAGGTTCATATATAAAAAAAGTTCTTTCATACTATATTCATACCGAAAAAATTCCTTGTAAGTTGATGAAAATTATGGTGGTAGAACCAGAACAGAAAAATTCGATTTATTATAATGATTTCATGATTCAATTTTGTCATACCAGTAAAACTGAATAAAAACGAAAATAAGTATAACAATATCATAATCCCACAATTTCAAAAAAAAAAGACGAATGGTACTTTCTCAGATCCTCTTCACATCATTTCTTTTCTGTCCTTTTTTTGTAGTATTCCTCATAACCAGACTGAAAGGGGAAAGAGCTTCCCTAAATCACATAGATTTCATTATAATATTCCCAAATTAGTCAGCTACTCACTAATAAAACGAATGTTATGGGGAATTAGGACCACCATGAAAATAACGCAAAATACCGCATTATTCTCCAGTTTTTGTCAAACGGAACACGATAATTATACGGTCGCAAATCATACGGTACTGAACAAAAAGCGGAAAAGTCGGCTTATTAAAGAATAATGTGAATGATTATATCTGCATTCAATTTTCGCAAATTCAAATTCGGTTATGCTCAATCCTTGGATACGAGATGCACGGGCTGAATTTATCATTGGAAGTCTAACGCCCTTCTAATTCGAAGAGGATCATTAGTTGGGTCTAATGGGTGTTTTTCTCGTTCGCCTTTAATTTAGATGTTTGTTTTGCCAAAATTAGTTACACCCACAAATGGAAATGAGGATCATAACTCTTTTCAAATTTATAAATCGAACTTTACCTATTCTTGACGAAAAATAATGTTCAACTAAATACTTTTTTTCAACTTGGAAGTTAAGATCAAGATATTATTCTTTTATTGATTGGATCTCTTTTTAAATGATTCGTTCGATTAAATTTATTCCTTAAATTCACGTCTTTGGTGGGCTATAGGTAGGTAACTCCTTTGTTAAAGATATCGAAGTGCACATTTCCTCTATGATATTATTTTCCACGGCTCCCATTCGGTCGCACTTATGGAAAATCGTCATTTTGTTTATTCGAGCTATCAGGTGTTTTCAATATTTTTCTGTCAAAGGTAAATAATCGTTTAATTTCGAGAATTTGCAATATGTTTAATGAATGTTTCCTTATAGACGACTAATGACTTTGAGTTATATATATGAATATATATTCTTTTGAACTTTTGGCTTACAATATTTAGTTAGCAAACAATAAAGCATATAGATCAGGGGTTAGTGACGTGGTGTCATACAATTCGGCGTATCACATAAAAGCCTAGGGAAAAAACCCCAGTAAAAAAACCCTGGCTCCCCGCCTAAGTGTGAAAGTACAAAAATAAGCTGAAATATATTTTAGCGACTTCTTTCTTCAAGAATGGTCTTCTATTGATGGAGACAGAGACTTCTTCAAGTTGTCCACATCGAATCTGGAAATAAAAAGACAAAAGCAGAAAAAAGAACTGAATAACAAAAATACAAAATTTGGAAGAGATAAAGAAAACACCGTCAAATTCGCCTTTTTAGATTAACTCGATATTGTGAATCAAGGATTTTTAACATAACAAGCTAAACTGTAAATTTTACTAAGGAGATAATCAATGAATACATAACCTTTTATGGTTCCTCTTTCACGAATATTTTTTTTAGTATCCGTATGTGTCTCGTGAAGGAAAATAATCGCAGCACCATAGTCCTTTGCTAGTTTAGAAATATAATCACTCTTGTCCTTAGAAATACCCTCTATATTCAAATCTAATACACAAAATTTGTCGCCAATCTGCAAGGAGGATTCTTCGAATCGGGTGACTTTGAGTTTCTACACCGAAAAAAAAATGTACCTAATAGTTACGAAATTCATTTACCACAACACAATCTTCCATTGAAATATGGCTTAATAAATATTTATTCGTCTCTACCCAATAATTCATTTGGAACTTGCAAATAAATATTCCTTTAATTCTACTTTCGATATATGAACGATTATACATATAGTTAGTTATAATTCCTTTATTTCAGTTCCAGTAAAATTATCATTGAATTATTGATAATGGATGTATTAAAATCTATTGAACATATGTTTATAGATAAAAAGTCTTATTTCAAACGAATGTATCGCTTGTTTATTGCTAATAAATGTTTTCAATTTATAAGTTATATATAGTCATAGAACAAAAATCTTCATTCATATAAGCATATCATTTATTTATTATTAATAGAGGCACTTAACTAACAGATTACACATATTTATGCAACAAAAATCTTTGCTCTGGTAACAGTATTACTTTTCATTATCAATTAGTTTACTTAAGTAACACACTCCATATATTAAAGAAGTGAAATCTTTCTTTACTATAAATAAGAGGATTGGCTGTTTTAAATAAAAGAATAGAAGCATCCAATATGTCTTCTAACAATTTAGTTACTTGCAGAACCTCCGATGTTGTTTCCATTTTCACTACACTTATAATTAATAATAATAAACTAGGTTTTTGAAGGTACACTTTAGCACAAGACAACTGATCTAATTGTAACCCAAATTCGATTTATTAGATGAAGATACCTATGATTATACAAATATGGATAAACTGGAGCTAGAAATGAAATACTATACCGGTTTAGGAAACGGGGAAGTACCGGCACAACAACTTGAAACTACGCGCGCAGTGACTGCGTGTACCGTTATTTGCACAATGGGGTAGGTCTTATAGCTCCATCTTTCGAACGTTTTGGTACTCTAAACAAAATATTTCGTGATTCATAAAGAGATATATTATTGGTTAATATAGCATTTTCAGGGCCAAATATCGATAAGTATTCAAAATTGGTAAAGAATACTTGGTAATATTATCAAAGTTTTATTTAGCAGCAATCGATATATTCTAATAATTACCAATCCCCATTAGCGAATAACAAAATAAGTAATATCAGTTAATGAGTAGATTTTAAGGGAGTTATGGTACATAATTTAGTAAGTTTCAATTGAGGATATTAAAATCTACAAAATATTCGTCAAATAAGGATTTTACTTTTTATAAACAAATCAAATTGAGGAATCTGGAAATTATGAATACAAATTATTTTATGTAAATAATGCCGAATATTGACAACAAAATATTTCTGAAACAAGTGTTTATTACCAATTACATCGTGTTTTTTTTTCAGTGTAGCGGCACTCTGATCGGCCAAGTCGTAAGTTAATTAGGAATTCTGCAAAAAAAATTCTTTTGAGTTCCTAACTTAAACACGACAAATCATCATTATGCTTATTGAAAAAAAAATTTTTTTCTCAAAAAATGTCACCCAAGTGTACAACAATCAGAGTAATGCAATTGATTTTTCTACATAATTAATAAAAAAGGAATATAAAGTGTATTTCATATCAAGTGTTCTGTTATGCCCGTTCTCTGTTGTACAAAATTCCTGTCTTGCTATCATACTAGAAGTATTTCGAACCTCAGCAAGAGCAATGAGGGGTATACAAATTTTCTAATTTTGGAACTATCAACATATCTAACCAGGTCGTGATGAAGAATTTCAAAAGATCACAGAAACCTTCAAGAATAGAAAGCAATGACATGAGATCAGATGGATTTGTCACCCATGCAGTACGAGTAATCATAGTAACATGAAAACTCACATCTCTGAAATATTTGTTTGTCACAAAAGCATCAACTATTCAGTCTTATACTAACTCGATGTGATTTTATTCAATAGCAAACATGTGCATGATTCTCATTATAATTCGTATTGGAATAAACTTTCACATCGAAATTAACACAATATTATACTGCTTAAACCAATTATTTATAGAAATTTGGATTCGAAGTTAAAAACGAATTATAAATGTTACTAAAGTAATTATTACTTTCCGGTTTAAATAATCTCACCAATTATAAACCGCAATTATTTGATATCGATATGTGAAATGCTGAATTTTGTAATTTCAGTATATATGTCGGTTTTTATGGTTTCTTATAATAAATTTTATATTAACCAAAATCATAACCTTGTGTCTCTTCTTCCATAAAGTTAATTATTCTTCTATTCATGTATGTAGACGGGCACACATTTGCTTTGAAAAGAAACTAACTGCAGACTTCGGAAAGGGATGGGGTGAAAGAATAAATAATTCATGAACTTCTGTTACATCTTCTTCTGAAAGAATGCTAGCGAAAATAATGAAGATTCAAGGGTTGGGGGCTCAACTTGACCACAACATTATAATTAGTATGAAGGATGAAAGTGAAGGTCCGTCTGGAATTCTTTACATTTCGGAGAGAATGAAGGGTTCACACCCCTTCTTTCGATAAAGTTTTGCTGAAAAACTGTCCGTTGTTAATCATACACTGACTAGGATTGAATAGAAATCTGAAAATGGCAGGTAAGATTGTGGTTTATCAACTCACTCAAAAATATCAGATAAATAGAGAATCCTTTTCAGTCGAAATGCTGGATCCTATATTTTTTCTAAATATTACATTCAGACAAAATTGAGAGTTGCTACCTATGATCCAGAAGGCATTTAATCATAGAAAAAGTGTGAAGGAACTATAATATTTAACCATTTATTTAGTTAATGATCAGGTTAAGCAATATTAAATTATTATGTTGATTTAAAATTGTTGGCCAATGTTGATTTTATATTAGAAATTAAATTGTTTTTATCACGTAAGCCTGTTATTAATAATGGAAAAATTGTGGCCTATAAATATGTCATTCTCAGATTAAAATTCTCGGAAATCTGAGTACATAAATATTTAGAGAAGCACTCAAGTGAGTAAGGAAATTGAGCCCTACTGGTCTGATACGATCCTGGCAAGAGTTTGTATAGCATTGAAGAACTTGAACCTAAGTAAAATTCATTCACAGCAATGAACTGGCATTTAAATCATATATAATTTATTCGATGACATAAATAATTGGATAATGAATATTTGATCTCTTTTAAAATCATCTTCAACTCCATTTATCTTAGTCCAATAGGAATTGCCCATGGGCCTAGCTAAAATTTTAGACATGATTCATCGATAACGATGGCAAATAATAACTGATAAGACATCATTTTGCAATTTTAATTAGCACTTAAAATTTATTATTAAATGAAACAATGTGACCTAATCAAATCTTTTCTCATAGGACTTATCAACTTTCATAGATAGTTCTAAATGTACGAGCGACTTATATATTTTATTATGCTGATCTTAGGTCTTGCATGAGGTTTAAATTCAACATTTTATATATACAGGGTGAGTCTTTGACCACTGCGTTAATTTTAACCATAGGTTCTTGAGATTAAAATATAGTTAGCTGCGTTAAAAAGTTATAAAAATTTTGAGTTTTCACATTGGGGAAAAAACCCTGCATAGTCCAGTTTAATTTGAATGAAAATTACCTTCCACAGCATTATTGAATCTGAATTGTTTAAAAACATTATTTTTCCCCTAAGAAATGTTTCATCAGATGATTATATCGATTTAATTCCTTTCAACTTCAGTTCAAGTGATATTTTTTTTTCATACAATTTAACCAATCTGTACTGTAGTAGTGAGAAACCCACAAGAAATGGAATAAATCTATTGACAAAATATGCATGACTGTTATCAGAAACCTTCTACAAGAGATCTTTTCAATTGATATTGTTGTTTGAATATTACAGGTGAGAATGCAATTTTTTTATGAAATTTCAAAACCCTATATATTTTGAACGGGGTCAAATTTGGAAAAATGTTATAGGTAGAAAATATTTCTTTTGACGCCAAGAATCTACGGTTAAAATTAACGCAGTGGTTTAAGACTCACCCTGTATATTTATATAGATATGTGTGTATTGTTATAATTCTTGTGTGGAATATTAATTGGGATTTTCACTCTGTGTCCTCTTATAAGTGGAAGAAGAGGTTTTGTTTCATCGTATTGTGATTATTTAATATCTTCAATTGTTCAGCCAGCAGAAGAAAACACTTAACTTGTCCGATATTCCCTAAATTGGAAAACGGAATCTGATCAGTGCGAACGCCTTTAGTTAGTTAATGTTCTAGAGGTATTACCAGTGATAAAAAATGTATTCTTGAGACTTTGGATCAAGTTTCGCAACAATCCATAGTTTCAAATTGAAACGTGGTTAAACTTTTTTTAATCCCTCTGAAACCAATTTCCTTCCTTTCCTCTGCACAAAGGTTACTTCCTGTCGAAACCGAGCAAACCCATCAGATCAAACACAATTTTTACCATATCCAAGGAAATTGAAACTGAGAGTAGGTACTTGCTTCGATCCGAGATGAGTTGCATATCGAAATCAATCGGATGTATTGGTGCAAAAACCACGCCCCCGTCTGAATTCCGTGAATCCGGCTTCGGTCCCTTCAAGTCGAAAAAGGGACTTAGGACTTAAACGGCGGCTATACGATCACTGTAATTAAACCCATCTCCATCGAACTACCATCCTACTATTTTAACGTTGATTCAACATTTAACCCTGCATCAGCGGCAATTTGCAACGATGATATGATAATATCAACCTGTTAACCGATTGACATTCAATAGAACCCGCTTAGTTATTAATATTTTAGACATCAATCTGATCTGTTAATGATACGATCCATCATTTGCGCTTTGTTCTTGTGTCTTTTTATAAATGTGATGTATTCTTTGGGAGATATGCGATCTGATTGCATACCACAGGAACATATCTGGTTTTATGATTCGGTTGTCATTATGTCAGACGTCATCGCTAATAATGCTTATTGGTAGCTGTTCAGTTACTATTAGCTTCATTGAGAAAGAATGAGAAGGAGTTGCACAATAGATATAACCAAAAAAGAAGATCTAATGTCTCCAGGATGACACCAAATTTTTTTATGTCGTGAGAAAATCTGGCAACTCAAAAAATTGTTAAACGATATTTCTATTGAATAAAATTTTGAATGAATATGTTCCGGCACATAATGGTCACGAAATAAATAATTTTGCGTAACTGCGTTGGTCACAAATAACGGTGATCTGTGCTTCACTTTAGAGGTTGATTGAGATAGTTGGACAATCAACCTAATGTGAAAATAAGAGAAATCTAGCTCATCTCCTCTAAAGAATAGAGAGAATACGGCCTGACCTACTCAAGTTGGACGACGGATTCTTTATCAGAAAGTCAAATTCTATGGAGACCATTTCCGGCAAGATATTAAAAAACTAAGAAACTAAGATCTGGCTTAAAAGATTCCACTCGGAACAAGCGAGCAATAGTAATATACATAACTACATATTTTTATTTCTTTTGACTCGGTATAACGGTTTTACATTGGTACATCAGAAAGGTGCAGCTTCGTTATCATTTCATCTAATCGTGGCGCACCAATCTCTAATTATCACCCGTTCTTGACTAATAGCTCTGAGGGAGGCAGTAAATGTTTACGCGTGACTTCTAACAGGTGACACGTGCTGTCAGTTGCATCGTAACTAGAAATTAGTAACGAGTGGATACACACCGGTGACTATACGTTGCGCTGGCTCGTGGTCGTATATAGAATATCAGTTATTTCATCTATCATTTATTTCGGTGTAATCCTCATTTGAATTCCATGAGGAAGTGATCGTTGTGGGGTTCTCGGGATTGTGGAGGGATTATAATATCCGCGTTTTGGGCTTGGAAGTTGAAAACCATTGTTATTCAGAGATCGGGTGCTTCAAGAGTTTGGAAAATGTCATTTTATTTCGCGAAAATCAATACATCCGGAGATTTGGTCCCTCAAAGTTCAAATGATTATTAGCTAGAGTTTGTCCTTGTTATTTTTTTAATTTTTAGTTATGTACTATGTCTTATTGGAAAATGCATCTGTGATCAACTACACTGTAAAAAGTAGTTCCTCATCTCAAACCATATTAATTTGTCTCAAGTACTCCGTACGTTTGAATACAGCCAAATGTATAAAGTACTTGACCCTACCGCCTTCTACGGTTGAGAATGGCGTTTACCCTAAATAAAAGTTTCTTGAGCTAAGAAACTGATTAGTTTCAACCAAGCTCAGAGTTATTGACTCAGGTGGTAAAAAAACTTGATCCAACGGTAATATTAATTATTATGTAACTATTGATACTTTTCGTAGAATAAAAATTTTGGTTTCATGTAAATAAATATTACATTTCACTGAAACTCGATTTGTAGTTGATTTAAAGGATCTTAGTTGAATGGGTCGAGAATTCAGTCGATAAAAATGATAGTATCTCTTATGTCAAGTGAAAGTTTCTTGGGTTAAGAAACTGATTTGATAAAATAAAAAAAAAACATTTGTATGTAATCATTATTTTTCTTCACAGAACAATAATTTTTCTTTTATATTAATAAATACCGGAATACCGGGGCAGACCATGAATATTGTACGGAATGGGAAAGGCGTCTAGAGTTTCGTTGGAAGTTGCAGAGAGGGAGCGAGTATACCTCAAGCGTCAACCGTCTGCTTTTCAAGACACGTCGTAAAGACAACCGTTCCCATCACGTCGGGGTCACCAATGTAGAATCGAAGGAATTTATCCCTACTTATGCGTTTCGTCCCTGGCGCACACATTTGGACTCATCAGTAAGGCTTGTGTGCGCCATGCCATAGACGCAGTGGTAAGAAGTTTTGAGGGAGCCGCCGGGAGTTGAACCCGGCACCTAGTACCTAATCGGTGTGAAACTTGAGCGCAAACCTCTAGGCTACCGAAGCGCTGTGACCTAAGCTATGCGTGGCTATATAGAGTGCCGCCAAGAGATCCCTATACACTCCCCTGCCGCTACAATAGCTATAGTCCAGGTAGTGGGTTATCATCTCATCCCTGTCATCATCCAATACCAGATCACCCGGTTCTCCACCAACATCAAAGATATTTGGTTTTCTCTAAGTTGACATTTAAGCCCCACTTCTCGTATTCTTTAATTAGCTTGCGCATCATGTATTCCATGTCATCTTTATCACCGAATACAACAATATTGTGAGTAAAATGCACAAATAATTGCATTTAAATGGGATATATTTAATATAAAAGAGATAGAGTTTTGATTTAATTGCAGCCAATATAAAAAAATTGCTACAATTAATTCGTTTTATTAAATCAATTACGCAATATTTTTTTTACAAATGTCACTTCATATTGCAACAATTATATGTTCAAATTTATTCAAATATTTATAGTTTTCTTCAAGTAAATGAGGCGAATAATATAATCTCACGAGATTCTTGTCTCAAGAAACTGTAGTCGTTGCATCAACTGACAGAATTTACGACAACCGTACCTTCGTTCTATTGAACAAATAAAAATGAAACGAACGAATGGTTTCGTTAAAACCTATTTAGAATAATGTATTTGTATCAATCAATTATGGATATTGAGACAAGTGCATAAACAATTTCTTGTAATTGTATGTTTATGTTGAATCAGTTGTTTCTTTCATTTCGCTGAAATGTGAAAAGTTTCAAGCGAATGTTTTAGCTGTTCTCTATAATCAACTAGGTTGTTTTAATCAAGAAAAATAGTTCATTTGGAGTAATCAATTTTAGATTAATTCAAATTAAAATGGTTTGATTGAAAAAAAAATTCTCAAACTCCTGAGGAGTTTGAGCGCAGAATTTTATTTTTTACAGTGTAGAGTTGGAAAGATTTGTCGAATCTGACGATGAAGAAATGCCTCCAAAGAGACAAAAGTGAATGAGTAACTGATTAGAATTTCAAATAACGTATTTATAAATAACAAGATTAACTTCAAAGAGTAGATAATGCGGTGAAATTAGATATTGAAAAAGGATAATGGGCTAAACCGCAGGAATGCAGAAAATATAGGAAATGGATGGAAGGTACTTGCCGACACGTGTTTCTGCTTATTGGCTTCTTCAGGACAAGGCAACCAAGAAACCAGGAAAGGGATGGAAATGAAGAATGAAAAAAATATAAACGACAACAGGTGACCACAACAGGAGCGAGTATCCAATTTGTGGCTTCAACACAGGTTGCTTATGCTTCCATCGTGGCGATGCTCGATTTAGCCTCCAAAACCGGAGGTATCTAGGGTTGAAGCCACAAATTGGATACTCGCTCCTGTTGTGGTCACCTGTTGTCGTTTATATTTTTTCATTCTTCATTTCCATTCCTTTCCTGGTTTCTTGGTTGCCTTGCCCTGAAGAAGCCAATAAGCAGAAACACGTGTCGGCAAGTACCTTCCATCCATTTCCTATATTTTCTGCATTCCTACGGTTTAGCCCATTATCCTTTTTCAATAACAAGATTAACGTTTTTTAAAAAAAATTTAATGAATAGCGTAATCAGAATTAAGTTTCTAAATTCAATAGTACGATTTACATGTATATTTATTTTGTATGAGATTTTCTATGACATGAATGTAATTCGAGTGAAATAAAAAAACTTTTTAACTAAAAGAAATTGCAGCTATCACATGTTTTGATGAAATTGTACATAATGATAAAAAAATTTTCGAATTTGAGGTTTTTTCAATTTTTTGCATTTTCTAAGAATATTTCCTATAGTAATGTATATTTTTCTTTACACAATCAGAAAGTAGATTTTTCAACGAACAAAAAGCCCCCAAACTTTTTGAAGAAAGTTGATATTTTGACGTCAGAATTTTCGATTGAAAATTAGGGTGCTTTTTTGATATTAAATCAAAATGAAGCGAAAAAATAAATATTTTTAATCGAATAAATTACAGTGTATTTGGGACATAATAAGGTAAGTTTTCACCAAATTTCGTAGAAAAAAAAATTTTTGAAAAAGATATAAATAAAAAACCAAAAACTTGGTTTTTTGAATTTTTCACCTAAATTTTGAGGTTATGTGAAAAATCTGCACATACAAAAGTTGTAGATCTTTTTATTGCCTACAACTTCACCATTTAACTTTTTTCCATAGGACTTGTTGTTTCGACGGAAATCAAGATAAACCATTTTTTACCCTTAAAAACTCACCCCCTCCCACTTCCCGAACTCGGATCGACCGTAATTTATTTTTCCTTTCAATTTGATCATATTCCCCTCTTTTTCGAATGGGTTTCATCCTACTGTAATTTTTTGGTTTCAAAAATTATCTACCCTGGTCTAATTGCCCTAACTGATTGTGTAAATGTTGTGTACCTAGTCTCCCGTAAGGATCAAGTATCCCCAGTCTCCCCTATCCAAAATAATCCAGGAACATATGAACGACACAAGATCTTCTTTTATCAGTTTTTTGAAGGCCAACATTACACAACCAGCAATTTTTGTCACTGAAGATATTCTCCATTTCCTGTAGTCATTTCATCAAGAGATTCGCTATGTGGTAAAAACTCATTATTTGCTGTAAACATCTTAAAGAAATAGGTTGCGGTCTACATTCGGATTTCGTAATCGGAGTTTCCGTCCAAATGACATGTATTAATTGTATAGAGTGGTTTTGGGCATGGTCGAAAACCACCCACGGAGCAACTGAACCATCTGAATTCGCATCCCCTATATTCGTTTACCGACATGAAAGAGCTCACGCAATGCAATAGATTCGAAACGAATTATGAATAAAAGAGATCAAATGATTTTTGCATTGTTTTACAAATTCAGCAGCGTCCAAATCGAATCTGTATTATTCTTTTTTACATTCCAATTCGACTAGAGATCCGCGTTTTCTATTCGGGGTTAAAAAATACAAATAATTGATGGTAACCTATATATTTCGCTTCTTCAATTCACCTGTACTATACAGGGTGAATCTTGATGAAATGTTCTTTGTTTAGATATTTGACTCTCTTTAAAGAATAATAATTATTATTTTGTTATTGTTATCTTGATCGAGTTTTGAAGTTGGTTTAATAGATATTGATAACTATGATCAGTTATTTTAGGTATTTACAGTTTTTTTATGCTCCTTTTTGCCATTTGGCAATTAGAAGTTTATCATTCAAGTCATTTATTTAATGTTAAAACTTTATATTCATGCCGACCAGTAAGTAGATTAACGGTGCTACTCAGTTAGATTATAGGAGTTTAGCACTGCAACTATAGACGAATTTTGGCGCTGTAACCAGAACTAACTCAGGTCACCCTAACGGTTAAGTCATAGTTAGTTAGTTAGTGGCATTTCTGATAGATCCGACAATTTCAATTTTGAACATAAATATTTTTTATGAGGAATATCAATATCAAATTTTCAAATTTAAAAAGGTGTTTAATAGGATTTAGAGTTGTGTGTTTTTATTTGAGGTAACTGGAAACCTGGGATCTCACGTCAGTGCTCCTAAACATACCCTAATTCACCGTGAATGAATCCTTCAGGAGTTATGAGCATCTGAAATTTGATTTTCTCTATAACTCCTAAAATATCCTTCGGATTGAGTTGTAACTTAGAAGATATGGGAATTAGGTTGGAACCAATTAGCATGCAAAAATTCGCCGAGAAGAATGCGCTAGAAAATTTTATGTAAATAATAATTTTTTCATTTAGGGAAGGTTTAGATCGTTTCCATTCGAAGATTTAACGTGAAAAACTTTTTCCTGGGGGGGAGTTTATTACCCCCAGTACACCCACCCCCCCTTCCGTAAATACTATTCCCCTGCTCTAAATATGCTGAGTGTTCTCTAGAAAGGGTTCCCTCATTATGGTGGGAATAAAATACAAACATACACACTCAAATATTTATCTAAAAAAATTTCACTCTTCTGCATACGCATGCAGTAGGCGGAAACCTCCTGAAATTTCATTGGTTCCTGATATCTCGATTAATCGTAAAGAAATGACGACAGTAGGCGTAAACCTCCTGAAATTCCATTGGTTCCTGATATCTCAACGAATCGTAAAGAAATGACGACAGTAGGCGTAAACCTCCTGAAATTCCATTGGTTCCTGATATCTCAACGAATCGTAAAGAAATGACGACAGTAGGCGTAAACCTCCTGAAATTCCTTTGGTTCCTGATATCTCAACGAATCGTAAAGAAATGACGACAGTAGGCGTAAACCTCCTGAAATTCCATTGGTGCCTGATATCTCCATTGTCCCATAGTACGGGAAAAGACTATTGTTCACCTGATCAGAGTGCTTATAGATTTGTTATGGTTCGAATATTTACTAGCAAGTAGCTCAACAAGAGCGCCAAAGCAATCTGACCTCACGTCAGTGCTTTCTGAATTTTTTTCAAATATTCAGTTACTCTTTGTTTATAGCGACAATGACGTTATTCGTAAACCTGATACATTTGTTAGGTCTCGACTAATTCTTATGTCATATGATCTCAATAATCGATAGTTAAAATCACACCTTGTATAAGGCCATTTTCTACTCAAGCCTTTATACAGGGTGTCCCAGAAATCAACGTCAAGCCGAAAATGGGTGGTGGGCCAAATCATGATAGTTATCAGAAAAATATAAAAAAAATACTTGTCATGCACGCTTCGAATTATGAGTAATAAAAAAAATTAGAAAAACTGACACCCAGTGATGATCTTTCAAGTCCTGTGGCTACAACCATGGATAATTAAGAAGTACTCTAGCAAGTATTATACCATTTTGGATTCTTGACTGAATGCACAATCTTTTAAAGTTACTTGCCGAATTTTTTTTTAATAGTCTTAATTCGAAGGATGCATGACGAGCATTTTTTTTATATTTTTCTGTTAACTATCATGACTTGGCCCATCGCACGTTTTCGGCTTGACGTTGATTTCTGGGACACCCTGTATAACGACAATTTGATATCCCTTATACGAACTCCCTTCTGTTTCAGAGAAACAACAATTGACATATTCGATGTTACTGGAAGTTTTCTTCGGTTTACGTCTATGGTTTCATCAATTCTATATGTCAAAATTTAAATAAACTCAATTGACGGAACGCATAGGAATAGTTATTTCAATTTTTAGTTAGGTGACATAAATTGAATTGTTTTTTCCCTAATAAAGAGGCACATTATGGCACGAGTTTATACAGACCCTCCCAGAGTAACAATGGAAGATATCCTACAGGAAACAGGTTTCCAAAAAAAATTAGCAATTCGAATGTTTGAATGTTTTTTTTTAAGGTTGGGGTATATACAACAAGGTTCTTATAGGAGTGGTTTCTGCATGCAACTTTTGTCAAGCTGTTGCTTTCGTTGCTTTGTCATTCGCATTGCCACTAGGAACTTGTGATGCTTTCATAAATGAGGCCACCATATTGACTGTGGACATGTGTTTCTTCTTTGGTGAGTAACAGAAAAGAATATGAAATTCCCTCAATGATTGCTTGTACACTTCAGGTAAAGCTATTGGTGGATTTCTCTTAAATGCTTCATCGGATGTCACTGGAAGATTATGGTTGATACCTAACAGTTTGATGATGATTTTCTGTAGTACATTCTTAGCTGCATTTTCACATACTGGTTCTACTCTGTCCGTGGCGATGTTCATTTTAGGTTCTGGGTGAAGCTTTTTTCCCTATGAAATAATTGACGAATAAAGAAATACGAACATATCTCTGAGCTCCCCATTATATTTCAGGTTAGAAGCAAATATTCATGCAACCAGGATACATCTATCCGAAGTACTACCCAAATTAACAAGAGGTCGGCATCTTACAACGCCAAACTTTTTTTGGACCATCGGTTACATAATCGCTATAGGTGGAGTTACCAAATGACAACAATTGATAATTTTCAATAGATACTTGTAGCATCTGCATGGAAGCTGTCACATCATGCTGTGGTAGACCACAGAGGAAATGATATGAGACTTACTGCTTGGAGATTAATGTTTGCTGTTGCTGGTGGCTGCAGTATTATTGTAGCTTGCATAACTGCCTTGGTTCAGCCTAGTCCACGGTATCGGATGTTTAAGAAGCAATTTGACCTAGCACAAGCTTCCCTGAAGTTGTTTTATGCCATAAATAAGTCCAAATATAGTGAAACTTGGCCCGTAAGTATATTCAACGATCATTTACTTCTCCCCAATACGTAAAAATATTTACCTATTCGGTAGTAGTATATTTGACTCTTCATCAGGCTTCAGACTTCCTCTGCTATATTTTAATTTCATTATTCCTTCTGTTTTCTGTGTGGGAGTTTATATATAGTTTGAAGATATCAATCTAACATGAGGCGGCCCATTTGTCCCGTACATAATGAAGAAATGAAAGAACGGCCCCTTTTATAAAATGCACCACCTCAATGCGAATGTCCCACAACGCCTCGATGCGATAGGACTCAAAAGGCGATCGAGGAGAACGCGATAAATGGATCCTGGAGAGGGAGAAGGAATGCAAATCAACAAAAGTATATGAGGAGATCTACTAAGGAGGATAATCTGTACTAAATGCTAACTCTGTCGACGTTACCCTCCTTTGGTATCGACTTATTTGAAGTATGACGACTCATCGAGACATCACCTCATCTAACCATCATGAGTCTGTAACAGTACATATTTTGTCGCTATTCCCTGTAGCGTCATGAACGGCGACAACGCCTCACCTCATTTGAAATGGGACACTATATCGCTTCAGTACAGAAATTAGGTACCTCTTATAGATTAAATTTTAAGGAGTGTTCTACCCAACACTCACTCATGAAACTCATCTGCCATTTGAAATTTCTTCTCGAGCCTTTGCTTCCTTGACTTTTTCGGCCTTCCCCACGTACTTGATCCGAAATATGGATATGAAATACATTGAATGAGCCCAGGAAAGAACAATCTCTCAGTGAATACCATTTTTGTTCTGATGATTGTATTCAGCATACCAGCAATCTTGTTCAACTAATAGATTTTCCACTTTCAGCACAGAGAAGAAGACTTAACCAATATCATTTCGGATTTTCAAATAAACATCGAGCCTCGACCTCTCAACTGTGCAGAACAAATTCGACTCTTATTACGACGTATGTTCAAAACTGTATGCTTGCTGTTCAAGAGGAGGTTTATTTCAACAACAGTGTCTCTTATTATTATGAGAATTCTACTGTTTAGTGGGTGAGTGGAAAACAATGTCAAAATGTCACCTGTAGCTGGGATTACAAAGACCAATGCTAGAGGTTAATTAGCAGGTAGTATTGAAAGAATATATCTTTACCATTTTAAAAATTAAGATCTGGGGCATAGTGGGGCTCTTCGCTGAAGCTTTTTATCAACAGGCTAGATGCTTGCTTAGCGATAAGATTAAAAATATCAAGGTCTCAAAACTTTCGTGACTACACAGTTCAAGCTTCTGGTCCAAGCTAGCTGATCGCTTTAACTCGGCAGATACTAGGCAAGCCACCTTCCTGTCTCTACGTAGCAGTAATGATTCACTCAGATTCAGAGAACAAGTGCTCAGAAATGAACTGAAACACATGTTGAAAACAAAGAGCAAAGATTCGTTAGAGTTTATGACAGAGCCAGAGTACACAGGTGTGTGATGCTCAAATACCTTGTGCACTTGGCTCACAGGTTCTTTAATGTGCTGCCGGGTTAATTCCGCTTCTTCAAGTCATTGAGAATGTTAAAACATCAAGTCACGGAATTTTCACTGAGTGAAATCACGTGAACTAAGAAACATTTCATATTTGGTCAACATAACGTATGCATTTGGGATTAGTTCTCTTGTTTTCGACTCTGAAGGTCTATTTCAAACTCTATAATTTTATTGCATGCTTTTATTTTTTGATGCAGAATATAGCAGTAGATAGGTTGATTCAAATTGTTCGTGTTATGTTATTTCATTTCCTTGGTTAATATAGATTAATGTCAAATGGACACATTCGTCTTTGTCAGTTGTTTTCTTACTGTTGATTATGGTGGAAAATGTAACAGTTGTTGCGGAAAATTGTTGAATTTTTTTATATATTTTCGACCAAATATTAAAATATTATTAGCGGCGCCAAGCTTGTAATGCGGCTGATAGCGAAATACATAGAATGTTGTTTTGAGCTTATTGCTTGGTGTCTTGTGCGGCTCAAGGGACTTAGCAAACCACTTCTTTCTCCGTATGTAGCCCAAGTGATTAGTTAAGCTCAATAGAACGAACGTTCCTAAAATTTGGAGCACGCCTACATGCAGTGCAGCTTGTCTCTAAAGTTTCAGACTGTTCGTTAACTCGTTAATCTATACCTAACGCTCAGTGACGCTGGAGTTTTTGGGCGCTCTGCAATAGAATCCGACAGAACCTCCTCCACACTGTAGACGGCCCTTTACCCGAGGTATCCAATCAATCTTGCCCTAAACTGAGACCTTGGAAGAGTTCTCAAATGCTCAGGAATCCTGTTGATCATCCTGGTGGACATACATTGTCGACCCTGCCCTGTCTTCGCCTGATGATGGAAATCAGGTCTTATATCATTTTTTTGGCGTGTATCGTAGGCATTCAAGTAAGAGTTCTTCATCTTATTAAGATCGTTTTGGTGTGCATGCATCAAAACTCATAGATGTAAATCGAAGAGAATGTTGGTATATTCAATTCAATAAATGCCTCCCTTCAGTGATCCCAATAATTCAAATTAGCTATCAGCTGCTCTTCTTTGTAATTGAAACACTCTTTCACACCTAGCGCTATTACCCCAGACCACAACAAAGTCTCTCATATGTGTTTCTATAAGTGAGTAGTAAACAGTTTTCAGCATTTTCTTCGAAACAGAGTCCGATAAGCTCCCCAGCAGAAATATATTCCTTACTAACTTTTGCACCACCACATCAATGTGTGATCTCCATGTCAACGTAGGATCCAGACGGACTCCCAGAAATCTCACTGTGGTTTAACTGTCTGCTTGAGTTGAGGCTTTCAAGGTGACCATCATATTCACCGTCTTATCTGGATTGCATTTTAGACTATCTGCTTGGTACCACTCTTGGGCTTTACTTTCCATTTAAGCTCCCAAATATAGATATTAATGCATAATTTTTACTATCAAGCTCCTACTGGCAAAACTTGTATATAGACACTACTCATATCTCACATATAATCCCACATTCGTTTCATTTTTTGTGGTATTCTTTTAACTAATGTAGTCCTATGTTTCTTCCAGGATTATTCCAATACATTTGATGCTCAGTAAGACACTCCTTGTGCCCAACGGAACCTGCGAAGTGATCGGAAATGAACTTTTACACCTGTTCCCACCAGTAGGACCAAAATGCATCCTCGAAGTAGATGTAATGCTTTTTGTCGTGTTCATATGCACAGCCTTCAATATACTTATTGGACAAACTATTGTCGCTGCACTGGTGGACAAAGTGGGAAGGATATTCACTTTGAGTAAGCAATTACCATTACGAAACGTACAGAGATAACTAAGGATTCAGCATCTTATTTGGGAGCATACAATTATCAAATGATAAATAATAATATCGGATGAATCACAATGGAAGAGTGCGAATTTTTTTCGAATAGTGTTTAATTGATATTAACAATTAATTTGTTTTATTCTGATGATTAAAATGTGTTGTTTCCGTTCACCGAGATAAGGGGTCTCGTCGACAAGCTTAGACATACCCTTGACCACTGTCGAACGACGAAGAGTCAAATCAAATAAATGTATATAAAATTAATAAATATCTCAATATATTCTGAATTGAAGTATCTGAGAATCTTTCATACACCTACATTAGTTACCCTACCCTGATGGGACCTACCCTTTTCTCAAACTCTAGTTGCCGATATGCAGAATTGACCTATTTCATTACAGAATCTTCGAATATTCTCTGTGTCTTTAGAGAAAATTTTCGTGAAGTATCAAACTATATTTTCCTATATAAATATTAATGAGACCATCCTGTGGAATGCTCCACTATTCTCAATCGAATATATGTATTATTCAACAGAACACTATTTTAGACACATATCGATTTCTGTGTACGTTCGCAAGTATCAAGTATGAGAGTAAATTATAAACGATCATTGTCGGAACGTGGTTCGACTTGAACAATATCAAAGATTTATACTTCCTGTTACGAAAATAACACTAAGTAGGAATTCGTGATTTTGTTTTCAGTTCAACAAAGCGGAATTTCCCATTTCGATATACAACAAGATCTATTACAACTTTTGGTAAACACGATTTATTTTCAGTTGTTGGCTTGGTAAGTTGTTCGATGAGCATCTGTAGTCTAGCCTACTGGGGGTTGCAATCGACTTCCTGGATACCAGGAGGACTTTACGTTAAATGTCTACTGTGTTCTATCTTCTTGATCGGATATGCAGCCTCTCAGAACATCCTTGATATAATTGAGGTTGAAGCTTATCCTACTGCTGCGAGGTGAGATATACCTTCTTAAATGCCAAGTTAATACAGGAAGTATTAATTTCATTCTGATGAAAATAATGAATTGTGATAAAATAGAATCAAGCGTTTTCCAAGAAAGTCCTCAGTCCTCTAGGGGTTACCATATTGCTCTTCATTATCTGACTTCATGAACACTGCCAATAAGTTTTGATCTGCATGAATTCCTTAAAGTAAGGAATCAACAAAATAATTGGCTATTCAGAAAACTCCCTCTTCAATACCTGGACTCATTTTTGACCAATATTATATTGATATTATCAATATTAATCAGAATATTGACTCTATATGTTAATTTCAGGGGTACAGCAGCTGGTGTCATCAATTTTTATCCCAATTTCATATTTTGCGTGGTTTGTACATTATGGTACTTGCCCTGTAAGCTTACATATATTGCAGTAGGATTGATAATGTCAGGTGAGTAATATTTTATCTACTTTTGTGAATCAACATATAATCTTTTTCCAAAAAACACATTTTATCATATTTATGTATATTATATATATTTTATCATATATGACTGAAACATGATTGAATTAGAATGATCTTCAGTTGAAGTAGAAATGTATGAAGTGGATGGAACCTGTTGTTGTACTCCAATCTTGTTGAAAAGCACACTTACAGCGAAAAACGTTTATAAATCAGGTTTTTTGGTATGCGAAAAGGAATTTGTTGATATATTAAGTATCTGTAGATACGGACTAAATTGCTAAAATTTGGCACACAAACATTTTGGCACTGGGAAATCATAATGAAATATTTTCATTGTAATCTCACTCCCAGAACTTACCATTAGGTTTGGAATTTCGAATAGGACTACATATTTTTCTTACCAGAATTCATTCCACCGCTAATTTCTACATATTTTTCTTCTGAATGATTTTTAGATAGCTGTCATGCTTACGAAGATATAAGGAGATTTGTGAGAAAATGAACTTTTGCAGAGAGCGGTTCATAAAAATTACTTACCGTCCATGTTATCCAAAATGAAGAAACTAAAAGGAAATCAAAAAACAAAATAAAAATCACGCATCATTGTATTGCAAGATAATTAATTGAATGATGTGATACAATTGAAAATTTCACTATAAATTTATATTTCAACTGGCAATATCCTAATTTGTTTGAGTTACTATCAAATATTACTTATTCACATTGATAATTCAATATAAAACTCTTTTTTTATCCTATTAGTCGATATTCAACCGTCACCTACAAATTTTATGTTTCTTAAGAAATTTTTCAATTCATTTTTCTCAATTTTCGGTCAGAATAATATGTGCTTTAGTTTGAAATTCTAAAACTTATGGTCACTTCAGGAAGTGAGATTTCAATGATTATTTTTCCGACCCAAATATCGACCAATAGAATTGCACCATTCGACGTCACGTGGTACAACCTACATGGTATTATACTGATAATTTTTTGAAAATTTTCTCTGGTTGTTGCTATATATAAACAAAACATGATCCAGTCAAATTAAGCACACGTCAAACTGACAGGTTGAATTCAATTGTGAAAATTGGAGATTTTGCATGAAAATGAGTCGATTTGGAGTTTGTTCTCTGTCCACCATCGATAAAAAAGTCAAAGGAAATGTTCCCATTAATACGGAGAAGGCAAAAAAACAGTTTGGAACCAATTTACTACTTTTTGTACTGAGAGGGAATACACATTGAGTGCTGAAACGAGTGAAGCGCAATTGGCAAACATTATGAAAGATTATGCTTACAATATGAAGAAAATGGATGGAGAAGACTATAAGGAAGGTACAATAAAAACAATGTGGAATCAGACTGCCAAATTACTTCAAGAAAAGTATTTGAACGATTTCGACATCAAAATCAACCCATTTTCGGATGCTGCATTCAAGACCGCTCGAGGAGCTCGTGATGCCAAGCGTAAGGCTTTACAATCTATTCCGGAAAAACGGAGGGCAAGAGCGTTGGAGGAAAAAGATTGGGATGCAATGACCACTGTTTGGGACGAGGAAACTCCTGATGGCCTCCAGAAAAAATTATTCATGATAATATCAGTGGAATTGGCTTGGAGAGGTGGTGAGGGCAGCATGGCGTCAATACATCACTTCAAGGCAGAACAGCGAAATGACGGGGAAACAACTGGGAGAATTGAATACAATCCAATTTTCAGCAAGACCACACAAGGTGGTGATAAAAATTATCAGACAGCAAGTGGCTGGTGGAGAATCGGGAAATCCCTGACAAGTGCCCAGTGAGACTGTTCCAGAAATTGAGAGAGAAGAGAGATGTCAATATCAAGAGCGACAGACTATTCCTGACCCAAAATCCATTCTGGAATAAAGTTCCAGGCGCTAGGTGGTACAAGGATTCCCCAGTAGGCCAAAACACGATTTCAAAGTGGGTTAAGGAGTCAGCACAAAAAGCTGGGCTTGGCCTTGGTAACAAAAAATCACCAATCACTCCAGTCGCGCAACAGCCGTCTCCAATCTAGCGAAATCGGGCCTGGGAGAGCAGCAGATAATCAAAATAACTGGACATGCCAACAGTAACTCCATCAAGCCGTATCTCCAACTCGACCAGGAACACCACGAATTAATTGTCAAGAAACTGCGAAGGAGTGAGCCTACTGCAGAAAATGCCATTAACAGCATAAACCTCATGCCATCTACCTCTTCTGGGACCATTACCGATAACTCTGACTTGAAGAAAACATGCACCAATGTTTACAACAATTGTATTTTTAATTGCACTACCCTGATTCTTAATTAAATGTTGTTTTATTCATTATGAAATTCTTATTTGTTAACTGTACATTTCGTCTCATGGTGCAATTCTATTGGCCGACATTTGGGACAGAAAAATAATCCCCCGAATACCACACGAGCTTCAAAATCATCTGGTATCTGGTTCCTGCAAACAAATAAAATCGTATTTCCCGATAATTTTGAAGCTCTTGTGGTATTATAAGTGAAAATATTTTTGCATGATTTTCCACTGTGTGGAAAATTCCAGGAACATACACCGTACTGAAGCACAGAAACGCCTCGTGCACCGAATATCATGATAATGCTTTATATGAAAAATTTTGATATTCACAGCGTTTAGAATTATTATTTGGGCAATATCCACCATCTCTATTTGTTTTTACTGCCAACGTTTCTATCGACATATTCTATCGTTCTCAAGACATATCAATTTTTAATTTTCACAGTTCTGTCGATTTTAACCAATTTAATCAATGAAAAATGGAATTTTTCCAAAAATGTTAGAAATTATCTCTTTTGTTACTGTTTTATCCGATTTCCAAAGATCAAAAAGGTTATTGAAAACAAAATTCAAATATATTTCAATACACAAAAAGATGGTACACTCTAGATACTATGTTTATTAAATTTGATGAAGATCTTCCAAGTAATGGAAGACTTGGTTGACTTTCTGCTTGAAATGATGAGATAAAGAAGACAAAGAATATCTATTTAACATAAGCCATGCACCCTTTTTTTCACATCTGACTGCTTTTCGGTTGGCAAACTATACTCCTGATAATATCTGAAATATTTCACTTTTCAGCTGCTGTTCTAGTCACTTACTGCTTACCAGAGTTAAAAAAACGACCCATGGTGGAATAAGAAGGGCTAATATCATATTATACCTGTGATGAATTGCTGCCATGAATAAATTGAAAATTTGAAATAATCCAAGTAGTTTCAATTTGGAATGATATGAAGGTGCTTTTGTTTACATTCTGCTCCAACACAAGCGAGGCGATTCTTGGCAAAATTCAGAATTATGTAAATATTTTTGCAACCACAGTCCCCCTATCCTAAAAATCGATTTTGGAGGATAAATCATATGAGATATTTAATTTTCTGTGCCGTCCAACGTAAACATCAAGAAAATTTATAGCTTTTAAATGATTCCTACTGACATGCAATCAAAACATGGGAAATACGATGGATTTTCGGCGTTTCACAAAATCCCGTCACAACTAAATAGATCATGAGTTATTTTTCACGGATAACGGAACACCCAATAATAAAAACTGGATTCGATATTATCGAATAGCAACATTACTATTTTTGTTGCACGATAAAATAAACAATGTTTCAATATAACGCAGATGGCCAGCGGAAATAGGTCAACGCTTAGATTAAACCGAGAAACTTGCATTTCAGAGTGTGGACTAAAGAGTCAACGGGAACCTTGCCTCATAGAAAGGAAAAATATTTTCAATTCATGTTAGTGGAATTTCCTAATTTTTCAAACATAAAAAGCTTTTTGATCCAATATAAAACAATGTTTACATCATATTCGAATCGGAATCAGAAATGTATGATGAAAGAGTTTTTAGTTTCAGATGCATCGATTTCAACAGGATGAAACGTTTGGGTGAGAAATTCGAATGGATGAATATTTTCATGTTTATTCTGTTGAGTAGATGTTTATAGAGTAAAATTAATAAAACATTCTTTGATATAAAGGTCTGAAGATTTCGTCTAAAGGTATTCACACAGTATAGATACCAACCAGTAGTCGCACTCCGTGGATTTTCTTACACCAAGTCCGACTCGTGCATCTCGCAGGGATTCTAACCTCATATTTTGGTCCTTGTTCATTGTTTTCATCAATAATTCTAAGATGTCTGGAATAATGTCATTATTATTATTTTAGACATCTTAACTAATTCCCTTGTATAATTAATTCGTTTAATATTTAGAAGAATATAACTTTTTGTGATCTATTTAAAATTCAAGTTGAAGTTGAAGAAAAAAATACAACCTAACCTATAATTCAGTGGAATTTCTTTGAGTCAAAATTTACCATGAACGAGCAAAGCTCATTTTAATAATTTATTCTCATTCCAGTAAGTATTCTGTTTCAATTTTGTGTTATCTTCAAATTAATTCCAAAATGATTAACAATTGTAACGTATACAACTGCAAAAACAATAGATTCAATAATCCCAAACTTTCTTTTTTGTTAATAACATTTGACACCGACAGGTGAATGATACATATAGTATTGTAGAAAATGTTGTTTATTAAAAGCTCCGTTATTTGAGTAGTGCTTCATTCAATTAGTTGAGATTAGTTGAGATATCAGGAACCAATGGAATTTCAAGAGGTTTACGCCTACTGTATGCGTATGCAGAAGAGTGAAATTTTTTTAGATAAATATTTGTGTGTGTATCTATATGATTTTCAATTTTATAAATAGAAATAACAATAATATAATAAATATATAACAATAATTCAATAGATTTTTTATTTTTTTTTCCACCATAATGAGGGAACCCTTTCTAGAGAACACTCAGCATATTTAGCGCAGGAGAGTATTCACGGGGGGGTGTACTGGGGGCAATTACGGAGCCCTCCAAATAACTTTCAACAACAGCAGTTGACTTCCAGTCTCCAAGACGTTTTATGTTGGTTATCCCTTCGCCTGAATTTGCCAAAATCTGTGACCTGTGTAACGTTTTGGATTAGGTAGGCCTCAGCAGGCAACGATCTCTGCCGGCATTTTACCAAATGTTTATACGCCTCCGCACTGAACAGAGCACTTGACTTTTTCGTCATCGATAAAAAAACGACGGTACATGGTAGTAAGACGCCGTAAACTCACATATTTTCTATACAGCTCCGAAGAGGTTTCACTTTTTATGTCTTCAGATGTAGCAAAGGATCTTGAGGTATTGTTTTTTGAATAGGAAATTTTCACTTATAATACCACAAGAGCTTCAAAATTATCGGGAAATACCAGATAATTTTGAAGCTCGTGTGGTATTCGGGGGATTATTTTTCTGTCCCAAATGTCGGCCAATAGAATTGCACCATGAGACGAAATGTACAGTTAACAAATAAGAATTTCATAATGAATAAAACAACATTTAATTAAGAATCAGTGTAGTGCAATTAAAAATACAATTGTTGTAAACATTGGTGCATGTTTTCTTCAAGTCAGAGTTATCGGTAATGGTCCCAGAAGAGGTAGATGGCATGAGGTTTATGCTGTTGATGGCATTTTCTGCAGTAGGCTCACTCCTTCGCAGTTTCTTGACAATTAATTCGTGGTGTTCCTGGTCGAGTTGGAGATACGGCTTGATGGAGTTACTGTTGGCATGTCCAGTTATTTTGATTATCTGCTGCTCTCCCAGGCCCGATTTCGCTAGATTGGAGACGGCTGTTGCACGACTGTAGTGATTGGTGATTTTTTTGTTACCAAGGTCAAGCCCAGCTTTTTGTGCTGACTCCTTAACCCACTTTGAAATCGTGTTTTGGTCTACTGGGGAATCCTTGTACCACCTAGCGCCTGAAACTTTATTCCAGAATGGATTTTGGGTCAGGAATAGTCTGTCGCTCTTGATATTGACATCTCTCTTCTCTCTCAATTTCTGGAACAGTCTCACTGGGCACTTGTCAGGGATTTCCCGATTCTCCACCAGCCACTTGCTGTCTGATAATTTTTTATCATCACCTTGTGTGGTCTTGCTGAAAATTGGATTGTATTCAATTCTCCCAGTTGTTTCCCCGTCATTTCGCTGTTCTGCCTTGAAGTGATGTATTGACGCCATGCTGCCCTCACCACCTCTCCAAGCCAATTCCACTGATATTATCATGCATAATTTTTTCTGGAGGCCATCAGGAGTTTCCTCGTCCCAAACAGTGGTCATTGCATTCCAATCTTTTCCTCCAACGCTGCTGCACTTGCCCTCCGTTTTTCCGGAATAGATTGTAAAGCCTTACGCTTGGCATCACGAGCTCCTCGAGCGGTCTTGAATGCAGCATGCCTTCTCCGTATTAATGGGAACATTTCCTTTAACTTTTTTATCGATGGTGGACAGAGAACAAACTCCAAATCGACTCATTTTCATGCAAAATTTCCAATTTTCACAATTGAATTCAACCTGTCAGTTTGACGTGTGCTTAATTTGACTGGATCATGTTTTGTTTATATATAGCAACTACCAGAGAAAATTTTCAAAAAATTATCAGTATAATACCATGTAGGTTGTACCACGTGACGTCGAATGGTGCAATTCTATTGGTCGATATTTGGGTCGGAAAAATAGACACGATAATTAGGTTTCTTTTATCTTGAATATCGTTTAGCGTGATTTTCACAAGCTCCGCTCTGTGTGGAGCACCGACTAGAGTAGGTTCCTACTTCAATCATATGATATATCTCATCACGGGCTAAAATAAGCTTGGATATGTCTTTGCTAGAAATCTCAACTTTCTGTGACTGAAAACCAACATTTTGCTCTCTTAGAAACGATGTTAATTTATGAAACTTGCTTATGACCAGGTTTTGTTTTAGTTTAACTAAACATTTCACTATCGGATAACGCGACCATAGGGTATTGGATTCCAGTAGGTACCTTACTTAGTTTGGACAAATACGCCAACAAAACCTATTCTCTGAAGCTATTTACTCCTTTTTCCTACAACAGTTTGAAATTGGAAAATTTTGAGAAATAGCCGGTATTTGGGGAAATCTATAAGCAGAAAGGCTTAGGTGGGAGGTATTTCGCCTGGAAGACGAATAGATAAATGAAGAAATAGGTCTATTGAAGGGCGTGTCTTGAAAAATAATTATAATAATAATACTTTGTTTGTCCCGTCAGACATTAACATTGTGCAGGATAAGTCACAAAAAGGGTAAAATACAATTTTTTGGTGTTACATCATCAAATAGTTTTTCCAACGACGAAGCACTAAGGTTGTTTTCTCTGGTCCCAAAATGCTGTCCTGAGATAAATGGATCGATCAATTTCAAGTGCGAAATTTAACTGTTTTTTATTCAGTGTCATCCAAATTACCAATATTTCTACAGAAAATCTCAAAGGTGAATTAATTATTTCAACAAGCATTCACAATAATGAAACTGAAACGAGAAGAGTAACCTCCGGAAATAAAGAGTTCCATTCATCTGAATCAGTAGTATTTCTCCAGGATATCCCTCGTAATCTTTATTGAGATCATTCGTTTATTCTAAGTATATCACAAGTACACTGGCGTCGCGGCGCATCAGGTCAGTCTACCACGAAGACGCTCTGCCAACATCTCTTCCTGTCGGACGTGTGGCGCGTGTATGTTGCCAAAAAAGTTAGGTTAAACATGTAGTGCTAATGAGATTTCTGTGTCCAACAAAAAAAAACGTAAGTTCACTTTAGGTTAGTGTTCAATTTAACTGCTGTTATATCATATTTGATCTGAATTCATCCAGAACTTCATCAAACGGAAAAAATTTCTTACCTGATCTATAGTTCCGCATCATGGTTTTGGCAGGTGAAAAATAGCATTTTATTTTCGTTTGAATCGGAAACACTCTGTATGAAATACAAAAATGAAATTTTCATATCTTGATAAATGAGTTCGAACAGGTTGGTAACAGAATACCGTGAACTATTTGAGTTGACCAAAAGTGAAACTTCATAATTTAATGAACATTCGGGTAAATACCAAAAGTTTACTACAGTATATGTAGCTATGTAAACATTTATTCGTAAATTTGCCCGTATTTACCGCTATATTTATCCAATTCGGATCCGCTAATAGTTATTTTCCTAACAAGTGCGGAAAAAACACTTTCCGCACGAGTTAGAAACAATATTTTTTCTACAAGCGCTTATACGAGATCGATTTTAACACACAGATCAAATGTGAATTGATCATTCTAAATACACATGAATGACATAAGTCTCTGACAAGACGTTACCATTGTACTCTCATCGTTGACGTTCGGTCCATAGAGACTATAAGCCTATGAAATAAATTTAAACTGTAATAATATTCATAAATTCTTTATTAATTGAAAAGAAAACTAGACTAACAGCACATAAAAATGAATTTTGATAAGGAATCTATGTACATTCTGTTTCTTCCCATTATTATCAATATATTCATTAGAAATATTCAGTTATTAGTTATATTTATTGTAAACGTGCAGTTGGACGCGTTATGCAAATTTATAGCAGAAGCCATCATATTGGTCGAAGTCAGCTGCTCCTTGGAAGATAATGATTCTGTAGTATACAGTTTGAAGAGGAAGAAGCAAAACGTTGAATATTTGCCATCATGGTAATGACTTTGTATTACAGTTTGAAGAGGAAGAACCATTCAAATTAAGAATTTTAGTGGACATTTTTTTTTCTGGTTATTAGATTCTTCCAAGTATCCCTCAGCAACAGCAGTTGACTTCCATCCTCCTAAACGTTTAATATTTGTGATCCCTTCTCCACAATTGGCTAGGAAAGTAGCCGAGGAGCGCCTAAAACTGTGTCCTGTGTATAATTCCGGTTTTTGTAGGCGTAAGTAAGCTGCAATTTCGGACGGTATTTTTCCTATTGTATTGATTCCGACAGGTTGAATCTTATATTTTCCCCGATTATACTTTATGAAAATTCGGCGATGAGGTATTTCCTTTGGACGTAAATTCATATATTTTTTGTATATGTTCAGAAAATATCCATTATTGGTGTCTTGGGATATAACAAACGATCTTGGTGAATGATTTTTGGAGTCCTTAATATTGACGATGATCAAGTCTCCTTTATCATCTATATCGTCGATGGTGAGTTTTGTAAGTTCCTCTCGTCTGCAGGCACCAGCTAATCCAAAAATTGTTACCAACTTCATCATCAAGTAAATTTCATCAGATGCCTCACTCATGAATTTTGTTATTTCCTCTTCATTAAAAGTTTTGGCCTTTTTTGGACGAAATCCTATATTCTGTCGTTTAATGAAGGCAGTTAATTTATGGAATTTTCCAATATCCAAATCCTGTTTCAGTTTACAAACACTCTTTATCATTGAATATCGGGACCATAATGTGTTTGGTCTCCAAATTTTGGACATTTCGAAAAAATACGCCGAAAACACTTCCTCCTTCCTCGGTTGAATCTTTTTGGAATTACACCAATCAATGAATTCTGAATATTGCTTCTCATATTTTATCTTCGACTTGGCCGGTAACAAATTTAAACTCGCTTCATAAGAAGCTGCTAATATTTCTTCGGGCAGGCCATCATCAGATCCCGAAGTATCCATTTTACCGGAGCGTACTGATTGAATTCGAGTTGATATTATTTATATTTAAACACAATTTCATAATATAATGACAATGTATTAATTCTTATTCACATGCCGTTTCCATAGAAACGTCGTCGGTGGCATAGAGATATATCATTATTCAGTTATTCTTTAGAAAAAGCGTGCGAGAAAAACCTATATATATATATATATGCGTGCCGTATGGAATAGCAGGTCTGTCTGACCATTACAAATTGTGAAAATCAACATATATGTATATATATCTATACCTATTCCTGAAGAATCGAGGGTACATTCAGGAACTCCTAATCTTCTCGCTCAGTTCTTGGTGAGGTAGCAGTCAATATCACTCCTAGTTCGGAATTTCTTCGTTACACAGCCGTTCTACCATGTGTCGGAGGACTTAGGGGATTAAATAAGTCATAGTAGTTCTTGGCATGTGATACTTACGATACTACTTGGGTTTAGCTCATCCGAGGTCTTAACTACCTATCTCGGTCTTCAGCGTCTTCCAAGTCATTTCTGCCCAGAAGTATTCTCAAAGGTGAACCAGGTGAACGCTATGAAACAAGACCATAATTGAAGGAAGTTTAAATCTTCAGAACATACTACACGCGTTTTCAATGGATACTGAAATAACCTTCCTATCAATGAATTATTTTTTGTTCATTGTTGATTCTTACACTCTCATTACTCTCGTTATATGACTCGGATATTAGATTTCCGTTGCTGGAATTCGTCGTTATAATTTTCCAAAAGTTCTAGATTAACAAAGAAATTATGACTTAAACTCTTCTAATCCTTTTGGAAAATTTTCAAATCAGAATCAATCATTGAATATAACATATTATGATGGCATTTTTTTCCGTTTTCAGTTGAAGGTAAGCAATAAAAAGGATCAATGCAGATGATGTAGTACCTTATCATGAGCGATAGCATACCATCTACCTCCCACAATGTCTCGAAACTCACCTCAACTTCAACATCTCAACCCGTTAGAAAACCGAAGAAAAAATATGAAAAAGAAAACTACCAACACCACCTCCTGATCCGAGGGCAAGTAGAAAAGAAAGTTGTTCTGAAAAAGAATTTCTGGAATATCTGGAACAACTGCAGAAACATACTGCTAACTACTCTAGGTCAACATCACAGCTTGCTTCAGCATTGGTTGCAGAAGATGCTTTTGATCATCTGGAAAAACTATATAAGCTCATGGAGCAAATGTTGGAACTTAGATCTCAAAATGCTAAGTTACATAGAAAAATACGTGATCTGGAACACCTGAACAACCTCGAAAAGATGTATCGGCAAGTGGATAACTTACCTGAAGACGATTCATGCCCCGAACTAGACAAAGATACAGCTTTTGCAGAAACTATATTGGAGTCTATTCTAAATGAACCCAAACAACCCATCAAACCCTTAGGATCATTCAGACATTCTTTGATGAGAAGACATAGAAACAGAAGCTGCTCTGCTACCGATAAACCAGTTAGTTTGGAAACAGAAGAGGTAATCGATCAACAACGTAGAGCTTCACTGTGTATTGAAAATGTGCAAAAATCTTCAAAAGTGTCCAAGTGGACGAGAGTTAAAGCAGCATTTAAGTGGGAAAAAGCATCTCCTACAGTTGGTGATGCGAAATCGTTGGATAGTTGTGTTAGTGACTTTGCTAGGTACCTTAGAGTTCCCTCTAACATCGACGATGGTGGACACAGTCCTTCCGACTCAGGTGCGGCGGAAATATCTACACCTGGTTCTCTCTCAAGTGCTTCATCCAACGAAAATTTTCATAAATCAGGTGAGTATTTTCCAACCTGTCATTTTATGGTAACTGTTCGATTATTTTTATGCATTTTATTCATATATCCTTCAAATATAACATGTAATCAACTGTTCTTCTGTTGCTTATCTAGCCAAAAGTTCATTCATCAAGTGTAGACATTACAGCGCATCCTCTTTCATATATATGATTGTAATGCATAACTGAAACGACCAATATCAAGAAATATTTAAATACTTGAAGCGACTTTCCATATGAAAACTCTCATCTATGTATTAGGGTTTAACTCCAGTCACCACCATTCCATATAAGATGGCATAGTCCTATGATATATTGACAAAGTGTTGAAGCTGATGTCACAAGTACTGCAAGAGGAGACTTTGACGAATGAAAAAATCGCTTGTACCTCAATCACTACTTCCCAGATATGATTCATGAACTCGTGGATCAGAGGACAGGCTGACGATAATATACACAACAAACAGACGATACTATAAGGTCGTAAGGACTTTATTAGAGGATCAGGTGGGCCCTTCTGGGAATTTTGAACTACAGGGTGTCTCAAGTTCGAGTGCCTATAACTAGACATATTTGAAATCTGAAAATTGGGATTATGATATGGTTCGAAGTTCTCTACAGAGCTAAAATATTTTCGAAGCCCAAAAACTTCCGATTATACAGGGAGTGAAAATAAATTCGACGAAAAATTTCTTTTTTCAAGTTCTCCATTCCTGGTATGATCGAGTATTCAATAGTGAATACATTTCTGTCAAAACCATTGTATTAAATCGAATAGTTTTCAAAATATCTAAAAAAAAACTGGAAAAAAGTCAAATATGCTCAGTCAGTAAGATGTTCATTATTCTTATTTTAAATATCCTGAGCGTTAACCGTTTTTACAACATCGAAGAGGAAGGATATGAAAAGGTCATGCATCTTTTGGATTTCACAAACATCATCACAGGTTGTTTCAAATTTTGTGTTGAAAATTGTGATCTTAAATTGGCCATAACTTATGTTTTTCGAATTAGAACCCTATTTTTTTATAATTGTGTTGGATTCTGCGGTCAATAATAATAAAAGTTTTCTCACAAGATTATGCTCCTAAATTTAATAATTTCTGAATTATTTGAGATTTTCTGGATTTATGGTGTACGTAGAGTCAAATTGATTGCATCTAAAAAAAATCAATGAAAATTCTTTCGAAACCATAGGAACACTCTGTACCCATAGAAGATAAATGATTTGTTAATAATTCACAAGTGTCAGGTGTTATTGTTATTCGTTATCTTCATTTCTCGATTTAACAAAATGAACCGTTATTCTAATTACGAAATTCTGGATCTATTTTATATACATGGTGAATGTGAATGAATTATTTGTAGAACCTGCCGGGTCTTCAACGAGAACTAACCCGATTTACCTTCCATGACGGAGAAAATATGTTTCAATGTTCAAAAAGTTTTGGATGTGTAAGAGCCCCTAAAGAATACAAATCCCAGCTATTTGGTGGTGCACTATCGTGAAGATAATACAGCGATTTCCTTTCGATTAAAGGAATGATACCCATTTTTGTATTCGAAGATATATTTGTTCACTGTCAACATATCTTATCGAATTTAAGGTTTCTTGATATAGGTGTATTACGTAGACTTGTTCCATAAATCATGATACACTACACACTAAAACTAATTTTCCATTGACCTCCAATAATTTATTGTTAGATGGGTATTTACGTCATTCCACAAATGTTGGTGTAATCGATTGAATATACCTGTGCCACTGATGTTTACTTTCTCAGTACAAATGATATTTTTGATGTCATCTCTCGAGATACGAGTCCCACAAATTTTTTTTTGTGTCCGTAATTAGGTAAATTAGAGGCTTTTTTTTTCAATTCGTAAGGTCTAAATTTCTGTTTCTTCAACTTATTTTCAAAATAGTCTCTTTGCTGTCCACAGATTTATCTTTAATTTGGCTACTCGCAATGAAAGAAATAGCTCTAACAGTGTTGATTACATTCAGAGTTTTTCTTACTAATTCTGTTCACATATTGTTTTGGTCATTCTATTTCGAAATATCCAAATACAATTATATTATCATTCAATCTCAATATACCTATAATTTTTCAGGTTGTAACTTTCCAGGATAAATCTCAATTACTTTATTGGTCGAAACCGGCATCATAATATGCATATTCCTTTTTTTCTATTACTTTCAGTAAAGAATATGTTGTTTTTTTTTATATACTCAATCATATACTTAACGTCCTTGTGTAAACACAATATCAAGAAAAAACCCTGACAGATAATAAGATTATTTGGTGTTATTGATAAAAATTCTTTTGATAAACGGAAAAAATATTATTATTTCATAATTTATATTAGATAAAAATCAGCCAATCGAAATGGAGCCAGGAATTGTTTACACTCGCAAGAATAAACACTTTTAATCCTATGTTCGTTGTAGAATCTATCTCCAACAATCAATATTCTGGCAAATGTTCAAAACAATTATTTTGATTTTTCATGTTATTTCTTTGGATGCCAAAAATTATCCATGTAATATCTCGAACTCAATCATCAAAGATTCCTTTATTTAAAGGAACAATGCGAATTCCCGTGTTGATTGTGTTGATACGAAACTATGTCGGAATAAATTTCTCCAAGAATTGAAAGCAGTAATTCTCGCATTCTTCTCCGTGAACGGAGCTATAATAATTTTATAAATAGATTCACTCCATTCCCTATTTATAACCTTCCTATTTGACCGAGTGAAGAGATTTTATTTTTTCTAACCTTTATATGTCACTGAACGTGAATTGTATGTTTTGCTGTATTGTTCTGTTTACCTGATTTGTCTTCGTTCGTTCAAAAAGAACAATTCGTCAAAATGATGAATGAATTTGTTTGTGTTTTCATTCCATCAACATTGTTTTCAGTAATTTTCTTTGATTGAATGACACATTCGAAATGCGTTCGCAGCTGTTCTGCAATATTTTGCTGAATTGCACCTGAATATCATTCAATTATTCGAACAGATCACTTCGAAAATAAAAAAAATTTAGAAAGCACTGACGTGAGGTCAGATTGCTTTGGCGCTCTTGTTTACCTACTTGCGAGTAAATATTCAAACCTTAACAAATCTATAAGCTCTCTGATCGGGTGAACAATAGTCTTTTTCCGTACTATGGAACAATGTGATGTAAATATGAGAGCCTAATGAATAAACAAACCTTTATCTCAATTTGAAAATAACTACTCATAATTTTCACCAAATTTTGTTCTATGCTTCTCCTAAAAACTTACGTCATTGCTTTTCTGAGTTTTGACAACGCCATCAAATTCTTTCTCTATGATAAAAAATTTTTTTATTAATATTACGTCTGTGCTTCTATGAATTCTATGAAAATTTTGATTGATATTACGCCAACTGACACTGATATCAAGTCCGCAAGTTGTCAATCGAATATCGATCTGTGATGGCAAATCTTTCAATGACAAAGCTCGGACTTCATGACATTTCTATTTTCTCTTGAGTAAATAAAAAAATGATCATATCTTCGTGGGGAAAGCTACGACAATGAAATTTGAGGATGAGTAAGATATCGGTAACCTCAATATATATACGGATTTTTATTCAAATCTAAATGAAGTCTTTTTTTTGGGAATTTTTTAAAAATTTTCTAGAGTGACGATTTCTGCGAAATTTTGCAAGCCGTTTCGTTTCAGCCTCCC
The DNA here is from genome assembly GCA_030674115.1 of Micraspis discolor. NCBI lineage: Eukaryota > Metazoa > Arthropoda > Insecta > Coleoptera > Coccinellidae > Micraspis > Micraspis discolor. The sequence continues at coordinate 563,140 of JARTUT010000006.1, read as the reverse complement.
TCAATAACATTCCAAGTATCAACTTGATCGGATGGATATTCTAGTAGTTATTGAGGAAACAAAATTTCAGATGCTCATAACTACTGAACCATCCGACGGATTTGGCCCAATAACGAACTTGACCGAGATATTTGAACAATTAACCTATTCTGAAAATATGAAAACTCTAGCAGATTCCTTTTGGATGCTAGAGAGGATACGGCCGGCCGGCCGGCCGGACAGACTCAACTTTCGCCACGAATTCTTCATCAGGGAGTCGAACCCAATCGATTGATATCATTTTCGGCTCGATATTCCAAAATTACAGACATTCGGGCAAAATGATAGGCACTCTGTTCGTGTGAACAAGAGCGCCAAAAATGAATACTTAATTAATTATCAAGAAATTGATTATGAGAAATTAAATTATCAGAAAATTAATCCGTCAATACACTTCATTCAATTATATCTTGGATAACTACATTTACTGTTACAGAAAATACAGAAGCAAACAAAAACTCGAATTATTGAAACTCATATGTTATTACTTTACATGACTTTAGTTTGATCATAAAAAAACACAAATTTCGATGTATTTCATACCAAAGAATCATATTCGAATAAAATTAAATTTGTCAGCCGGCTTCAAGGAATAGTGGCATTTTTGTTTCAAAAGGTAGAACTTGGAGTCGTTAGGAATAATGATTCAAAAACTTGAATCTATTTCCTCCCGACGAGTACAATTAATTGTTTGCAGAAATACAGGAAAAGGAAATATCCAATTTTTGTTTTTTGACTTCATTACCTAACTACTTCCATATCTTCCCCAAATTATGAACGATAATTAAATTTACATAATTTAATTAAATTTCACATATGCACTAATCATAGTTGGAAGCCGAAGAATGTCATGGGATGTCGATTACTGAAAAAAACATTGGGAATCTTTTAAAATATTCACTTTCCCGCCGATTTGCTTTTATATGATTTAGACAAGGGCTTCAAACTTTAGCTGAAAGTCTTACATTTTATGTGAAAATCATGATAACACGAGATTGCTTGAAACACTCTTCTATATACATTAACACATTTCATTTATAGGAAGGAAAAGTCCATTCGAGGATCTTAGAAGTTCCGATGACGAACACTCCCATGTATACTCTTCACATTCCAAGGTAATTTAATCCACCAGATATTAAAATTATACTCACTTTACTTTATATTATATATAACACTTCAAATAGTACAGTTCAAATAAGAAATCACTACTAACAAAGGCAGTGGCGCAGTTGACAATGATGAATAGCTGTTTACTTTTATTTAATTTATTTTCGAAAAGTAAGTCCTACCTACAGGATATCAATTCGAAAACTTTCAATGCGAATATCTTCGAAACTAAGAAAGTTAGAAAAAATAACTTGATACTTATGTTCTGCAGGGGAACCATAACAACTTTAATTTTGTTATGGGGTGCGTCACCCCTGAAGTCCCATGTACCATCCCTAAAATTTTGAATGGAAAGTATTATTCACATGCATAAGAGTATTTTCTGAATTTTATTCAGGGTCTGAAAAGGTATAACTTGAATATAAAAAAAACTATTTTATGAAGTGCTATTCTGATTAATTATATGCTCAAGAAGCATTCCATTTTTGGCTAAAAATTATGATCTAGAGTCAAACTCAATTCTAAAATTTTTTAATCTTTCCCTAAAAAAAAATCTTTCCCCTGCAATAGATGCATACTCACACACAAAATGATCTCCTGCAACGAATCCTGACATAATGTACAACTTTCGAAGGGTAATATTTCAGAATGTTTGAAAATAGATTATACCTTCGTTGAACCCAAAATAAAAATCATTTTGAGTATTAAGTTAAATAAAATATTATCGTATTAAGACAGAGCTCATTTAATTTGAGTTTTTCCTTTTTTTGAACCTGCATAAAATTCATGAAAAATTCTTGTCTGGTGAATGCTAATCAAAAAGACCTTCGTTTCAAGGTATCACAAAATGAGTAGTGCCATTCAAAATTTTGGGTAACAGATAAGTCACGGAATCAAGTTCGATAAAGAGGGTGCGGCAAAAGTCAATTTACCGTTTTGCATATGAGAGAAAAAAAGGAAAAATAATTGCAAATAAATTTATTTCCGAGAAAAATATAACATCAATAAGTACTTGTGGTCTCAAATTTAGTGTTAGAATTGTTTCCCCCCTCTTCAACCTACATGCGGCATCGTTTAGTCACGGTAAAATAAATTTTTCGAAAAAATTAGCTGGGCGACGTGAACGCGGCGCGTCAACCGCGGAGCCAGTACTTACCAATTTACGATACAGTTTATGCACCATTTTTCTGGTGAGAAATTGTTTATTTGGAAAGCGATGGCGAAATTCTTCGAAAATTTCAGCAAAATCTCTGTCAAGTTTTACGTAGAAAGTGAGCAAACAATCACGTTCTTCTATCGTGTACTTTACACGCGTAGCCATGGCAACGAACGCCCTGTAAAGGTGCACAACAACACCACTATACGCGGACAACTCAACTCGCTTCGTTACAGCTGCCTCCTTCCGCCCTGACCGAGAATACGCGCTTGCATGAATACCAGACAGTGTAAACTGACTTTTGCCGTACACTGTTTTTTTACTGATCTGATCATTGCTAACCAGAACTGAGAAGTTGCTTCACTTATATACATTCCCCATTTTTTTTCAGGAAGATCCTAGCTTATCACCAAGGTCTAGTCAAAGATCACACAGAACACCATGGGCGCGGATGAAGGATATGATAAACACGAGAAATCCTGTTAGAAAGAAGAGCAGAATGAGTTCACATAGTGATGATATACAAATAGACATAGATTTTTGCAGTGATAATGAAGATGTTTTTGAAGATAACAACAAACCACAAACTTTTCCAAATTCCAATGCTACTTCTTCAGCAAGACTAGATGGTTCTAGTGAAAATGATATACCACTTATCATCAGAGAGAGATACAAAAGTAGTGATGATCAGTTATTAGTAAGCGATAAATGATTCCCACTTTAATATGTTATAAATTAGGGAACATACTTATAGTGAAAGAGAATAATTTTTTCTCGGTTTTTTATTCAATTTTTTTCATTAGATTACACCTTTTGTACATTGTATAGTAATTCATTTCTCTAAGTTTACTGAACTTCAGTTATCATTATATAACTGTTCCATTTGCTGGCATAGTGTTCAATGATAGTGGTATTCTTAGTCAGAGATAACCCCATCGCATATCTCTTTTAAATAAATTCATTTTTTCATTAATATGCATCAAAGATTTATTTCTTGCAGTTTATCATCAATTTGTAATTCAGATTATTTCAGCAATGCTAAATAATCAAAAATAAACGCCTTATTGATACGAAAAATGATGAAATTCATTAAGAAAATCTTGCCATTTTGAAATTTTATCGTTTTCGAAAGTTCAAAATGATAGAAAATTAATTTAGATGTAGAATTATATTACAACAAAGCCTAAGCTGATCAAACCGGATCCAATATCAAGAACAAACCGAATGGGGAGTTGATGAACTGAATGAAAAAGTTTTTTCCGCAAATCGCCAGGAAATTTTGACATTCCTGTCAAAATTTCTTGAAGAAAACGTCAGGACTTCCTTACTGTAAGGAAATGATATTTCCATACAGTTGTTAGTGTTCTACATAAATGATAGAAAACGCATTGCTTATAAGGAATTAATTTATATTTTGAAAACATCAAATCATTGCTGAATACATTTTTAAGATCAATTTGTTATATTTACAGTAATTTGACAGTTAGTACAATTATTGAACATTGGAGGAACACTCTTAGAACTATGAGAAACATTTTGGACAACATGCAGGGTGGAAGGGTCATTTTGTTGAATATTTTGCACTGTGACAATTTTATTTGCCACCTCAATCTTATTGTTAAGCGATTCTTCGATATACTATATTCTTCAGCAACGTTTGATGACTTCCATCCGCAATGCCTCTTTAAACTAGTTATGTCGGCACCAGAGTCAACCAATATTGTTGCAGAAGACCGACGAAAGCAGTGACCAGTATATTCTGTCGGATTTACCAAGTTCAAATAAGTAGCAACTATTTTGGGCATTTTTCAAAATTGATGAATTCCTACCACTTGTCTACAACCCTTTCCGCTTTGATATTTAAAGAAAAATCGGTCACTGTTCATATTTTCTGGTCTTAACGAAACATACTTTCGATAAACATTCAAGTAGATCTGATTAATTACAAATGATCTTGGTTTGTTGGTTTTCGAATCAGGTATGCTGATTAAAAGCTTAGATTCTGAGTCTTCTATATCGTGTACAGTCATTCGGACTAACTCATCCATTCTACAGGCCCCAGAAATACCAATTATTACAGCCACCTAAAAACTAAATAAAGCTATATTCTAAATAGAAATTAAAAACTTGTAAATTACCTTAATCATTAAATTTTCTTTATCTGGAGCTTCCTGGATACATTTTTCAATTTCTTCCTTCGCTAAAATCTTAGATTTCTTTGCCCTATAACCTTGAGCTTGCCGCTTCAATAAAGAACGAAGTTTTGAGTATGTAGATATATCTACATTGTGTTTAAGTGCAAGGGTTGACTTCAGCATTGAATAATTGGCCCATAATGTTGAAGATTTCATCTTTAAACAAAGTTTAAGTTTAAATACTAGGAAGTATGCCATTACAACATTTTCTGAGAAAGAACTCGTATTTTTACTCATGCGATAATCCATAAAACGTTGTATGCATTTTCGTACTTTTCTCTTGATTTCTTTGGCAATAATTCTAATGAAGCAGTATTCACTGCCTCAACCAGCTCTAGAGGAGTCCCAGGAATGGAAATTTCATCATCACTTATCATTTTACTTTCGAGAACACCAGCAATTTAAATTTATAAGCGTCAAGTTTGACAATTCAACCTCAATACGTTTTCATAGTAACCCAAGTAATTTTATTAGGAATTTCAAAGCACCATTTATTTGGGAATAAAATTATCGCGTTTTTTTTAAATCAATCAATATCTGTCGAATTTTAAACGATTTGCGGTTAAATAGTATGTTTACCTCGTAGGAAAAGCCACATTCCTGGACTCTGTGTTGCTAAGTCGAGGCGCAAGACTTCACAGTCGTCCAGGAATGTTAAGCCTTTCCTACCCGGTAAACAATGTACTATTTTTATCAATCTCGACTAATTTTTTTTTTCATAACTCTCCTCAACTAACCTAACTCAACCATACACAATATAAAGCATATAAATGATCAATGAATTGCAGATTAACCTCAGAATTTTTGCATATTTAAATTAATTGCAGTGCATATATAGTTTTAGTGTTCATGATAAAATTTTTTAGGAATCTGATGAGGCAGACAGAAAAGTGTCGAAATGGTCGAAGGTGAAAAAAGCATTCTTACCAAATGTAGATGGAAATTCAGATTCGGGATTGAAAGGTAATAATTTCTTTAATAGCATATTAAACGAGAATTTAAGCTTTAAGGAGACTTCTTCGAAAAAATTTAAGGTTCGGTCGGAATAAGATTTCACAGCTGAGGAGCAATTCTTGATTTTGAAAATCATTTCCATTATTGTTTTAAAAAAATTCGAGGGCAAGGTCTTCGAGCTTCGATAATGAAAACAAACCAACGCTCCTGCTCCTTTTCCGCTGCAAACGGGTCCGTTGTGGGCATATGAACGAAGTCGAGTTCCATTCATTAATGTTATGTTTGTACTTCAAGCCGATAATAAAGTTTTTGAAATATCTCAAATGGTTTGTATATTATTTAGATTCATATTTGTCAAGTCCCTATTGGAAAACCAATTACTATCCCGAACCTCGATATATTTATGATAACTGATCCAGGAATGATATTTGTCTGATCGGAAATATTAATTTTTTTGTAGAATTATAGAACTAGACAATATTACATATTATAGATATACCTAGTGATAATATCAATTATAAAAATATTTGTTTTTTTTTTATTTCTAGATGATATAGAAAGATATAAGGGAGATCCCATCCAATCTGAAATAAATAGAAATTATAGGAATTTACAGAAGAAATTGAGTATTGAATTCCAAGAAAAGCTGACCGAATGGAAAAGGATAAAACAAAATGCAGCTACTACCTCAGTAACGAACCAATCCGGCAATACATCAGATGAACCGAGTCAATCGAGTCCAGCATTTATTAAAAAAATGGAAGAATGGGAGAGGATCAAAACTCAACCGCCAAAACCCAAACCCAACATCCAAATGACTAGTGAAGAAAATCTGCCACCAGAATTCAAGAAAAAACTTCAAGAATGGGAAAAAATAAAGAAGTCTTCAGTTAGAAAAAGTACCAGGAAACTAGGTGAAGTGCCTAGGTGGAAATCAATGCAGTGTCCAAAAACATCAGATGGTCCAAACGTTGAAATACCAGTTATCTCAGAAGAATTCAAGAAAAAACTGGAAGAATGGAAACAGATAAAGGCAGCTGCTTATAAAAGTGACGAAAGTGGAAAAAAGATCTTGGACGAGAAGACTCCTAGTCCAACATATCAACGAATGGATTCTAAAATCAGCAAAGTAACACAAGACAAAGAACTACAGTGGTATGAAAAAGAGTTGAATAAAATTGAGAAAGAAAAAAATAGGCTCGAAAAAGAAAGGCAGAAATTCATGGAAAAAGATGAAAGGTGAGTTATTGCTTCAGTTTGTAGTATACTGTGTCAAGAAAGAACATCAATTTGTAGACAGTCGGGGGTGAGGCGCTCTGATTTTATCCCTCAAACCCTACTGATCAGAATATGTGCACAGAAATTATTTAAATTCGATAAACAAATATTAATAATTCTTGGTTTATTTTCATAAAATATGACTCTACTGTTGACAATTAAATGGCGCTATAAACCTATGTTTTTGCTATTCAATCAACGGTTTCAATCAACCTATGTTTTCTCATCTTCCTTGCTTGTTGTATTTTTTCTAATGCAACTCCAAATTACAATCTCATTGAATGATATTGAATCAACGAAAGGGAGAAGTCTCTTAGAAATAACAATAATCTAATATTCATGGGACTGAGGATTTCCATTTACTCAAAAGACATCAAATGTATCATACTAACATCTATTCTAAGGTTTGTACATTCAAAACATAATTTCAGGCTATCAAAACTCAGAAGATCAGTTATAGGAGGACACAAAAAAGATATCCTTGTACATACCCCTTCAGGCTTTTATAAATTTGAAGGAATCTCAAGAAAATTTACGCAAAAATTATACGAATGGGAAAAAACTCGTGGAATTGGTCCAGAGTCTTCAACGTTCGCTTATCTCAACCCTGAGTATCCAAAAACTGATATTCCCAAGGTGAAAATCAATGGTGAGGGTAAGTCGTATATACGGGTAGCCCATCATAGACGTGGAAGAGGTGTAAGATGTTCAAAATAACAATTTGAAATTACTTCTATAAATGAAGGCAGTTCGAAAGCAAATTATGAACCCGATAGGTCTCATTCTTAGATATAATTTTCTGCATATACGAGTATCCCAAAACGCAAATGGCAAGCTCGAATCATGATAAGTTTCTTCAGTTCATATTATTGAAGCGCCTGGGACAAATAAATATATCTGAGATGTGAATGTGAATGAGAAACACACTATTTCTAGTTAAAACTTTTATTTTTACTCTGTAGGCGATCGATTTCGGTTTTCAAAAAACCATCATCAGGCCAGCTGAAAAAATCAACAATATTTCAGACAAATACAATATCATTCCGTTAGTACAAAACATTGAGGTTATGAAAGCAATTATAGAGAAGGCAGGTGTGTGCAACATACCGTCAATCGAAGTAAAAGGTGAAAGATCTTAACCATCCAATCATGAAAAATTTTCCGCAAAATCAAATCCACTATATTATCGTAATGAAAGGAATATAATGTAGAACAGCGTGGATACAGGAAAAGGAAAATGGAACAGTCATAATCAAATAGGAGATTCCAAAAGTACGGCGGGAAAATTCAAAAACAGCTAAACGAAAGGGGGTATAAGCTTGAAAATATTCTTGGATGTACAGAAATCTAAAGTGTTGTTTAAATGATGATTACTGTTTTTCTTCTTTAATATTTCATATTGTTCTAGATGGGTAAATTTAAAGTAATTATTCTCAGCATGTAAAATTTCTAGGTTGTTGAAATCTGTCTTATGATCATGTTCCATAAGGTGTTCTCCAAGAGATGAATGAAATCTATTTTTCTGGTGTTCATTAAATCTTTTCTTCATGTTTCTTCAACATCAAAGATCATTTGTCATGAATTCTATAAACGATGGCATAAAATGAATCGCAAAATGTGTTGGTAAGCAAGTCCTCCAATTTGTGGATATCTCAACAACGCCTGGACCAATTTGATGTTCTCATACCAAACAATGTGATAGAAGCAACTATACTCAAAGGAAAGTATAAAGGAGAAGATGTTCTCATATCGCGCATCCCAATGATTCCGACTGATGTGCCATTTGAGTTTAAATGACTATAGTTTCCAGTGCGGCTTGCTTTTGCTATGACTATAAACAAGTCCCAGGGGCAATCATTAAGTGTTTGTGATATTAATCTGGAATCACTAATAACGCATTTATATTTTCAGAGATTCTCCATTCGAAAGGTGTTTTAACGAATTCAATGCTTGCTCTCTTATTTTTAATGCAGATACTCAATTTTCTGTTTATATATTAGAGCTGAAAATATATAGTACAAAAATGTTCCTGATAATACATTCAAAGGTACAGCCTGAAATATTGAATATTAGAAAAAATAAATCTAATAATCCCAACATAGCAGTGATCTATCAAATATCGTGATTTTTGTTTTTGCATTGAGAAAGCGCCCACAGAAGATTATCTCTAAGTTACCGTGTATACGACTTTCCATTCTGCAATTTTCTCGGCAATTTATAAAGTGATCTGAAGAAACTCATTTGAATATGTGCTGACCAATCCAGTTTTGAGGTGATAAATCAAACGGACCTTTCATTCATAAAGTACACATCTGCATAAAGATCCTCAGTGGTTAGCTACCCGGTATATATCAGCAACATGGTCATAGTCGCTGAAGTTTTTGGTTATTGTACATGTTATTCTCTTCCTCAGATCATACTCCTCCATTACCAAGATCTAGATCTGTTGATAGCATAGTTGTGGCAGCCGTTAACATAGGATGTCCCTTGATAAGTCAACCTTCAAGTCTCTCCCTAAATGATATGGAAGAAGTTGAAACGAAGCGCCTGCTTGATTCAAAATCACCATCCTTAGATTACCTTTCTCGTCGAAATACTGAAACGGATGGAGAAGAACCAGAAGCCTTGATTGTCGAGGTTGAAGATTTTATAGAAGAAACCGCAGCACCACTCAAGAGTTACGTAGAACAGCATAATCCAGTTTACCAGTGTGAGGAAATGCGAGCATTGTGGTAAATTTGAGTCATTTACTATATTCTTTGCCATGGGAAAAGGTTTGAATTGAATGTCAATGTATCTTATTTTGATATTTGAGGTAGTAGACGAGTAAAAATCTACTAAACTATAATTACAACATTGATTACAGAAAATAGTCCAAATTATAATATAGGCAATATATACTGACTTGCTTTAATGACTCAAATCTTTGTGGTGTTCTACAAACGTCCTGAGACCTCAAATCGAACACACGCTATAGACCATTGTGTTGGAATCGAATAAGCAACTAGGGTCTTCTTGCATAACACAGTGTATTTATTTCCCTTGTTATAAAAGTTTGCGTAAATACTGCACAAGCCCTATTTTTCAATGGCCTTTTCAAATTCAGTGAATGTTTAATTTCAGTGTTTGTTTGACTCCCAAAATAAGAAGGAGCGAATCCGCTCGAGCCCAATCAAATTACACACTTATAGAGGAAACATTAACGTCCTTGAGATGTATTTCTGAAAACGAAGTCGAAATCAGGTTTGTTTCAAAAATTGATTCATGAAAATTTCTGAAATCTGATTTCCAGGAAAATCCAAATTAAAGGAGAAGGAAATGCTGCCATTGGAATTAGAGTAAAAATCATTCTGAATTGATAAATGCATATTTTTAACATTGAAGTGATTTCAGGAACTTTTAGACCAACAGAAAAATTTGGTAGTTTCTGTTTTGGATAAAATAAAAAAATTGCAGGAAGAAAATACAGTAGTGACCTCTAATTTGAATAAAGATAATCAGGATGAAGAATACTGCCATATCTCGGATATACTCGATGTTGTACAAGATTTATCTATAGAGCTGATCACCATGGTAATGTTCTTATAGCAGTTAGGTTAGTCATCTTGAACTTATTTTTTTTTTCAGGCCGAAAGATTGAAAACTAAGATCGAGTATAGACTGGTTAAAAAAGCGAAAGAAACTTTTTTTCGATAACCTTCATGCTCAAGAAATCATAGAGGAGATGAAATGTAAACTTTTAGAGCTACGTAGACATCTCAGCTATGTTTGTGCGGCTTCAGGTGAGGCAAATTTTAATTTATGAGTTTTCGGGTTATTCTACGGACATTTTTTCGAATTCAACATCCCAAAATTCGAAAAGAAAGGTGTGGCTTATCTTTCATGCCTGAGCCTTTGTCCATGATCTCTTATTCCACATTTTCCTCCTTCTTCAATACAGATATCATTTCGTGAATGGTTGTGAAGCCACAAAATTACTTCTGTCCAATCAGATGGGACATTCATCCTTACCCTTAACCTGTCCGTCATTTCATAGTCGTGAACTCGAGTGTGGCCATTCACCCACATTAAATTGAAAAGATTATGAGGTCTAAGTGCATTAAGTGATAAGTTGAATTTTCTGACTGAGTAATACTGGCACGACAAGGGCCTTTGAAAAATAAAGGAAAACGACAGGAAATTATTAATGGAATTCTGAAATAATATGAAAAAATGACTCGAAAGAAATGCGAATGCTGGAGTATCGACTTCTGCCTACCTGGTTTCACAGTACGGCTGAATGAACTTGTCCAGGCACTCACGGGCGAGAATAGTCACTTTTTCACTAGAGTTCGAATTTGTAGATTTAACGAGAAAGTTATTTATTTCCAAGAAAAGTGTTCTTGTACTTCTCGGATGAACGCCGTTTCAGTACTCTTTGTTCGACATAGGTCATATGCTCCAACATATGTTACGCGTTAATCGGAAAGTGAAATGAACATATACAGAGTGTATTACCATTGAACCGACCAAGCAACTTGGAAGAGAAACTAATGAAACTAACAAATTTAACTAATAATAAGTTGCAGTAACAAATACTATAGAATTTCTATTGAAATTCCGACGAAATGTGCGAGATATCGATAAATATAAGTTCCATTCTTTAAATCTATTAAAAAAATTTTCCTAATTTTCCAGATTCCACGGCCCCCCAGAAGAGGAAGCTATGTCGTATGAAATCGATACTGTGCGAAAAATCTTCAAACGAATCCCAGTGCACTACTAGCACTCAGAGTAGTGGAGTGAGTACCAAACCAACAGAAGAAACAAAACATGAAATCAAAAATTCACAAAGCCAAGGGGCCACTAGGAAAAGACTCAGGTACAGGGTAGAAACCATCAGAAAAAAAAGTTTACAAGATTCTGAAGACGAAGAAGAGAAATCAGTGGAACAAAAAAAATTTCCAAAATTGTTGAGATCGAGAACAATATCAGAAGGATCCAACAAATCGATTGATCCTAATGAAGGGCTCGATTCCAAAAGTACAAATATATTCCCAGCAGTAACCAAAACTACCTATCCCGATTCATCAACCAGAGTCACTTCAATGGATTCACCAGTTACAGTATTTGTTAAGACGACCAGAAAGCTGTTTACCCCATTTGTAGAAAGAAGTTTACAAAGTTTCGAAAATGAATCTCCGAAATACCATGAAAAACAATCACCAGAAACGAAAACTCCGGTTTGGAAGGATGTGATTGAGTCAGAAGGACCAAAAGAGATCATCAATAATATTGAGACATCAACTGTCAAAGGTTTGCCACCTCTACCATCATCTCCAGTAACACAGAAAAAATATTTGAGAGACATGTCACCCAGTATTCGTTTGATTCTTAATAAGTATCAGCAGAAAATTTCAGAGCAAGACTCCCTGAATAAATCAGGTGGTAGCAGTGGATCAGCTTCACCAGTAGCATGGCGTTCACCAACAGCAGAAAGGCGAGTAAAAGCTCAAACTGAAAAGTACCAAGAAGAAATATTAAAATTTTCTCCACTATCATCAAGGAGAGAAATATTTAAATCTAGCAGCCAAGGACATATTCAAAATGCAGATCAGACCAAAACAGAGAACTTAACAGAGACAAATGCCGGAGTTTCCCGACAGAAAAGCATATCAAAGTCCAGAAGTGTTGCAAATTTATTATTAAGAAGAACAGGAGATTCGTGTTTTAATAACCAAAAAAGTTCTGATATATCTAGCAGCTCCCCGTCAACCACAAAAAATAGTTTAGTAAACTGGGGTCTTAATGAAACCCCAACTTCTAGAATCTCATCGGAATTGAGGCTACAAAAGCTCAAAAAAGCCAAGGAAGAATTTTTAAACTCTGCACCATCATCATCTACTCCACTTGATGCTGATTCGAAGGAAATTCTTGAATATTCTAAGAAGAACAGACTCAGTACAATCAGTGTAGAAAGTAGCTCAAGCACCAGTTCAATCTCACCAGGAGTTCTTGTTAAATCAATCAGTGCTGGTATGATCAATATTGTAGCTGATGCCTACAAACAATTCGAAGGAAAACCAAGAGAATATGTTTCTTTGCCCAGAAACACTAGAGCTGAGGGTACCAAAAAATCTCCTCTGGGTCAATTGGCTTCTAAATTCAGAAAAGTGAGAATGAGGAAAGGTAAAGAGAGAGAAAGGGAAAACTTTGTAGCAGTTTCTGAACTTTGTAGACAAAGCTTAGTTGTAGATATAAATGAAGACACTGGTCAGGCCTCTCATTCATCGAACAATACCAGTGTACCATGTGAGAACCAAAGTATACCAATTTCAAAATCAGGTAGTTGGATGCGAAGAACAATGTTTTTCAAAAAATGAATAATTATAATTAGTGTTTCTTCGTTAACTAATTTTACCACAGATATTAAAGAAAACTTATTATAACTTTAATTTATAATAAATAACAAATGTTGAATATTGACTGTTGATTATTTGAATCAATAACTTACACTTTGCTGAAGCAAGTAATTATCTATTCTATTACCACACATAAGTTTGGTACAATAAGACAAACCTGGTAATAGTTAAAAGATATCGTACTGCGACTTATTCTTAGTTGATTTGAGATATTTTCGAAAGAACATGGTGAAATTCAGCACTTGATGCAACTTCTTCAAAACAAGAAAAAATATAAAAAATTTTCTTACAACCGAGTAATGCAAATCTTGTGGTTTGAAAGGCAGTGTGGTGTATACTGCCTAAGGGCTGAGGATTATTGGGTAGCCAGAGACAACACTCTATACAATCCTTCTTCAACAATTACGAAATTCTTTAGAGATAAATGTTTTCTGGAAAAACCAGAGACAATGACAACAATTACATAATTTGGGTTGAGTTTACTCCTATCCCTAGGCTAAAGAATGCAATTGAAGACGCACGAATTCAGAATTTTGGGCATTGTCTACTTGTTTTCGGGGTTCAATAACTCTGAATAGGCGCGTGCAAGGCAAGAAATCATTAATACCTTCAAAAAATACCTTTCAATTCGGAAAGGAAGCCGCTCGTATCTTGCCGGTAGCTCACCCTACAGAACCGGCTTCGGTTCACTTACACAATAAAGAGACGTCGGATCTAAGATTAGTGTAGTCAATAAACAACAAATTCCTGTTGCGTTAAGATTTTCTGGGGCTCTCCTAAATTTGTTATCATAATTTTAATAAGAGCATGAGTTTTCCAATGAGAATCACCTGTTCAAAAATTGCATGAGTTATAAAGTGGTTTCCGTATATCTCGGAAAATTTTATTCAATGGATATAGTCGCAAGCATGAACAATTTGGTCGTCAACAACAGGAAAAATATCTACCAGACAAATTTTCAACTTGTAAATCGATTGTGAAGGAAAGTTGTCTGCCAAATCTCATAAAGGTCGTAGGGCTACAAAGTTTCTAAAATATTTTTGACGTAATCAATATCTATCTCATAAGACAATAGATCTCAACGGAAATATGATTTTATAGGTGTATCTTTGATTTCTACATTAATTTTAAGTAATGTTTCTTGAGAACCAGGAAACACCATATTCTCATACCATTTTTTGAAACTCGGTTTCGTTCAAAGGATACATGGAATTTAAAAATTTGTTTGCTTGTATCTATGTAATAGAGAAGCTGAATGAATTCAAATTTTGTATGAGATTTTGATCAAATTGGCAAAACTATCCAGATTGATTTCACTTACTCCATCCTTAGGTCTTCGAATTGATACATCAGCAACTCGTAAAACCATCAAAACTTACATATAATAAGCAGTTATTGCATATATTCCAGTATTTTCTGTACGCTTGAACATATTTTCTATTAATCGTACCATTTTCCCACACTCCAGATAGTAATAGTGTGAAAATTAATCCATCTTTCCACACAGTGTCATATGCCGAAGATAAATCAATGAAAGCAGCTCCTGTTTTCGACCTATCATTGAAGCCTGATTCTATGAAAGTTGTAAGGCTGAGAACCTGATCTGAACCATTTCAATTTTTCCTAAAGCCTCCCTGGAAATTTTGTAGAGCATTTTCTATTGGAGATTCAATTCTAAAAAGAATTAACCTTTCTAATATCTTGACATGAACACTCAATAAACTGATGGGTCGATAACTACTTGGATCACAAGGATTTTTTCCTCGTTTCAAAATATCTATTACTTTAGCCTTACGAAATTCGGAATGAAAGTTTCCCGAATTCAGAAATTTGTTATAGAAAGACAATAACCAAGACAAGGCCTTTTTTCCTAAATATTTGATGATTTCTGGTTAAATTCGGTCAAAACCTGCTGCTTTTCGAGATTTGGTAGATTTGATTGCAGCCCCCAATTCATCTATATTGAATGGGTGTGACACATGTTCTAAAGTAGGACCTGATCTCCTGAATATGTGTAACTTTTTCTTCATATTATAGTATGCTAAGGAGTTTATTTTATGGGGGATTGTTGCTGTTTAATAAATTACCAAATGAGGCTAAACATTGTAATAATTTAGGTACTTTTAAAAGTCTATGTGCTAAAATGGTTGTGGAGTTGTATAAATAGGACAGCGAAAGGATATAATTTTCTAAATAATTTTTAAATAATCCTCGTTTGTATAATTTAACCGGACTGGCATTACGATGATTTGAAATGTCAAATATAAACGTGGCTATCCTAGATCTAATTGTTTACACATTAAATGCAAAACCGCCATAGAAAAATATTAAATTGGCAATATTTCGAAAACTTCAAATTTTAGGTATAGATAACCTCATACAAGTTACCTTCATTTTTGATGATTAATGCTACAAAATAATAAAAATGGGGGTTTCCATTTGAAAAAATCGAGTTTTGTCGACTGTTCTCAATCTCATTCTAGATCTTTTTTTTTGAACACTCTGTATGATTATTTGTCCAAGTATTATATAAAATCTATTGAAGTAGGTCCTTTTCAACAAGACATCTAAAACAAAGTAAGTAAAAAGGGTTTCCTTATAGGAACAATTGATAATTAAGTTAGGGCTTGCAATCGTAATTTTTGACATAAAAACCTGAATATGTCAAAAACGCTCAGACTTAGGGATAGGACATGATACATGAAATCTGCCTAGAATGTTAAGTAGAATCCAAAAATGTAATAATATATAGGGTATCCCATTTAAAATAAGTGACTTAGGGTCTATTTCCGGTATAATCGCAAGTGCCTAATAGATGAAAATATTTTAGCTCTATAGGTCCCAAGACATCTGGCAAGTTTCCAAAATATCAAATTTTTCCCACATTCAGTTTCTGAGATCTCGATCGATGCAGTTCGTCGTGGTTCACCCTGTATAGCTATAAACTTAACTATAATAAACATCGAGCACACATAATCATAGAATTTCAACATGTTCACAATTGATATTACAATTCAAGTGGCCCCGAATAGGTGACGCCGGCTCCCGAAAAATAATAAGCTGATTTTAATAGCCACAAAAATTCAGTGCGGTTTGCGGAAGTTCCCTTAAATTAAAGACAAGCTAGTGCCTATCGAAAACATGCCACTTCAGTAATAACTGCCATTTCGAGTTTAAAATAATGACACCCATTTAATTTGGACGTATGTAAGGTAAACACGGTTAGGTAATTTGCACCAGAAAACCCAAATAACTCTGTTTCAAGCCCTTTTCAAGCAGAGAACCGGAAGATGTTACGACGTAAAAACAATCAATCAGGGCAGAAGTCAATCAAATTCTCATTTCCGAAGGTGCCGTACCTATGAGGGTCAGATATGCGGTTCCACCTACAAACAGATGATTGACGATTTGTCCTCTCCGTTGGATATTTTGTGTTATCGGAAAAAGGCACACGTCAATGACCGCAGATGGGCAAATAATGACCAGCAATACTGATGGTTTCAGAGCCGTAACATCAAGAGGATCCGACAAATGAAATTGATCGGTTTTCCCTTGCGAAGAGAAATTTAAACGTGCTAGATTGGATTTGAATCACTACATATGTAAACTGAAGATCGATTCAAGAGTGCCTTGTTCGACAGCTTTGAAAGCTATTGAGAAAATATTGAATTCATGACATCACCCAAATATCCCTTAGTTATAGAATAGTTGATGACGAGATATTGTTGATGATGCAGAAGAAACTGCACAGAAAATTCGAGAACCTGAAAAAGCCGAAGAGTACAGATGGAAAATCAGAACCTTGTTAGACAGGAATAACAAAACACCTCTACCCAATATAAATAAAGCTGAACAGAGGGCATTAAAAGATCTTAACTCGGATAGTTCCATAAAGATTCTTCCAGCAGACAAAGGAAACGCCACTGTAATTCTAGATGTTGGCTCTTATAATCAAAAAATCAATGAATTATTAGAAGCAGGAAAATACAAAAGACTAAAAAAGGACCCTACCACCACAGTTGAAAACAAGATTTACAAAATCCTTTATAAATATCGAAATGAATTTCCAGATCAATTCGTTAGATCAAGATTTACACCTCACTTCAGTAAACCACAACATTTATATGGTCTACCAAAAATGCACAAAGCAAATATTCCTCTAAGACCAATTGTGAGTTCAAGAAATTCAGCATGCCACCAATTGGCTTAATTTCTGCTGAAAATTAAATCACCATTAAAAAGTAATTCAACATCGATGATAATAAACACGAAACACTTCATAAAAATAATGAAACATCAAGAAATCATGGAAGAAGACGTTATGGTCAACTTCGACATTACCAGTTTATTCACTAATATTCCGACAGATAAAACACTTATCATAGTTAGGAAAAAGCTTGAAGAAGATCAAACCCTTAGTAAAAGAACTACACTAAGCGTGAATGCAATTATGGAAATGCTTTCTATTTGTATTAAAACAACATATTTCCAATTTGAAGACATCTTTTATCAGCAAGAATTTGGAATGGCCATGGGTTCACCACTATCACCAATTTTAGCTGATTTATATATGGAAATTTTCGAACAGAATCAATTAAATTCACAATTGAAATCGAGAAAGACAGACAACTTCCATTCTTAGATGTACTCGTACATAAACAAAATGGAGTCCCAAGAACCACTGTGTATAAAAAGCCAACGAACACAGGACAGTTTCTACATTTTGATTCAAACCATCAACTAAACACTAAATTGGGAGTAGCAAAATGTTTATTTGATAGAGCAATAAATATTTGTTGCACTGAAGAAGACCAAAATGAAGAAATAAATAACATCTCGAAAACTCTTAGAAGCAATGGCTACCCCAAAAAGATATTAGAAAAAGCTAAACGAACAAGAGAAAGTCAACCTGAACCAACAGATATAAATCAGACCATTAAAACCGTAATTCCTTATGTAAAAGGTTTGTCGGAGATAATGAGAAGAATTGGAAATAGATACAACATAACGACTGCATTCAAAACTCAAGACACTATCAGAGCTGAACTTACAAAAGTTAAACCTAATAATGAGACACAAAGGACAAAAAACTGCATATATGAATTACCTTGCGAGTGCGGAAGATCTTACATCTGAGAAAACAAAACGCCCTCTGAATGTACGAATAAAAGAACATCAGAAGCTTCTACGAGCACTAGACAGCGACAAATCCAGGTTGGTCCAACATGCTGTAGATGAGAATCATCGTATAAAGTGGGATGAAGCATCAATAATATCAAAAGAAGAAATACTTGCTAGAAGAAAAATCAAAGAAGCAGCATTTATGAAAATAACACCTGATTCCATAAGTGCTCCATCTATAGATCTGCCAGAAGTTTGGACGCCGATATTTCGATCCAACTTAAAAAGATCATCATATCACAGATGAGTATATAACATCGTTCATTTCCTTTCATGACTTCTGTCAATATTGACTTTTTGAAAATTGATAATTTTCAAAAGGTTTCTTACTTTTCTCCTTGATAAAGATAGAAGATGTCTATCGAAACGTCGGAAATCATTACATCCACAATAGATGATTTAAACACGGTAACTAACTTGATCGTGATATTAAATCAGAAATATTATAGATTCATCTGTATATCAATTTTCAGGATAGGGTGTAATTTTGAAGCAGTCCACGAATTCAAATTTAAATAAATAAATCGCTGGTCAAGCATTTTTCTTCGAAAAGGATCATATTGCGCCTGACTTAAACTTCCCCGCAACCCTAAATACACCTTTGAACATTTTGAGTGCCAGATACAGTCGACAATACTCTCTTGGCACTGATTTGGTCAGTATATAACTAATTTGTTCAATGGCTTAATCGTTCACCGCATTTCAACTTTAAGATTTTTACTTGTGAGGATGCACAAGGGAAAAAATTCCGAAAAATTTGAGTAAATGTTTGCACTCCGCGAAGAAATTTCCGGATATATGTAGGTTTCTGCACATAAATCAAGCAATCTGTAATTGACTCCAATAGAGGACGCCGTCCTCTATATCTTGAAAACGACAATAAGGTGTAGAATTATTATTTGGACAATATCCATAATCACTTATTGTCTTTCATGCTACCAACGTTTCGATAGATATCTGAAGGTAAATTAGCTTTTGGAAAAAAAATGTTCGAAAACTTTCAGATTTTAATCAACTATAAAAACTGACCAAACCACTTATTGCACAGATTTTTTCAAGCTCAAGTGCGGATTAGCTTATCAAAGAAACTATTTGACGTTCTTGTCTGAATTTCTCGACTTATTTTGCCTTCGAATCAGCCTAATAATTCAAAGAAACAGGAGGAAATCTTTTCTCAAAATTACTCTCTTAAAATTACATTTTTCCTCACATGTTCATGAAAAACAGAGTGTTGTCGTTTTGCCCAACTGTCTGTTATTTTTGATACGAAAATTTCTCAATTAATTGGCTTAGATTTCCGGTTAAAATTGAGTATGTCCGTCCAGTCGGCCGTTCACCCTTTATCTTCCGAAAGACATCAGCTAGAGTTTTCATATTTTTAGAATAGGTTAATTGTCAAAATATCTAGGTCATCTCGGTCTAGTCGATGGTTCATTTGTTATGAGCATCTGAAATTTGGTTCCCTCAATAACTTAAGAGTATTTACGTTTGAATGAGATTGAATCAAATGGGTTTCCAAAATTTCGTGGAAATCCACATTATAGAAATCTTTCAGAAAATTCCCAAAAAAATTTTTGTCAATATTTCATTGCTCAAAAATATCCGTCGAAAAAAAATTGTGCATAATTGAACGTAATGGATCTTACATATTCTCATATTCGAGTCTTAGCTTTCTTGTACCAGAAGATTAAAATTCGGGAAATCACAGAAGTTACACATCGGATGTTGTCAGAATTGACTACCCAAAATGGTCCTTAAGTTCCTGTTATATTTTCACCAGATTCTATCCCGAAAAATTATCGCTTTTGTGAAATGACTAGTACGTTATTGCTTTTTAGATTTTTTGGCGCTCTTGTTTACCCGAACAGAGTGCCTATCATTTTGCGCGAATGTCTGTAATTTTGGAATATCGAGCCGAATATGGTCTAAATCGATTGGGTTCGACCCCCCGATGAAGAATCCGTGGCGAAAGTTCCTCTCTATCATCCTATCTCTCTAGCATTCAAAAGAGATGAGCTAGTGTTTTCATATTTTCAGAATAGGTTAATTGTCCAAATATCTCGGCCAAGTTCGTTATTGGGACAAATCTGTCGGATGGTTCAGTAGTTATGAGCAGCTGAAATTATGTTTCCTCAATAACTACTAGAATATCCATCCGATCAAGTTGATACTTTAAATATTGTTGAGGGAGGCTACAACCAAACGGCTCGCAAAATTTCGCAGAAATTATCACGCTAGAAAATTTCTAAAAAATTCTAAAAAAAAAACTTTTTAATCCTCACTATGTCATAAGATATTTTTCGGATTTAAATAATAATTCGTGAATATATTGAGGTGATCGATATCTTACCTATCCTCAAATTTCATTGTCGTAGCTCTTTTTCATCTAAAGATATGATCATTTTTTTCATTTACTCAAGAGAAATGACATACGTCCCGATGATTTTCTTTGACCGATGGCCATCACAGAGCGATATTCGATTGACAAATGCCGGGCTCATTAATCAGTGTCAGTTGGCGTAATGTTAATCAAAATCATAACGGGAAATCATAGAGATAGAATTTAATCTCGGTGGCTTAAATAATATACGTTGTCAACATTCAGAAAAGTTTTTAGGGGAAGGGAATTATAGCTTCGAACAAAACTTGGGGAAAATTATATATATTATTTTAATTTGAAATATAGGTTTGTTCATTCATTAGGCCTTCATATTTGCATCACATTGTCCCATAGTACGGGAAAAGACTATTGCTCACGTGATCAGAGTGCTTATAGATTTGTTATGGTTTGAATATTCACTCGCAAGTAGCTCAACAAGAGCGCCAAAGCAATCTGACCTCACGTCAGTGCTTTGATTATACACCATCCCAATTCGTCAATGAAATACAAAGTTTCCTAACTATTATTTAATTATAATCTATTCAAATTCACATGCCATCAAACCTATAGTTTATTATCAACCGTTGCAACCATCTTCCGTGTTGCAAGTACAATACTCAACAATAACATCCCCAGGGTAAGTTCTTGTTTTGCACCCGACCTCTTCCTGTCGAACACCATAATCTTCCAGAACACCACAAGATCTTATATACTGCCATCTTCCATCAACTGTAAAATGAGAATAATTCAGACTTCAGAAGGAAAAATAAATTACATCTATACCTCTTTGTTTAATTCTTGTACATACTGATGGGCTTGTGTCAGAAGTTCCGTCAGATCTTCGTTGATGACAGTTCATCAGTTGAAAGGTAGAATTGTTGAAGGGATCTGCGCATTCCGGGTCAGCTTGGGAACAACATACCCAGCACTTTAAAGAGTTACCTGAAAAGATCTCCAGTTCATGTTATATTTATTTATTCGGGAATTCGATTCTGTTTTTTTATCGATATCGATAAAGTTGCAGAACGGAGTAAAATAATAATAATAATAATAAACAATAAAACATCGTATAAACATTATTGATCTCAAATAAACCGAAATTCCGCTAAAGGCGAACCTTGAAAGCGGGGTCACACCACAAAATGATTAATAACCTAATACACAAAATGACTAACGTAGAGTATAATATATAACAATAGAAAATTCCACTCAACCGAAACTCATATGCAACCCAGGGTGTGAAAAATTACAATATTAATACAATATAATATAAATACATATAAGATATAACACACAACAATCCTAAACAGCAATGAGAGCAACGGAGAACTACCACATCAATAGTAGTAGGTACCGTTGACATCAACACACTGGTGCACCCAAAGTCTAGGTCTTCCAGTCAACCTCATCCTTGTCCTAAACAGTACAACCGAGTTGTATCTCTTATGTTCCGGGAGAATCTGCGAATAGAACCTTGGCGCTAAATACGTAAGACACCGCTGTATAATAGATTTCTCAGGTCTAGGAGTAATCGCAGTGTTACTTCTATGTCTCGTGTCATATCTGTGTTCCATATAGACTAACTCGGATCTGTATTTATGTCGTCTACAAGTTGCCACGAGGAAAAACTCATTCTACACGAATTCCGTAATCGAAAATCTCTCCTCATCAACAGGAAAAAACAACTGAATATGAAATAACGGGATCCCTTTCAGAATCTACATATGTACTTCTGGAAGAAATCTGAGTGTAAGAAACTTTCTACTTTACTTGAATAAATTGAATTACGGGCGTAAACAACCTATGCGTTTATTCATATATACTTTCTGGACCGCATACATAGTACGTGAAAGTAATATGCAGTTCTATGTGGTAAAATAAATATAATCCTCAAATGGTTTCATCAATCAATAGTCAGGCGACCTGCAACCGTCAGAAACTGTGTAGAAAACTCCATAATACCAAATAAATTTACCTTTGTCGATGAGGAACACACAGAGAAAAACTACACTTATACTAGTAGATAAAATAATATTATGTTTTTTAAACATGACTAGATCTCTCTATGAAGATTCTCTAACTGCTGTGGACTAAAACAAAATTTTTACAGTAAGGAGGCGCTTATCACTTATCTTTTCCCATTACAACTGAAGATAAAGTTATTCTTGTGCATTAATCCCATAAATAATATTGATTTGATACAACTAGGGTCATGTACCTCCTTACACTTCCGTATTATTTTGAATAACGTTAAATATAAACATGACTAATGTCTCTGTGATGAAAGCCAGAGGATTTGAAGGACTACACTGATAATTTGAGCTGGTACCTACAGATGGAGTGCAGTTATAAGAATATTGCTTTTTAAAAAATAGTATCAACGAATATTCAAGAAGTTTTATATGGTCCTTAGAATATTTTGAATTTTTATCCAAAAATAGTTCCACTTGGATATTAAATCCCATCTGGAAGAGACAAATGTTCATATTGCTAGACAGTACAGATTTCGTCGATTTCTGGCCTTATGGCTGCAATGGCAACTTTAATTTCATGTTTCAAGTCATCAATCGTGCTTGGCTTGTTGGCGTAACAAACGTCTTTGACCGCTCCCCAAAGGTAACGGTCTAACGGACTTGGACGCCAATTCACTTCACCATTTTTGCTGATTATGCGATTTTCGAAGATGGGGCGCAAAACATCGAGCGTAGCATGGGCTGTATGGCACGTAGCTCCGTCCTGTTGAAACCAAATATCGTCCAAATCATACTCTTCCATTCGACCGAAAAGCCAATCAGTTAACATAGCTGTTGGGCCAATTGCACTTTATATGGCCTCAGGGCAAGGTCTTTGCGCAAAATTCGATGCGTAGTTGACCAAGAAAGGTCCCACTCGATGACGAATCGATGTGGATGTTCACGAACACTGTTCCACCGCAGCGAAGTTTTCGGTTGACTGGAAATGGACGTTTACGTGTTGTTTTATCCAACAGTGATCCAGTTTCGCTCTCTCGACTCACAAATTCCCGCACATATGCTTCTGATGGCAAATCTTTTTTGGCAAATATTACTTTTAAATTCCGCACTGCGTTGGTGATTCACCACTTCGGAAATGATTTTTAAATATTTCCCAGCTTTCCTTAAGCGAATAGCGATCCAGTTCGTAAATGTCAGACTTATTACTAAATATGTGACACTTCTCCGATGACAGTTGACGTCTCCAATGTCAAATTATCGTTTGTTCAAATTTGAAACGCTAGATGGGACACACTTTATGATTTCCGAGCTAAGAGGCATTTGAGTGTCTTATACCAAATATTTTTATTGAATAGCCCAAATTTTATAACCTTGAATTCAGTGTGAATCTGCTGAGGTCATTCCTAAAAAGCAGAAAATAGTATTAATTGGTGGAAGAGGTGGCATCGAATCTCGACTCTGTCACCTACGGGGTACGCCACGGCTCTGTCTTGGAACCAACACTTTTCTTGTCCAACATCAATGACTGAAGAACGAATTCTCTTAGCAGATCACACCATGTCACGGTTTCAAAATTCCCGCTCCAGTTAGTACCTGCAAACCGAACTGGTGGCGTTAGTCGCAGTAGTTTGCCAGCTTGATCATAGAATTGTATGACACCCCGTCACTAACCCCTGATCTATATGCTTTATTGTTTGCTAACTAAATATTGTCAGCCAAAAGTTCAAGAGAATATATATACATATATTGTACGACAACTACGAACACTTGTTAGGAAAGAGTAATGAAGTATTTGATCGATTCATTTATATATGGATGCATAGTGTCAGAAATGAACGTTCCTAGTGTTAATAGTCAACGTCAAGATGACTTGTTGCCCTCTATATTGAACACTTCAGAGAATGATTCAACATCAGTGACAAAATATGCATCTCCTCGAAATATTGCAGTATCTCGAACGTAATTGATCCGCAACTTCTGAGGGTTAATTACTGCAAGATGAGCTCCCCTTCAACCCCTTCTCGAGATGACACCATTAGAGAACGGACGGATTATGAAAAGCGCTTGCCGCCTCCTCGTATCCATGACATACCGTAGAGCTCGAGGACCATCGCCGAAAGGGGAGAGAAAAACGGGACGAGTTTGTATGCGGATTTGACGGGATCGGGAGAAAAGCTCCAGCTCTGATTTCAATGAAACGGGGAGAGACTGTGACGCGATCCCCGAAGGGGGATTTTTATATTGGCGAGATGACTCGAGTGCCTAACCATCCTACCGATCATCCCTCATACCCTAGTATTAAACGCTGTTCACAATGGAGATCTGTCAATTATCAAGAGATTTTATTCGGATGTGTAGGTACTCTGTGTTGCCTATTCGGCTGCATCTGTGGATTTTCCGAATGGGTTTTCCGTGGAAGCGATGAGAAACTTTTTGATGAGAGAATCAGGAATTTGCGAGTGAAGTGTGAATAGAAACTCAATTGATGTGATTGAATTTTCTATTTCGAATTAACAGAAAAGATAGGGTTTTTGGTACAGATGCTGTAAATATTCAGTATGTAGGAAATGTCAAAAAATTATCGTTTAGCCGACATGTTTTACCTCTGTGAAACGATAGTTGCTAGAGAAATAGAAAAAAAACATTACCAAAAATTACAGTTCCGAACTGCCACGCGAACAAACCTAATTTATATTACATTAACATACACAAACATTCCTGCTTCGAATTGGGAATTACTATTGTACCGTTGCGAGGTACCGCAGATTCTGAACTGTCTTTGAAGTCTTCGAGCTGTTTGTCTAGGCTGTCTTTGAATTACTCTTGTGGGAGCTGTCTTTGGGGACCTCCACCAGATTTCGCCATCTAAGATACCACACCTGTCGTCTACCCAGGGCGCATTACTGTGAGAAATTGTACTACGTTGGCCCAGGAATATATTTGAGCCCAGTGTCCATCTACGAGACTGTGAGAATAATATCCTTTTGTACTTCAGTCAAGCCACGACCTAGACTGTTATAGAAGGTTAGTCTATAGAATTTAGTTAAGATTGATTAGTATCAAAGAGGCCCAATTCAGTGAATACTGTTTAGTACATAAAACCCGACTTATCGAGAAGGTCGCTTAGATATAAGTAAAGAGCTATTTGTAACGATTACCATCGAGGCTCTAAGTATATACCTTGGGGTGATATTACTGTTTGTTTAGTAAGAGATAAAGCATTATATCGAATATTCGGGTTGTGAAGTAAGAACTAGTTAGTGATCTACCTTCTGTAAGATATATCCTAGTTTGAGGGACCTTATGTATTTCATTTGGGCTCATTATATTATTAAATAATTGCTCTATATTCTTTCTACCAGCCACTATCTCCCGCTTTTGTGATCGGGCTCGTTTGGTATCCTGAGAGTGCGTTCGTTATTTTCTCTCTTTTGCGACCCTGAGATCTTTAGTGTACTTTCCTCTTTTTTTTTCTTTGTATTATCATAAAAGAGAGTGGCGCCTCTTTATAAGTAGTCTCAGCTCTAGAGCTAGCCGAGGAGGTACTTTGTGCACTCTCTGGAGCCGAGTGGGTTTGGTGACAACCACAGTGGTTCATACTGTGAAAACTGCCCTTTACGTGACGACGCCCTTGGCCCTTGAGAGAGTCCAATATGAATTAATGGACAGATTCGATGCTGATAAGCATCGCCAGTTTATCTGGATGAAATTTCAAAATAGTAATTTACAGATAAAACAAAATCAACAGCCACCAGAGGAAATTTTTGGGGTTATGAAATTTATAGATAAACTTCCATAATAGTAGAGAATACTGTCTACTGGGATATTCAAATTGAGGCTCAGAAGATCACTGTCGAAGAGAACTTATTACAAGTTAGAAGAGTTCTTTGGTGATGAAGCGAGTGGCAAATATAGAGATGTCACTCTGGTTCAACTGATGTGAAATTGTATTTGTATGTGTACATTCTATACGTATTTTTGTTATTAAGTTCTTTTTTCTGCTTTTGTCTTTTTATTTCCAGATTCAATGTGAGCACTTTGAAGAAGTCTCTGTCTCCATCAATAGAAGATCACTCTTGAAGAAAGAAGTCCCTGAAATATATTTCAGCTTATTTTTGTATTTTCACACTTAGACGAGGAACCAGGGTTTTTTTACTGGGGTTTTTTCCCTAGGCTTTTTAGTCATCAATTGTATGACACCCCGTCACTAACCCCTGATTATTGTTTGCTAACTAAATATTGTCAGCCAAAAGTTCAAAAGAATATATATATATACATATATTGTACGACAACTACGAACACTTGTTAGGAAAGAGTAATGAAGTATTTGATCGATTCATTTATATATGGGTGCATAGTGTCAGAAATGAACATTTCTAGTGTTAATAGTCAAAGTCAAGATGACTTGTTGCCTTTATATTGAACACTTCAAAGAATGATTCAACATCCGTGACAAAATATGCATCTCCTCGAAATATTGCAGTATCTCGAACGTAATTGATCCGCAACTTCTGAGGGTTAATTACTGCAAGATGAGCTCCCCTTCAACCCCTTCTCGAGATGACACCATTAGAGAACGGACGGATTATGAAAAGCGCTTGCCGCCTCCTCGTATCCATGACATACCGTCGAGCTCGAGGACCATCGCCGAAAGGGGAGAGAAAAACGGGACGAGTTTGTATGCGGATTTGACGGGATCGGGAGAAAAGCTCCAGCTCTGATTTCAATGAAACGGGAGAGACTGTGACGCGATCCCCGAAGGGGATTTTATATTGGCGAGATGACTCGAGTGCCTAACCATCCTACCGATCATCCCTCATACCCTAGTATTAAACGCTGTTCACAATGGAGATCTGTCAATTATCAAGAGATTTTATTCGGATGTGTAGGTACTCTGTGTTGCCTATTCGGCTGCATCTGTGGATTTTCCGAATGGGTTTTCCGTGGAAGCGATGAGAAACTTTTTGATGAGAGAATCAGGAATTTGCGAGTGAAGAGTGTGCTGAAGTGTGAATAGAAACTCAATTGATGTGATTGAATTTTCTATTTCGAATTAACAGAAAAGATAGGGTTTTTGGTACAGATGCTGTAAATATTCAGTATGTAGGAAATGTCAAAAAATTATCGTTTAGCCGACATGTTTTATCTCTGTGAAACGATAGTTGCTAGAGAAATAGAAAAAAAACATTACCAAAAATTACAGTTCCGAACTGCCACGCGAACAAACCTAATTTATATTACATTAACATACACAAACATTCGCACAAGCGCCCTGCACCGCCTAAACGAAACAGCACACGCAGGCACGGTAGAAAGAGTGTGGGATATTATTCTCTCTCCTACTCCTCGATCTTACGCTTTTTCGATCACAATCACGTGACCCTGACGCGAGTTTGGATGTTTTTACCCATACAAGAGAGTGCTCAGCGCCGCTAAAGAAGTTTTCACTTCAAAAATAATATATTGATGAGGATTTTCCAATCTTTCAGATAAAGAAAATACGGTCTGATTTCGGCCCTGTCTCTGAGCAAATAGAGGAAAAATATGGTCGTGAGGTAACCGCAAGTGGCGATGGCATGTCGCGTCACAAATGTTAAATTAACCCCTGATATTTGCCATGTGGGATTACTCAACACCGATCTGCGGCCCTTTGCAAGCTATATAAATCACGGACAAATTATGTATCATCTGTTGCCAAGATTCGGGATATTATAATGGAAAATAAGAGCAAATTCGGTAACATCGTTTATTGAACAGTCGGTTTTTATTGCATATTTTCCTTGAAGTATGATTCTGGACACCTAAGGGAGGATATTTGAATGATGTTAATCGATAGATATTCTCGATATTTGGAAATGTTAAAGTTTTTTTGTACTTTTGCTTTACAATTTTTAGTAGCAACAAATGAGAAAATATTAGCATAAACTGGTTGGTCCAATTGGTGACGTCTACAATATTTTTTTGGTTCCTCGTCTTGGGGTATCCGAATAGGTATTCCCGAGGTATGTTTCGCGATCTTGATTAGTTTTCGAGTTATAATTTTATATGTCTATTTTTATCATTTCTGCCAGGCAAATAAGAAAAATTGATTTTTTTTTTGTAGTTTTGAAAAATTTTTATGATGAAATTATAATATTGATAAACTCAGTCTCCTGAAATTAAGAAAAATGTGACTCATGGAAGGCTTGGAAGTTGGAAAGTTTTTTTTTTGGATATTCCCAAACATTAAACTTCAACATAAAAATATGAAAAGAATATTCCTCAGCTTCTGGCTAAGTTTAAGGATTCCGCTTGCTTTTAAATTACCAAAATAAAACGAAATAGTACTATCACCCTATTGTAATTGGCCTTCGAAGGCGGATAAGCCAAATCATTGTTATGGTGAATTAAACTCAAATATCTAACTTTAAATTTAATTTAATAGAAATAATGTATAATTTCATAACAATTTCGGTTTGACCACTAAGATAACAAATTTGAGCAAAAATGGAAATTAAAATGGTGAGTTGGGTAATTTAACTGTTTTGTTGAATAGAAATTATCAACACACTACTATGTATAACAGAAAATTATCAAAACTCCATTCCCTTATCGAATACAAAATCGAGTTTCATTTCAGCCACAACCGTGTTCCCCTCAAAATTGTACTTCTTCATATAATAACTTGAATCATCTAATATAAATGGAAACATAATTAGAAAAATTGATCTAATTATTAATTAATTATCAAGGTTTTCTTTCATCACCATTCCAGAATTTCTGATGGGTAACACTTGTCCTTTCAGATATCTTATATATATATAAAAAATCTCAAAAGCGATGACTATTCGGAATGGAATCTTTTGGTACCTTTACAAGATTATAACGAGCGGTACAAGAAACTCTTTGAAGCACGATTTTGGGTTGTCAGTTTCGATAACCTTCAATTAACCTTGACTTCAGTGATAGTCTGCCCTGAAGTAAATAAAAAAAACATCTTCTCTCAAAAGACAGCTACTATATTTGGAGATATGTAAGATATAAATTACGCCCATTCATGTACATATTTTTGTTTGAATCCAACGAATATCTTATGATGTTTAAAGTGTCTAAAATATTTTTGGTAATTCTTGAAAATTTTTAACTACTAGAAACATGTGTTTGGGTGTGTGGCAAGGAGGCTATTCGATTCAAACAACCATTTCTAAAGACGTCTATATATTTCAAGGCTTATTGGCCTTTTCATCAGGACGCTGGATAAAAAGAACAGATACATTAAACAAAGGGGAAAAAACATGCAGCCTGAAATTCTACAGTTGCAATCTACCTAAAATATAAAAACACACAAACAGAACTACGTCTACTGAAACTTACGTTTATGTTAGTTGTGTAAATATACTGCAAAAAAAAACCTCAAGGAATTGCACAAATCTCATCAGTTATTTATGGTATTGTTTTAGATGAAGTTGGAGACTCGGCGCGTTGAAAAAGAGTTTGGTTTTCTACATTTTATTCAAAGCGAAAACCACAGAAACAGAGAGAAAAAAAATTAAAAATTTTTCTAGCTGGTCGATTTCCACGAAATTTTGTTTCGATCTTATTCAAATATCTTCCAAGTCACCACTTCAGCCGATTGATATTCTAGGAGTTATTGAGTTAACCAAATTTCAGATACTTATAAAACCTGAACCATTCGACGTATTCCACGCAATATCGAACTTGACCAAGATATTTGGACAATTAACTTATTCTAAAAATATGAAAACTGGACGGCCAACCAGATGTACTCAGGCTTAACCCTGGATTCATTATCAGGAAGTCAAACCCAATAAATTGAGATCATTTTCGTAATTTCTTAATTTTTTATTGAGGGAATTGTTGGAGTATCTCAGTCAACATCGTTATTGAGCGAACTCTGTCGAATAGATCAGTTGGTATGAGCATCAGAAATTTCTTTGCCTCAATAACCCTTAGAATATCCATCCAATCAAACTATTACGTGAAAGATGTTTAATTTTTTTTATTATGACATAAGTCGTATTATGAATGTCAGTCGATAATTTTTCCTCTGTATTATTTCAATGAAATAAGAGTTATATCACAACCTTCCTCAACTATGGATGATGATTTCCCTTTGAATGGGTTCCATAGCAATACCCGATTCGAAGAATCCTTCTTGCAGATTGGCGACAAATTTTGTGTATTAGATATGAATATAGAGGGTATTTCTAAGGTCAAAAGTGATTATATTTCTAAACTAACAAAAGACTTTGGTGCTGAGATTATTCTCCTTCAAGAGACACATATGGTTACTAAAAAAACTTCGTGAAAGAGGAACCATAAAAGGTTAGGTATGTATTCTGTGCGGGTACAAAATTAGAAGTAATAATAATCACCCGCTTAATGAAGGGCAGCAGACTTCCTGAGTCGCTGGTTATACTAAAACAGTAGATCCAAAATTATCTTTGGTAGAAAAGATGTTTGCAAGGTGAATAAAAACAAGTTTGTAGTTATAATAGAATTATGTATTCACAGATAAAAATAGTTACACAATGTTCGGCACTTGAGATTACACTCACAGAAAGAGTTTTTAGGTGTCTATAATAACCAAGGATTTGAAGTTCTCTGCTCAATCTAGGGCACTTCTGGTAATATAAAATGATAAAGGATCTGACCTTATTTGTTGTTTGGAGTTCACCACAGCTCTGCTTCAATCGTCGAGGGTAGATTTCTCAGAATATGGTGCAGGCACTTTGAATAAAGCTTCTCAAACTTCCACTGATGAATTGTGCCTTGGCGATATGTAATTGCTTCACAGATTCACAATTCACAACCTTTTTCTTTACGTAGAGAATTTCAACTGAGTAATTCACATATACATGAACTAAGGTAGCTAACTGACCCGAAAACAGATTGTTTTGAGAGATTTTAAGAGGAACTTGTAGTTCTGAGTGCAGTTATGGACTCGTGAAAAGTAAATTGATGAAAGAGAGCTTGAAGATACTGTGCACAAGAGCGTCTTGAGAGAGAATGAATTTACTTGTAGGAGTACTTACCACCTTGAGAGGTGTAGAGAGAATGAATTTTAATAACTGAAAGAGTTCGGACGTGTACAAAAGTTCAGGTAGCTAAATTTAATTTGTGAAACTTTCCAAAATTCATAAAAATTCGTTTTCCAAATATTTTTCAGAAATAATCATAAGGTATCGAATCTTGGTACAGTTAGGTACGGAACGTCAATGCTACCCCCCAAATTCCGAGAATATTGTCCTTTGTTGCGAGAATATCGCAACATATTCATTGATTATCTCCTTAGTAAATTTACGGTTTAGCTTGTTATGTTAAAAATCCTTGATTCACAATATCGAGTTAATCCAAAAAGGCGAATTTGAGGTGTTTTTTATCTCTTTCGAATTTTGTATTTCTGTTATTCAGTTCTTTTTCCTGCTTTTGCCTTTTTATTTCCAGTTTCGATGTGGGTACCTTGAAGAAGTCTCTGTCTCCATCAATACAAGACCACTCTTGAAGAAAGAAGTCCCTAAAAAACGATTTTTCAGCTTATTTTTGTACAGCACTTAAGCCAGGGACTTTTGGTTAAAAGGGGAGTTCTGTCTTTTACTCCATTTGAAACACGTCACTATTTGGCAATCTATATTTCTGATGTTGGAAAGAATGTGGACTAACTAAATATTGGTGAGACCAGGAAGATGTTCAGGGAGAATAAATTTTATACTGAGGTTGGTGGTACCATTGATAATTCTTCCTTCATTGTTTGTGGGGTGCAATGGAAACTCTTGTGTTACAGTAGATGAGTTTATTGAGGAGGCCTTTAAGATAGCCATTCTCTCTGTCATCTACTTCACCCCAATAACACAAGAAGAAGTTTCATTGCACCACACCAGAACAATGAAGGAAGAATTATCAATGGTACCACCAACTCAGAATTGGATATCCCAAAATTTGCCTCCTCCCTATCTTCCTGGTCTCACCAATAAGTTTCCACATTCTTTCAACATCAGAAATCTAAAGATTGCCAAATATAAAAATGGAGCTCTGTTTTCAAACCATTCTGACTGCGTTTACTCATAAATAATCTATATAGGACAAACATTCAGTCCCTGAAACGTCGTTTTTCTGATCGAGTGACATCAGAATTTATCAGAAAATTTGTGCACTGTCTAATCATGCAGTTAAAACTGCATGCGTAAAAAAATTATCAAAAAGAATTTCCAAATATTTTTTCATAACGAAAACAACAATAATCATAAGGATTAAAAGGTCTCAGTAACGAATTATGAAGTCTCGACATCAACCTTAAGTACTGATAATACCAATCATACTTGTAGCCTTAAATTCAGAGTTTCAATATCTCAAGACATAATATTTTTTTCATTTCACTGACCATAAATTGAAATCATCTTCCTCACTTTTGTTTTCGATTTTTGCTAGTGGAACTGCGAAATATGACAAGAGTGGGGAAGAATTTTGAAAGTTTTCGAAATCGTGGTACGTAATTTAAGGATGCCTCCTAATGAGCAATCGCTGTGAATAATGCTGTATATGAAAACTTACTCGTACACATTTCCGTGTGGTAAAAAGAAACGAATATCCGGGATACAAAATATCAGTCCAGTTCGTTATCTGAAAATTCGTATACTTAGAAGCGAAACGCAGAATAATAAACGAGATACACCCGCAAATCCTCATCCATCTGAAATGCAGCATTTCTCCATCAAAAGAAGCGACGGGGTGTGAAGCTTTCGAGTGTGATAAGTAAATGTGATAAGCGGTTGATTGTTCCGGAAATGGAAACGTCTTGAACTACTCTGTATGTACGTTGAGCTGGGGGAAATATTTCCGAATGAACTTGATGCTACATATGATGTATACGACATGAGTATTCATTTTCAAAGAATTTATGGTTTGCAGTAACATATACGAGTATGTAATCAGTGTTCGATTACTATAGTTATTTTAACTATAAAAAATCAATTCTGTACGACAATTATTCCCGAAATTTGGCAGCGTTCCGGAGATTTCAGATGCAGATTTGTTTCTCCAATTTATAATCGAAATGAGTGATGGGGAGTAGATCAAATTTGATGACAAGTTTGAGATAATTTCTACATACAGGTAATTCATAGGGATGGCTCCTGTGACGTCTATGGTGAACTGGACAGCATTTTCAACTGAAAATTTTTGGTGACACATCTTCAAGTAATTTTAATTAATAATGAGTAGTATAGATCTTACTGAAACAACAAAACATCACATGGAGAATAATTAACTGATCTTCATTCTACACATCATACACTCCACTACACTAATGACCCAGAAAAGTTCAAGATTTGTTAGTGGCGAACGACTAAACCTCCATTCAATCAAATTATTTAACCAACATCTGTCAGTGATGGAAAGAATAATCCAAATAATATATAATACAACTATATACAGGGTCTTTCACGAGGAACCTCACCCATTTTGATACGGGAATCTACTGACTGACATGACATGACATTCAGCACTTATAAATATTGCACGATGCTGATGAAATCTAAAATCTTTTCAAGGCATGAGCACCTCCGGTTTTTCCGGAAAAGACGTCAACTTCCGTTTTTCAAATTAGAATACCATTTTTTTATTGCAAAAATAGATTCCTTAGAAAATTTCAAGTTATTTTGATGTAACATTTTTTAGTTTTGGTTGGAAAATTCTCTCTGAGCGCTGAAACAAGAATAATTTCGAGGTTTTTGGATGGAAAATTTTCATTTTTGGGATTTTTCAAGATGTAAGATTGATGTATCCACTTTAAAAATCGAAATCGCGATTCATGATACAGGGGGTGAAAAAATCGCTTTCAAATTTAGGGATGACAAAATCGTGAAAAATCAATTTTTTCAGATTAGAACCCCATTTTTTTATGGCAGATATTGAATCTACGTTAAAAAATAATGTGAATGTATGCATCACACCCTTGCCCTAAAGTGGATATTTTCTGAGTTATTCACAAAAACTGTTTTTCGTCTTGAATTTTCAGCAATTTCTTTTCCCTTCACGCCAAAAAGATGAAATTTTCAGGAACAAATATAACATAATATAATATATAATATAAATATTGTTAAATGAAAAAATTTAGAAAGCACTGACGTGAGGTCAGATTGCTTTGGCGCTCTTGTTGACCTACTTGCGAGTAAATATTCAAACCTTAACAAATCTATAAGCTCTCTGATCGGGTGAACAATAGTCTTTTTCCGTACTAAGGGACAATGTGATGTAAATATGAAAGCCTAATGAATAAACAAACCTTTATCTCAATTTGAAAATAACTACTCATAATTTTCACCAAATTTTGTTCTATGCTTCTCCTAAAAACTTACGTCATTGCTTTTCTGAGTTTTGACAACGCCATCAAATTCTTTCTCTATGATAAAAATTTTTTGATTAATATTACGTCTGTGCTTTTCTGAATTTTGACAACGTCATCGACATCGAATTCTACCTCTATGAATTCTATGAAAATTTTGATTGATATTACGCCAACTGACACTGATATCTAGGTGCGCAAGTTGTCAAACGAATATCGATCTGTGATGGCAAATCTTTCAATGACAAATCTCGAACTTCATGACATTTCTATTTTTCTCTTGAGTAAATGAAAAAAATGATCATATCTTCAGAAAGGGGAAAGCTACGACAATGAAATTTGAGGATGAGTAAGATATCGGTAACCTCAATATATATACGGATTTTTATTTAAATCTAAATGAAGTCTTAGGAGATATTGAGTATTGAAAATTTTTTTTTTGGGAATTTTTAAAAATTTTCTAGAGTGACGATGCGAAATTTTGCAAGCCGTTTCGTTTCAGCCTCCTCAATAACATTCCAAGTATCAACTTGATCGGATGGATATTCTAGTAGTTATTGAGGAAACTAAATTTCAGATGCTCATAACTACTGAACCATCAGACGGATTTGACCCAATAACGAACTTGACCGAGATATAGGAATTTACTGTCATGTCCCGATCACAGAACATCAACCTTTCAAAGAAGTTTCAGATATAATATTTATAGTCTGTACAACAATATTCCTGAACACCTGAAACAGCTCAGTAAAAATCGATTTAGGACTGACATAAAAGATTACTTCCTTGGCCGTCTCTAATTTGTTTTTAAAAATCAGTCTCCGAGGATAAGATGTAGATCTATTGAGTATATTGAGTAAGGGATAAGTGGTAGAACACATCTGGGTGAACTTCCCCTTGGGATTTCTATTTATTGGAAATAAAGACCTTTATTATTATTATTATATCAGTTTTTTAACGCCTTTATTTTTGCCTGATGAAACATATTCAAGTGACAGAGGACACACGAATAATTTAATTTTTTTAAGCATATTATTTCATTTAAAAATGCCCATAAAAGGAAACCGAATGATCACAATAACACACAAAATATTTAAAACAGATAACGAAAAAATGTTCATGATAAGAAGAAATTAATTGTATTCAATAAACTTTTTGTTCAATAAAATTGAAAATTTTTTATTTGAGTTTTTTCTTTCAGAGACGGGGACAGTTGCCTCTTCCTTTCCCAACTCTTCCAACTAGAACCAGCGCGCAAAAAGTTCCAACTAGTTATGAAATGTCAATTTTTCTATGCAACTCAATAGTGACACGTTGGGCGATATCAGCGTACAGATAAATATTTCACTGCGTCCGATTTCCGGATTTCCCATTGTTCAATTTATAGCTGCTGAGCGGGTAAAACCGATTTTCACTTCATAAATTCATTAACTTCACCATTACATTACTCGTTGTGGAAGGGCTGATAGAAATCAGCAACAATCAATGCACGGAGTAATTAATAATCGAACATTTTACTTTGATCTTCAGGGTAAACAGGTTTATGTCGACTTCCATGAGGCAGTAGGGGAAAGTTGCTAACACCTACTAGATACATTTCAACATTTATGCCCAGAAACTAGGCGTCATATTTGGATGACCCTTTATTTTTCAGTGGCATAAGCCCAATGATTTGGGATTCCAATGTGTTGTATTCGAGGGTGAGAATATATTTTACTCGACCTTAACACACTTTTTCGATATTCCTACAAATTCGTAACGTCCTAGCCAGCGCGCGATCAATCCTGACCTCACATGTACGATTTTCAATGTTGTGCTTTACGGCATCTGTATTTTGTCGATCAATTACTGAGTCGTTAAGCTCCCAAATCCACCATGAATAAAAATAGCCATCAAACTTCAAATCATCAACAAATAAAAATTTTAGCAATGCCAGATTTAAAATATTTACCCTAACGACGACAGTATCTCTCTACGATATCTTGGCGCAATTAGAGCTGATGCGATTTAGATGTGGCGGTTTTATTAATTAGAGGTGTCACCTGTAGCGCCGCCCCTAAAAACCGACGCCGTTCGTCGTCTTCCTCACAGTATCGCTCATTCTCCCCGTCGGCACGTGCTCGCGATCAGCCAGCGTCGAATTTGTCTGTCTGCCGTTGTTCAACCCCTGTTGTAGCAACGTGTTTTGGGGCTTCTTCGCGAGTTTCCTTTCAGTGTTAGAAGGTGAGTTGACTTCCTTCCAAATAATGTGATGATGTTTGAATATTTCAATTAACTTGCTCTGTAAACTTTTCTTCATTTTATATAACAATTTTTTTAATTTTTTTGCGCACTTGTTCATACTACAACAGCGTGCTATTGTTTTAACTAAAAGTCTGAATCGATTGGGTTTGACTTCTTGATGAAGAATCTGCGGTCAAATTTGAGTATATGCGTCTTGTCAGCTGTCCGTAGACTCCTTGCAACCCAAAGGAGTTATCATATTTTCAGAATAGGTCGGATGTCCGAATATCTCGGTCCAGTTCGTTATCGGGCCAAATCCGTTGAATGGTTCAGATGTTATGAGCATCTGAAATTTGGTTTTTCGATAAATCCTAAAATATCCATACGTTTAATTTGTAATTTGAATGAGGTTAAATTTTCATACCTAGTTAATAAGATGTCCAGTGTCGAAAACATGTTTTAAAAGACCCGAGTTCTTTTTAATTTTCTGCAGTCATTCGTACACTGAGAGGTGTGGATGTTTGTCCAATGCAACTGTTTTCCCATTCATTACAATCTATTCTATGATGAACTTTATTCGCTCTTGAAAACGTTGGTGTTTTATCTTCAAATCCAATAATGAAAACTTGGATACTCATGGTACACTTTTGGATATTTTGATCTTGAATTTTTCACTTTCAAGACCGAATGTAGTTTATAGAATAGATTGAAATGAATGTGGAAACCGTTACATTGGACAAACATTCAGACCTCTCAGTGTACGCATCAAAGAACATGAAAATGATTGCACGAAATCAAAAACAAAACATGTTTTCGACGCTGGATATCTTAAGAACTATGATTCAGCAACGGTGATTCAGAACCAAAACAACACTAGGAAATAGTATATTATATACCGCGGGACTGAAGTAGTACATTTAATATATAATTTACCTGAAGGATTAAATGTACTTCAGTCGCAAGGTATATACGATACTTTTCGTACTTCCGGTATGATTTTATTAATTATTTCAATAATTTCAATCAGTTTTTTCTCTCTTCAACTCATTTAATAAACTGTCTTCAAAATAAGTTACCATAGTAACATTGCGTTGTGACAATTATAATTTAGAAACATTGTCATTACTAGTGTCATTGTAAAGAAACATTGTTATTGATAATTATTGGTATCATGAGTGAACAAGGTGTATCTGATATTGATAAAACAGTAGCCGAAGTAGGTGAAGAATTGTTACCACCGAAATCTAGAAAACTATACGAGCAGCAGTACGTTGCTTTTAAAAAGTGGTGCCGCTTAAAAAATGTGAGACAACCTACTGAAAATGCGCTGTTAGTCTACTTCAATGATAAATCAAAAGCGGTTTGTGCCTCAACTCTCTGGGCACATTACTCAATGCTGAAATCGGTTATTAACATTAGAGAAGATATTGATATAAGTAAATTTCCAAAATTATTAGCTTTTTTGAAGAGAAGAAATGAGGGATTTAAGCCAAAGAAGTCAAGAATTCTCACGTCTGAGCAGGTAGATCTACGGGAGGCTCCGGATGATAAATATTTAATGCTTAAGGTAAATTTGGAAATGTGTTTATATTTAGAAATTTTAAGAAATCAAAACTCTTATTACAATGTGAGTATATTTAACATATGGAGGAAATAGCCCGAATAATATTCTGAACTAATAGTTGGATTAGTTCCGCAACAAGATCTATACATAATTTCTTACAGTTTTGGCATCCAAATAGAATTGGGGTATTTATTATTCAATTTATTCGAATTGTTAAATTTAATTATAGAATTATCTATTAAAGAAGACATTCTCCCTCTTCTAAAGCTTAAATAGATTACCGTGTTTCTGGATTTCTATAAATACTTACTTATTACGGAACATAAGATCGACCCTATCAGGTTTTATTTCGGGTGCGTATTCACTAATAGGTTCGAACAGGGGCGGAGCAGATCGAAGCTTATTCATGCAGTTAACATAAAATAACCCTCGAATTCAACTCTGGTTGATATCAACAAATACTTAGAAAACGGAAGAAAAGTAGGCGAGGTTAGGTGCTTTTGCGTGGTTGTGTGATACTAGATCAATCGCCATAAAAAAATATTGAAGAATAAAGAAACCCATATCTTAAATTGAAAATTACCACTCACAGTTTTCCTTAAGTTATGTTCGATGCCCAAACTTACACTTCTAAAGAAGGAAAAATCTCTGATAATTCAATAATAACAATTCATTTTTCCAAGGAGAAAGTTTACCATTTTTAAGTCTACACAAATCACCCATTGGTGTTCATGATACTTTATTTTTTCCAGGAAATTTTTGTCATTCCTGTCAAAATTTCTTGAAGAGCAATTGTCAGGACTTTTGTTCCTTTACTGTAAAGAAACATTTCATTTCACTTTGACTGTCAATAAATAGACGAAATGATAATATTCAGGAAGAGTTGTTAGTGTTCTACATAAATGATAGACAACACATTGCTTATAAGGAATTAATTTATATTTTGAAAACATCAAGTCATTGCTGAATACATTTTTAAGACCAATTTGTTATATTTACAGTAATTTGACAGTTAGTACAATTATTGAACATTGGAAAACACTCTTAGAACTATGAGAAACATTTTGGACAACATGCAGGGTGGAAGGGTCATTTTTCTAAGTGATGGATAGGGCTCTTGTAGAGACTAAATTTTATTTGCCACCTCAACCTTATTGTTAGGCGATTCTTCGATATATCCTTCAGCAACGTTTGATGACTTCCATCCGCCATGCCTCTTTTAAACTAGTTATGTCATATTGTTACCAGAGTCAACCAAAATATTGTTGCAGAAGACTGACGAAAGCAGTGACCAGCTATTCTGTCGGATTTACAAGTTCAAATAAGTAGAAAGTATTAAATAGAAAAAGCATTGATAGATAAGTGACCATTTATCTAAAAATCTATAGCTTTGATATTTAGAAAAATCTGTCACTATTCATATTTAGATTCAGCAATAAAAATATAGTTAAAACAGCTCAAGAATTCTAGGCACCAAAAAAAAATTTATACTGGTACCGCTGATGATTATAATAATTTTATAAGAGATAATAAACATATAAAATTTCGTGCAGAAGTGGTTGTTCACTCTGTGTGCCCAAAATATCATGAAGATAAAATACATTAGCCTCACATATCCAATCACAAGAACTACATGAATTTTTGCTGATAACTCCTCAACAGTTGAAATTTCACCATATCATTCTTCATTGCTGATATCCGTTTGAACAGCTTCCAAACGTATATCTATTGTTTTGAGTCGTTTATATCTATTGAGCTTCTTTGAGCATTTCCTAAGGATGAACTAAGAAATTTTTTATATTAAATATTTAGCGATGGAGCCCAATTTAGATTAAAGATGTCCATCAGATCTCATTGAATAAATGTTGTTTTGAGTGCGTATAAAACTGGCGAACATTTAGTAATTACTGGTAAGTATTTACCTAAAATTAAATGCTTTGAGCATACTTGCGCGTTTTTCTGTTTTCTGAGTGTCAAATCCTTTGGAAATATAGCATTAGACAAACGATATCATCTCATAACCGACAGTTCATTCATTTCAGTCTTATGTTCAAAATTCAATATGGATGGAACTCGGGAAAATCGCTGTACCTTGACGTTCCACACTTCCACAGTCAACAACGCAACAAAAGTCAGACTTTGAACAAAAAACAATGAAGTAATTCACCAAGTTCTCTATTCTTCATCAAGAAGTCGAACCAAATCAATTAATTTTCGATAAACGAAAATTACAGACATTTGCAAACGCCTAAAAAACTTGGTATTTACATTAGGAACATAAAATCAAAGGTTAGATGTCGCCTGATAAACAACAAATGAAAATTCAGAGTCCACTATAAAGGTTTTCTGTATCACGAGTGACACGTTCATTCAGTAAAACTAACCAGAAACGCAAGAAGGATCATTATGTCTGATAATCCTCAACATGTAGACATTTCGACAAAGGAAAATGATCACATTAGGAGATATTTCGGCTTTTCCTGGGGGCGAGGACACACGTGACTACTTGGCGACAGTCACAAAGGACTCCCCTAGGTGTCACGATACACAACGTTGTCATGTCAGCAGGGTCAACCCCGAGACATATGCAACACGATTATCGGCCAACTTCCGCCAGTTGCTGGCCTTCTTTCCCCTTGCAAACTTGTTCTGTCCGATTCATTCAATAGAAAAGCGTCCAGCGGGGACCGTATTGGACTGGACTGAAGTTGACAGTTGAACCTATTCATATTTTGTTCATGTTACTATGCCTTTATTCCGATTTTTACAGATATGCACATCTTTTTATGGATTTGATACTTCATATGTGTGACAAAAAAAAATTATCAAGAAATTTGAAATAAAAATAAAAAATATTCAATTTCTTCAATATTTTTTTAATTTCCTTCAAAATATGCTCCATTTGAAGTGATACAAACGTGCCAATGGTATTTCCTATAATGAAACTCTTTTTTATAGGCGCTTTCAAGAATGGCCTTCAGACCAGTCGTTCCTTTCTGTGCCTTTGTTTTTCTTCTGTTACTTTTACCTTTATTAACTGTTGACATTATTTCATGCCGTTTCGTTTTAAGAATTGATGTTGGCTGTTAGATTTCACATGAGATTTGAATTGTTTGGTTGTTATATTCTCATTGTTATATTCTCGTTGTCTTTGTTGATAGTTGAGTTTCACATTGTTTTAAGTTTTTATGCCCATTTTTGTGAAAATAATTTTTATAACATTAATGCAATTCCCCGTAGCCCTGAAGAAGGACAAGAAATTTGTTCGAAAGCTTGGCTAAGACAGTAAAGAGCTAAAACCTTGTTAAGTGACTACATACCCGATAAACCTTTTAGATCTTCCTGATTTCTGAACGTTTTTTCTAGGTTGTTACGGCTCATTTCTGTTATGTGTGTGTGTGATTGTTGATTCGTTTGTGTTTCATATTTATGACTCGTCACCAGTAATGAGTCGTTCCAGGGATGTCTGCAGCTACCTCCACCCGGTAGGTAATGCATAAACAAGTGGACCGGTGCAAAATCATCATCACAAAAATTTAGTCTGTTGAAAGGCCATATTCCGATTTTTTCATATGCATTTGTGATATTTTTGCAATGAAATCACTCTTAATAAGCAACTCTAGCCAGTTTTGGAATTTTGTATATATTCAAAGTTAGTCCTGGTTTATTCACAAGCCAATCGTTGAATGCGGTATTCAGTTTTGCCCTGAACGGTCCAAATACTCCTACATCTAAGAGGAGTTGGAGACGATGTGTGGGGCGGAAAAAATATATAAATGATTCCATTATCGCGTGCATAATCGATAGCTACAAGTGAGACTTGACTTTCGTTTTTGTCAGCCAGCAATAATCATCTATCTCTAGAGCATCAGATTTTATTTTTAAATATTCCAGCACCTCCAAAAATATATTTGAATTCACCCAACCACCCTTGATGTAACTCCCAAGCTACTTTCCGGAGCATCTTTCATGAAATGATCTCCTTCGGACAAATAAATAGAGGAGGAATTGTGTTACCTCAAGCTGATACGATTCCCTCAAAAGTAACAGGCTCTCCTCTTCCGCCGAAACGAGTTGACCTACTTGTCTTTGGCTTCTTTCAGCCAATACTTTTGGTGTGCTGAGCACTGTCGATATACCAGACTCATCGAAGTTATAGATGCGATCAGCTGTGAGCTTACGTTTTGTCAGAACTTTTTTCAAGTTTTCATTGAAATTATTTACAGCAGTTCTGTTAGAGTCATAGCTCCTAAAAGTTATGGTGCTATTGAATATTATAAGGATTTATACACTATTAATAGATGGTTATACATAATACAGGAAAACTCAATCACACAAATAATTTATTATTCATTTTCATTATTATACCTGAATTCCAATTATTCAGTCTCTTCATTGTTCATCAACTTGTGCACAAATATCTCAATACCTCGAAATGGAGAATTATCCAGAGGTCAAGTATTGTGATGCACTAGTCTTTCATCCGACAGGATCTAAACCGAACAATGCGTGAGCGCTATAGAAAATATATCACGTGGTACACAAAGAGTAACCAGGATAGGCATGGAATTGCTGAATAATGAAACAGCCATGATATGCCCTAGCATGCATCGGAACTCTTTGAAGTACACATATCAGCTTTCATTAATATTGACATTCAAAGCACGTCAAAAATGCAAATATAGTCGGTATACTGCAGGTTCTTTTGAAGAGTGTATATTAAATGCTTCACCTACGTTTGCTTGACATGATAATGAGAATTCTCTAGGGCGGGGTTCTTACGTCAAGATAAAATGGCAAACTGTATAAATGCGATTCAGATAGAACATAAAAAAATAAGATGACAAGTTCCAATAATTTTTTTTCCTAACGGCCCTCCATACAGAGATGCGGCCTCCTAGAGAACGGCACTGGTAATCAATTTTTCTAGAATGATTCTTAAACTTCTTAATATAATTTGATCATAATTCAATACGATAAAGTGTAAAGACCTCTTACAATACTGCCCTAAAAACATAATTACCTTGTTTATCAGGGGCGGACTAGGTAGTACATTATATTGCTTACCTTTTCAACACCCTGTATGATAAGGAGTTGAAAGAAATTAATTTGAATACTTTGAACATTGAGCTAAAGAAAAGATACGCTGGGTTATTGTCAATAATGTTAAATATGATTATTTACTCTGTACATTTAACAGGTTTTAGTAATATTATTTAATAATATGACAATTTCTACAATAATATAATGTATCTTGGCAACGTTACAGGCTAAAAAAGGGCACTGCCCGAAACGTTGCCAAGATACATTATATTATTCTAGAAATAAACCCTGAATGACGGTTTTCATATTTTATATTATATCATATTAGTATGAAGCTGAAGTCAGTTCTGCCTTGTGTGTTTGGAACTTTGTAATTATGATGTTATTCATTTGTTCACTCCTCTAGTACAACCAGTATTTGTTGCTCTATCATATAAACATTTTGCTAAACCGAATCAAGTATTTGATCGGTAATTAGAATCAATATACAGATATAGGCTCGTATTTATTGAAGTTTTTCATACACAGTGGTTCTTGGGATTGTATTTTGTTCATGTACAATAACGTATATCTTAGAATTGATGTTGTCTATTTTTCTCGACTTCAATTATGAATTCAAATGAATATTTTTGATTTGCCAAATGTTGAATGAATCCGAAGATGAGATCTCTACTATCTAGTCAAATAATTAAATTTGGATTTAACTACGTATGATTCGGGCGCTTTTCTATCGGAAATTCAAGGTTAACACATTTCATTTTTTCCTTCGATTCTAGGTTTACATTATTTGAGTTGACAAATATTTCCGGACTGAGTTGAGGGATTCTGCTTATATTGATTGGGGTTCTAAACAATTAATTTATGAGGTGTACAACAGCTCAGGGAGAAACCCTGGTAAAAAATCCTTCATTCAAGTATATAATTTGTGATGTGTTGATGTGGAACTTGTTTACAAAAAAGCTGAGAGATTTCAAAATTTGTTATTTTCAAATCAATTTGTCATTCTCCATCCAACACTGTTTATCATGTCTGAAACTGAAAAATGCTAAAGCAAATCCAGTTCTTGCGATCCAAGTGATTCTTCGTTAACGGATGTTTTGACATCCCCGTGGCACCCTTAGGAGGTTAAATAA
Source organism: Micraspis discolor (assembly GCA_030674115.1). NCBI lineage: Eukaryota > Metazoa > Arthropoda > Insecta > Coleoptera > Coccinellidae > Micraspis > Micraspis discolor. Next base: position 518,170 of record JARTUT010000006.1, on the reverse strand, counting down.
AAACTTAGCGTGGTTGCAATGAGATAGTAATAAATTTTCAAACATATTGAGATCGGATACTTGATAGATTCTGAATTGAATTTGAACACTGAGATGAAAACGCATCAATGGAGATTTCATTAATGACTCATAATGAATAGATACTCCTCGTCTAAGACATTTCAGTTGTGTGGCAGATTGTGATTAATTGAACATAACTAGAAAGCAATTAGAGTAACTGATGTTTGCCACTGCTCCCGCGTTGCTTAGAGTAGTATAATGGAATTCTAATTCCAAGATGGTTTAGAGGTAGAATGGATAGATTCAAGATATGTTAATCACTTCTTGGAATGTATGTCTTTGCAAATGATATTTTAGAGCATTGTTCTGTTGAAGGGAGACAGCTCACCCCGTCAACAAAAATTCGATTGAATATAATGAAAGAAGAATGATTACATTTGAAGTAAGAAAGGATATTTGAAATCAAAATGTTTTCTACATCTGGGAAATTGTCAGAAATTAATGACAGACAATCTTTATTCGTTAATTTTCTACATTCTGCAAACGAATATGTAGTATTGAATTCAAGGGAGAGAGATACTTCGTTCAAAAGATTCTGATTTGATTTTTCATATGTAATATATCATTTGGTTTTTCATATGTAATATATAGATCATGAAGAAATGGAGTACTAGTTCGTTTGAGATCACTATGGAATCAGTAATTCTCATTTAGTAAAACTTGGATCTTTATGATGTACTTATTCAATCATTTCTGATGATATTGCAGTTTTTGAGGTCCATCACGTGGATACGCTTCAATCCTTATAAGATCTCTTGCATACCATTGGTATTGAGGCAAAACTTTTTATTCGAGTAATCTAATTATTGTACTATGTTCCTATTTTTGGCGCTCTTGTACACCCGAACAGAGTGCCTATCATTTTGCACGAATGTGTGTAATTTTGGAATATCGAGCCGAAAATGGTCTCAATCGATTGGGTTTGACTCCCCGATGAAGAATCCGTGGCAAAAGTTGAGTCTGTCCGGCCGGCCGTATCCTCTCTAGCATCCAAAAGAGCTGAGCTAGAGTTTTCATATTTTCAGAATAGGTTAATTGTCCAAATATCTCGGTCAAGTTCGTTATTGGGCCAAATCTGTCGGATGGTTCAGTAGTTATGAGCATCTGAAATTTTTTTTCCTCAATAACTACTAGAATATCCATACGATCAAGTTGATACTTGAAATATTGTTGAGTGAGGCTGCAACAAAACGGCTCGCAAAATTTCGCAGAAATCATCATGCTAGAAAATTTTTAAAAAATTCCCAAAAAAAAATTTTTTAATCCTCACTAGATATTTTTCAGATTTCAATAAAAATTCGTGAATATATTGAGGTGATCGATATCTTACTTATCCTCAAATTTCATTGTCGTAACTCTTTTCCATCTAAAGGTATGATCATTTTTTTAATTTGCTCAAGAGAAAAGAGAAATGACATACATCCCGATGATTTTCTTTGAACGATGGCCATCACAGATCGATATTCGATTGAAAAATGCCGGGCTCATTAATCAGTGTCAGTTGGCGTAATATTAATCAGAATTTTTTCATAACGGGAAATCATAGAAATAGAATTCAATCTCTATGGCTGAAATAATATACGTTGTCAAAATTCAGAAAAGCACTGACGTAAGTTTTTAGGAAAAGGGAATTATAGCTTTGAACAAAACTTGGGCAAAATTATGAATAGTTATTTTTAATTTGAGATATAGGTTTGTTCATTCATTAAGCGTTCATTTTGCATCACATTGTCCCATAGTACGGGAAAAGACTATTGTTCACCTGATCAGAGTGCTTATAGATTTGTTATGGTTTGAATATTTACTCGCAAGTAGCTCAACAAGAGCGCCAAAGCAATCAGACCTCACGTCAGTGCTTTCTAAATTTTTTTTTGGATCAGTTAATTCAAAGAAATTTTGATTATGGACACTTTGTCCATGACAAAGTAAATTAGCCATCGTGCATTTACTTTGAGTAGATTGTACCTGATAAAATTCGTCACCGAATGAATTTCCACCCTTTCGGTTTAATTCCTGTACAACTTCGGAGACAAATTTCATCAGCCACATCGTCTCAAAGTAAATCAGCTGTCACAAAGAGCACATAATGAAAACCTCGTCGAAATCATTCTGGAAGTGAGATATCAATTTCTATATAATTTTCGATGGATAGGATTCACCCGCTTGGGGGTTGGGTTTCAACAGAAGAAAAACTAATGCTCGAACTGAAAAAATTGAGACATCGGCTTGTTGATTTCTTTTCATTCATTGTGGCGGTAGTTTAAGTATGCTACTCTCTCAGATTCAGAGAAAAACTTAAAATACATAGTAAACTAACAAATTTTTCTTGCAACACTAATACGGAAGAGTGTGAAGAACGAGTAATACTGAAATATCGAATAGTGATCCAGAAAGTTTTTTGGTTTCTGTATTTTACACTTAGCTTTGAATATTTCGACTCACTTTTCATGAGTTGAATTGAATTTATTATTTTAGGTTCAAGCTAAATTAGTAAATGATGAAAGATATCAGAATGCCTTTAGATTGAATGAATTACTTGCTAAAACATGATAACTTGAAAGGAAACACTATTTCAGAGGTTTTCGTACAATATTCTTGTTCTCTTCATTCGTTAGTTTTGACGTTCAAATACGTCATTGAAGGGAAATTTGCATTGCTGGTAACACTGCATAAAATGTGTCTTAAAATTCCTATTTTCGCCCCTTTATGGAATGGTCCCGTTGTTTTCAAGAAACAAAAATTTCTGTTCTGTTTTCCAGACAACATATTTTCTCCACTTCATGCAGTATGAACGAAAAAGTAATTTACCTGCAATTCATCCATCAAAAAATCGCAATTAAGCATTCACGACTATTATTATCGCATTGGATGCTTCAGGTAGTAGCGGCTGATGGTTGGGAGAACGCAAATAAAAGTTGCATAATGGAATAATCTCGATGTCCTGGCAACATCGTGCGAGCGATCCTCCACCACTACCGCAAATCGCACAAAAGGTACGGACACAAAAGATTATTAAGTTTGGCGGAGTGTACCCTCCGCTCTTGGTCTCCGAATTCTGAGGTATTAGCTCGGAGTGTATTAATTGCACGCTTTGGTAAGCGGCTTATCATAAATTGCGAACTGCCTTATTGTTGATCTGCTAATCTGGATTATTGCAATTTCGTGCCCGGGAGTTTTTCTTCAATTTTACCCGGACTACTTAATATTCATAATTTGCATGTAGAAGGCAGAATATTTTGGAGTTTTCCTGAAGTGTAAATAGTTTAGTCGCAAATTTAGAATATCTATCTATAATATTAAAGCGATAAGATCGGGGACCAGAGAAAAAAATCAAAACGGGTTCCGTTAGGGACCCGGAAAGCGAAGCTTTCCGAGCGGCCCGCAGGGCCGCTCGAGAGGCAATCTTAAAAAAAATCGAAAAGGCGAATCCTCCTCTAGGAGAAGCGACCGCGAACTCCCCCGGGCGCTCTTAAAGCGCCCGAAATTTTCAAACGAAAATCGCGAAATCGGCGTTTTTCGCGAAATCGCCAAAAGTGCCCCGGAACAAGGGAAATAAATTTGTGTTGATTTCTAATTAATATCATTTCTAAAAAGTTTAGTTGATTGTTTTACTATTTCTTCATCGTGAATTTAATGTTGGGGTGGAAATTATTGAATTTTGATAAAATATTTTATATTTCATCTTCTGGAGTGATTAATAAGCAATCATCTACATATGTTATGTAAATTTACTAAATTGAGTTCTTCAATATATTCCATGATGAGTTGTTCGATTGTGCTAGATAGTGAGCTACTCATTGCAATGCCAAATTTTTTTTCATATCTAAAATAGTTTGAGCCTGATATGAACTGAACAGTTTCGATAAAAATATTCTTGTATATTCTTCTAGTTGTTGCCATTTATCTGAGATTATTTGAGGGATGAGGTTGATAGGGATATTTGTAAAAAGGGAGACAACATCAAGCGAGTGAATTTTATGGTTTAGAGGAACATTTAGTCGAATTTTTATTTATTATGTTTTCAAATATTGTTGAAAACTACTGTGATAAATTATATAAAGGAGATTGGCTATATAAACGATGGATCTGGAGAATTGCTATAAATTATTGGAAAAAAAAAATGGTGACTCAGTACTTACTTGATATATGTCTACCTCTATATATATCTTTAAGTACGTTTAGATATTAATTCTACCATTGGCCTCCGGATCAACCCGATTTCAAATACCTTTCTTGTATTTTCAGCTTATTATCTCTCATATCGCAACTCTACCAAGCCTCCGATCATCATTACAGTTAAAAGCCTACCCAAGGTCCAATAATAGAGCTTTGATCTCATGTCATCTCCCAGTAAAGCCATAACTGACTCTTTTCTTCCATACGAAAAGTTCATCGTGAAATATTCAAATGGAAAAATTTCAGGAAATAATGAATTTTTTCTATCGCATAGTTCAAGCACCGAAAAAGTCATGGAATGAAAATTCAAGCAGATGAAAACCTCATCCAAACAAAATGAGACCAACTAACGAATCCAGATTACTCTTTGAATACAACACGACATTCCTCCCAAATAATATCCTATTTTGCCTCGAAATGCACAGAATCTGATACAAAGAACCTGACAAACTTCGCAATCACTCGGTTGTGCCCGGAGCGCACAGAAAAGTATTAACAATAGGCCGTCTGGTTCATTGTATTTCGAATATCACCTTCCTCAACCACCAACCGTTTTAATGAACTTCACTAGGCTTCATTCTACCGGAAATATATATCGACCCCATATAAAGAAACAAATGCATTTCCCTATCTGCTTCCGCAATAGCGTGTCCGATGGACAGGTAGGAACTTTCTGTGGTGACGCTCCATTCTTGATTTCAGCACCATGTTTGTGTTTGTCCAGAGCATTAGGCAGATTTGACGATACCAGGTCTGCCCATTAAAAACTATATTAAACCAAAAGCATCTCTATTATTTAATTACAAAAATATATATTTCGGCGAACTAGTATTCGTTCTTCGCGGATGGAAACAATTTTTCCCTACACGAAAATGGTGTCACAGAAAAAAACACGAGCAAGTAAAATTTCCAGTTGAATGAGGGCACTCTAACTTAGTTCAGTAATTGATATAGAAGAACTACGCTCGAAATTCCTCATCTCTTGCGATCAGAGTTTTAAATTTTTACCCGTCACTTGGCGCGTGGCGTGTACGATATTCCGCATGATAGAGAGGGTGCGCAGTCACTATTGAATCATGATTACGACAATGCACTCATACGCAAAATGTGCGATACGTCCCAAAGTACTGTTTTCGTGACTCAAACTCCTCTTCACTCCTTTTAGATGTCCCGTTCGGAATATGGCGCGAAAACATATATCCGATACCTTTTCTGGACACCTTATATTTTGTCGATACGTTAAAAAAATTTGTTTATTATCAACCTAATTCTCGATGCAAGAAAACGTTATCTCCCGACACATTTTACTGCTCTTCAACGTTGGGTTATGTAACATCTTTTCAACGTATTTTCTACGTTAGTTTGCCCATTGCTCATCTCTTAGTTTTCTTACTATAGACGTTTCGATAGACAGCTTTTATCGTTTTCGAGGAAAATTAGCTTTTAGAGAAATTGATTGAATTTTTGTCACTTTTCATTGATTGCAGATATTGACAAAAACTTGATCAAATTTGAACTTATCAGTGGTTTCAAAACTTCGTCAAGTTACTTCGAAGAATCGGTCTCCAAATTTCCGGCAACGCAATTGATGGAGCACTTATGGATCAAAAGAGATTTTCATAAATGATGCTTCCTTGAATCTCCTTCATGTAGGTTTCTTTTCTCTTGATGTTGTAGATAAATCACCACATTTATCTGATTATTTTTACTCATATCATGTCGGGTCACCTTTGATCTATATATTTCTAATACTTAAGAAAGCTTTCGATGTTCTTTTATTCTTACTTCCAAAAGTCATTTACTACAATCTCTGGTTCATTTTTCATCTTCATATTGGGGAAAAAATTTATATAATTAAGATTAACAGGACACAACTCAATATACTGTCTGTATTTGAGTATTGCAAGGAGTGCATCAATGAAAACAGAGACGAATGGAATCATTATCGCGTCGTTTTCAGCTTGCATTACTTGACTACACTGAAGGTGCCACTACTTGGTCCGGTAGAGAACTTTCTGAGAGTAGTTAGATACTCCTAAATTGATGCTAGTGAACTGATATGAAATCGATATATTTCTCCTGAGCATCTTTCTTCAGCTATCAAATATGATAGAATTATAGCATCATTACACCAAGTTATAAATTTTGCAGGGGACAAATTGTAAATACCTTTCGACCGTTGTAAAGTTACAAATAAAAGAACCGTACCTGATGCCTATTGATCACCATTTGGAAGCTCTCAACACGAGCCTTCGACAAACTAACTTCTTTCGTAGCAATGTCTTTCGTTATATAAATTTGGCATCTGGGCAGTCTTATTCTATAATGGCCAGCCCTCGTATGTTTGTGTTTGCCCGGTGCGTTATGCAGATTTGACGTCATGATAAAACTGATACCAACAATGGGGGTGGACTTGGTTTGTCACCTTTCAAACAGTAATCCATCGAGGGGAACTGAAAGAATTGAAAGGGGTGAGTTAGGGGCAAATCCACCTATCATGGGGCGATCATTCGACTTGACATGTTGGAAATTGATTTTTTGGCAGTAAGTCACAGTATTGAATTAAAGAACACAACAGTAGTAATGAATATTTCGAATGAAGTGGTTTATTTTTTGTATGTTTTAGTGCGGCATAGTCTTTCGAGTTGAATCTTCAAACCTAGCTTGCGATGAGGTAAATCATAAAAACATATATGCGGTTGATTTATACAGGGTGTTTCAAGTTCGGGTATCTATAAGCTTTTGGAGAACTCGGCATATTTGAAGTCTCAACGTTGAGTTTATGATTTACTACGACTTCCTCTATGAAGTTGAAGTCTGACTAGTTCTGAGAATTTTTTTCAACAACCTGTGGTACTTAACATTTGGTCTGCAAAAGTTTGATTTAATCTTCAATTGAATTTTCGAAAGGAGGTTAATCATTTTCCTGGAATTCAGTACCTTTCCATAATTGTGATTTCATCATCGACAATATAATAATTACATCTTCCACGTAAACCCGTACGAACCAAGTATTGTCATCCAACATTCTGACAGCTTCCTAATAAGATTTACGGGATAAACTTGAAAGTTTTATCAATGAATTTCAACAAACGACGCCAACTCCAGTCTGAATCCCGGAGTTGCATAGAAATGGAATAATTACAATAAAGAGAAAAGAGAGAAGAAACTCTCCGCTAATTAATTCGTATTGAACGTCTCTTTCGCTATGTCATTTCGCTAAAATGTTCCAAAGTCGAATAAACTTCCAAGTCTCTTCACTATGCGACAATCTGTGGTATTAAACTTGGCAGGGGTGGCGCTGTTGGGAGGGGGTGGTTTTTAGGATTGACGGGGAACATCGCTATCATCCTCTTTAAAAGATGCAAATTGTGAAGCAACATCTCCCTAGATTATTTCAAAGTGAGCTCTGAGCGATTTAAAAGGTTTTTATTAGGAGGAACAGTTGCCGTCTGCTGTTCGGGATGCTGGGATAGATGCGAGCCAAAAGTGGATTTTGATGTCGAGGTTTCACTTCCGTTCAGGAAATTTAAAATATTGGTATCGTCGAAGTGAAACGACATACTCGGAGATAGTGAACATTTGGGAGAAATAAGTTTCCTGAGAGTATTACCATCAAAATGTTAATATTTCACCATTAATTTCTGGAGGATGGAAACAATATAAACTCATGTATCAAACCATATGTAATAGATTAACAATAAACACTGGGAACAAAATCTATGACTTAGGTCAGACAGTAACAATTGATAATACAAAATTGACAATTTCCAATATTACAGATATGTTGAAACGAGAAGAAAATTTTTTCTTTTATTCAATGGTTATAAATATAAAGGAAAAATTTAAAAAAGCACTGACGTCAGGATAGGAACCTTTGGGGGCTTGTTCAAGAGTCTTTTTCTGTACTCTGGAACAATGTTATTCAAATACAATCGCCATGATGAATAAGCTCAGATCACACGCAGTTTCACACGAGTGCTTAGCTCGAAAACAACCATAAAATATATTTTCCTGCACAAGTATCCATTTAGTTGTTCAAGTACTACTATTTCCAGAATTTTACTCACAACAAATTAATTGGTCTCACTTGGTCAGCTATCAGTCGATGGTTCACTATTGGGACTGGAATGACCATGCGACATATAAGGTCATAAGGCACCATACCACTTTCCAGAGACGTATTAATTTTATTGAGAAATGAATATCCTATTACAGAAAATGCCCCCTTAAAAATTTTACAAGAAACAATACACTGTAAAAAATAGTTCCTCATCTCAAACCATATTAATTTGTCTCAAGTACTCCGTACGTTTGAATACAGCCAAATGCATAAAGTACTTGACCCTACCGCCCTCTACGGTTGAGAATGGCGTTTACCCTAAATAAAAGTTTCTTGAGTTAAGAAACTGATTAGTTTCAACCAAGCTCAGAGTTTTTGACTCAGGTGGTAAAAAAATTTGATCCAACGGTAATATTAATTAGTATGTAACTATTGATACTTTTCGTAGAATAAAAATGTTGGTTTCATGTAAATAAATATTACATTTCACTGAAACTCGATTTGTAGTTGATTTAAAGGATCTTAGTTGAATGGGTCGAGAATTCAGTCGATAAAAATGATAATATCTTTTATGTCAAGTGAAAGTTTCTTGGGTTAAGAAACTGATTGATTTGAGCTAAATTGAAGGGTTTTTGACACTAGCAAAGGAATAATTTGATAAAACAAAAAAAAACATTTGTATGTAATCATTATTTTTCTTCACAGAACAATTATTTCTCTTTTATATTAATAAATACCGCAATACCGCGGCAGACCATGAATATTGTACGGAATGGGAAAAGCGTCTAGAGTTTCGTTGGAAGTTGCAGAGAGGGAGCGAGTATACCTCAAGCGTCAACCGTCTGCTTTTCCAAGACACGTCGTAAAGACAACCGTTCCCATCACGTCGGGGTCACCAATGTAGAATCGAAGGAATTTATCCTTACTTATGCGTTTCGTCCCTGGCGCACACATTTGGACTCATCAGTATGGCTTGTGTGCGCCATGCCATAGACGCAGGGGTTAGAAGTTTTGAGGGAGCCGCCGGGAGTTGAACCCGGCACCTAGTACCTAGTCGGTGTGAAACTTGAGCGCAAACCTCTAGGCCACCGAAGCGCTGTGAACTAAGCTATGCGTGGCTATATAGAGTGCCGCCAAGAGATCCCTATACACTCCCTGCCGCTGACAGAGTGCCGCTACAATAGCTATAGTCCAGGCAGTGGGTTATCATCTCATCCCTGTCATCATCCAATACCAGATCACCCGGTTCTCCACCAACACAAAGATATTTGGTTTGCTCTAAGTTGACATTTAAGCCCCACTTCTCGTATTCTTCAATTAGCTTGCGCATCATGTATTCCATGTCATCTTTATCACCGGATACAACAATATTGTGAGTAAAATGCACAAATAATTGCATTTAAATGGGATATATTTAATATAAAAGAGATAGAGTTTTGATTTAATTGCAGCCAATATAAAAAAATTGCTACAATTAATTCGTTTTATTAAATCAATTACGCAATATTTTTTTTACAAATGTCACTTCATATTGCAACAATTATATGTTCAATTTTATTCAAATATTTATAGTTTTCTTCAAGTAAATGAGGCGAATAATATAATCTCACGAGATTCTTGTCTCAAGAAACTGTAGTCGTTGCATCAACTGACAGAATTTACGACAACCGTACCTTCGTTCTATTGAACAAATAAAAATGAAACGAACGAATGGTTTCTTTAAAACCTATTTAGAATAATGTATTTGTATCAATCAATTATGGATATTGAGACAAGTGCATAAACAATTTCTTGTAATTGTATGTTTATGTTGAATCAGTTGTATCTTTCATTTCGCTGAAATGTAAAAAGTTTCAGGCGAATGTTTTAGCTGTTCTCTATAATCAACTAGGTTGTTTTAATCAAGAAAAATAGTTCACTTGGCGTAATCAATTTTAGATTAATTCAAATTAAAATGGTTTGATTGAAAAAAAAATTCTCAAACTCCTGAGGAGTTTGAGCGCAGAATTTTATTTTTTACAATGTAGAAACTCCGGAAGATTTGCTCTTAAGAGAAGCCATTATCCGTTGTAACTTGGGTGATCTTATGAAACTCTCTCAAACAACTACTTGCGGCGAACTCAACCCCCACAAAATTATTATTTGCTTCCCGTATTGATATCACAATATTTTGTATAATATTCAACCTTTACAAATCTCCACTATTGAAAAGTTGTTCATTCATTTTCCCTGCCGACAAATGATTAGAAGGTTTTCCATATATTTTTACTATTGTAACGGTTTTTATCAATCTGTTTCTCATAATATTGTTTTTCCTTTTGTCCAATCAACCCTACTACCTTATTACGATGGTGTTCATAATTATCAGAATCGATGCCTACATTTGTATATTTTATCGAGATATTTGGGCAACTAACCTATTCTGAATATATGAAAACTCTCGTTCATCTCCCTAGGATGATAGAGAGAATACGGTCGGTGTTTGACCTCGGATTCTTCACCAGGAAATCAAACCTTTTCGAATAAGATCATATTCGGCTCTATATCCGAAAATTACAGACTTTTGGGCAGAACGAGAGATTGCTGTTCTACTAGATTTCGAAATAGAACAAGCTCGCAGGATGAATTCCAATATTAAGCCTGTTTTGACATCCATTAACTGAGCTGGGGGATATAATATACAATAGTGTATAACCACGAGGATTCAGCGCTGGTTAGATGCTCATTGACAAGAAACGAAGCATGTGTCGCTAACAGATTAACGTTCCAACGATCGTGAAACAACGGTAGACCGGAGTGTGATTAATCAATTTCAACAAAGAGAAATCTGAATAGTCTGAGACATACACCCGGGATTATAAGGAGAGTGCTTGAAATGAAATCCACGTCTTAGATTATCTATCCAAATTCTTGTCAACGACAGACATGAATACTAGGATATTAGAACCATCAGCTCAGATTATTTCATCCCCCTCGTTGGGGAGGTATTTGACTTCTACTATACAGGGTGAGTCTTTGACCACTGCGTTAATTTTAACCATAGGTTCTTGAGATCAAAATACATTTTTTCCCATACCGTTTTTCCATATTCATTTTAAGTTTTCACTTTCGGCAAATACCCTTCTATAGTCCAGTTTAGTTTGAATTAAAATTACCTCCACAGCATCCACTGTTGAATCTGAATTGTTTAAGAACATTACTTGCCCTCTAAGAAATTATTCACTCACTCATATTTCATCAGATCATTATATCGATTTAATTTCTTTCAACCTCGAATGTGTCAAAAATGGTGCAATATAGAAAGATGATGAATGATTTTACCTGCAAAAAAAAAGATGATTCTAGGAAGTACAATATACGGACCTTCAGTTCAAGTGATATTTGTTTTTCATGCAATTTAACCAATCTGTACAGTAGCAGTGAGAAACCCACAAGAAATGAAATAAATCTATCGATGCCAAAATATGCATGACTGTTATCAAAAACCTTCTACAAGAGATCATTTCAATTGATATTGTCGTTTGAATATTACAGGTGAAAATGCAATTTTTTTATGAAATTATAACACCACATATCTTTTGAACGGGGCCAGATTAGGAAAAATGTTATAGGAAGACGTCAAGAATCTATAGTTAAAATTCACGCAATGGTCAAAGACTCACCCTATATATAGTGTGATCATAAAAAATGGTACATATCCTTACCAGAAACTATTCATGTGAATATGAAATTTCTCTAATGAAATTTCTTTCAATTAATTACTTTAGTGTGTAACCAAATGATTGAGTTGAAGATGGTGAAATAGAAATTCAAATATTTACAGAAATTAACTACATCTATACAAAGTAGATATATTTATATTCATTGTGGAGTTATATGGAGGAATTTTAATATGATATTTCATGAAAAAAAAGGCCGAGTGTAGTGTTTATTTGAGAGCGTATTTCAGATCAAACAAGATCGAGTATAGTGTATTACATAAAAATTCAATCCAACAATATTGAAAGGAGAGGCATTGTCTATTAATTAATAAACTAAATATCTCTTAATCGTCGATAAGTCGTCGAGAATGTATCGTGGTGGGGTAATCTTCGATCAGGAAATTTGGCTTGATAAATCCTTTGAGCTGCACGAGCTACACCATCGGCCTTGCCATAAAATTTAAGTTTCCATCACCATACCATCAGCATACTCAGCGTTGGTGAAATTAGGCATATCAACAACCAAAATTAAAACAACAGTAGCAAAAAGTCGATAAAAGTAACAAAAAATACAAATTTAAAAAACTGAACAACGCGGCACAGACACTTCCAACAGCAGAGACAGTTAAATCTCGAATGACGGTAGGGTCAAGTCAGCGGCGACTAACCCAATCCAACCTAAGGACAGAAATAGTAATAATAATTCACACGCGTCTAAAACGGGCAGGTAAAATTTCCTTGCTCGCTGTGTTGTGTCGAAATCCGTACTTTTATTTAGGTGCGACTTTCTTCACTCTTCTGACTAAAACCTTATTTGCAGTATTATTTTTTTTTATTGACTTACGTAAATAGCATATGGTTAGCAACGTTATAAACCAAAGAACATTTTAAAATAAAACTATGTTGTAATAGCTGTCATTTTTTTTTAAATTTCAATAGGAGTGGATGTTTTCATACTTTCATAATTTTTTTTAATAAAAGACCCACGTGTTAATTTTGTGGTGTTATCAAAAAAATTTGACGGTTCATGTGCCGAGCACCCTGGTTAACTAACGAATTTCCAAGAAATATTCTTTTTTGTTTCATTTCATTGGAATAATATCAGAAATACAAAAATATATTTGTCACTCCTTATCTACCTCATTCAACATGGCTGTCGTGTCCACCCTTCATCTCATTAAAATCAGCAAATATTTGTTCCTTAGGTAGGAAGAAACTATATCTTCGGAAAAACTTTTATGAAATTGAGTCACCATCAATCATGAAGATATTCATAACTCAAATAAGAGTGAAAAGTTAGTTAGGGTTTCGTAATTACATGTAGCTTGAACTCGAAAAACTGAAGTTATTTACTTGTAAACTTTCTACATATATCTAAGAATGTGCTGAGAAGAATTATTCAAGCAAGTAAGCGTTTGATTACACTAATTTTCTAAACGATTAACATGATATATTATAAACGAAAGCCTTCATCCCTAAAATATCTATGATCGCTGATCGAAAGCATGACCCAATTTTGACCACGAATTCTTAATCAGGGAGTCCAACGAAAAAAGTCGTTGGCAACATAGCGGTCTGACGTGATCATGACCTGATAAAAATGCATCATACAATTGATATACGCTTTTTTTTCAATTTTTAAGACAACGTTCCTTCGAACTTTCACTAAAATACTATTTTTTCTCCACAGATGGCTTCCAGCAACGACCACTTGCCCCTTCCTCCTCCAACTTCGAAACCTAGATTGTCACCACTTGACTTCAGAAACACAGAGTTGGTATCCCGATTACTGGCGGCAACACCACCATACCTGTACAACATGTCACTACTGCCAAATTCATACTTCTTCAGCGAGATGTTAAGATCTCTAGTTCAAGCCAAACAAGAAAACGCCGCAAATGCTGAAAGCATGATGGCATCTTCTTTGCATTCGAGAAGATCGAGAAAACGACCTTGGTTGGTATCGAAGCATGAAGAAGCTATCAAGCATGTTCCAAAAGTTGAAAAAACGGAAGTTGCTGATTGGTCAAGACATGTTTCTGATAAAAACAGTCCTATAGAGTTAGTGAGAAAATCTCCGAATGCAAGGGTACTTGAAGACTCAAAAAGCTATATGAAGGAACAAGTCCAAGTAGAGAATTCTAATTCAGGCTTGGTTTTACCTCCAGCACCACCCATTTGGTTTCCTCCAATATATCCTAGTCCATACGTGGATCCACTTCATTTCTTTATAGATTTAAGGGTTTCAGGTCACATTTATGATAAAAGCCAAAAAGAGTCTGGTAATTCGGAGAGGCCAATAAATAAAGAGTATCCATCAACTGTTGTATCAGAGAGTGAGCAACACCTACCCGAGAGAGGCAATTTACCATTTTTCAACACCAGATATGGAAGTCACAACTCAGCATTCTCTGTACCAAATCAGAAGGCCCGTAACAGCAGTCCAATGAACTTAACTCAGATTGATAGTGATTCCAAATGTACGAAATTTGACGTTAAGTCAATGGGTTTCGAGAAATCGTCAAATAAAACAGGAACAAAGTATGTAGTGTCAAATATTGAGAGCATTTACAGAAATATGAATCCCTCAGATAGAATGAATGAGTGTCCGCAAGAAAAAAGGACAAAATTAGAGGAAGATAAGGCAGTTTCAGCCTTCCGCTTTTTCACGGAAAGTAGTGATTTGGACTTTCAGGAAAATTCTCCAGTAGATGTTGTGGATGGAGAAGAATCAGGATATAGGATTGATGTGCAAACTTGAAAAATGTTATACTACTTGGTTTGCGTTCACATGAGATTAAATATTGAATTGTATTTGAAATTTTATGTTGTTGTTACGAGTTGTTGTTTATTTTGATAATAAGAAGCGAAATGAGATATTGATATGCATTTAACAGAAGGGTAAGGCAGCAAATAACTTATTTTTTTTCTACATAGAATTTACAAAGTCTCAAACCTAAAATGATGAATTCAAATGACATTGAATTTGTTCAAGACTTTTCTAGTTTTGCGATATATTTGATTCACTCACAGGCTTAATTATCAATTATTATCTGATTTAAAATATGAATCTATGAAATGTTACTTAAACTTAGGTCATTAGCTCTTTGAAACATTGTTAGAATAAAGATTTTTACTATTACTACCATGTAACCAAGTCATTCATCGCATATTAAAAACAATTCTCAGTCACAAATTTGGAAAATGATTGAAATTAATATATTTTAAATCAAATGACGACCTTTCTAATCAAATCAAAAAGTTTATGAAATGATATGAATTTATCAAGAATTGCAATAAAGTGTTTCATATTCATGATAGTCCTCAGATGTGTCTTTACTAAAATATAAATATTTGGAAAAGCATTAACGATAATTATGAAAAAAAAACAAATTCTGGGGTTTGGTGTAGTGAAGATTTTTTTCGTTGTCTGATCATTTTACCATTCTGGATTGCTTGGATTATATTGGATCACGTGAATGTGTCCTCAAAATTATTATTGATTTCGCTAGAAAATGACTTTTAATCAGTCGATTTGAAAAAGTGTCATTCTACAATATTATTTTATCGCTGAAGTATCTTTTTGAAATATCGAATAGGGGTTTATTGAATAATTTGATAAATTATCATTCAATTTGCCACAAATTAGTTGAAATCTAGAGCTGTAACCTCTAACGATTGAATTCTGAACATTTTAGAAAAACACAAGAGTATGTTGCTCCAATAAATATTCTGAAAATAATATATAAATGATTCAGTGATGGCAGTTTACTTCGTTTTCAAAATCCAAGGTGTTTTGTTTTTCAATTAACCGTTGCGAAATTGAGATTGTAAAGATCTATTCATTCTAGTATAATGGTAAAATATGAACTGAACTTCATACTCATGATTGTCGGAAATATGAAACTATTGAATAATTATTTATATTTGATTAATATCACTATTATGTTCCTCTTAAAAAACTCAAATGTATCTTTTGATTTTAGAGAATCGTTATTTTAGGAGTTCAAAAGAGTGACATAAAAATTCTTTCAGCGTAATATTGTTTATGGGATGTGGAAAAAAACTGTTATTTTGTTACTTCATTCAGTTAAAATAGATAATCAATTATTTCCTGATCTGTCATTTAAACTGACATATAACGTACAAAAGTATTACCTTTGTGTGGTTTTTATTATAATGCTTGTTCAGAGATCGGTTAAATTTGACATGCATTCAAATTATTTCTTATTAGTCCAATCAAAATAATTCGGTTAAAACCTCATATGTGTTAAATATTTCAAACCATAGACATGATAACTCATATGCTCTGATTTTGAGATGGTAATGTTATACAATATCTTAAGAATACCAATATGTTTAATTGTGTATAGTATACAACCGTTGTTGCTAATAACCGGAATGGTTGACGCAACATTTGGATTTTGTAAATAAAAAAAATGTTTTGTCAACAATGTGTAAATATTGTAAATCTTTATAGAATCTCTCAACTGCTTAGATTCAATAAAATAAAAATACTAGTTAGTTCATTTTCTTCCTGCAGAAAATGTTATCCATCATATTGGGAGATGCTGTTGCGAAATACCATTGGTTACTTGAAGGCTAATGTGCTTCTCCGGTGCAGACCCATTGAGTCAATACACTGTACTGACACAGAGGGTTTTGGAATCTGGTTTTCTCCCTAAAACAGAAGAAGAACACCTACCTGATTTTTGTTTACTCTAATTTACATATTATGTCATGATTGATATCTACAATCAATATTTCGTTCTTTTTTAATTGCTGTATTTATCGTCAAATTGTTCTTTGATGTTGATACCTAAGGTTCCTTTCCACTTCACTTCACATTTTTTCATTCAATAAATGATGATTAATCATGTGACTCTCATTCATCTACTGTACTCTCATCTATCAATTCCTTTTTATCATGAATCTTAATTATTAAATATGTATAATAATACATAACCATAAAAGGTTATGTATTCATTGATTATCTCCTTAGTAAAATTTACGGTTTAGCTTGTTATGTTAAAAAATCACTGACGTGAGGTCAGATTGCTTTGGCGCTCTTGTTGAGCTACTTGCGAGTAAATACTCAAACCATAACAAATCTATAAGCACTCTGATCACGTGAACAATAGTCTTTTCCCGTACTATGGGACAATTTGATGCAAATATGAACGCCTAATGAATGAACAAGCCTAGATCTCAAATTGAAAATAACTACTCACAATTTTCCCCAAGTTTTGTTCGAAGCTATAGTAACCTTTACCTAAAAACTTATGTAAGTGCTTTTCTGAATTTTGACAACGTATATTATTTCAGCCACCGAGATTGAATTCTATCTCTATGATTTCCCGTTATGATAAATTTTGATTAATATTACGCCAACTGACACTGATTAATGAGCCCGGCATTTGTCAATCGAATATCGATCTGTGATGGCCATCGTTCAAAGAAAATCATCGGGACGTATGTCATTTCTCTTTTCTTTTGAGTAAATTAAAAAAATGATCATATCTTTAGATGGAAAAGAGCTACGACAATGAAATTTGAGGATAAGTAAGATATCGACCACCTCAATATATTCACGAATTTTTATTGAAATCCGAAAAATATCTTATGAGATAGTGAGGATTAAAAAATTTTTTTCTGGGAATGTTTTAATAATTTTCTAGCACGACGATTTCTGCAAGCTGTTTTGTTGCAGCCTCGCTCAGCAATATTTCAAATATGAATTTGATCGGATGGATATTCTTGTAGTTATTGAGGAAACAAAATTTCAGATGCTCATAACTACTGAACCATCCGACGGATTTGGCCCAATAACGAACTTGACCGAGATATTTGGACAATTAACCTATTCTGAAAATATGAAAACTCTAGTTGATTCCTTTTGGATGCTAGAGAGGATGCGGCCGACCGGACAGACTCAACTTTCGCCACGAATTATTCATCAGGGAGTCGAACCCAATTGATTGAGATCATTTTCGGCTCGATATTCCAAAATTACAGACATTCGGGGAAAATGATAGGCACTCTGTTCGGGTGAACAAGAGCGCCAAAAATCCATGATTCACAATATCGAGTTAATCCAAAAAAGGCGAATTTGAGGGTGTTTTCTTTATTTTGTATTTTTGTTATTCCGTTCTTTTTTCTGCTTTTGTCTTTTCATTTCCAGATTCGATGTGGGCAACTTGAAGAAATCTCTGTTTCCATCAATAGAAGATCACTCTTGAAGGAAGTCCCTAAAATATATTTTAGCTTATATTTGTACTTTCACACTTAGGCAGGGAGCCAGGGTTTTTTTACTGGGGTTTTTTCCCTAGGCTTTTATGTGATACGCTGAATTGTATGACACCCCGTCACTAACCCCTGATCTATATGTATTATTGTTTGCTAATCAATTATTCTAAGTCAAAAGTTCAAAAGAAGATATAAATGTATTCTTATATAATATATAAATTTAATATAACAAAGACACCCTTATCTTCTATATTCAATAGTGGAATTGCTTGAAGATTTAAAACTCTGTAAATTAACTCATTCGGGATCAACAAGTGTGAACTCAATACCAATTATTTAGTAATTTTCTTGGGCGGATAAGTTCAGTATTGACATCTGTAGAGGTATGTCAATAAACTCTATCATTAATCAAATAGACACTGTTCTAGATATTCCAAAATTACAGACATTCGGGAAAATGATAGGCACTCTGTTCGGGTTCAACAATAATTTTATTTTTACATGAGCACCAAATATCCTTGAAATCACAACCCAGTTAATCCAAAAAAGGCGAATTTGAGGTGTTTTCTTTATTTTGTATTTTTGTTATTCCGTTCTTTCTTCTGCTTTTGTCTATTTCATTTCCAGATTCGATGTAGGCAACTTGAAGAAATCGTCTGTTTTAGCATCAATAGATGACTCACTCTTGGGACTCAGGTCGGAACATCTTAAACGCTCCCAACGTAAAAAGAATACTGTAATGGCGTCAGTAGCTTTGATAATTTTTATGTTAATACCAGATTGGAATGAACCTCGAACATCTAATTAATTGAAATAGCACTCCATAAAAACAGAATTTTATTCTTTGAACTCTTAAAAATTTAAGCACAGCTAAAGATGATGTATCAATGATGACCGTTTAATGAATTTGAACTGGAAAACCTGCATGTGAAAAATTTTATTTCGACACCCCTAATACTAACCCCTGATCTATATGTATTATTATTTTTGTTATCAATTATTCTACCGTCAAAATGTTCAAAAAATAACTATAATAAAAGACTATTTCTAGAAATGTGTTATATAGATAAAAATAAGAACAACATCAACAAAAAACAGATATAAAAAATTTAAATATTATCAATGAATACCTACTTTCTTTAAACGTCACTTAATTTAGTTGATCTATGAAAATATATTGTCAAATTTGATATCAAAAGTTCTTGTCAATTATTCGAATAATCTTTTGTAAGTAAGTGTTAAATTCTTAACTCATAGCATCCTGGAAGAACTCAAAAAAGTTCAAAATATAGATGTTTTACAATTTTGAATACCACATTGCCAATTTAAATAAAATTCATCATTATATATAATATATAACTCGAAAACAGTAGAACGTAGCCAAAAATTAAAACTGCTATTCTCAGTTTCTCGAAAATGAGAAACAGAATAGAGTTTCAGATTTTGTCTATCTCCTCTGGTTTAAAGTTGTAGTGCTAAAACATCGAAATATGCCCACATTGTAAAATGGACTAAGGGCTTGCCCAAAAATGCTCATTTGAGCTGAAGAACTGATTTTTTAAAAAACCGTTCGATACAAATTACTCTTTTCATACACCGTAGTAAGGAGGCTCCCAAGAACTTTTGAGAGAACTATTATTCATTCCTTCGTACCTGATCACTTTTGATTGGTTGAAGCGTCACCTCATATGGGATTGCTTGTTCCCAAAAGAAATTGTCGACTGCTTTAGAGAAATTTCTTCAATCACTATGCGTTGAAAAATATATGAGGTAGCTCTTATGAGATGAAACACCCTATATGAATCAAATCAAACGTGACTGATGGCCATGAGATTAATATACTATAGATTAATGCATAGTATTATTGCTTCAGCTTCAACTACTTCAATTTTTTGATGATGATTTCTAGATCACTTCTACACTGTAAGAATCTTTCCATTTCAAACTATGCTGACGACATTCTGAAATTATGAAGGGAGAACGCCCAAGGGACATTACCGAAAGAATAATTCCCTTCAGAACTTTTCGAATTTATGTCTCCATTATAAATCATAGCTCCTGCAGGAAATAATATCATTATTATATTGTCGGCGGTCGGCCGCTTCTGCATTCGTTTTTGCCGAATATATTTATGAGCCAATATTTAAGGACAAACAAGCAGGCTTCAAGTTGTCATCCTGACAAAATGATTAAGTTCCGCAATAAAACCTGGCTTAAAGCACCTCATCATAAGATTTTACGCTAATGAACACCAAGGGTTTGTTCTCTTAAAGAATGTATAATATTAATTGGGCACGGAAATGAGCTGAAAAAATTTAGGATTAACTTATTGAAAGGAGTTCATTAGAAATAGTCTTCAATAAATGATGAAAATTTTTTTGTTTGCTCCTGAACATTGCTGTATTTCTCATGGAGGAAACCCACGAGGCAGAATGCCTAAGAACAACCCTTCTATAATATTTTCATGAAGACTCAAAGTGAACAAACATTGGATAGTTCCAATTTTCGATAACGCGTGTCAGTATTTCGGCTGATATTTCTCCAATGACTTGAGTAATATTGGCCTACAATACCTCGATCGAAGCCGACTTGTCCATGTAGACTTTGGTCTTCACATAACCCCAAAGTAAAAAAATCAAGAGGTGTGATGTCACATGATCCAGCCGGCCCATTCACAAGTCCGAAGCGTGAAATGATCTCACAGTAAAGAGATTCTTCACGGGCTATATGGCAAGTGGCAACATCTTGTTGAAACCACGGGCTTCAATTTCGGACAACAAATAGTCTGTTATCATAGAGGGATAATGGTCACCATTCACAGTAGCATTCCGACCGTTATGAAGAAATATGGACCGATTATTCCACTGGCCCATAAACCACACCATATTGTTGTTTTCTTCTGGATTTAACGGCAATTCTTGAGACTCTTCGGGTTATTCATCACTCCAGATTCAGGAATTTTGTTTGTTCACGAACTCGTTAAGCCAAAAATGGGCCTCATCAGTGAACAAAACTTTTGTCGAAAAGAGTGGATCCTCTGCAAACTTCTCAAGAGCCCAACGACTAAAACTCAAATGACTCTGTAGGTCGGTCGACTTTAGTTCTTGAACTAATTGAATTTTTCAAGTTTTCAAAGAAAGATCCTTAAATAAAATCCGCCAAGTCGTTGAATACGAAAGGTCAAGCTGTTGAGAATCGACCATTCAGGTTCAACACGACATACTGACATACTGAAAATTTTTTAGATTTAATAAATATTATTCAAATAAATAAAATATTATCTAATAGTTATTCAGGTACCTACTGCGTTATATGGATCCTAACGCCCGGAGGGAAACATTCGGCCCGAGGGATGAATGTTGCCGGTTCATGGTAGATTTTGACTCAAAGAAATTACACGGAATTATAGGTTAGGTTGTATTTTTTTCTTCAACTTCTTCTTTGAATTTGAAATAGATCTCAAAAAAAATATATTCTTCTAAATATTAAACGAATTAATTATACAAGGGAATTATTAAAGATGTCTTAAATAATAATAATGACATTATTCCAGACATCTTAGAATTATTGATGAAAACAATGAACAAGGACCAAAATATGAGGTTAGAATCCCTGCGAGATGCGTGAGTCAGACTTGGTCTAAGAAAATCCACGGAGTGCGACTACTGGTTGGTATCTATACTGTGGCATCAAAAACTGCGACGTCATATGCGCAGTTACATACTTTAGGTATTTAATAAACAGTGTATATCGTAACAGTTACCAAATGCTCTATCTAGTAATGGCGATAACAACTTCACTTAGTGAATAACCCTGATTACCACTTGCACAAATTTGTTTTCTTTGTAACGTGCTAATTGCCACGTTAAGTAGTGATGGTGAGCATGAGACTCTACTCTTAATTTTCTCAGGGTGGGCTTGATTATCCCAGCAACAAAACTCCCCTCGGTTTTTGACAAATATAATGAGTACAATAAAAAGATACAATATTAAGTTACAAATTGTGTCAAATGTCCAATCTCCCAAGTACAACACACATTAGGGACTTATCTTAACAGTTGTCGAGCCTCCAAGCGCATCCTCCAATTTTCCAGATATAAGGTGAATTCCCACGAAGATGTTCTATGCCAAGGGATCAGTGCATGTAGATGGTTTCTGCACGAATTCTCTATCGTATTCAGACAGCTACTTGATACGATGCAATTCTCATCTCAGTCGAAGAAGGTGACCATGCCACAAGCTCAAATTAACAGTGCTCAATCCAGTGAAAGGACGCAGCTCAACAGCCTATGGTATAACTCATCTCAAAATCAAACTGTGATGTTCTTGGCTTCGTCATAAGATGCAATTTAACCCCCAGGGAGGAGCTATATTAGAGTGAACAAGAGAGCATTAGAAAATACAAAGACATATATAACAGGGCTCCCTCTCGATTTCTTTTAGACAAATATAAACTGAATTATTGTAAAATCACATCAGAGCAACAAATTAAACCGAGAAGGAGTTCTGTCCTGAAGTTAATCGAGCTAAAGTAAAAATAAAAACGTGCCCTCACATGAATAACCGAAAAACACCAAAATTCCAATTCCTGGGAGGGAATATTCACTTACCGAGAATGATCACGTACTTCTCGCAGATATTTAATTCGGAAAAGTTACACTTAGAAATTGATCTGTTTAATTTCTTCAGAATATGAACGTGGAAACAGAACGTGAACAGAAATCCCTGAAGGCAACCGATAGAGGTTAGCTTCCGGAACACAGAAATAAGCATCGAGCACATACATCTTTTATAATGCATGGTATCGCGAGATCGTTTCAAGTCAGGGGCGTACGAAAAAGGGGTGCAAGCCGTTGCATCTTATTCGATTCATTACTGATGTACCTTGGTCTCTCACGAGTATCAGGTTATAATTGAATTTCACATTGAAGACACCTGTATAAATAATTGATTTCCTGCATCTTCTGAAATTTCATCTTCGTAGTGTATGATCATGAGAAGATATAGAAATGTGTTGCTTAGATAATTTTTAACTATAGCATCTTTCAGTGGTTTTACAGACGTTCTTTACTTTCAAAGATTTTTTTGTAATATGTGACTTCTTTACTCAGATGGATATCTGTTGTATTCCAGTAATCAATAAATCCAATAAATCTTTGAATCATAATAAAGATTCAAATATCAATATTTGGGGATATATCGTTTCCTCGCATCACGAATATGTTCCCCTCTGCTAAGGGTTTAATATCGACTTCCGCTCTACATATCCCTCGTTTCAAGCAAGCTTCAGTATGATACTCCGAATATCATTCCATCTACCCTCATACATATTCAACAGCGAATGTGTGAATATTTACAGATTTTACATCGGCGGAGCGTCGAAAATCTGAGCGTAACCTGGGCTAACACAGCATTTGCATGTAGTTTCAACAATGCCCCCGGCTTAATTCTAATATGATTAAACTCCAACAAAACGAGACGCTCGAACGTCATTTTCCAAAAGTTCCGCTTGGCACATTTACCGTGACGCTTGATGCTTCGCGAGTTTTCAGCTCCAGTTGGTTCATTCTGACTCCTACGAAACCGCTTTTTATTGAACATGAGGTTCAGGAATCGCTCTCGATTTGATTATTGAGTAATCCAGAATATCCTTTGATCTAAACGAAAGAGTCCACGGAAGAAAGGCGAAATGTCACATTTTTACTGATTTCTAGCTAAACACGGCAACGTGTAGGTTATTAGTAGTATAGTTACATTCTGTAATCAAAAAACGAAAAAACGCGAAGCATCAAACCTCAAAGTTTGTTTGAAAATATACCCTACAGCGAAGAAACGCGAAATGTCCATGCGAAATGTTGATAAAGGCGAAATGTCCACATTATCAACAAGACACTAATGCATGCTGACTTGCGTTTTCAGAACGTTTAGTATACGTTTGTCTTCAGTGATATTCATTGCGTTGCTTTTTCCGCATAAAGCATACAAGCACGTGTTAAATAATGACCGATAGTGGAAGTGATTCGCCGAAGAACTGCTAAGAAAAGGAATTCTACTGGCCGAACCAGTGAAGTAATGAAACAAATGAGAGAACAGAGCAACGAAATCGGGGAAGACTGTCGTTGTAAACGATTTAAGTGTTTTTCCATCGTAGATGAAGAAAGCCGATCAAATATTATTAGACATTTTAATTTTTTGTATTATAACGAGCATAACAATTACTTGGCGGGACTCATCTCTTCATTGCCCGTAAAACAAAGAAGAGCTGCAAATGAAGCTACAGCCAAGTTGCACGATGCTTCATACTCTTTCAGAATAAGCAAAGTGACTAAAATGGAACTACTGATACTTCAATTTGCTTCAAAGCGTTCCTAAGCTTCCATGAGATTTGTTTTGGGAGTTTGAAAGCTTCAGGAAGTGCACCAACAGACTAGCGGGGAAAAAATATAAAGAAACATGCAAGAGCGGCTAAATGAAGTTCTTGAATATAAAAGAAGTTTTAAAGGAAGAGAAAGTCATTACAGTAGGAAGAGAAAGTATACCTTCCTGAAGAGTTAAATATAAAAAAATGTATAAGACTATCAGTCCTTTAGCTGTCTCATATGAAACATATCGCAACATTTTTAATAATCATTTCAACCTGCGACAACTTCACAGCTGAGGTAAAGGTTCTTCAAGCGAGAATGAATGCAGGATGTGATTCATCTGCCCAAAAGGAGATAGAGGTTAAAATAAGAAAAATTACCTCGGAAAACCAATTATACAAAGCTAAAGCTGAGGTGTTCTATCAGCGAAAGAGGAATGTTCGAAAAATGGCCCGGAAGTTTGTTGAAACCGGAGCTACTGCCATGAATTTTGAAAAAATTATCTACACCCAATATCTCCACCAATGACGTGTATTATAGAAGATAACTGACATTAAACTCGTTCAATATTCATGTATTGTCAACAGGAAGTGATACATTTTACTCTTATCCTGAAACGGCGGCAATGACTCAAATGAAGTCGTATCATTTCTCCATTATTACATTTTTGTTCAGCTTGACGCTGGAGTAAGGTGCCTCCACATATTCTGCGATTCATGTGGAGGCTAAAACAAAAACTTCATCGTGTTTCGCTATCTTCATTATGTCGTCAATGTCCCGAAGAGATTGGACAAAATTGAAGTAACTTTTCCCCATAAGGGGACACTCCTATATGGAGTGCGATCGAAACATAGGCCTGATCAACCAGAAAATTAGAGCTGAACTTCCAGAAGACTGGTACAGGGAAATAAGATCATGCAGAGTGAGAGGCACCCCATTCGACCTCATAGAAGTTGACCAATCACTTACACGAAACTGGTCTCAAATCTTGGACATCATGTACGTGAAAAAACCATCTTATAAATCAAGACCTATCAGAGAGCTGACAATTTCAAATGACCATCCACGACTTTTGAAGCACAGAGATACCCATAATGGATACTGGAATTCATCGATTATCCGCGCACGCATGACAGTTTCTGATGAGCTGCAGGTTCCAGAGGGAGAGTTAATTCTACCACCAAAGTTGGTTAATTTCTCTTCTCGAAATCGTTGGTAGATACGACAAAACTACAAGAGACCGAAAAGTTTAGTTTAAGAACATAGCTCCTTTATACATTTTTTCAAATTTACAGTTGTTCACCAAAGAAAAGTTCTGCAGAAGAACAGGTGGCAGTGTTCCAGAAAAAATATCACCCTGTAGATCTTCTATCGAAATTGCCATGTCGCGTGGTGAGAACTCTGAAATGTAATATCTAAAATAATAACTTGAAAAAATTCAAACTTCAACACTCTGTATCTCGAAATCAAAACGTTTGTGACCCCATGTTTAGGGGAAATTTTTTTCTTAAACTCACTGAAGGAATCTCCCCTTTTCGTTTGTACGTCCAATTTAGGAACACCCTGTATATCTGATATTGAATTATTTTTATCTGTTTCGTCAATATAATTGTTTTTATAGGTGTTTTTAACGTTGCTCTGTACCTACATTATTGAAATCAGTATTTTCGAGGAAATAAAGTTGAGGGAAAAAAAAGGTTGATCATGGATTTGAAAGAGATTATGCAGTAGTTTTCTCTTTTATATAGTATCTTCATTTGTTTATGAATTTTAGAATTCTGTTGTGTTGAAAATTCCATTTATTTTCCCGGGGCCTTCACAAAATTTCAATTTACGGGATAATTAGTTCACATAGATATCGGGGAAATTCACATGGAATTAATCAAAAGCTCTGGAAAAGGTAATTGATTAAATTTTCCAAATATAGCTTCATAATATAAAATAATAAAATCTAACACATAAAATTTACGATGCTATTGAATATTCGTTAGTAATTTCTGAAGCCCTCATTTACTTGAAAGGAGTGCGTTATCCTCATTAGAATGTGGAAAATTTTACTACCTACAAATAATTTGTTTACTATGCCATCTCTTGGGCGGTCACCGCACGCAGTATTGATTCTATATTTGAACGAAGAATGCTTCACCTAAAATATTATCTTACTGCAGAGCCATCTCTTGGAATAACTTCATTCAATTCATTGAATAAAATAAAAAAACGAATTCTTCAGATTTCTCTAAAGGAATCTTTGTGTACAATTGAACAACGGTAACTATCTACAGAGAGAGTTTAGGTGTTACCGCCATCTAGGAATCTTTTTAGCAACCAACTAACTGATAAGAACGCTGTAATATTTTGGACCAGAAACCAAATCTTTCGGATTCACAGGTTAGATGGCAAAGCTAACGTTGAATTGAAGCTCATTTCATGAAGATTTTATTTTTTCACTGTATCTTATTATGCCCCGAGAATACATACAAGCAAAAGAGCGGTAACTGCTTTGTTAAGATTATTGTACGTGTTCGATGCTAATACCACATTGGGTCAGTATGGAACTAGCAGGAAATAGACAACATTTGGACGCTAAAATGTAATAGGTGCTGTAATATCTACCTGACTGCTGATTCAAATATCGGTACAACATTAATTTTAATATTGAAACTGTGGTTCGAAGGACAGTTGAAAATAAATCCAGTTGAAATGAGATAAGAGAACAAAAAACATTTATTTGTTTCTCATTTGTAAACGTCAGTTTCCAAAAACACAATATTAATCAAGAAAGTTTATTTTATCAAGTCACTAACTTGTAAAACTGACAGTTTACTTGCTGTGCTACTTAACTGTGGGTCTTTTAAACTTAAATATTTCGCTATTTGCTCTGAAATACCACCAAGGTGTGTTGGCCAGCATTAAGGGAAATGTTGTTTTTTCTGCAGCTGAGTGCATTTTCGATAAATGTCTATTAACCATCTATTTGGAAATTTATCAATAGGTATTTCCATGTCTATTCTAATAGTAGAATGCATCTAATATAATGAATTTTCTTATAATCACACTTGATTAATTTCATTGTGAAAATCATATCAGAAAACCTTTACTCTGAAATGAAATTTTTTGCATCATCATTCACATCATTCTTTCAGGTGAAAAATCATCCAGTAATTGATCACTGCTGAAGGCATGAAAGCGGTGTAGTTCGGAGAAAATCCTCTTGGACCCTTTCTTTCCTCAAAACCAGTTTTCCTACATCGGATAAGAAGATTCCGTATGCGATTATTGGAAGAACATTTTGGTTTTTCGGAGATTAGAGCGGCATCGGGCCTTCCATCCCATTAAATTTCAATGCATAGCGGATAGGTCTGCACAAACATGGGAAAGAGGAAACATTGCTTAAATCGCGAATGAAATTGCGCTCAGCAAGTACGGCATCTTTCCGTGAAACGGAAAGATTTCGAAAGTAAATCACGTAAAGATATAGGGTATCACGTACTTAAATATCTTTATTCGATCGAAAATATCTAAAATTGACAATTATAGTCTTACACTTTTTGGAAGTATCAATGATTTTTTATTTTACAATATTTTAACAATGTCGATTAGTAAGATTTTCGGAAAAAGAATGATTTCTACTAATGCTTATGAGCCGGCATGGCATGGCAATATGTTAAAAAGAACGACAATTGTAAAGAACCATCGTTCCAGTGTGCGAGCTAGTCATTATTGATGTATGGTGATCTCAGAGAATCAAGACCTCAAGTGCAACTGTGGACCGGTTTGGAGGTGACTGCCTCGCATCAGCACAGTGTGGCACTGACAGTCTCACCTCGCCAGTGGTACTTTGATAAATGTTAGACATTCGATGACCACTGGTAGTATTTGAATTTGTCATATGATGTCGTAAGGATCTTCAGAGAAAGTGAGTCTTGTTCCAGCCTTCAAGATATAGAGGGCTCTCTTTTTGGACATGTGCGGAAAGTTCATCACATTCTTTGTTAAGACTGGCAGCCTCCTTCAAGACTGTCACACTGTTGATGAGAGGCAGTCACCTCGAAACCTTTCCACAGTTGCACTTGAGGTCTTGATTCTCTGAGATCACCATACGTCAATAATGACTAGTTGGATTGAAGCTTCTTAGTAATTGTCGTTCTTTTTTATATATTTTATTTATCAAATCTCTCGTTTATGTTTTTGGAGAAACTAATTGAAAATAGTATAACTTATTACAACTGAATCGTATTTCTCTTATATAGTGCGAAGGTTTTTGGTCTGAAAATGCACAGACTTGACGTGTGCGAAACCGGTCACCTTGCTTGATTATTAAAATACTATTAGAAAGATTAATTTTGATTCATACGCTGCAATAAAATAATAAACTATTTTCAAGGTGCGGTGTTTCAAATATCTAGATAGTGCAACAAATGTATTCCATCCCCAAGATGGCAAAATAACCAAATGAAAGGCATACCCCCATATTCCCAAAAAGAATGGCCATCTCAATAAGATATTGAAAATATCGAAAAAAATTGGATATCAATTTGAATCCATTGACTACACGACTCAAACATTCATAAAATACACAATAAAAACAGTAATTCCTTGCGCGAAGGGTTCAATTATGATCTAACAACAACATTCAATACACAAGAAAGTATCAGGTCAAACATAACAAAAGCTGAACATGATAATGAAGAAAGAATTAAACTTCATGTGAGTGTGGGGATTGCTCAAATGAATCACTTTAAAAATTTTTGGAATTTTGTAAAATTTGCTTGATTATTTTTCCGACCCAAATATCGACCAATAGAATTGCACCATTCGACGTCACGTGGTACAACCTACATTGTATAATACTGATAATTTTTTGAAAATTTTCTCTGGTAGTTGCTATATATGAACAAAACATGATCCAGTCAAATTAAGCACACGTCAAACTGACAGGTTGAATTCAATTGTGAAAATTGGAGATTATGCATGAAAATGAGTCGATTTGGAGTTTGTTCTCTGTCCACCATCGATAAAAAGTCAAAGGAAATGTTCCCATTAATACGGAGAAGGCAAAAAAACAGTTTGAAACCAATTTACTACTTTTTGTACTGAGAGGGAATACACATTGAGTGCTGAAACGAGTGAAGCGCAATTGGCAAACATTATGAAAGATTGCGCTTACAATATGAAGAAAATGGATGGAGAAGACTATAAGAAAGGTACAATAAAAACAATGTGGAATCAGACTGCCAAATTACTTCAAGAAAAGTATTTGAACGATTTCGACATCAAAATCAACCCATTTTCGGATGCTGCATTCAAGACCGCTCGAGGAGCTCGTGATGCCAAGCGTAAGGCTTTACAATCCATTCCGGAAAAACGGAGGGCAAATGCAGCAGCGTTGGAGGAAAAGATTGGGATGCAATGACCACTGTTTGGGACGAGGAAACTCCTGATGGCCTCCAGAAAAATTATTCATGATAATATCAGTGGAATTGGCTTGGAGAGGTGGTGAGGGCAGCATGGCGTCAATACATCACTTCAAGGCAGAACAGCGAAATGACGGGGAAACAACTGGGAGAATTGAATACAATCCAATTTTTCAGCAAGACCACACAAGGTGGTGATAAAAATTATCAGACAGCAAGTGGCTGGTGGAGAATCGGGAAATCCCTGACAAGTGCCCAGTGAGACTGTTCCAGAAATTAAGAGAGAAGAGAGAGATGTCAATATCAAGAGCGACAGACTATTCCTGACCCAAAATCCATTCTGGAATAAAGTTCCAGGCGCTAGGTGGTACAAGGATTTCCCAGTAGGCCAAAACACGATTTCAAAGTGGGTTAAGGAGTCAGCACAAAAGCTGGGCTTGACCTTGGTAACAAAAAATCACCAATCACTCCAGTCGTGCAACAGCCGTCTCCAATCTAGCGAAATCGGGCCTGGGAGAGCAGCAGATAATCAAAATAACTGGACATGCCAATAGTAACTCCATCAAGCCGTATCTCCAACTCGACCAGGAACACCACGAATTAATTGTCAAGAAACTGCGAAGGAGTGAGCCTACTGCAGAAAATGCCATCAACAGCATAAACCTCATGCCATCTACCTCTTCTGGGACCATTACCGATAACTCTGACTTGAAGAAAACATGTAATTTTACAACAATTGTATTTTTAATTGCACTACCCTGATTCTTAATTAAATGTTGTTTTATTCATTATGAAATTCTTATTTGTTAACTGTACATTTCGTCTCATGGTGCAATACTATTGGCGACATTTGGGACAGAAAAATAATCTCGAATACCACACGAGCTTCAAAATTATCTGGTATTTCCCGATAGGTTCCTGCAAACAAATAAAATCGTCAAGTTTTTCAGGAAAAATCACTCGCGCTTCGCGCTCGTGATTTTTTAACCTGAAAAACTTGACTCTTCATTTGTTTGCAACGAACCTATCGGGAAATACCTGATAATTTTGAAGCTCTTGTGGTATTATAAGTGAATAAATTGAAAATCAGATATGGATTTAGTACGCAGTTGTCTTGCCTCCTTGGATCCTATCTGTTGCATCGCAAGCAGTATGTTTTTGTTGAGGGATTTCTAATAAATAGAGTTACCGTTATACTTCATATTAATCAATAAGTACACATAAGATTGTCATATTTCAAACCTATTATCGCTTCACTTAGTGCAATGGATTTTTTTTCCTATTTTATTCATGATTGATGTGGCTCTCAACTGGGCATCAGCTTATCGTTTAGTTTAGGGGCACCCAGTATATTTAAAATTGATCAATGTATTATTAATGCAATGGCATTCTTCTGGACTTTGGATTTCCGATTAACTTTCTGAATGGTGTCTACTCACCTCGATTCTGTCCCTGTAGATTCTATCCCTGTAGATCAGAATTTATTCGTCTAGAACGTTTAAAAAATGGGCATTGCGCACCGATCGATAATTTCATTTTCATACATTCCAGCGGACGAGTGAGGGTAATTGAATAATTTGTGGAGGCACGTTAACGGCGATAATTTAAATTTCGTGAATATGGAAATTCCAGGAAGTTTGAATTGGAACCTAAGAAGTTTGGCAAAATTTAGGGTCCCGGATTTTCATGTGAATCCGTAGATTCTCGTGCTACCGAATATCTAATTAAAAGTTGGGTGCTTTGAAACCTTTTAAAACCTATGATGTCACCGGAGGATTATTTGGATTTCTCATTAGTGACGGATTCTTTGTGATGAAGGAAGGATTTATCATTGTCTCGTAAATGATTGATGAAGATACTCTGCTCTCAAGTTTTGTTCCACCTACGTAATTATTATAAAACATAATTTTGCTACAGGTTGCTAGTGCCACAGCTGGACAGTAGAAAAAACTTAATATTTCGGAATTGAAATTTCTCTATAAATATCCGATAACAAATATTGACATTTGAACCTCTCAGTTTGGTTGTATTTTATCGGTATCATAATTAGGTAAAAATCTCTCTGGAAGTGTGAAGATTCACTTCATGAACTCAAGCTGTTGAATATTCATAAAAATATTAATCCATGCATACATTTGTATAACAAAACCATCGACTTTCCATAAACAAATTTCTGATGGGGTTGCAATCCTCTTCAGGCGGTGGCTAGTAGAAACAAGCTTTCTAACCTAGATCATGTCACCCTGTCATTAGAAATCGACTTTTCTGAGTGTTTTCATTGATTCTGAATGGCTCTTCAGCTATTAAAGGTGGAAACTTTCAAACATTGTACTCAATATACTAGTATTTCCTTTAGTTCAAAGTCTTGGAAACAAGAGAAGAAATATAACAATATATTCATTTCATCCATCCCATATCCCATGGATAAAACGGCCTCATGATCAAACCCTAACCCTTCGGTTCATTTTTCAAAGCCATCCGCATCATAACGTGTTTCAGTATCACCAGACGCCGAACGTTCGTGAAATATTGAAAGGAATAAAAATGCGAACAATATTTTATAGTCCATTGTCGAACAGAGAAAATAAGTGTGAGCAGCGCGCAGCCAACGGTTGAGAGATGAAGATAAAATATCCTCCCGGATAGCCGAAGAGAACGCTTCGGGATTTTCGGGGGGCTTTTTCAGGAGGACAAGTTGGACTTTTGTGCTTTTATAATCACAGGGGTTTTGCTACTTTTTATCCATCGACATATGGGAATCGTTTGTCTTTCTAACTTGAATGGAAAAATGTTATTTCAGTGAGATATTTATGGCTATTCTATTTCCTTGTCTGCACGATAAAAAAAGAGACAGAATTCCATATATTAAAAGCTTTCTGGCTTAAACTGATACCGCAAGTTTTGGAGAAATTTCAATAAATCATGACATGTTTCGTGTTAGATCAGTTTGAAGGCCTCTTCATTTTATGCCTGCTCATGTGGATGGTGTCCAAATAGAAGGTCAGATATTTCAATGTTCAATAAAACAAAAACTCTATGTGAATGAAATAGTATATTATATACCGCGGGACTGAAGTAGTACATTTAAACCTGAAGGTAAAGTTTATGGACCGACCGCAGGGAGGGCCATAATTTATCTGAAGGATTAAATTCAGTCATGATCAACAAAGGATCTGCAGAAATGGGAGCGCTTGCAGATTCAGTCATGAAGGAAAAGATCGGGGACCGAACATTTTTTTAAGGAGGGAGCAATGTAACAAAACCGAATATGAACATTTTAAGGACTGCCGCGACAACAGAGGAGTTCCGCTTCATGCGCCGACAAAGGCATTAAGAACATGATGAAAGGGACCGCTCGCCATAAAGCTGTCACATAAAAAACGATTAATGGTAGCATATTTATGTGACATAAAAGAGACCGCTACTATCATTCTGGAATGTGAAGCATCTTTCTGGTAACTTCTAGAAAAACACCGCCGGATATAAATGACTGAAGCCGATTCATGGATTCATTCATGGATAGAACTTGCCGACGAATAAACAGGTGTTCCTAGTGAAATTCTGTAGATAAATTGTGTATATAAATTATTGATTATTGTTAGTTAAGTGTGAATATAAATTAGTTTAAAGAAGACTTGTATTGATTTTCTATTTCGCTGAGGAAAAACGTAACAATAATATATGTTAATAAAATAATTGAAATCTTTGAACCCTCCTTATTATTTATCGTTTTGCTAGCATCTGAGCCGTCAGATTATTTGCCAAGTCCGAATCAAAAATAAGTTACATTAGTAAAACTAATTAGGATTTATGGGTATTTAATCGGATTAAAGGGGATTTATAGGGATTTATTTGAAATTATAGGGATTTATAGAGATTGATGGGAATTTATGGGGATTTATTTGGAATTAGTGGGATTTATAGAGATCAATGGGCTTTTATTGGGATTTCTCGGGATTTAATTGCCAAAAAGGATTTATGGTGTACAACATTTCAGGCAGATATTTACCCCTCGCATTTTCTATAATTACCTCGCAATCTTTACGAATTACATGCCTTATATCCAGTAACAATTGCTATAGGTCCTCCATTATACTAAATTTAAATTCGATCCCAAGTGCCTTCGTGCCCCTTGAGGTGTAAGTACATGATAAATGCACTAGTTGTTGTAGGGTCTATTACAACCACAAAATTTAAATTTTGTTCCGTGTATAGTTTTCAATATTTCACAAATTTGATAATATTATTACCCCTCTCCATTTCAAACACTTTTCTCAAAGTGTTCTATTACTTCAAGATCAGAGTTTACTATCTTGGTTTGTTGATTTAACTTTAGTTTATACATTCTCTTGTCAGATAATAACAGACCTCTCAATGCAACAGAAGGATAACGCATTTTCCACGAAAACGATGTATTTCAAGGGGTTAATATTTTGCCTATTCCACAAATGAATTGTGCATCAAAAAAGTTCCCCTTAATCAAACATC
Organism: Micraspis discolor; assembly: GCA_030674115.1. Lineage (NCBI taxonomy): Eukaryota > Metazoa > Arthropoda > Insecta > Coleoptera > Coccinellidae > Micraspis > Micraspis discolor. The sequence goes on along the minus strand of JARTUT010000006.1, from coordinate 483,660 downwards.
CACATTTCGTGGCGTTTTCAATTAATCGGAACGTTAATCGATCTGCTTTAGCTTCGATAACCACCCTGTAAATTTTCACTGCACAATTCAATTGATAAAAGAACTCTAAGGTATAGTTCCCTGTCTATATTTCAATTAGATGATAGGGCATGGTATTATGAAATGGCAAATTTTCTGCCTTTCATTAATGAGAATAAAGGAAAATACTGTTTTCTTTCATCACCCCCGCTATTCAATTTACGAAAGTGGCACTAGGAGACCTTTTAAGACTAGTGAAGGAAAAATGCAATTTCAAAGACAGACCTGAAGACAACACCCCTCATTTCTGTAATCCCAAAGAAACAACCAGACCGTTCTAAAGCAACTTTAGGAGTCAATTTTCCGGTCTCCTTAAGCAGAAAAATTTAATCAAAGGGGTAATCGACGAAAATTCACAAGCAGTTTTTTGGCGAAATTAAAAAGTTCTTCCGGAGTCAGTCTGTCGGTTTATTCTTTTCCTATAGAATAATTAAATACGAGTTTCGTTAGCAAACTTCATCAATTCTAGCTTGAAGGAGATAGCTATTTCGGCTTAAGCACTTTCAATGCATATTAACTTTTTAGGAAGAGTCAGGGATTTCAGAATTTTTCAATCCATTTTACAGGGTGGGCAAAATAATTGATGGCACCTGAAATGCAAATTGATACAAATATATTCTTAATCTGTCTTATTCATAATTTCAATATATACAACACTTCAAAACTTCAAAATTATCTGGTATTTCCCGATGGGTTCCCTGCAAACAAATAAAATCGTCAAGTTTTTCAGTGTTTTCACTCAAGCTTAACGCTGAAAATTTTGACTGAAAAATTGACTTTGTTTTTGCAACGAACCTATCGGGAAATACCCGATAATTTTGAAGCTCTTGTGGTATTATAAGTGAAAAACCTTATATTTATCCATACACTTTATCAGAAAACCACGATATTCTTATGGTCAATAGATAGCTCTGCTTCCAAGATTCTATCTTGTAGCAAAAGATCGTGCAACTCTTTGACTAAAAATTTCATCTGAAACTGCCACTTGAAGGTTTGTTCATTCATCGTTGCGGGTGTATAAGTATTATAGTGTTTTAACTTATTGCTGATGTAGTTGATATATCTACATTTGATTTGGTTTTCAGGAGAACGGAAATCGAGATTCGAATGAATCTTAGGGAAAGCTATGAGTAGTTATTTTTAATTTAAGATATAAGTTTGTTCATTCATCGTGGCCGTTGTATTAGTATCACACTGATGCAGATTATGAGGAATGACTCCGGAACAAGCGCGTAAAAGCTTCTAGCCTCATGTCAGTGTTTTTCATTTTTTTTTAAATAGAATTGGTACTAGCCATTACAAGGAAGATCAATTCAAGAATTTCATTCGGCCTATACATTTCCTAATTACCAGATAATAATGTCTTCTCAGAAATGAACTCCGTATTTTCATGGAAAACTCCACATTGTTCCAATCTTAGTTGGGGTCCCCTCTGGAGACAGAAATCATTCTTGCATTAATATCAACATATTTGCATATAAACCATTTCTGAAATGAGATTTCCTATCTTCCAAACTATGTCTTCATCAACATAAAGGAATCATTTCAAGCAATGTACGAATATGTTTAAGAACTTTGTGATTCGCATTTCAGTTGGCATATACTACGCGCTACAACGTCAATTCGCTGTAATGTATCTTGCTTGATACCTAACTCATTCGAGAACTTGAGTCCTATTTATTGAACTCCACTTATGGCTTATTAAGTACGGAGTAGTTCGATAGGAATCATTATCAAAGCAGTTAATTAATAAATCGACTAATATTGTTGAATTCTATTGGATAGTTCTCAAATTTCTGTTTAGTTTTATTCCTCTTCTAATACGATTGAAGGAAGTTATATTTTTTCTAAGATCCGAACTGAGATCGTTCTGAACTATAGTTTGTTATCCGATAAAATATAATATTTGATCAAATGAGAAAGGTTTCTCTATTCAGGATTTTCTTCAAAACCAAACTTACTGACATATGTTGCTGAAACACAGAGAGTTATTCACACATGCTGAGAGATATCAACTTTTTCAATATTCCAAAGTCTTCGACCCATATTTAACTGTTTAGGTTGAAAATATCAAATTGTACGACTTGAAATATTTGTTAGAAAGAACCTGAGTTGAGCTTGAACTCACTGTACCAGTCGATGTTGAAGGAATCTAGAAAAGTTGAATTTATTTATAAAAAAGGGGTCATCAACAGAAATCGAAACTCATTGTCGGACGTACTTAGAAAAAAAATTTAGGAAGTTTTGTTCGAAGCTATAATTCCCTTCACCTAAAAACTTACGTCAGTGCTTTTCTGAATTTTGACAACGTATACTATTTCAGCCACCGAGATTGAATTCTATCTCTATGATTTCCCGTTATGAAAAATTTTGATTAATATTACGCCAACTGACACTGATTAATGAGCCCAGCATTTGTCAATCGAATATCGATCTGTGATGGCCATCGTTCAAAGAAAATCATCGGGACGTATGTCATTTCTCTTTTAATTAAGAAAATGATCATATCTTTAGATGGAAAAGAGCTACTACAATGAAATTTGGGGATAAGTAAGATATCGATCACCTCAATATATTCACGAATTTTTATTGAAATCCGAAAAATATCTTATGAGATAGTGAGGATTAAAAAGTATTTTTTTTTGAATTTTTTAAAAATTTTCTAGCGTGACGATTTCTGCGAAATTTTGCGAGCTGTTTTGTTGCAGCCTCCCTCAACAATATTTCAAGTATCAATTTGATCGGATGGATATTCTAGTAGTTATTGAGGAAACAAAATTTCAGATGCTCATAACTACTGAAACATCCGACGGATTTGGCCCAATAACGAACTTGACCAAGATATTTGAAACAATTAACCTATATATATGAAAACTCTAGCTGATTCCTTTTGGATGCTAGAGAGGATACGACCGGACAGACTCAGCTTTCGCCACGAATTCTTCATCAGGGAGTCGAACCCAATCGATTGAGACCATTTTCGGCTCGATATTCCAAAATTACAGACATTCGGGCAAAATGATAGGCACTCTGTTCGGGTGAACAAGAGCGCCAAAAATGAGGTTCCTTGTGACTGAGCACTACATATGCTTATAGGAACAATATAAAAATCTTTTCGGATATACACGTTGTTTTACTAGTTTTCCAAATTAGGTGAAGCGCTCGAAAACTAAAAACTTATGGAATCGACTTTGAGACAGAACGAAGTTCGCCAGGTCAATTAATTGTATTTTTGGCGCTCTTGTTCACCCGAACAGAGTGCCTATCATTTTGCCCGAATGTCTGTAATTTTGGAATATCGAGCCGAAAATGGTCTCAATCGATTGGGTTCGACTCCCTGATGAAGAATTCGTGGCGAAAGTTGAGTCTGTCCGGCCGTATCCTCTCTAGCATCCAAAAGGAATCAGCTAGAGTTTTCATATTTTCCGAATAGGTTAATTGTCCAAATATCTCGGTCAAGTTCGTTATTGGGCCAAATCCGTCGGATGGTTCAGTAGTTATGAGCATCTGAAATTTTGTTTCCTCAATAACTACTAGAATATTCATCCAATCGAGTTGATACTTGGAATGTTATTGAGAGAGGCTGAAACGAAACGGCTTGCAAAATTTCGCAGAAATCGTCATGCTAGAAAATTTTTTAAAAATTCCAAAAAAAAAAATTTTCAATACTCAATATCTCCTAAGACTTCATTTAGATTTAAATAAAAATCCGGCTATATATTGAGGTTACCGATATCTTACTCATCCTCAAATTTCATTGTCTTTGCTTTCCCCCTTCTGAAGATATGATCATTTTTTTCATTTACTCACGAGAAAAATAGAAATGTCATGAAGTCCGAGCTTTGTCATTGAAAGATTTGCCATCACAGATCGATATTCGTTTGACAACTTGCGGACCTAGATATCAGTGTCAGTTGGCGTAATATCAATCAAAATTTTCATAGAATTCATAGAGGTAGAATTCGATGTCGATGACGTTGTCAAAATTCAGAAAAGCACAGACGTAATATTAATCAAAAAATTTTCTATCATAGAGAAAGAATTTGATGGCGTTGTCAAAACTCAGAAAAACAATGACGTAAGTTTTTAGGAGAAGCATAGAACTAAATTTGGTGAAAATTATGAGTAGTTATTTTGAAATTGAGATAAAGGTTTGTTTATTCATTAGGCTTTCATATTTGCATCACATTGTCCCATAGTACGGAAAAAAACTATTGTTCACCCGATCAGAGAGCTTATAGATTTGTTAAGGTTTGAATATTTACTCGCAAGTAGCTCAACAAGAGCGCCAAAGCAATCTAACCTCACGTCAGTGCTTTCTAAATTTTTAATAATTCAAATCATCATAAAGGAAATCAAATTTCGAATTAATAATTTCATTGAATCCCAAATTCCAAACGAAAGTCTCAGTTGGCTTGGATCAATTATGATATGAAATTAAATGAATGATATACTGGTGCTGGCAAAAAAAAATTGGTGATGGAACTCAACATTGTGTATAATAATTATTTGGGCAATAACCAATTGTTACCAATGTTTCGATAGACGTCTTCCATCGTTTTCAGGGCAAAAATGGCTTTTAAAAGCATTCAGAAGGCACCAACGTAAGGGCAGGTGTCAAGTCACTTTTGAGTAATTTTTCACATTCAAAAATCACATCTCAACGACATAATGATAGAATACATCTCTAGTTCTGTCCGGATTCAAACCCAGGAGCTCTAGGCGGAAACCAACTTATATATTCAATACATAATAACTGATAATAGATAATAGAAGTGTGGGACTTAATCATTCAAATCATAGCGAGTATAGTAATTATCCACATTTCAAAAGATTGTATCTCCAGAAGTTTTTCTAGAATCAAAATAATAGTATCAAAGAATTCATATGATGAAAAAAATATTTGATTCAAGATATATAATTTAAAAGAAAAAATATTGCATTAGTCCGAAACTACTCAGCCGATGCGTCTGAATAATGAACTCGCCGAAGGTTCCTCAAACCTACCCAGAAAATTTCATCTCCCATGCTCATTTCGTTTTGAAGTAATCATGACTATGGAGAGACAGACAGAATCTATTTTGACCACGGATTCTTCAACAGTGAGTGCGAATAAAATGATTGATAAAATTTTCACCCCAATATTGGAAAGATATATTTGGGAAAACCCATAAGTATCTGTTCGAAGAACAAGAGCGCAAAAAACCTTAAAATATTTGAAAATTTTCAATTTTCATTTAGTGTTATGATTGACAGTACTCTGAAATTCGAACAAATACATTCTTATCTATGGTTTGAAGACTTTTTCAAGTTACTACGAATAATGGAGTCGCAGGAAGTTTACTAGCCTATTGTTCAAAGAAACTTGAAGAAATCTTCAACCACAGATAAGTACAAATTTGATCTAGTTTCAGAGTTCAGTCAATCTTGACACTAAATGACAATTAAAAATTTTCAAATATTCTCATCTTATTTGAAAGCTAATTTTGCCTTGAAAACGACAGGAGATGTTTTTGTAAACGTTGGTTTCCAAAAATAGAAGGGATGGTTGATATTGCCCACATCATAATTCTCTACGAAAAATATACTGTTCCTTGTAATACAGAACAGCTTAGTATATTTCCGCAATCCATTCTTTCAAATCCAGGAACTGATTTTTAATCAATACCTATTACAAAAATTCTTCTACGTGGAAACATTACCGGATATAATTATTACAATTTCCACATTCATCGCCCTTCAATTGAAACCATTAGTTTATTCTGAAATATAACTCTTCAAAAATATCACAGTGTGGTCTGCGAAATAATTCAGTACTTTTGTCTTTGGTAGGGGGTACACGAGGGCTTCCATTATGCAGATCATTAAGAGAGTTTCTCTCAAACGAGCTATTTGAAGGAATTCCTATTGTTGAGGAAAGTAGTATGGAAGTGAATGAACGAATATGAAACGTAATAACCACAGTTATCAAGCTCGAAAATTACCATTCCTTAAGAGCGGATGTCGTGTCTTCATTATGGCATTCGAAGGGAAACAATGATTGGATTTACGGAGATATTGCGTAACGTAGAAAATCCTTATGATAATACTCAACATTCAACAAGGTAATATGTAGATTGTATCGATGGTTCATTCATTTTGAGAAAATTCATTTTAAATGCAGAATGAAATATGCATTCAGCTTAATTATAACATTATTGATATTAAAATTCTGGATCTAGCGTTGAATACAGACTAATATTTTCGTTCTTGGATCCATGAAATATTCAATCAGTGAATAGTTTATCTCTAGTTGTATTGTGTGTTAAGTGGTGATAGATTCGGGTTCTTCTTGAGAAATCGGAAACAAAAACTATGAGTTTTCAGAGAATTCAGAGCTGCAGTCTGTCAGCGAATATGGGGAGGGACAATGTTAGACAAAACTGGTAACCAATGAACCGGTGTAGATTTTATGGTGCCAGTAATTCTTCTCATGGATGTATTCAATTGTGCATCAATTTTTTGTGTATGTGCACTATTAAATCAAACAGAGCAACAATACTCAGCTGCAGAAAAGACTAGGGCTAGAGATGCTGTGCGAAGAGTGGAAGCAGCAGCACCCCAAGATGATCCAGCTAATTTCGGAACAATATTATTCCTAGTTTTCAGTTTAAGGCTCAGATAATTTGAATGAGCCTTGTTATTGAGAGATGAATTTAATTTAACTCCTAAGTATTTTGGATAGAAATTATGTTCGATAGGAGAATCATTGAAAGTTACAGCTAATTTTCTGTATTTTTATAATTATTCAGATGGAAACAAGATACCTCTGTTTTGTTGGGATTTGGACATAATCGCCACCCAATAAAATAATTCTTTAAAATTTCCAAATCAGATGACAGTATGTTTTCCAGAGTATGGTAATCCGAATGTTTGTAGGCAATAGCAATGTCGTCAGCATAAACAAATTTCTGGGATGATGTCGTGGGTAAATCACTTAGATATAAATTGAAAAGTAAGGGAACTAAAACTGATCCTTGAGGAAGACTGTTTTTCATGTTTGAAATTGCTACTCTTATTGTCAATAAAAACACGAAATCTTCTATCAGATAACATATTTTCTAATAATCGTACAATTTCCCCACACTTCAGATGGGTATAGAGTTTGATCCATCTTTCCACACAGTGTCATATGCCGAAGATAAATCAATAAAAGCAGCTCCTGTTTTCAACCTATCAACAAACATATACAAAATTTTGCCAACTTTCTTTCTTTGCATTTCTTAGCACCTGCCTTGTTTTCGCTTTTTGTCTTTTAACTTCTATGAGATTTTCTAAATTTTTTTGTCTACTAAACTTGTTGAGTGCTTTCTTTCTCAACTTTAATGCTTCTGAGCATAGGTCGGTCCACCATGGAACTAATTTGGATTTGGTCTTGGCTTGATATCTTCCTATACTTGTTTCAGCTGTCCTGATCAGGAGTTCTGTAAATTTGGTGACATCATAATCTATGTCTCTTGAAATTGTTAGATCTTGCGCCAGTCTTAATTGTTCCTGAAATTTTTCCCAATCTGCATGTTTAATTTTCCATCCTAAATTTTTCGATTCTGGTCGTGATGGTCCTTCCCTTTCTATAAGAATAGGAAAGTGATCGCTATCATGTAGATCATCAAAAACTTCCCATTTAAGTGAAGGCATTATGCGTGGGTCGCAAAAGCTCAGGTCGATCGTCGAGAATGTACCTGTTGCCTGGCAAAAATGTGTTGGTTCCCCTGTGTTGTGAGCATTGAAATCTCTCACTCCCACTAAAATGAATGGTCTAGGCAGTTGGTTTACTAGGTTTGTAATATCATTTTTATTAAATGTTTTATCATTTGGTATATAGACATTACAAATTGCTATTGGATTGGGTGCCCATATCATTGCTACAATTGCTTCTAATTGTGTTGTGATGTTTAATTCCTCAGCATGTATGCTATCTTTCACAAATATTGATGATCCTCCACTTGCCCTGCTATTCGTAGCTCTTATCTTGTGAAAACCCTGGTAATTGGTCAATTTACCTATGTTATTTTCCTTAAAATTCGTCTCTTGAATGCATAAAATGTGAGGATCTGTTGATTTAACTAGATTTTGGAGACTTTCTAGACGTGGAAAATATCCACAGCTATTCAGTATTAGTAGATATACTTACTTCTGATTGTTTTCAAGAGAAATCAAGCTGAGCCTCGAAAAATACACCAAAGGAAAAGTGTGTGGAACAGTTCTATTTGAGATATTAATTTTGGCGGCTGTATTAATATTACACTGTTCCAGAATACCGAAAAAGACATTAGAACAAGACTTATGTGAACGAATTCAAAATCACAAATCTCAAGCGTAGCCATGGTATTTTATGAGTTTGGCCCTAAGCTATTAAATTGTATGCTAAATTGTATGGTACCGTCATGAATTAACCTCCGCCGCTTAGACCTTCAAATTTCATAGGTAAAATTGTTTTTCAATTGATATGTGCTGAAGCAAAACATCACAAAAATATTTACCTTCTCTTTCTCAATATCGAAAATAAAATTTTTTGCAATGCTGTTTTGTCCTCATCTATTCTTACTTTTGAGTTTTCTTGTTGGGCTCGTTGATATCCAGAATAATTATAATTGATGCTCTACTCTGTCTGTCTTTTAATTCACTAATAATTTCCTACTTATCATCTGTAGACGTTCGAACCTTACAGGAATTCCCAACCATAGAATCTCCGATCTTCTTGATTTCCATTTCCAGCTTATCGACCTTCTACAGTTATCTCGGAAGCACCCTTAACCCATTCTGACATTCCTCACAATAATATTTCAGCAATCTCCTCCCCCGTAGATTCCGTAGCATTGAGACCATTAAACTCCCTATGGGTTGACCTTTGACAGCTATCACACAATACTGTCGTTTGCCCATTGGGTGTTTCTACAAACTATACACTCCATAATTCCAATCCCCAATTTACTGAAGAAACCCACTATCCGGCAACAACGCCTCTAGAATCGAGCCAGTTTACTTTCGATTCCGACACATAAGTATACAATATGTTTTTATGATAAGATCTTGTCAGAATCCACCGAACTATTTAATTTCACTTCCTCAAAATCTGCATTAAAAAAAAAAATTGTCCCTTTCAATACACCAAAAAAAATATTGAGTTTCCCATGCTCATTTGGTATAGCCTTATATAAAATCTACGTAGTTTACCACAAATACAAACGTATGAATTTAAGCAAAGTAGTGTACATTCCCAGCGGTCAGCTGGTACGTAAACGTAAACGTAAATATAAACATTTTTTCGTCGTAACTCTCTATTACCAGAAGATATAATTTTTTTGTAATTTACATAAGAACAGCAGCCAAACAAGTTACAAGTACCTAATTGGAGGTTTTCTGAATTGAAAACTCTGATAAAGTTTAATATACAGCTACTCAGTGTCCTGTAAAAGTTTCAGAGGTTTCGATTCCAAAAAATTGACGCTTTTGTGTAATTTAGTGTTGAACATATAATGTATTTCAAAGGCAAGTGTTGTTTGAAATAAAGATATTATAAATGGTTTCCGATGAAGTAGATATACCTACTTCTGTTTGTTTTCAAGGGAAATCAAGCTGAGCCTCGAAAAAAACACCAAAGGAAAAGTGTGTGGAACAGTTCTATTTGAGATATTAATTTTGGCGGCTGTATTAATATTACACTGTTCCAGAATACGGAAAAAGACATTAGAACAAGACTTATGTGAACGAATTCCTAATTCAAAATCACAACTCTCAAGGGTAGCCATGGTATTTTATGAGTTTGGCCCTAAGCTATTTAATTGTATGCTAAATTGTATGGTACCGTCATGAATTAACCTCCGCCGCTTAGACCTTCAAATTTCATAGGTAAAATTGTTTTTCAATTGATATGTGCTGAAGCAAAACATCACAAAAAATATTTAATCGAAAAAGTATTATGTGAAAGTACCATCTACAACATACTCGGGATTAAGTGAAACTTTTTGGATGACATTCAAATCGAATTCAAAATTTCCAGATAGCATTAATTGTCAAATCTTAATTACCGAACAGGCACCGTATGTAATCAGTGAAAGTAATTCGGGAATCCACATGTGTAAGAACGTCCATCCTTACACCACAGTCAATCCAAAATGATTCAGTTCACCTCCACTTCTTGTGTTTATAATGCGCTATACATCGATCAAACACTTTCACTAGACACTTTCGTTGTGAGCGTGAACCACTCGACACCATGAAGGCATTCTTATTTCAGGTGAGTTCAATTAATTCATCTTAGTTCTGATTATATACTAATTTTTGATTATAGTATAAGAGCCGTCTGTGGTCACAATATGTATCAAAATAATTGCAATGTATTATTATAACAACAACAAATTGATTCCAAGGGTTTATTTCTTTAAGATGTAGATTCATCGATGAGATAAGATTACAGAATCTTTTCATAGTAACTTCATATTACAGGGGGTAATTGTTTGATTCGAAAGAAAAAACTTCCCATTGAAGTATATACTGAATAAAGGCTGATGAGATTTTGAAAAAAATTCTTTTTTATTAATCATTGACTATTATTATCTGAGTCAAGTTTGATACACATGTACATATATGGAGAGGCGTTTTGTGATATATATAAATAATGAGGCAACCTCTACCATGAGACCCATTCGGGTTTTTTGGGAAAAAAATTCAACGCTCCTTTTTTTATAAAAAATAATACTCTTTAAATTTTGAGTCCTTTTTCGGCAAATTCTGTATTGTGGGTAATTTGTCCAACACGTGGTTTTTCTTTGAGATCCATTTCTCATTTATTTGATGAGGTGGGGATACATTGGTGTGATTTCTCACTTTTTGATGAAAGACGCAACAACTAAAGAAAACCTGCGAGTTGGAAAATTTAAAAAAAATTATCTGGAAATTAATTATTTTCAGTTTAAACGAAAGTACTGACTTCGAAAATATATTCTGAAGTTTGATCATCCACTATTTGAAAAATTTTGAATTTAAGATTTTGCATTGATAGGCTTTATCTGGAAATTCCTCAAACGTACGGCTCTAAGGAAAACCCTGTGAATTTTCATGAATATTTATTACGAGGTACTAGCTGACTTATCTCAAAATTAATATATTGTATTGATGACTCATTTATTTGCTGAAAATCCATCACCAACATTCAAAGGACTGCTTTTTTGTTAAATATTTATGAAACAATTCATATCGATGGCAGAGCTATAATGACACTCATCAGTTTATAATAGATTTCAAAAATAGAGAGCAATGCATTTTAAAAGAGCACGATTTGATTTTCAAATGAATTTGATATGGCTCACCCAGTTCACTCCGCTGAGTGACCTTGAGTGTTTCAGAGAACTTCTGATTAGTATAATAAACTTGGAGAAATAGCACAAGAATAGTTCGGTCACTACTATCTTAATTTTTTTGCTTATTTATTAAACTTACTGGGATTTAAACTAATTCAGTATATTGTGAATTTTCCACGCTTGAGCATGTCATCGATATCCGCTGTTATGGTAATCTTTTTAACTTTCTTTTTTCGTAAATTGGCACCATTTGTAACATACACGAATTATTCACTGGCTCAAATGTCCATAATTTTCGAATATTATTTCAAAATGAGTTAAACTTTGTTTTAAAGAATCCATGGTCAAAAGTTGAGTATGTCCAGCCAATCCTGCCAGCATTATAGACAATAACATTAGAACGAGATATACAAGACTTTTTCTATTATCAGAATATATTAATGGCAAATTTCACCGTTTCTCTAAACATTAGAAAATGATTCAGACCCTAATCATAGAATATTCCATGAAGTATCCCTGTATACAGGAATTAATCATCGTTTAAAATATCAGTGCAAATGACCATAAGTGAACAAATATTTCAGTCGAATTGGTTACTATGCAACAATACCTTCCGTCTTATGGCTTTGAGTAATAGGTAACAGAATTTTGGTTTCCTTATAAACTTGAAAAATATCCACCGGATCATTTCTTTTGGGTGTCATCTTGGACACGGACGAACAGAACTGATTTTAGCTACTACTATTGATACCATCAAAACTCGATAAACTACAAATATTTGAGCACTTTGTTCATAAGAACAAGAGGTTAAATTTTTTTTTGAAATACTTATTTCTCACTCTGTATCATCCCGAATTGCTCCGGTTTCAAAAATATTTTAGCTTTCTAGAGTAGAGCGTACAATCTCATTACATCCAATTGTAACATGACAAAGTGCCACATTAAATAATGAGCATGAGACTCTACTCTTAATTCTCTCAGGGTGGGCTCAATGAGGTGTATAAATACAATTCACAGATACCAATTTTAAGGAATGTACAATTTTCCAAGTAAGACAGAACACTAGGGACTTATCTGAAGGTTATTTGAGTCGATAGCTTTCTTCCAGCTCCTAGACACAAAATAAAAGTCCCAGAGGGTATGGCCTGCCAGTTGACCAGAAATGGGTTGTATAGTTTCCACTCAGATGTTCCAGACAGCAACTTGATGACTCCAATTTTCATTCCAGTTGAAGAATATGCTCCATGGCCAGGTGGTTGTGCCACAAGCTCCAATTATGTATTGCTCTTTTAAACAAATTTGAAGAAATCATAGTAAAGTCACATTCTCTTAAAAAATTTAACCGAAAAGAAGTCCTGTTGTGAGAATCATTGGAAGCAGTCAATGCAAAAACGTGCTCTCATGTTAAAGTGCCAAAAAGAACTAAAATTTCGGATCCTGGGAGGAAATAAACACTCACCGAGAATAGTTATGTATTTCTCGCAAATCTCTGACCCAAAATAGTCAGTTTTACATATTGATTTTAATAATTACATAGAGATGACCGGCCTCCGATCTCGATAGACAGGAAAAAGCTTCGCGGTCACAGATAACCGGCATAGAACACATCTATACTCTGTTGCAGGAGAAGTAGTTCAAATTTCGACGATTATTCAAGTGCGCGTATAGAATAATGTCAGTGGCGTGCAAATCGTTGCACAATTTCAGATTCCCAATAAATTTAGTTCTCTATAGACGTCTTGCAGTCAGTTTATCCTGAAACATGTATCATAAATAGAACGACTAAAAGTTCCACGACATGTTATATCTTTCTTTTATGTTTGCGTCATTTCTGCAGAAATAGTAAATCTTAAGTCCAATAGGGTATATGAATAAGCTTTATTTCATTCGTGTATATTTTTTCAATATATTTAACATTAGATCATGGCAGGTAGCTGAAAATTATAATATTGACAAAGATAAATTTGATTTAAACAAAGGTCAAATACACGTTTCTCAATAATTCCATTACGTTAAGATGGCTTTGGACCTCAGCCGAATTTGTATTCATAGTGAGTAGAAATATTCTCTAAAATTCAAAATCGTTAATGAAGAAACTTCCATTTGGAACTGGAAAGAAAATATAGCCACGGAAACATGACTGATTCAATAATTGCAGAAGTTATCGTAGAAAATATATCAGATACTCATGGGAGCTAAGTCCGTTAAAATTAACCTGATTAAGAATCAAATTCATCCAAATTTGTTATTCAAACCATTTGAATTAGCAAAATTTTCAGAATTATCACTCATGAGTATTTACTGCTCCAGCTTCACGTGAGTGCTTCAACACAATTAATCACGGTGTAAATAATAGTGTCACTTGAACATTCACTTGCAAATTTGGGTGGTCTCTCAAATCATCACCAGCATATCGATAAATGATTCAATGTTCTACAATAGAAGGTTGGCGAATTCGAAGGTGAATTGATTTCCTCGAATCTGTTTTGAATTTGAATATTACGTTGAATGAGTTAATAAATGTAAACATTATTCATCTTCTTCGTTTTGTACTCCTTAGCTTCGTAAATTTGAATAAAGAAGTAGAGAAACATTTGTAATATTCTATTTTGTTCTATTTCATCACTTTTTGGCACTAATTTGACAGTCAAACAGTTCTAACCGTTTCAAAATATATCTATTGTTTGGAATATTTATGCAGATTTTTGTATTAATTTGTTTTCGAACATGACTACTCAGAGTTTGTAGATCTCCCTTATTACAATTTTCTTTGATAACTCTTGAAGTTGATGACGAGATATTGTTGATGATGGAGCTCGTGTTGAATGATTATTTGGGCTATTACCATCATCTATTGTGGATGTAATGTTTTTCTATAGATCTGCCAGAAGTTTGGACGCCGATAGTTCAATCCAACTTAAAAGATCATCATATCACAGATGAGTATATTACATCGTTCATTTTTCTTTCATGACTTCTGTCATATTGACTTTTTGAAAATTGATAATTCTCAAAAAAGCTTACTTTTCTCCTTGATAAAGATAGAAGATGTCTATCGAAACGTCGGAAAACATTACATCCACAATAGATGATGGTAATAGCCCAAATAATCATTCAAAACTCTTGAAGTGTTTAATTTAGGTTGAAGGTTCGCTTGAGTGCTCCTTCTTTCTATATCATGAAATGATTGAGATAATTGAAAATATTGAAAGTACTGATCTTTGCCGCTAGTGTTAAGCTAAGAACGCGAAATTATTAAAATTTCCAAAAATTACATCTTAGAATTACTTGCTATTTGGAACATGACAACTGTTCAAGTTAACAAGCTCGCCAAAATACTGGATCTGATAACAGGCATGATTTATATCCAAATAACAACTTGAGTAAGATGAAATCATATAATGAATAAAATATAAATAAGATATTCAAAGAATCGAAACTACTTCCCTTTTCAGTTGCCAAAATCATTCCGCTCGAGATTCATCGTGTTCACGGACGGACAGAATCATGTTTAGTTAATACTATTGATTTTCTAGTTTCACAAAACAATTCGAGAATAAATATATTCGGAAAAATTTGAGAGCAATCTGTTCAGGTGAACAAGTTTATCTTGGCTTCGAGAACAATTGAACTCTGTAGAATTGAATGAACAATATTATAATCCCAATTTCCAGATTTCAAGTAGATTCAGTCTACCATTAAGGTATAATAGGCTTTTGAAATTGAAAACTCTTTATGATGTCTAGTGAAAATGCCTTATCTTAAATAGACCTTTATAATATTCCGCTACGCTACGATACACTTATAACGGTATAATCGGGTCCCTCCATTAAGAATAAGAATTTGGGAAATCACTATCACAATTCTTCAGTTTTCTATATACAGTTAACTCAAATAGTTGACCTTTTAACCATAGCTGTAGGGATTATCTTCAATTCTGTCTGTAATCTGGAAGTTGAAGCTAACGTCATGTGCCAGTTAGAACGAGTTTGTAATACGTTAGTAGCCTATCCTTATGAGTGTATCGTGCGCTACATCATATGTCATCCTTCTATGTGTAAGTCATTAGAGCCAAACTATATTATTAAATAAATCATCATCAGTACAAAAAAGTTATATTTATTTTCAATTCAAGCAATTTTTTTCAATCGAGTCAAGTGAAAATTTATCCGGATGTTAAAGTACACATAGTGAATGTCACCTACATCATGCTAGGATTGATTGTTTAATTCCTTTCAGTAAGGGATCGTGAATTTCTTGTGTCGTGATGCAGGAGATTTAGTCGCTACGTTATACAAGGAATTTAAATTACCCCGTTGAATTCCTTGGAAATGACAGAATCAATCTGAGATGTTCAGAGCCTTAAACAGACACATTTCAAATTCCAGTTCTCTTTCTCATTTCCCGTTTTGGGTATCTCATCTTGGACAAGAAGGAAGAACCAGGAATTTGGTCTTAGCTAATATTTATTAATACCATCAAAGGCTCGATAAACTACAAATATTTGAGCCATACATTCATAAGAACAAAGAGAGTTAAATTTTTTTGAAATACTTATTTCTCACTCTATATCATCCCGAATTGCTCCAGTTTCAAAATATTTTAGCTTTCTAGAGTAGAGGCGTACAAATCTCATTTACATCAATTTGTGGCATGACTAAGTACCACACATCAAATCTGTGGGCACTTGGGACTCTACTCTGCCAGATTCTCTCTCAGGAGTAGGCTCAGCTGTCCCTTGTAAGAAAACTTCTCCTCAGTTTTTGGCGAATATAATGAGGTGTATAAATACAATTCCCACGGAATGCAGGAGTTTTTGAGAATGTACAATTTTCCGTGGAAGACTTGAACACTAGGGACTTATCAGAAGATTGCTTTGGGTCAGTAAGCTCTCTTCCAGCTCCGGGACACAGGAGATAAATCCCAGAGAGGTACACTAACCTGTGAGTTGATGCCAGAAATGGGTTGCTTATCGATTTCCACTCAGATGTTCAGACAACTTAGCTTGATAGCTCATTTTTCATTCCAGTTGAAGAATATGCTCCCATAGCCAGAGTGGATTTGTCTTACCTGGCTCAGACCTGGCGCTCTTGCTCTTTTAAACAAATATTAAGACAAATCATGGTAAAGTCGCATTCTCTTAAAAATAGAACCGAGAAGAAGTCCTGTTGTGAGAATCATTAAATGATCAGTCAGTGCCAAAAACATTAACTCTCATGTCAAAAGTCCCAAGAAACTAAAATTTCGAATCCTAAGGAGAAAATAAACACTCCACTTTTTCCAGAATAATTCTACCTGCCTAACGATCCTGACCAAATAACGTCAATTCAGATTGTTGATTTAGTAATTTTACAGAGATGGCCGGCCTCCAGTCTCGACCAGACCAGAAAAAGCTTCGCGGTCTGGACCCTTACCGGCACCAGACACATCCCATGCCATGTTGGAAGAGAAGTAGTTTAAATTCGACGATTATTCAGGTGCGCGTATGAGATGTTAATATGTGGCGGCGTGCCGATCATTGCGCAATTTCGAATTCCCAATAAATTTGGATTATCTTTGGGCGCCTTGCAGGTCGGTTTGTCCTAGAAACACCCCATGCTGATATCAAACTTCTAAAAATGTGTATATCATAAATGGAACGATTAAAAGTTCCACGACATGTTTATATCTTTCTTTTATGTTTGCGTCATTTCATAAAAAATAAATCTAAGTCCAATAGGGTATATTCATAAGCTTCATTTTATTCAGGTATATTTTCCAATATATTTAACATTAGATCATGGCGAGTAGCTGAAAATTAGATATTGACAAAATAAATTTGATTTAAACAAAGGGTCAAATACACGTTTCTCAATAATTTTATGATGCCTTTGCACCTCAGCCGGCTTTGGACCTTTTTGAAAACATTTCTATTCACTAGTGAGTAGAAATATTTTCTAAATTCAAAATCGTTAATGAAGAAACTTTCATTTGAAACAGAATATATAGCCACGGAAACATCACCGATTCAATAATTGCAGAAGTGATCGTAGCAAATATATCAGATACTCATGGGAGCTAAGCCCTTTAAAATTAACCTGATTAAGAATTAAATTCATCCATATTGGTTATTCAAACTATTTGAAATGGCAAAATTTTCAGAATTATCACTCATAAGTATTTACTCCTACAGATTCACGACAGTGCTTCAACACATTTAATCATGGTGTAAATAATAGTGTCACTTGAACATTCACTTGCAAATTTGGGTGGTCTCTGAAATCATCACCAGCATATCGATAAATGATTCAATGTTCTACAATAGAAGGTTGGCGAATTCGAAGGTGACTTGATTTCCTCGAATCTGTTTTGAATTTGAATATTACGTTGAATGAGTTAATAAATGTAAACATTATTCTTCTTCGTTTTGTACTCCTTAGCTTCGTAAATTTGAATAAAGAAGTAGAGAAACATTTGTAATATTCTATTTTGTTCTATTTCATCGCTTTATTGGCACTAATTTGACAGTCAAACAGTTCTAACCGTTTCAAAATATATCTATTGTCTGGAATATTTATACGAATTTTTGTATTAATTTTGTTTCGTTTGACTTTGATCATAAGTGAGACAGAGCTTCGCAACACACCGTCTCAGTGGTTTTAAGTACATCTTTAGTCAAGCATCAGTTGACATAAATGTCAGACAGATAATCCATTCTCAACGCTTCCGTGCGAAACGATCCACATGGGAGAACTCAAAGTGTTATGGTTTGAATTCAGGTTGTAGGAGTCCATGACACAGATTTTTCTTTGATAACTCTTGAAGTGTTTAATTTAGGTTGAAGATTCGCTAAGTGCTCCCTCTTTCTTTATCTTGAAATGATTGAGATAATTGAAAATATTGAAAGTACTGATCTTTGCTGCTAGTGTTAAGCTACGAACGAGAAATTATTAAAATTTCCAAAAATCACATCTTAGAATTATTTGCTATTTGGAACGTGACAACTGTTCAAGTTAACAAGCTCGTCAAAATACTGGATCTGATAACAGGCATGATTTATATCCAAATAACAACTTGAGTAAGATGAAAACATACAGGGTGTCTCGAGTTCGAGTGCCTATTAGACGTTTTTGGAGAACTAAACATTTGAAATCTGAAAATTGGGATTATGATATTGTTCAAAGTTCTCTACAGAGCTAAAATATTTTCGAAGCCCAAAAACTTCCGGTTATACAGAGTGTGAAAATAAATTCGACGAAAAATTTTTTTTTCAAGTTTTCCATTCCTGGTATGAACAGTATTCAATAGTGAGAGAAATATATGTCCTTTTCTTATTAGTCCCGCGCCTTTTTTTAACGATAGAATTCTCAAGGTTATTTAATCGTTGACGAGAAAAAGGCTGGAATGTTTCATCTTTGTAAGTTAATCTTTGCTGATACAGATCTTAGCAAGTATTTCCCGAATACTTGTCATTTTTGTATATTCACCCCTGAAATCGACAGCCAGCTATTCCTTTGCTGTACTTCGATTACTATTATTCTATTTCTATGGTTTGAAAGTTGCAATCATATAATTTCTAGTGCACTAAAGTTGAGAAAAAAAGCAGAAATGATGAATTCCGGAGTGATATCTGTCAATCCCAAATGTACCTTCCCAAAGTTCATGAATAATGTCAAAGGTGTATAAATTCAGGAACATGATTATGTATTCAAGTGGCAGGTGGAGTTGAACACAGGGGGTTTTCCGGAATTTCAAATTCTCATAGTTGTTCTGAATTTGGTGTGCATAATCTGTTGGCTCATGCAGGATATGTAAAATTCGAATACGAAGCGGTATACCCGAATATTGGATGAACCATGATTCCATATAGAAGTTCATCCGATTAGGGAAAGCTTGGATGAGTCATAGAATATAATTAGAATGAAATTCAAGTATACTAAGGAAGTTAGAACTATGTAGCTTTATACTCAATCAGAACTTTTCAGACAGTTCACAACAATCCTCCTCAATTAGGTACGAAGAATTGTAGGTACTCTATCGTGGTATAGGCGTTTTGTTGCTAACTTTAGCGAATTGATTTCTCCTTTGACATCATTACTTCAGAAGAATGCGAAATTTCGATGGAATACACAATGTGATGAGGCCTTCCAGAAGATCAAGCAGTGTTTAGTTTCCGCCCCAGTGCTGAGTTGTCCAGATTACAATCAGCCATTTCAGATTCAGACTGATGCCTCTAGCATACGCTAAAAAGACTTTGTGCCAAGCCAATCAGAAACAACTGCAACCGAAACGAAACAGGCCGACGGTGTCCGAACAGAGTCACATGTTCGCAAATGACTGATCCGTCAGTTGTGACATGTGTAAATAACTTTTTCCTTGAAAAATCTAATATTTATTCAAATTGATAACTTTACTGACTTTTTTCAATTTCTAATGGATTATAGAAAACGAAATGGATTTTTTATTGCATGCTTATACTACTTTCATATTGAATTAGTCATGGAAAATCGAAGGTATTTATAAACATTTATACTTACTCCTTTTTTATAATTTCATGACATTCTAGGAAGACAATCTATTTTGTCGAAAAAATCATGTTATCTGAAATGGAACTGGAAAACAAAAAAGTTAAGCACAATTTGTGCATTTTGCAGAAAGAAACAATTTCCGCTCCATGAAAATCTTGTGAAAGGTTGGAGCATTCATCTTGAAGTGAGAATAGAATCTTCAGAAATTAAGTAACAAAACTATGAAGAATTCCTAGCTCAAGATCAAAGCTATAGATTATACATGTAGTAGAACCGGTCTAAACATTTTTGTGTTCAACTATAATATGTGTGATATAGAGGTACTAAATATTTTAATTCAACTTTGTGATATCTACTGTATGTCTTTAAATTTCAGAACCTATTGCTTCCTATACAAAACTGGAGAAAGTATTCAAATGATAGGAGTGTGAAAATGTGTTTTAAAAAAATGGTACTTTCTGTTAAAACGTACATTCAAATCTATCATTGGTACAGGAGAGGTGATGAAGCAAATAAGGTATCGATATTAGGTGATATGAACCAGGGAAATTTTTTGATTGTACTTAATCAAAATTGAGTGGATGAATAAGGCACAATATTTATCGAGTGATAATGATCTCAAATATTTAAATTCATCATGAACAAGATAACAGGAGACTATTGTGTACATGACATGTTGTTAATAAGATTTTTTTGTTTAGGTTATTTGATCATAAGGGAACATAGCATAAAAACATTATTCGTTGGTCTGAGTACTGGGCCCTTTTTCAAATCTTCGTTTGAATGTTTCCTTACAGGGCTGAGCTGGGTTAATGGTATATTGTGTACTTTTCTTGTGAATTAGTATTATTTTGATATACTATATATTTAAATATTTTTTCCCATGTATTTTCGAATTGAATTATATTTTGAAATGCATTTTTTCTTTATCACTCAAAGTTACACTTTTCTATTAAAGAAATTCATAATACTTGATTGGTATCATTCTGACCTTGATGAAATATTTGTCAGGAATGCTCACTTATAAGCTATAAATTAATTATGACAAAATATCTAATAAATTGAGAATTAGTTGGTTTTTAATCAATTGTATGTTTTTGATTATCCCTCAACAAAATTGAAACAGAAATTCACCAGGCTGTTATGTCGAACATTTATCCAAAAAACACAAATTAAAAGTAGAGAAAATTATTATTTCTATTGTTAATTATTAATTTACATAGATTCTAAAAATTCAATGACCTTTTTTTTCAAATTTAGATATCACCCCATAATGGCGATGTAATTCAACACTTCGTCTCTAAATTATAAGTATAGAAAATAAATTATATCAAATAAATCAAGAAATTGCAGGTGATAAGATATATTTCATAAGCCAATGATTGAAAGTTAAAAGGATTAAATAGTAATAACACTAAATAAGTGGAATATTTTGATTTCAATAATTCATGCAAAAGAATTTAGATACATCACATCAAATTGTTGTCTACATTTTTGCTTTTTCTGGTTTTTTTTTGTTTTTTTTTTCTGCCCAAGAGGTATGAAGAAAGCTTCTCAGCCATCCTCGCAGCTGGGCATCTGCATTGCTGCGAGTTCGTGTGGGGCTTGAACCCACTAAACCTCCCTCCTCTGTTGTTTCATCATTTTTCTGCTCATCTCTGGTCCTGTATTCTGAGAACAATACTGGGAATAAATTTGATGATCAATTCAATAACATGGGAGAAAATAAATGAAAAATTACAAGACCAGAAGTCTACTGAATTGTAGTTAATGTGAGACATAAGAGACTCAGAAATAAACTTTGAATTTAAGTTTAAAAGATTTGACATTTGTATATTATATGATTACCTATTTTTTAATTGGGTAGTAGGTTTGTTTATCAAGTTTCCTCTTTCTACTTGTTTGTTCTTTGCTCCCTACCAATGTTTTTGCTATGATGTAAGATGTTTCACTTGCTCTGCCATAAATTGGTCTACCAAATTTTTTTCTTCATCCTTCGAAAGTATCTTACTACAAAGTTCATCATCATGTCCTACATGTGTTTTTACATAATGTACTTTCACATCTCCTGTAATTATAAATATTGATAAATGTGAATTTATACCATAGTTCAACAAAAAGTACCATTTCCTAAAACATGAACTCGAATCCTTGATGGGCATACTCCAGTCATTTTTATAGTTCCTCCTGCTTTGAGCGTACGTTGTGTACAGGTAGACACAAATCCTGAAATGAATATCCATACAGTAGATATCATCAAAGTTTGATTAAATTGATGATACCTACCTTTTGCATCACTCCTTTACATTCATATACATAATTTTGTGGGTCAGATGTTCTACATGCGTAATCCACATCTCTATTCTCTAGGGCTTTCCATGCTAAGAATTCTTCGAAGTTTGCAAATGTTAAATCTGAAGATTCTATCCTTACTTCGTGATAACTCGTTAAATGTTTAACAAGATCTTGATGATGTGAAAACGGCTCGTTTCTGCATAAAGGACAAATAATACGCTTCCTTTTTTGAGTTTCTATAGAAATTTCAGGATGATGTATTCTGACATGCCTCTTTCTAACTCCTGAAGAAACAAAATATTTTTCGCACGTTTGACAAAATAGTTTAGGGTCCCTACAAAATATACAAGATATTAGATAAGTATAAATTATTATAAGTATCATACTAGACATGTCTATGACTCGTAATATCGATTTTATCGCAAGATTGCAAAAGAATCGCACAAAGTTATACTAAAAGATTCGCATAAAAGGCGCTAACAGATTAACTGACAGGTGTTTTTAACGATTGCTATCAATCTGTCTCTTGTCATTCAAATTTCTGTCATTCGATGGAGGAGAAAAAAGTGGTTGCTTATGTAAGCAGGTCTCTCACAAAGGCAGAGAGCAGAAGAGAGGAACTATTCTACCACAGAAAGGGAATGTTTGGCAGTGGTATGGGCAATTGAGAAACTTAGACCGTATGTTGAGGGTATACAGTTTACCGTAATAACTGATCATCATTCGTTAGTGTGGCTCCAGAATCTTAGGGATCCCGCAGGAAGATTGGCTCGGTGGAGTGTCAAATTGCAACAGTATGATTTTAAAATAATTCATCGAAAAGGGAAAGAACATGTAGTTCCCGATATGCTTTCGAGAGCAGTTCCGGTATTGAATCTAATAGAGTTGAATGGGGAGAATAGGATCTCCGATAGGTGGTATGAAAGAATGATTCGTCAGGTGAATGAGAAGCCTTTGAAGTATGCACAATGGAGAGTTTCAGAGGATGGAAGGATCTTATACAAGTATGTAAAAGGGGGTTATCCCGGATTAAACATAGAATCCGAGGAATGGAAGATGGTGGTGCCGAAAAACCAACGTCGAGAGGTTATCGCGATGTCACAAACTGCTATCAAACGATCTTCGATTTCCTCGCACGCAAGTTGGTATAAAGATTTTTTTACCTACAGTTTCTTCTGTTGCCAAACACGGATAATTATGAATCCAACGTCGTGGTGCTTAAAGATCCTTCTGAATATCCTTATTTTTCGAATCGAGTCATTCTTTACACAATCTAATGTAATTGTTCGGAAAAATATTCATCCTTAATGTTTTAATACAATATAATGCGATCCGTATCAAGGCCTGGATATATGAATTAAATATATGTCTCAAATTAAATAGAATACCGTTCACAATATATAAACCCCCCTCATCCAAGTCATCAAAATGTCCTACGAGAATTTGCAATCTGACGTCTCATCAAATGATAACAATCTAAAATGGAACTTCTCCGTTTCCCTACAACTACATGAAATATGCATGTAACTGAGAGCATTCATATTTTCTGGGTTGAATTGTTCAAATAAATTTCCATATATCATCCCGGAATTCTTTTGGACTGTAAACAAGGTCTCCTTGTTGAAATAGAGAAAATGGGAACTTCTCGTCATAAATTCCATGTTGAGTTTCCAAGTTTATATGTTGGAAAGCTGCAGTTTCGAACATGCTGAATTGGAATGTCAATCAGAATGAATATGTAACACCTTCTGAATCAGCTGATGAGAGTTTCAGAGGCCAGGCAGAATTTTTGTGTTTCATTGAAATAATATTTTTTGTGCTCTTGTTCTCAAGTTTGTCTACGCATTATTTATCAGGAATTCGAAATATTTTTTGTCGAGAGTTTACTCTACGAAGATAAAATCACAAAACATACCTTATTTCAATTACGAATAACTTATGACCAATAGAATATTTCCAAAATTAAAAAAATATCGGAATTTCTTTGAAATTTTCTGAGAGTTCCACAACATTTGTCCGACTGCTTTCTTTCAACGTTGTTCAAACGATTTTGAAATTTCAAATTGACCGAAAGCAGTTTCTTTGAGTTGTTGAGGAAACCATATTGAAAATGACCATAAAGGCTTGGTCTCACAGAAGGCAGTCTTGCGCGGCGACATTCCAGTTTGCGTCAGGGGGTGGAAACTCGCCTACTACAAAGGTGGTCATTAAATTTTCTTCGACGAGCGGCAGAGACATCTTTAGTCATTCCCAAAGCGGATCGGTAAATTAGGACTTCTCAGTAGTGATCGGTAAAAACGGATTCTATCGGATCTCACTCTCCATTGCATAGGCCAATTTTTACAGACTGAATTTTCGCATTCATACACTACACTCGAATTTAAATTCACTCTTTATCAGAAAAGCGTGAATCATTGCTTTATAGCTGTGCCAGAATATCACGATGTGAGGCTCAGAATGGAACAAAGTATCCACCTGATTCCATGCTATTCGACAAGATTTATAGTCTAAATTGACCAAACTCTCGTTCAAACCTCACCCTATTGCTTGGTTACTACCGATTGCGAATAAATAAAAAAGGAGAAAGGAGAAACTTGGATACGAAATCGAGTTAGAGAGAAAATGTTTTCTCTACCCATCCAAGAACTATAAAGAACCTTCAGTGAGATTTCTTTCCATCGAAAGTATTCAATTGAATTCTTCTGTTTCAGGTATTCTTATTCGGAAGTTTGGCAGTTTTGGTATATTCCGCAGCGACACAGAGGCCTGCTGTTTCAGACGATGCGATCGATACGACTCTAAATGACAAGCGATACGTTGGGAGATTACTAAAATGTGCCCTAGGAGAAGTACCATGCGATCCTGTTGGCAGACGACTCAAAAGTGAGTTGAAAGCAATAAATAACTTATTTTTTAATGTACACTTCTAGTTCTCACAAACGTTGAACGCTTGATCAACCAGTTCAGCGAGCAATGTAGGTCTGAAATTACGTAGATTCAAATTTCCATTGATCAGTCAGACGAATTTCAACCAACGATCTTGATGGAACCCATAAGTTGTACCCTTTCAGCGCATTGACAGTTATTTGAACGACGCAGGGTGCAGCAAAGCCACTTTGGGCGTTGCTTTTGGAATTATATTTCTTCTTTAAGCTTTTTGCGCAAATGTCTGAACTTTCCAAATATTGAGGCAAAAATGATATCAATCGGTCGAGTTCGACTGCCTGATGCAGAGTCCGTGATCGAACTGAGTAAGTCTGTCCGGCTGTATACTCTCCTTCTTTCGTAGGACATGATCTAGAGTTTTCATATTTTCAAAATGAATAGATGGTTGAAATATCTCAGTCAAATTGGTAATTAAGTAAATCTGTCGAATAGTTCAGCAGTTATGGGAATAGGGAATAAGGCGTCCTGAATTACTTCGAATCCTATCGATTCGAAACTCAAAAAGCGTTTCAATTAAATTGAAAGAAAAGGGCTCTTGGATAATTCTGAAATTGATTCGATAAGTTGTCAATAATGTCAATGAAAAATTTGTCATGATTTCTATACACGGTTTCATTTCACCCTTTACCTTCAAGAAGATCCCAACGCAAGTAATTCGGAGTTGAATGGCAAAGTGTTTCGAAGGACAACAGCTCACTGGAAGAAGAATATCAATTCCTATATATATATATATATATTCTTTTGAACTTTTGGCTTACAATCTTTAGTTAGCAAACAATAAAGCATATAGATCAGGGGTTAAAGACGGGCGTATCACATAAAAGCCTAAGGAGAAAACTCCAGTAAAAAAAAAAACCCTGGCTCCCCGCCTAAGTGTGAAAGTACAAAAATAAACTGAAACATATTTTAGGGACTTCTGTCGATGGAGACAGAGACTTCTTCAAGATGCCCACATCGAATCCGGAAATAAAAGTCAAAAGCAGAAAAAAGAACTGAATAATCAAAATACGTATCATATTCGCTTGAAATTTAGAACCCATTCAAGAAATAATCGGAATCATCATGAATAACCCAAAAACCATCTTAAAATTTATATATCTGACTATTGATGTGATAGTGGTGTTTGTTTTCATGCTTCTCCATATTCACAACTTGTGCTTTGAACTGACTTCTATCTGAATAGCATGCTATTGGTACGACCATGACCTGTTCTCAAACGATTGAGAACTGTCCAAATTTTTCTCGGAAGATCAAAACCAGGAATTTTTTCAGAATGATCAGAAACGATATACTTATTGAACATTCCGTAAGAGTTCCACTGAGTCTTCCATAATTCTTTATCACTCATGTTCATATTGAAGAACGTATTATACCATAATGGTTTACGTGACTTGAATCTGGGAATTCTATTTTGTTGAATATATGAAAAAAAAATTGGGAACAAATTGGGAAAAGAATGATATTTGTTCCAAGATTTCAGAGTTGTCTGCGATTTTTCATGAAAGGGATTTTTGGTTTTCGAACCAACTGTTAGTGATTATATCGATTGAAAGATATGGACTTTCTGGTTCTTTGACAATCATTGTGCTATTTCAATATTTTGATAGTCTCTGTTGAATATTCTGTGTATTGGGAACTCTAAAAATTTAAAAGGTGATTTCTAAAACAACTTTTCAGCTATTTTCAGCTGATTTCAAAGAACGTAGTTTTTATAAGCCTCTTTCTTTAAACTAAAACACAATCTAAAATATTTGAGGTGAATCAGTTGAGATGAGAAATTGATTTTTGAAAAAAACAAATTTTCATATCTTCATTCTTCATACAGCACTTCAGGTCTTCGGTGCATTTCAAATCAAGCATCACTTATTTCCTTTCCCCTATTCAATTTCAAGGGGTTTAATTTGAGTCTTAGATGCTTGCTCAAATATACACCAAAAGAAGTTTTCCGAATCAAAAATATTCCAACTTGTTTCTAGAAATTTTTCTAATAACTGGTATTTGAAATATACGGTGTGGCTCATCTGAGATGGAACACACTGTAAGTGTAGGTGGAGATACAGGTTGGCCATGTTAGAAAAACCAAGACTCTCAGATTAGGCAGTCAGAAATTCAACCGAGGGTTTCATTTTCTGTTTCAGGAATATGTCATACACAAAGATATAAAACGTTGATGAAGTTATTTATGTTAATTTTCGATTATAGAACCGAAAATGGCTTCAATCGATTGGAATCGGAATCCGTGGACAGTCAGCAGATTGAGAAATAGATTTCCTGACCTTGCGTTAGCGCTTTTCTATATATTTAAGCCAAGATTTCGATACTTTGACGTGAAAATGAGATCATAAATGGTAGTTTTTTCAGCTCTTCAAATATTTCTTCCAAAAATGAGTTGTGCCAGACAAATTTGTTTTTTTCACACTTATCTATTTGTTTTTAGCAAACTAATTATATTCTAGTCGAATAAAGTAAGTGTTTTATTGTTTTACTATTCAAAATACTTTGAAAATACTGCTGTAAATAGGTCTAATTTCAAGTGTTATTTATGTTCATCAATTTTTTTGTAGTTGCTAAAAATTCTCGTCAAAAATTCATAGACTTTAAAACGCTCATTTCATTCAAGATGCGTAAGCAGAATGCAACCAAGGAAGAAACTCTGTTCAAATCTTCTCATTATTCCTGATTTGCATATCATAAAATGATATCCGGTAATGAAACCATATTTCAAGATCCAACCGAGCTTTTATTCGCATTGAAAACAACTCCGTAACTTCCAAATAATAATGTTGTTATGTTCAGAAGTTTAGAACACGCCTGTAGAATTCGCAATTTCCATGACATACACTTCTTCAGCTAATTGCCGAATGCCAAAATGCTGATGGTGCTTATATCTGGTAGATTTTACAACTGAAGCAGCAATAGTTTAATGAAATAGGCCATTTGTAATTATGTCACGACTAAGACATTAGTCTTGCAAACTTCGAACGTCTTGTATTTATACTCTCTGTTCTCATCTACTATCGTTTGTGTGGCGCTTTATTCTTTAGCGTCGATCTAGACCGCTCTGGTGAAATTAGACTAAGCGGAATATTTGTCCTTTGACGAGGACGAATTAATGAAATTCCAGCAAAACCGCTTCTTATTAAACGTTTGATTTCATTATTCCGATATTGTGAATAGCAGTTGCGGTTGAGAATATCGAAAAATCTAATTTAAATCTGATGGGGATCGACAACCTTATAATTGATCAAGCGAATTTCATTTCGAATTTTGAAATATAGAGGAGATCTTGTCGTTGCTCCGAACTTAAAGGTGAAAAAATTCATTTTTGCTCGCTTGTTCTTGATGAATCAGCGAGCTATCATTCAGCACAATTGTCTGAGATTCTCTGATATCCGGTCGAAAGTAATCTCAAACGAATGACCCTGACTCAGTGATGAGGAATCCAAGGTCAAAGCTTAGTATATTCTTCTGGACCTATACACAAATTCCTTTGAGCTAGATAAAGTTGGGTTCACATGTTTACGAGGTTGGCTTCATAAATCCCCGTGTTTTTGGAACCAAGGAAACTGTAGGCAAAAATGTGTATACCATCTGCTAGTACAGCGTTTCCCACACTTTGTTCTAATGTACCCGGTAAATTTCATACTCCTCCTTCGTGACCCACTGAAAATGGTATTGGGGAAAAATAAAACACAGCTATTGCTAATAAGTATGTATCACTAAAATCAGTAAGAAGTATGGATATATTTAATTTCAAAACTTGTGAAAGAGAGAAATCCTCTCCTCATCACGTTCTGAAGTTTGTTGGATGTCAGTTAAACTATTTTAAACTCTCAATTCAAAGAAACCCAACATTGTGTAAGTTATTCATTCCATTTTGCAGTCATGTCTTTGTAATAAGCCTTAACTTTAATTTATGTAACTTATAGATTCTTTACGTATGTACTTTTTTTAGATGTTCTGAAGAAGCAGTTGAAATACTGCGAAAGCTAAGCATTTGCAATAAATGGTATAACTATTGAAAGACCAACAATCTCTATTTACCAATTATACATCAATTCTTTATAATAGGAGATATACAATTTAGCTTTACTTTCGAATTCAGAATGTACATGATATAATTTCAAACAAAGGAATCAAGGTGAATCAATTCCATGGGTTGCTTGCCTAGAAAACAGAGTCATGCACGTTACCTCACTTTATAATTAAGCTGATTCTAATCTGATGTAATATGTATTATTTTCAGGCTTAGCACCTCTCGTCCTAAGAGGATCTTGTACCCAATGTACTCCACAAGAAAGAAGACAAATCCAAAAAGTGCTTGCATATGTCCAAAAGAACTACCCCAAGGAATGGAATAAGATCCTTCAACAATATGCTGGTTGAATTAGTACAAAGAATTGAAAGTATATGTAGACCGATAAGTTATGTAAATAGAACCGTGAATGAATGATCTTCTCCAAAGATCAGTTTTTTAGAATAAAAAAAAGTTTTCTGTTATTGTATATTTACGAATAATAAGGGATACACACATCGAATAAAATATCTCTAGACTATCGAAAACCGATGATTTCACAATAACATTTTTCCTTTGAAACTATTATGTATAAATGTTTTTCTATAACAGAAATAATGAGTGAAATATAAATAAATAATTGTTTCATTTTAGATTTTTTATTGCATAATGCAGCTATAAGATCCATTATATCTAGGAATGACTGAAAGCTGTAAGAAAATATATATAAATAAAAGAAATGCCAAAGATAAATTTTATTGCCGGTTGTAAGGATAAGGTTACTTTTTTCACAGATAATCATTATTTTTTCCGCTTGTATTACATGTATGCCATGATTTTTCTTCATGGGCCTAGCCTCCACTTATATTTATCTGTTACAAATGCAGTAACCTAATCAAATCATCTATCAGTGAACCAATCGAAGTATCAATTAAGGGATGAATTAATCAATCGATCATTTTTCCGATAAATCAAGCGATCGCCCAATAGATCAATTAAACAATCGCAAAATTGCGCAATCGATCGGTTGATAGATAGATTATTTAATTCTTTGATCGCAGTTTAAGTCGATAAATAAGTAAATAAGTCTAGTGATCGATCAATAATTCGATCAAAAAATAAATCTTTCAATTAACCAATCTATGTATATGTATCTAGATGATTTGCTGCGTCTATAAATCATATCACTACATCGATTAACGGATAATTTCAAAAATGCGGTCAGTATATGTAATTTAGGAAGCCAACTTTTTAGTAGAAATCCTTAAGAAGTTGCCATCAAGCCAGTTTATTTTTAACGATGCATTGTGTAATTATTCGAAAAGAGATTTGAATGAGTTGATCATAGATGTGTAGACTGAATCAGTTGCTTGCAAACCCATATAATGAAAAGAAGTTGATTTGTTTAAAAGAGCCCCTACCAGCACTGAAATTGATCCAAGTGATAGAGGTCCATAAGCTGCATGATTAGAAATCATTGAGAAAGTAAATGTTAATGTAATAGCCTGTATAAGGTTCTTTCACATCAATGTAAAATTGGAATCTATTGCGTCCTCTATCAAAGTGGTTTGGAGCATTGTCGTCATAATTCAAATATATTATATAGAAATTCCTAATAGTTCATACTATGAACAACCCATTTCTTCAGTTGCTTTTTGTAAAGCATTTCGTAGGTAGGTGACTAGAAGTATCTTCGTGCTCCCCCAAGAATCTACGTTCGTCGGTGATATATATGCTTATTTTCATCAAGTGCTTCCTCAAGCGAGTAAGCGAGGTTGGTTCTCAATGAGATGAGAGTACTTTCTCCATAAACCCTAGCTAATATCCTATTTCAATTCTAGAATCGTCGATCAAACATTTCGAAATATCTTTTTTGAAATCACAGGGTTAATTTTCGCTCTCATTTTCTTCTTGTGCTTATTCATCGATTGAAGTTCATATCAGTACTTAAATTCCTCGCAATTACGTGTTGTAGGAACCAAACGATGCGACTCTATGCCTTCATCACTTAAACTATCCTCAAATATTCATAGGACGCCTTATGGGTCACCCTACCAATATGACAAGTAAAATTTTGAGAACTGTAGTGATCCAAAGTGCCCCACGTGAGCAAAAACACTTATCTCAATTGATGCAGACGCAGACAAGTTTCTGTATTTGCCTTAGCAAATTTTGCCACTGCCCCAATAGGTTTGTGATTATTGATCACAAAATATTGAGGTACATCCATAGCACGATTACCTGTAATACACCATTGAAATGTTACTTGGACCTTGTATTTATCTGAAAAAAAAGAGGCAACGGCGTGAATAATAAGATTGTATCTTGTTTTCTCGTACAATAATCTGGGTGAACTTTCAGTAAATGAATGAATGAAATACCTTTTTGAAGTACAGAAATTATAAGTGATCATCCTACTTGAATGCGAAGAAAACATTTGTAATATATTAAGTTCCAATTATCTTTTACGATGCTGATGTTATTCATTAGTACTGAACGATCGAAAAATGAAATCACAGAGAAATGCGTTGTGGAAGATTCAATTTCACCTTCATTTGATGAGACACGCAAAGTGTGAATTACAGGTATACCTTTTGTTTTCTTCGTGATAATTCTCACAGCTACTGCAATAAAGGTTGGTAATAAGAAAAATTCCACCATTATGCTCTGTCAGATGCAATATTGAAAACAAGCATGCCTCATTCCGCTTTACAGAAAGAACTTGAAAAGCTATTAGAAAAATGAGGCTGCAGTGGAAATGAAAACATTCTTTCATTGACTGCTCTTCGGAAGTATAAGATCATCCAACACGTTTCTCTGTTTCAGGAATTTTACGTCATATATTCATTAAAAATTTGCACCGTATATCAGGAGGGGCTTAGCTTAAGCAACCACATGGAAGATACTACTTTATTCATTCAAATCTAGTGAGGAAAACATAATTTCAATTATGCCTTGTTGACTAGATACGAGGGCCATTCAGAAACTAACCTCCGATTGGTCACAGTGCCTGTGTTTCAGGATTATTTCTTAAAATGGTCTGATTAGCTAAAAATGAATTTGTTCCATACTTTACGGATACAATTTAAATGTACTATGTAATTCGAAATGTCATTCAAACAGTTCTTGTAAAAATAAGTAACGTACCTATGTAAAGTACACAAAAGTTCGGAAAAACCCGTCGTTTGTATTTAATTGTAGTTTTCAATAATCGAATTGTTTCTAATAAAGTAATTAAAAGAGTTATAAATTCAAGTTTGTTTTGTTCTCCACAATAAGTTGGATTTGTAGAAAATAAATTGAAATTCATTTGTTCAATAAAGAACTTTTCGCTTTTTAATTCATGCATTTATATATTATATGCTCGACAATATAAGTTTATTAGTGTAACTTTCTTCCTAGAACTGAAAAACAATTATAAGAAATTTAATATTGTTGAAATGAATCGGCAAGAAAAACCGAACCCATCTTTGGTATCCAATTGTAGTTGTCAATAATTGAATTGTATTTCAATTTTCAACTTTGTTTTATGAGGGACAATATAAATATTATCCTACGCAGGTAGAAAGCGGCAAATAATACAAGTCAAACATTAAGAACGCGTTGTGAGCGTTGAACAATTGACAAAACGCGTTCCGGCTGTTTAACAATTACCAGAACGCGTTGCGAGCCTTTAAAAACAGCCAAAACGCGATCTGTGCGTTCGAAGGCAGCCAGAACGCGATGTGGCCGTTTTTTTCGGCCACTGAGCGTTTTCGGTCTTCGGGCCTAACAGATACACGACATAATAGGCCAAAATAGCATGAAAACGAACGCCGACAGTTAAAAGATCTTCAGACAGGCCGCCAGAAATATGGAGAGACAGTTGGCAGTCAAATTTGTTGTACTAAAGCAGGAAAAGAAGTGTTTTTACACTTCATTCAAACAAGTACAGATACTATTGAACATTATATCGTGAAGTACAAATAGGATTTATGAATTACTGAATATAATCGCCGTGAGAATGTTATTCGGTATCTGCAATCCGCAGTTGTTAACAAAATAATAATTCTGTCTCACAGTAACGACGTTTATCTGCATTAGAGTGCAAAGTCTCAAAGTTAGCGTATTAGAATGAATTATAGAGCATTTGGCCAACCATTATTCTGAAGCAGCTGAATTATTACGCTATTAAAAGTTGATACAATATTTATGGTATAGTTTGCTACGTATTAAATGCGAGCCCAAGGTATAACTATATTGTGGCGCTTGTGATAGCAAACGATTTAATCAGAATACGAGAGACCTATAACGGCTTTATGAGTGAAACGACATTAGGTTCAGATATGAAGATGATGAATCTCCAAATTACACTCACAGATAAGGCCGGTATTGAAGTGATATTCTCGCAGATAAAATTTGATTATTTTCGATTATACGACAATTGAAAGCTCAGTAATGTTTTTACTCATCTGCGATGAATTTACTCATAGAAATATATTTGTTTCGAAGAGTTATACCGTATTGCAAATGGAAATGGTTTGGCCCTTTTGCGTCCTTGTTCATATTGGAACAGAGTGGTATCGTTTACCCCAAATGTCTGTGATTAAATCATAATCATTTATTTGCATCCGTTGTAGCATTGCTTGTTGCACGTGTTTGAGATATAAATATGCATAAAACATTAAAGATTACAAACCCTACATGATGATCTCAACTTGCACAAGAAACTAAAAGAAACGGCAGGAATATACCAAAAAAGAAACTTCTCTACCATAACAAATGAGAATAACGAAATCGCAGGCGACATCAATGCGCGAAAAATAATATGGGAAAATTATATCAGAAACCTATTCTCGGATGACAGAACTCTTGGCCAAGATACAGAGGATGATCTATCAGGACCCTCAATAACAAAAGCAGAAATAGAAAGGACCATCCGCACACTGAAAAATAACAAAGCACCTGGTCCCGATGAGATAACTGCAGAGCTTATTAAACTGCTTGACGACAAAGGGGTAACAGTTCTTCACAAACTCTTCAATAGAATATATGAAACCGGTCAATATCCCGCTCAATGGTTGTCATCTACCTTCATACCTTTGCCAAAAAAGAATAAAGCTAGGAAATGCGAGGATCATAGACTTGTCAGCCTTATGTGCCACTCCTTAAAACTGTTCCTCAAGATAATTCATCAGAGAATATTCAGAAAATGTGAGCAAAACATCAGCGACTCGCAATTCGGATTCAGACAAGGCCTGGGAACTCGAGAAGCATTAGTAGCAACACAAGTACTGATACAAAACTGCCACGATCAGCGGAAAGATGTATGCCTATGCTTCATAGACTTCGAGAAGGCCTTTGACAGAGTTCAACATCATAAATTACTAACAATTCTGAGGCAAAGGGATATAGACGGCAAAGATATTCGCTGCATTGAAAATCTCTATCTGAAATAATCTGCTCACATAAAGATCGATGGAGAACAAAGCAATAATGTTGAAATTTGCAGAGGAGTCCGGCAAGGGTGTGTTCTCTCACCTCTGTTATTCAATTTGTATTCTGAGAACATCTTCCAAGGGGCACTTGAGGACGTTGAGAGGGGTATTAAAGTCAACGGAACATGGATTAATAACATTCGCTACGCGGACGACACGGTCTTAATTGCTGACAATATGAATGATCTTCAATACCTTGTCGACGTAGTAAGACAACACAGCGAGAGAATGGGCCTTAAAATAAATGCCAAAAAAACAAAATATATGGTCATTACTCGTCAACCAGATAGACTCAATAATGCAAAACTAACATCTGATGGGTCATTAATTGAGCGTGTAAATAAGTTTAAATACCTTGGAGTATGGCTCACTGAAGACTGGACATCTGATCTGGAAATAAAATGTCGTATAGAAAATGCCCGCAACACATTCATGAAATTTAAACGTATTCTTACCAATGCGGACTTTAACCTAAACCTGAGAGTGAGATTTGTGAGATGTTACATTTGGTCGGTGTTACTGTACGGTGTGGAGAGCTGGACACTAAAGGTGGTCACAATGAATAGAATAGAAGCCTTCGAGATGTGGGTATATCGCAGAGTACTAAAAATCCCATGGACGGCCCGAGTGACCAACGAAAATGTCCTACGAAGAATAAATAAAGAACGTGAATTGCTGCTGACGATCAAAAAAAGAAAAACTGCGAAACCCGAAATACCAGCTTCTACAATTGATTATCGAGGGAAAGATTGAAGGAAGGAGAGGAATGGGAAGAAAGAGGATGTCATGGCTACGTAACATAAGACAATGGACGGGCTTGCGAACAGTGGAAAGCCTAATACATACAGCTAGAGACGGGATAGAAATGAATCATGTGGTCGCAAACATTCATTAGTGAATATGCATTAGAAGAAGAAGAAAACATTTAAACAACAATAGAGTAGGATCACAAAAAAATAACTCACCAATACATACTCATCGAGCAGAAATAATCATTGAATAAAATAATGCTCTTTGTTTTTTTCAAATGGACGAGTTGCACAACTATGAAATATTCCCTCAATGAATAAAAACAGTGATGAAATGAAATCCTTTAGAACAAGCACGCAAAATGTACTGAGATCTCAGTTCTTTTCTTCACTATTTTCAATCGAATTGTTTAATGATAAACAACATTTCTTTATAGACTTGGTTGAAAATGTATTATTGTGAATTATTCGGAAAGCTTAAACGAAAAATCAAAGATGCAGGAATATCAAGTTTTGTTGACAGTCGATGATGGAAAACAAATAACAATATTTTAGGTTAAAGTAAAATCCAGCTAGTTGTTTCTTCAAATTAGAAGCTAAGTGAACTTGTAAATAACTAGGGTGTGGTAGATCACTCAACGCCCGAAAAATTAATTCTGATCTAAAAAACAAGTCGAAGTGAATATCTCACTGACAAGCAAATTATCGGTGAAATATGATATTCTGTCCTTAATGACAGAGTGCTTGGAAACTCTCGAGGAGTAACGAAGGGGTAATTTTTCTCAGGAACCTTAAGTGCTCCTTACAACTCAGCACGACTCTGAAATATTGTTCGAATAACATTGATGAAGGAATGAATTTGGCCTCACATTACTTGCCAGTCATATTTTGCTCTAATAAAACATGAAGGTGGAAAGACAATGTGGACCTCATGAATTTCCTCAAATTGCCGGAGTTGCCATAATGTGATCGACAAAAAGTTTCGGCGCTCGCTTATTTACACATAATGGACTAAGAGGTCGAGTAGAGAGGCTAACTCATTGTAGTATATCAACAGGAAATGACGGTCTTCCTAATGGTGAGAACGAAATTAATCGCAATTTCTTACTCCACCTGAAAAACTTCTACGAATTCTCTTCTCGAGAGAAACTATGTTATATTGAACGTTTAATGTTAGACGAATAAGAATTAATTTCCTCAATATCCGAGGAGTGAAATTTGCTTTTTCTAGATCCAGATTTTCAATAAAATTTAGAAACAGATGTTCATTTTAAATGTTCATTACTAATGAAGTCTTAAAACGACTGGAAGAAAATAAGCAATATCATGGGAGTTGTGTTATATAACACAACTACACAACAAATATATATTTGTTCAGTATTCTTGTACCTATCAATTGTTATATTGTGTTGGGTTAATTTTAAATAAACGATCCTTGGTAATTAATAGATTGAACTTAATAATTCAGTTGATTTAATGACAGATGATTAACCTTGCCTCAATAGGATGTCAGCGCCAAGATGGCAGAATTTTAGGAAATTCTATGCCAGAAAAAATGTCATATGTTCATTAATTGAACCCATGAAGTAATATTAAGCTTTCATTTCCATTTCAATTCATATTTTTTCAGGAATTTGAAAATGTAACTCACGTAAGGAGCTCGGGCAATAGGTTTCTTTTTTGGATGAATAAACAAATTTCCAGAACGAGCGTTAGCAAATCCTGGATGTCTTTGATTAAAAAAAAAAACTTTTTCGTTTGGGTACCATATTTTGTCGGCAACCTTGTAGAATAACAAATCAATGAGATGACATAATTCAGTTAGATACATTAGAATTCTTATTTAAGTTTGACATAACAGAAAATACCACATATAGGCAGAAATATTCTGATTTATATTAATATTTATAAGTATGTAATAGCTTCGGTGGATGGACATTAACATTTAACGATTTATTTTGCTACAGTTTCGGATAACCTTATGTATCTCTCTTTGGGCTAAAATAAGAACAATCAATTAAGATATCAAAACATACAGTAAAAGATACAATCACAAAAAAAACTCACCAAGACAAATCAAACTAAAATTAACATATTGAAATTAAA
Organism: Micraspis discolor; assembly: GCA_030674115.1. Taxonomy (NCBI): domain Eukaryota; kingdom Metazoa; phylum Arthropoda; class Insecta; order Coleoptera; family Coccinellidae; genus Micraspis; species Micraspis discolor. The sequence goes on along the minus strand of JARTUT010000006.1, from coordinate 446,145 downwards.
GGCCAAAGTAAAAATGAAATTGTATCAATTATTGCACATCTTGTTTAATCGATGAAAAGCACATGTTATAAAATCAAATAATATGACCCGAGCGCAACACATATGTCAGACAACAACAAAATTTAACAACAATGTCAATTAAACACAATTGAAATCGAACTATCATCTGTTGAACTATCAAACAGTAGTCAATATATATCATTGCTCTAAGCAACCAAAAAAAAAACCTAAACCTAAACCTAAACTAAAAAAAAGACATCGGATCTTTCGTTAAGAAAACTATACACAGAGAAAAAAGTGTAGTAGAAGATGAGAACAACGAAATTACAGTTCTTGCATATTATCGTGTGAATCCTCAAAATTCTCTCAAAGATGCCGAGATTGCTCTGGGATTATCTCAATCGGGTGTTTGGAGAATATTAAAAAAACATAAAATGCACCCATATAAATTAAATAGGGTACAGCATTCGAAGGAAACTGATTTCGTCAGGAGAACAGAGTTTTGGGAAGCTATGATGATTCGATTTCAAGAGAATGAAAACTTTTTGGACTGTATAATTTGGACAGATGAATCTAAATTCACAAAGAATGGTTCTTTCAATAGGCATAACTGTCAATGGAACTTTCAAGAGACCTGGAGTTTCAATGTTTTTTGCGCCATCAAAATAATGCAATTCTCGATGTTCACATTTATGATGGGACTTTAACTGGTAAGATAGAACACTACACATGTTTGCATTATTTAAAGAATGTTCTCGCTTAGGAAATAGATATTCTGACATATTGACTCAAATAATTGAGCCGCTAGTACAGAACCATAACGACTTATGGTATCAACAAGATGGCGCGCCTCCACACAATTCACTCATGTGTCAAATATCCTATACAGGCTATTTGAAGATCGATGATTGGCGAACAATGGTCCACATCTTTGGCCACCACGTTCTCCCTATTTTACTCCTTCAGACTATTATGTTTGGGGTAGGATAAAAAATATTGTCTACCCAACTCCCCTGAATGATAGAGAGGACTGCATAGAACGAGTCAGAAATGCGTTCAGGTTTGTTTAGATTTTTAAATTCATAGTTTTGAAACTCAATTTGGTTTTTAAACACTTTTGCAGATCTCTTCCTCCCGATGAAATAAGAAGAGCAACTCACGAAGCATTCCTGAGACGTATAAATAATTGTCTAGAAATTAACGGTCAAAACTTTGAGCATCTTCTCTAGTTATAACTGCGAGAGTTTGCCATGGTTCTCCTAATAGTAACTTGAAGTCGGTTTCAAGAAGGGTGAAAAATCTACAGCATGGTTCAAATAACAGTTCCTGAAAATTTCATCTTTTTGGCGTGAAGGGAAAAGAAATAGCTGAAAATTCAAGACGAAAAACAGTTTTTGTGAATAACTCAGAAAATATCCACTTTAGGGCAAGGGTGTGATGCATACACTCACATTATTTTCTAACGTAGATTCAATATCTGCCATAAAAAATGGGATCTAATTTGAAAAAATTGATTTTTCACGATTTTGTCATCTCTAACTTTGAAAGCGATTTATTCACCCCCTGTATCATGAATTGCGATTTCGATTTTTAAAGTGGATACATCAATCTTACATCTTGAAAAATCCCAAAAATGAAAATTTTCCATCCAAAAACCTCGAAGTTATTCTTGTTTCAGCGGAGCTCTATTTTCGAATTTTCCCGCTCAGAGAGAATTTTCCAACCAAAACTGAAAAATGTTACATCAAAATAAATTGAAATTTTCTAAGGAATCTATTTCTGCAATAAAAAAATGGTGTTCTAATTTGAAAAACGAAAGTTGACGTCATTTCCGGAAAAACCGGAGGTGCTCATGCCTTGAAAATATTTTAGATTTCATCAGCATCGTGAAATACTTATAAGTGCTGAATTTCATGAAAATATGTTCAGTAGTTTCCCGTATAAATATGGGTGAGGTTCCTCATGAAAGACCCTGTATTCTTGATCAGGAAGTCAAATCCAATCGATTGAGACCATTTTCGGCATTTACGCAAATGACTCGCATGCTGTTCTACAAGAACAAGCGCTGAAAAACACCCGAGACATATAACAATAAAATCCTTTATTTAAAAAAGGTATTTGAATACCATGTAAGAGTTTTGTATACAAGATAGCATTTTCGTTTAGGGAAATTGTGCACGCAATGAGAAATAACTGAAAGGAAATTATCCAATCCGGAAATCGGAGCCATAGAAATGGAACCCGACTCGTATCAAGTATCCGAAAGCCCGAGTAAATAATCATGAATGTGACTCGAAAGGTATTATGAATATAAAAAGCCGAGAGCTCTCAAAGCGACCTCATATTAGGGAATATCACCATTAACATAATAATAATGTTCAAGAGCTACGTGTTTGGCTTCGCTTATCAAGCTTATATTCCGGTCAAAGTAAATATAATATCAGGGGGAGAACTTTCTCGATTCCGGGCAATATCACCTCTAAAACATTCTGATATAGCAGTGTCCATCCACGCAAACTGTTGCCAAATTTAATAATGTGCTGCTCGTGGACGTGACCAACTTACGTTAGGGTATTCGTGCATGGTGAAATTGTTTTTCAACAGGACTGACTCCTTTTCAGAAGCTTCGATTGAATTCGGTTTCATTTCAGAGATGAAATTCCGATAGACAATACATGAATAGATAAGTAGAATTCTTTGAATACTTGTTAGAATTTTGAAGCAATGTTCTGATCGTCGGATTGTCTTACTGCAACGGGTACAGCACGCGAAAAGAAGATAATGAGATGTCCTGTAACATTTTGCGCGCTTGTGCCAAGTCAAACAATAAGCTATCGCTCTGCTATATTGTCTCTATTCCATATCGAACAGATATGGTGTAATATTTCCTCACAGTATTTGTGTGTAACGAGCAGATTGAGCAAGTGTTACTTCTCTCCAATTGTTGATTAATATACGGTCGTATGATATAATTTCTAAATCGTTTTACAGTGATAAGTGATTACCAGCATAGTTTTAGAAAGGGAAGGTCTACTGAAACAGCTGCATTTTCGTTTACTGACTACTGTAATATGATATGTCTAGCGATGCTGGATAATGGGTCTTGATAAGCGAAAGACCATATCTAATCGAAATTCCCAGACATTCCAGACAGTAATAAACCTCTCAAAAATATCACACCAATAATCATAAAACCTAAGATTTAAAACAAAATTTATTGATCCGCTACATGGAAATCTTGATGGATGTACGACCTGATAAAATTTGAGAATTAGGGGAGTTTGATATATTTACGTGGCCTTTCGATCTTTAGGGATTATGGTTTCGAATTAACGATGGGAAAAAGGTGGATCTTTAGTAAAAATTAAAATTAAATCAGTGGACCAATCAGAGGTTTGTATCGAGAGACTCAGTTGATTAAAGCCAATGAAACTTAGATTTCTAATTAGTGGGGTAAATTTCGAACTATCGAAAAGAAGGGCACCAATTAGGAGACATTTGGAAATTCCTTATTATGTTCGATAACGCTCACGGACAAAGTGCTGAATTTCATAAAAATATGTTCAGTAGTTTCCCTTTTAAATTCTAGATAAATAGTAATTGTGATGTATACATATGGGTGAGGTTCCTCATGAAAGACCCTGTATTCTTGATCAGGAAGTCAAATCCAATCGATTGAGACCATTTTCGGCATTTGCGCAAATGACTCGCATGCTGTTCTACAAGAACAAGCGCTGAAAAACACACCGAGACATATAACAATAAAATCCTTTATTTAAAAATAATCGGTATTTGAATACTATGTAAGAGTTTTGTATACAAGATAGCATTTTCGTTTAGGGAAATTGTGCACGCAATGAGAAATAACTGAAAGGAAATTATTTAAAACACACTAAAAACCTAAAAATTAATACTGAATATTTCTTAATATCTAAATCTGGTATTTAAGGAAATGTCTTCTATGATCTATCAAATCTGAATTATACTAAAAATCTAGCAGTCTTCGAGTACTTACTCACTATTGCAGATGTTAATCAATTCAATAAAATCAGAAATTTATGTTTATTTCATTTCATGTGGATCAAATCTGTAAGAAACTAACTATGGGAAATAAGTATTGAATGTAATGTAGCGAATTTGTGAAATAAAATGATTTTCTTTTTTTAATGTTAATTTTTGTAATAAATCTGAAAACACTTAATATTTCCGAAACAGTTGAAGATAGGTATAGGACATTGTACATGATTTATGTCTAGAATTCTCTGAAGAATCCAAAAAATTAATAATATACAGGGGCTTGCATTTAAAATAAGAATGTGGGTATTGGCCACTGTCACATGACGCACCCTATATATTTGTTTTTTTTTTAAGAAATGCTCAGTCAAAAATACAAATCACCGTGTCCAAGCGTTTTTCCAAATACGCTCTCATTTATTCGTTATCGGATTTATTTCATTTGGCTGTTCCACACTGTATGTTGAGTCTGGGAGAGTGTTCGTTTTTCAAAAAAGAATAGTACGTTCAATTTTCCAGCTGCAAACACGTGACTCTCGTAGTCCTATTTATATATCTACAGGAGTTTGCTCTATATCAAGGAGCATGAAAATTTGATGGCTACGTTATCTAGTTTTCATGATTACTCCACCAGAAAGAAATATCTCCTGTATACATCCAAATATGAAAATTCTCTGGTATATCAAGCCATAATATTGTATAATCATTTACAAAAATCTATTAAGATTCTCAATAAGGCAGAATTAAAAAATGCCATAATGTGATAATAAATCGATCTCGCTATTAGTTTTCACTGTTAGCAAATTTGTAGAATAACTTATATCTTAGATGTTACCAACCTATAAACCTTAATGAAGTAAATAGTTTATTAACGAAATGAACTCAGTTTTATTATTATTATTTTCTGCTAAGTTTGCGCTGTTCCAAACATTTTGAAATCACAGCAAATTAGAAATACTCCAATTAAAAAACGTTAGTAGAAACTAAGTGATAAACGTGACAGGGATCCTTCAGTGAGAAACGATGCATAAAGTCGGTTGAAACTTTGAAGCCACAATTATAGAGAAAACAAAAGCACCTGCCGAGCAATCCTTCGTAACCGGAACAAAACGAACCTCCACTCATTCCTCCGGGGTATTCACATCGCATCCTATCTGATGGTTTTTCCGGACGTTATAGAGGCGTGTCAAGTGCGGAATAGAAGGCTTTTCCGCGCCGTACGAAAATATTTCTTAGAGTGCAAATGGAGCAGTCCTATTCAAAGTGTTCTTTCATTTATTTACGGTGAAACAGCATCCACTTGTGAACATTACTGAGAAATATATAGTTTTTGTAGGAACAGAAATCTATTCAGGAAGATCACGATGAGTAATAACGCATCTGAAGGAATTCCCACGAGTTTTCATGGTCTTGCTTTTACGATCCACCAAGGGAAATTTTCGGTAATGCATTTGAATAAGATCATCAATGAGGTGTACTATTCAAGGAATGTTATTTCTTGAGAGAATTTCCTTTTATGTATATTTGAGAGTGAGTTTTAAATGCCTTGTCCGAGTGAGTTTTCCGTCAAAATTGGATCAATGTGTCATGGTTGTTTTGAAGCTCAAAATGTCGATTTTCCACAAAAAAATGCTACAAGTGCCATGAAAACACCACTTCATTTTCAAATACTTAGTTAAGAATATTTCGAGAACTAATGCATAAAATGAAAAAGCAATTACTGGGCTGAAATCAGTATAAAAATACCTTTCAAATGAGGTATCACTCACCCCATCTTTTCTATTCAAAATTTGGAGGTGAGGGTTGTAGTAGCAAGGGTTGAAGGGCTATACGTCCGTAACCTACATCTTAAGTTGTCTCCCTTGAAACAGAAATCGACCTGTCCGAGCATTTCTATCGAAAAAATTTGATTCGTCTGTTTCGTTTTCATATGGCTACCATGTATAATGACTACGCTAAAGAGTATCTATTGAAATGTCCGATTCTTATGCCAGATGGCAAATAAACGTCTCTGGACTTTTTGTCACACTCTCGCAATCTTCCGTGATGTTTTATTCTGAACGATCTCTACTATCTATCGTTTTTGATTATTAATTTTCAATTATATAGTTTAGGTACAACATGTTGACCCAACATTGCAGCACTTCACGATGAGAGGCTCTTATTGTGTCGATAAATATTTTGAGAAGTCTCGTAGTTCCACCGTGTAATGCTTAATGTTTAACAACTCCCATCTGTCACGTCATACTCATGTGACATTATGATTGTCCAACATGGCGAGCAATTCAAATCTTTAGTTTTATTGAAAAACTCTTTAGATATTGTGCAGAAGGAAATTTATTATAAATTAAACAGAGTTTATTAAGTTTATTCTCTTCGATACTGAGGTGAGATGAAATTCCAAAGTATAAAATTTTCCATTAGTCGAAACAGTAAAACGAAAACATCCCTGAAATAATTCGTCAGATGCAAAAACAAATATAGTAAGTGCAAAAAATCGTCTCGACGAAATGAAATTCAAGTTATATAAGAGGAAAAACCTCCGTTCCGAGGCGGACATCAGGGAATTCTCGAGGAAATCGTAGAAACTAGAACGTTGAGCATGGAATTTCTTGAACTGTCTTATATTAATCGCACTAGGATAAATTTTGAAATCCAACCGTAATAATTCATTCTAGGTCCGCTCAAGTCGCAGCTGCATCATCTCGCATTCTCCTTGATTCAAGAATGAATACGGCATATATTGGTGAGATTTTAACTTTCATAACGTTTTCTCTTTTGAATAATAAAAAGAAAAGTCCCAGATGACAGGGGATTTTTGATGTTGAAACTCCTGTAATCAATATTAATGTGTCGTCAATTTTCTGGAAGGGAGCGGTATGAAAGAATATTTCCAGATATCTCCTTATAATTCGCTGCTTTGGACTATTTCGATATACAGGGTGAGCCTATGTCTACTTCATTAATGACAGACAGAAAAATAGATAGATAGATAATCCTCAACAACAGATACATAAGAGGAACAGTGTCATGTCTCAAGCAATTAGCCTAAATAATCAGCCATACGATATGGTTCCAACTCAATCAAAAAATCTTTTATTTTTCTCTTGAACAGCATAAAATTATTCAACATTTACATATCATCATGAAGCTGATTGAAAATCCTAATGCACATGTAAGAAGGGTGTTTCGCTGTTAATAATAACCCATGTCTAGGATAGTGCAATTCCAAAGATTTCCCAAGCTTTGCCTCCAACTACTCGATAAGACCATCCCATATGTCCATCCAGATACATGCCTTTCCGATTTTCACCTCATTTTAGAAAAAGGACACCTTCTCTTGTTTTATTTCATCTGCTAGTGCTGAACAAACAGCTGTCTTATTATGGCTTATTATTAATTTATTCTTTTGAAACCATCGTTTTATTTGTTTAAATACGAACTCTATTTTCACTTTCAAGATCATCAAAATTAGCACCCTCAACAATTACATTAGTGTCATCAACAAATGAGGTTAACCACCCCAAGATCTCCTCACTTGAATCCCAAATATCAATTAAGAAAATCAAGAATAAAATTGGACCAAGGACGCTACCTTGAGAGACCCCATAACCTGATTCAACTATGTTAGATCTCACCTCTCTACTCTCTTTAAGTTACCTACCCGAAGTTGATATTTGCTACCCGGAATGTGATGTGAAGTACCCAAAAATGTTACGGGAAATTTGAATTGTTATGGCGCAATAACCTCAGTATCCGAAATGATAATACAATTTCAATCTGAACAGTAAACAGATTACCACATCATTGATCTATTAAAATTTTCAGGTTCATAAATAAGAAATATATTCAGAATGTGGCTCGATTTATTCGCATGTGTGAGCACATGTTTGTACAGAACGTCGGCCCTCTGTTACCCCATAAAAATTCGAATTATTATCTTTCCTCTACCGTGAACATGGGTCCACATTTCAAAGTAAAAATGCGGCGAAAGACCTAATTCTGCAGTCAGTTCGCATTATTTTGTGGTGTCAACGATTAATGGGGCCGAAATTCCATGCCATAAATTCAATGCTTCTGGGATAACATCACGAAAATTATAGTATTTTGATGCCACTCACGTAAGGGTATCTAGCAAGAAAAATATGTATAATGTGGAAAGATATTCACGAACAGGTGCTCCATATCATCCTTGTATACATATTCTGGAATACATCATTCCGCTGCATATATTTTGGAAGCCTACTTTTCTGATGAGAGACATATCTGAGTTGCATAGTAAGATACTTCGAGAGATGTAATTGATCGCTTTACCAAATGATCCTTAGTTAGAGATCAGACGTTATTGAACATTATATATGTACGCAAATAGTATAGACGTGAATCATATAAAAATATTATTGTAATATATATTTTATGTGCATTCGGAGGACAAAGTGAACGGTACCCAGCTAGTTTCATTATACATATATATATTCTTTTGAACTTTTGGCTGACAATATTTAGTAAGCAAACAATAAAGTATATAGATCAGGGGTTAGTGACGGGGTGTCATACAATTCGGCGTATGGCATAAAAGCCTAGGAAAAAACCCCAGTAAAAAAAAACCCTGGTTCCCGCCCAAGTGTGAAAATACAAAAATAAGCTGAAATATATTTTAGGGACTTCTTTCTTCAAGAGTGGTCTTCTATTGATGGAGACAGAGACTTCTTCAAGTTACTCACATTGAATCTGGAAATAAAAAGACAAAAGCAGAAAAAAGAACTGAATAACAAAAATACGTATCATATTGGTTTGAAATTTATAACCCATTCGAAGAAAGAGTCGGAAACATCATGAATAGCCCTAAAACCATCTTGAAATTTATATATGGGACAACTATTGATGAGATGAGGTATTGTTTCTTCTGCTTCTCACTTTCACAACTTACGCTAGGAACTTAGTTCCATCTAAATAGCATGCTATTGGTACGACCATGACCTGTTCTCAAATGATTAAGAACTGCAAAGAAAAATCAAAGAAGGAACTTTTTCAGAATGATCATATAGATACTAATTTTATTTTCGTGCCTCGTTCCCTTTAAATGTCTTTGTACCTATAAGGGAGAAAATATGAAATAATTGGGATAAATTGTAGATCATGGTGCCAGTATCTTCTCTGATGACAATTTCACACCACCAAGAGCGTTAAACATGGGCAAAAATAATATATATGATGATCGATTCGTGCCAGATCTGAACTATAGGGCGGATGTAGAAGAATCTCCAAACCAAGATCCCGAAGCTTATGGCTAGTCATCAAAGATGTGTGAGGCCTGGCGTTGTTCGATGGAATACGACACCTTCCTTTTCTGCTAATTCTGATCAATGATCAATTTCTGCCTTCAATCATTCTAATTGTTGGCAAGAGAGATCCGAATTGAGCGTTTGGCCATTGGGCAGTAGCTCAACGTTTTATCTTGTCATTGACGTATGTTTGAAATAACAAAATTTTGCTATATTTGTATACATCTAGCACTGAAAATTTGAAGGTATTGCTGAAATATATATTAGAAAACTTATGTACAGTGTCCCGTAACTCAACGTCAAGCGGTTACTGGGTGATATGCAAGGTAATGCCAGTTCTAGCAAAATAATAAAAAAATCCTATGTCACTTGGTTAAGTGGCAATAGGTATATTTTTAAAAATGTTGAAAATTGACACCCTACACTACATCCTTATGTTTTGTATTCACAAATTTTCCAATTTCTCAGTGATTTTTTAAAACTTAATCCTAAATAACCATGCTTCTGATTACAGTCACAAATCCATTGTTAGGTGCAATTGTTTTAGTAAAAATAATAAGTTTCGTTGAAACGTGTTTAAAAATTTATTTTCAGCTAACTTTGACACTATATCTTGAAAAAATATATACCGTATTGCCCTCAGCAAGTTACTTTAAAAAATGGCCCTGTTCAAAAATCTGGGTATTGAGATTTTTGGCTATTACTCAAACGAGGACTGTTACCAAATTATTGAGCTAGAGGTGGTAAAATAAAATGTTTATTTTATAATGTTCACATTCACATAATAAATAGGTACTCGCACGAAGTTAAAATATGTACAAAATTAACAACATCTGAACAGAGTAGACCTATTTACAGATATGAGAGTAATTATAGAGATAATATTGAGTGTTGGAATAATTGAGAAGTTATCTTGAGAAAATGTAGAATCATATTTCACAATAATCGAGAGATTATTACGTTGTTTACTTGAGAAAGTTGTGTACACTCGCGTCTAACAGCGTTACGATCTTCAAGACTAGATCGAGTAATGTGTGTTGCCGAAATTATTCAAGTCATGAATATCGAGAGTAGAGGCGCCATCTATCAACCAAACACAAAGTTTACAGTGATAGAGTTTAAATTTATTTCAAACTGTCTACTATCAGAAAAACAAAAGGTTTTATTGATAAAATAAGATGTTGAGGTTTATAATGTAACTTCAAATTATATTAGGTGTCACTGATGCCTTCAAGCCATTATCAGGTTGACTGGACGTATCCTGAGACTTCCCGAAAATCCCGAGAATAAAGAGACTTTATCCATAAATATTTGATTACTTCCTGGTCAATGTTGGAATGATTGTTTGGGCTATTGCAATCATCTATTGTGGATGTAATGTTTTCCGACGTTTCGATAGACATCTTCTATCTTTATCAAGGAGGAAAAGTAAAAAACCTTTCGAAAATTATCAATTTTCAAAAAGTCAATATTGACAGAAGTCATGAAAGAAAATGAACGATGTTATATACTCATCTGTGATATGATGATATTTTTAAGTTGGATCGAACTATCGGCGTCCAAACTTCTGGCAGATCTATAGATGGAGCACTTATGGAATCAGGTGTTATTTTCATAAATGCTGCTTCTTTGATTTTTCTTCTTTGGATATTATTGATGCTTCATCCCACTTCATACGATGATTCTCATCTACAGCATGTTGGACCAACCTGGATTTGTCGCTGTCTAGTACTCGTAGAAGCTTCTGATGTTTTTTATTCGTACATTCAGAGGGCGTTTAGTTTCTCCGATGTAAGATCTTCCGCAAGGTAATTCATATATGCAGTTCTTTGTCCTTTGTGTCTCATTGTTAGGCTTAACTTTTGTAAGTTTAGCTCTGATAGTGTCTTGAGTTTTGAATGCAGTCGTTCTGTTGTATCTATTTCCAATTCTTCTCATTTTCTCCGACAAACCTCTTACATAAGGAATTACGGTTTTAATGGTCTGAGATATATCTGTTGGTTCAGGTTGACTTTCTTTTGTTCGTCTAGCTTTTTTTAATATCTTTTTGGGGTAGCCATTGCTTCTAAGAGTTTTCGAGATTATTTATTTCTTCATTTTGGTCTTCTTCAGTGCAACAAATAATTGCTCTATCAAATAAACATTTTGCTACTCCCAATTTAGTGTTTAGTTGGTGATTTGAATCAAAATGTAGATATTGTCCTGTGTTCGTTGGCTTTTTATACACAGTGGTTCTTGGGATTCCATTTTGTTTATGTACGAGTACATCTAAGAATGGAATTTAATTGATTCCTCTTGATTGTTTACATATTGAAGGAATCCATCTATAGTGTCTCTTCCATGTTGCCAAATAATGAAAGTATCATCTACATACCTTTTCCATAGTTTGGGTTTAAGTACATATTTTTCTAATGCCTTCTGTTCGAAAATTTCCATATATAAATCAGCTAAAATTTAAAATTGGTGATAGTGGTGAACCCATGGCCATTCCAAATTCTTGTTGATAAAAGATGTCTTCAAATTGGAAATATGCTGTTTCAATACAAATAGAAAGCATTTCCATAAAAGCATTCACGCTAACTGTAGTTCTTTCACTAAGGGTTTGATCTTCTTCAAGCTTTTTCCTAACTATGATAAGTGTTTTATCTGTTTGAATATTAGTGAACAAACTGGTGATGTCGAAGCTGACCATAACGTCTTCTTCCATGATTTCTTGATGTTTCATTATTTCTATGAAGTGTTTCGTGTTTCTTATCATCGATGTTGAATTACTTTTTAATGGTGATATAATTTTCAGCAGAACTTAGCCATTTGGTGGCATGCTGAATTTTTTGAACTCACAATTGGTGGAGGAATATTTGCTTTGTGTATTTTTGGTAGACTATATATAAATGTGGTGGTTTACTGAAGTGAGGTGTAAGTCTTGATCTAACGAATTGATCTGGAAATTCATTTCGATATTTATAAAGGATTTTGTAAATCTTGTTTTCAACTGTGGTGGTTGGGTCCTTTTTTAGTCTTTTGTATTTTCCTGCTTCTAATAATTCATTGATTTTTTGATTATAAAAGCCAACATCTAGAATTACAGCGGTGTTTCCTTTGTTTGCTGGAAGTATCTTTATGGAACTATCCGAGTTAAGATCTTTTAATGCCCTCTGTTCAGCTTCATTTATATTGGGTAGAGGTGTTTTATTATTCCTGTCTAACACGGTTCTGATTTTCCATCTGTACTCTTCGGCTTTTTCAGATTCTCGAATATTCTGTGCAGTTTCTTCTGCCGCCAACATGATTTCAATTTTTGGTATCATCTTAGGTGCTATAGAGAACTTAAGACCCTTGTTGAGGAGAAATATCTGATCTTCACTTAAGTTCTTATTAGATAAATTGATCACGGTTTTTGAATGATCTAAGGGTTCATATTTTCTTGACTCCTTCATAAGTTTCTCCATTTTCCTTTTTTGGACTTGTTTTTGTTGTTTATATATTCTTTCATAGCTATGTTTAATAGCTCTCAGAATATTTTCATAATCTTCAGCATAAGTTTTTGATTGAATGCTACTACTAAGGTTCTCGCATGTTGTAAGTAATTTGACTTTGTTGAATCGATGTTGATTCCGTCTTTCTCTCATGGGCTTGACTTGTCCGTTTTGAAATCCTATCTGCTCTATAGAAGATGTCTATCGAAACGTCGGAAAAAATTACATCCACAATAGATGATGGTAAAGGCTCAAACAATCATTCAATACGAGCGCCATCATCAACAATATCTCGTCATTCCTGGTCAATGTTGTATTGATTGTTATTATCAAAATAACATAGGTAACTACTAAATATAGTAGGCTGCGATCATCAAAATATCTTGGTGTCGAGAAAAGGATCAAATGTTAGTAAAGTTCCAGGGAAATACGCCTCTGTATTCAATCAACAAGCCGTATCAACGAGTTTAGGGGGAAGCGATAAACGTTGATTAACTCCACTTCTCTAGATCAGATGCTCCAAGATCAACTTAATGAAATTCAAATTTGTAATGAAATTACCGTCTCTCACATAAACGTTTGAATTTGTTGCCGACGACCAACCACAAACATTGTGAGAATTAAATTATCCAGCGTATGATATTCCAATGAATAATTAGCAGCTCACCATTGACCCCCCAGCTATTTCCCCAAAGTTTATTCTAACGACCCCAACACAACTGGATATAATAATGTTCCTAATTCGTTACCATCAAATTGAAGCATTCTGGTTATCTTCAACCTCACACCTCGTAATTCACGCCGAGCGAACAGAAATGAACAGCCCGATCCCGCATTTACAGCATTTCTGGGAAAATATCGATTTTTCGCAACAAATTGCCACAAACTCTGAATTTCTCCCATAAATAATACAGAGGTAGCCGTAATTATGAGAGCATGATAGTGACCATAACGACGTTTATGATATCCGTTGTGGCAAAATATCGCATACGAGTTTCCGCTTAGAAGTTTCCTTTTGTCGTTCAGACGGAAATGCCGAACTCTAGCGGCAACTTCTTTTTGTTTACTGTGGTACTAAATCGGATTTCACGAGCCCTGGAACGTCGATTGGAGCAGATTTAACTTCTTGCTAATGACTTGGGTTTCGCCATTAACCTGCGGGCCTAGATATTTATCTGGATTGTACACTCCGTCTCATATGTGACGAAATTTGGGTCGAATGCATTACCAACGTTATCGATAGATGAAAGATTTTTCTCTTTTTTCTTTTCATCTTTCATTCACTTGCTTCATGAAACGTGTTATGTTTTTCGACAGTAATTTTCAAAAAACACAGTAACGATCACGAAACGTGACTAATATTTACCGTTGATAAAAAAATGCCAAATGCCCTTAGGAAACACGGTTCTTTCATGGAAAATGCAACATTGCTAGCATCTTCATTATCCCGAAAATAATTCTATGCACTGTAAAAAATAGTTCCTCATCTCAAACCATATTAATTTGTCTCAAGTACTCCGTACGTTTGAATACAGCCAAATGCATAAAGTACTTGACTCTACCGCCCTCTACGGTTGAGAATGGCGTTTACCCTAACTAAAAGTTTCTTGAGTTAAGAAACTGATTAGTTTCAACCAAGCTCAGAGTTTTTGACTCAGGTGGTAAAAAAATTTGATCCAACGGTAATATTAATTAGTATGTAACTATTGATACTTTTCGTAGAATAAAAATTTTGGTTTATGTAAATAAATATTACATTTCACTGAAACTCGATTTGTAGTTGATTTAAAGGATCTTAGTTGAATGGGTCGAGAATTCAGTCGATAAAAATGATAATATCTTTTATGTCAAGTGAAAGTTTCTTGGGTTAAGAAACTGATTGATTTGAGCTAAATTGAAGGGTTTTTGACACTAGCAAAGGAATAATTTGATAAAACAAAAAAAAAACATTTGTATGTAATCATTATTTTTCTTCACAGAACAATTATTTCTCTTTTATATTAATAAATACCGCAATACCGCGGCAGACCATGAATATTGTACGGAATGGGAAAAGCGTCTAGAGTTTCGTTGGAAGTTGCAGAGAGGGCGAGTATATCTCAAGCGTCAACCGTCTGCTTTTCCAAGACACGTCGTAAAGACAACCGTTCCCATCACGTCAGGGTCACCAATGTAGAATCGAAGGAATTTATCCCTACTTATGCGTTTCGTCCCCTGGCGCACACATTTGGACTCATCAGTATGGCTTGTGTGCGCCATGCCATAGACGCAGGGGTTAGAAGTTTTGAGGAGCCGCCGGGAGTTGAACCCGGCACCTAGTACCTAGTCGGTGTGAAACTTGAGCGCAAACCTCTAGGCCACCGAAGCGCTGTGAACTAAGCTATGCGTGGCTATATAGAGTGCCGCCAAGAGATCCCTATACACTCCCTGCCGCTGACAGAGTGCCGCTACAATAGCTATAGTCCAGGCAGTGGGTTATCATCTCATCCCTGTCATCATCCAATACCAGATCACCCGGTTCTCCACCAACACAAAGATATTTGGTTTGCTCTAAGTTGACATTTAAGCCCCACTTCTCGTATTCTTCAATTAGCTTGCGCATCATGTATTCCATGTCATCTTTATCACCGGATACAACAATATTGTGAGTAAAATGCACAAATAATTGCATTTAAATGGGATATATTTAATATAAAAGAGATAGAGTTTTGATTTAATTGCAGCCAATATAAAAAAATGCTACAATTAATTCGTTTTATTAAATCAATTACGCAATATTTTTTTACAAATGTCACTTCATATTGCAACAATTATATGTTCAATTTTATTCAAATATTTATTGTTTTCTTCAAGTAAATGAGGCGAATAATATAATCTCACGAGATTCTTGTCTCAAGAAACTGTAGTCGTTGCATCAACTGACAGAATTTACGACAACCGTACCTTCGTTCTATTGAACAAATAAAAATGAAACGAACGAATGGTTTCGTTAAAACCTAATTAGAATAACGTATTTGTATCAATCAATTATGGATATTGAGACAAGTGCATAAACAATTTCTTGTAATTGTATGTTTATGTTGAATCAGTTCATTTCGCTGAAATGTAAAAAGTTTCAGGCGAATGTTTTAGCTGTTCTCTATAATCAACTAGGTTGTTTTAATCAAGAAAAATAGTTCATTCGGCGTAATCAATTTTAGATTAATTCAAATTAAAATGGTTTGATTGAAAAAAAAATTTAGATTTTGTTGTTCTACTATATTTTCTTTCTACTTCAAGATTATAAACCATGCCTTTCTAGTGAGAAATTCCAAAAAAACCTCAGAATTATTGGGTGTTATCATCATACATTTGTAATTTTCTTCTTAAAATTTCCAAATCATGAAAACCATCATTTCTATGAAAACTTCCAAGGCAAGAGGTTGTCACTGGCCTTTTTTTTTCACTCAAAGCCAGAAAATATCATCTATGATTTTCCAAACACTGATATTTCTGAAGTTTCTTCTCCTTGACAGAGACCAGTGAACAGGTTCTATGAGGTCTCTTGATATCATACTGTTAAAAGTATGAAACCTTTTTCGAAATCTTCAACAACAATGAATAATGTCACTACGAATAATCATTTTAAAGAGATGTTACTTTGCTTGATGATTATTTTCTGTACTGAATCCCAATAACAATTTACCTGGATAGAATTCAAGTATTCAGAGATTTAGGTGTGCAATTATACCTTCTTGAAGAAATACCTAAATTTGATTTTGAAAATTCAACTAGGTGTTCTTTAAAAAAAATTTTTTGTTAAATCATTAATATGAATCTATTCTTTTTAGACTATAATTAATTACCGAACATGCGTAAATCTTTGGTTTTTATGATCAGAGTATTTGTTTTAATTATGTATTACAAAAACATAAATATTGAATAATGGTTATTCATAGATTATGTCAAATACCTTACCATAGAATATTAATTTATTACCGAACCCCAGGAGAGAAAAAATTAATATAGATATTGTTGATGATGGAGCTCGTGTTGAATGAATGTTTGGGCTATTACCTGAACCAACAGATATAAATCAGACCATTAAAACCGTAATTCCTTATGTAAAAGGTTTATCGGAGAAAATGAGGAGAATTGGAAATAGATACAACATAACGACTGCATTCAAAACACAAGACACTATCAGAGCTAAACTTACAAAAGTTAAGCCTAATAATGAGACACATAGGACAAAGAACTGCATATATGAATTATCTTGCGAGTGCGGAAGATCTTACATCGGAGAAACAAAACGCCCTCTGAATGTACGAATAAAAGAACATCAGAAGCTTCTACGAGTACTAGACAGCGACAAATCCAGGTTGGTCCAACATACTGTAGATGAGAATCATCGTATAAAGTGGGATGAAGCATCAATAATATCCAAAGAAGAAAAAAAAGTGCTCCATCTATAGATCTGCCAGAAGTTTGGACGCCGATAGTTCGATCCAACTTAAAAAGATCATCACATCACAGGTGAGTATATAACATCGTTCATTTTCTTTCATGACTTCTGTCAATATTGACTTTTGGAAAATTGATAATTTTCAAAAGGTTTCTTACTTTTCACCTTGATAAAGATAGAAGATGTCTATCGAAACGTCGGAAAACATTACATCCACAATAGATGATGGTAATAGCCCAAACAATCATTCAACAGTACACCTTTCCTTGAAGTGAAGTATGTGTATGGCTACAAAAATTCATGTCAGATTTAAAACGATTCGGAACTGAAATTCAATTGAACAGTATTATGGAAGAGCTGTTTTGCTGTAATGACATTGATTGTCAGTTTGACACTAGACAGTTGAATTCACAACCGGTATCATTCAAGCATAACCATGTCAGATAATGAAATTGCCTAAGCAATCTAATAATTTTCCATTATCAAGAATATCACATTGTAAATGTTATCTCAAATTTTGATTAGCAATGTTTGTGATTAGGATTATTAATAGGAAATGACTGACTTATTATTATGAAATCAATACTTGAGAATGAATGATCGCCCCTTGCTTTCATAGTAATGAAATTCTATATAATGACGACTCAATCAATCCATATAAGATTTTAGGTTATAATCAAGATGACCTACAATCTTACCTAATGTGGGAAAGCTGCATTGCAGCAACTCATTGGGGCTGTGCAATCATGGATCTGTTCCAATGTGCAGTAGTTAATGTAATTTCCTGTGAATCCAAGGATTATTTCGTGTCGCTTCTGTGTTCGAAACTAGCAGGTTAATCATCAAATTTCCCTGTAACCACCTCAAGACAATTATGTTTCCAGTTCAATTGGAGTTTCAATTTAAGGCAGACCATACACTATCTGAATTACCAGATGTATACAGCCTTGGCCAAAAGTATTGAGCACCTATGTCACCTTACAGTTTTTTGAACAGGGTCAAACCGAAATAAAATGAAACAATTTCTGTATGTTTATATCATTATTTATTAATACATAATCAATATTTTGTGGGTCCACCTTTTGCATTAATTACGGCAGAAATTCTTTTTGGCATCGAGTTCACTAGTTATCTAAAGTCTTCAGCCGTTATCGCGTTCCACTCCAGACGCAAGCAGCGTTTTAGCTCTTCTTTGTTGTTAATAGTGTGGCGCCGGACTCTGCGCTTTAATAAACCCCATAAATGCTCTATGGGGTTTAGGTCCGGAGACTGGGCAGGCCAGTCCAGAAGTTCAATGCAACTTTCTCGAAACCATGTCTTCGAAAGAGCCGACTTGTGACACGGCGCGTTATCCTGCTGGAATTTAACGCCATCCATATTTGTGTCTCCAAAAAGTGTGTTGAATGAATGCAACAACGCAGATTCTAGTACATTTATGTACTTTTCAGAGTTCATGCGACCCTCACACACGAACAATTCGCCAACTCCAGAATCAGTCATGCAGCCCCAAACCATTATGCTGCCGCCACCGTGTTTTACAGTTGGTACTACACACTCTGGTTTAAATTCTTCACCTATCCGGGGACGCACAAAGATCACACCAGGTGTTCCAAAAATCTGCAACAACGAGAAAAATATTGAGCCCCGAGAAAAATATTAAATTCAAATAAAGAGGGATTTTTTTCAAACTGTTTATGAAATATTATAAGGACATTAAATTAACTAACTTACCTCAAAGTTTGATTCATCTGACCACACGACATTTGACCAATCTTCTGCAGTCCAACTTCGGTGTTTTAAAGCCCATTCATATCGAGCTTTCTTGTTGTCATCCGAGAGCCATGGCTTCTTTCTGGCTTTACACCCTCTCAAACCAGCTTCCTGAAGTCGTCTGCGAATTGTGCGAGCAGAAATTGATGGTGTAATTTCTACTGACAATTCAGCAGCAAGCTCGGAAGAAGTTTTTTCCTATTTTTAACGACTCTCTCAATAACTGACGATCTTGACGACCTGTAGTGATGCGTTTGCGCCCGGTTCTAGGCCTATTCCGATGAGATCCGGTAGCAGAGAATCGCTCAATAGCATATTGCACAGATCAGCGCGAACATTTCACAGTTTTGGAAATCTCTACTTGTGATTTCCCTTGCTCATGCAGAACCTGTATCTGCACACGTTTTTCTAACGAAAGTTCGTTTATTTTTGGCATATTATAACGATATCACTCCAATCTTCCGCAAACAATCACCAAAAGCAAACTAAACGACTGGATTTGTCCTCAACGAAGGGCAGTAGCGAACTGAGAAATAAAGACAAAATGTGCAAAAATAGCAAACTTTATGGCACCCAGGTGTTTTATTGCTTTTTGCGGCACATGTAATTATTTTTAATCCTTTTTAGATGCCGACAAAAGAATCCTTAAACAATAGCTTTGTTTTTCCCACACTTGCCGTGCACCTGCGAAATTTTTTAGGTTGCTCAATACTTTTGGCCAAGGCGGTATATTAGGAAGCTCAAAGCAATACTCATATAAATATATATATATATATAATTAATATTTTCGATCTTTTCCTGATTATTGATAATAATACTTGAAGAAAAAATGGCTTCTGAAGAGTGTTTAATACTATATTAATAACACTTTTACTGCGTTTGATCTGAAATTGAAGTTCCACATACCATTTCGAATGAAAAGAATAATACTGCAAAATACATAGAAACTACTACACTCATACAATTTGATGATTTTAGGAAATGTACAGTCAAGAGTATAGTTAATACAGATGAATTCAAAGTAGAAAAACGGAGAAATACATAACCAAATTTTGCTTTCATTTCTTATACTCACATAATTATTTCAATATAGGGTTTTTAAATATTTTGTAGTATTATGTCTCTATTCAGAATGTTAAATAGAACTTCAATTTCATACTAAGAACTGAAGAAGGGTTCACGAAACGAAAGCTTCTAGCATAATGAAATTTCAAAAACTCCTGATGAATCCAATTTTACTTCAAGTATTAATATGAATACATAATTGTTTCATACAATCAGTTCCTCATTATTTATAAAAATACTTGACAATTAGCTTTTACGGGAGTTCTTAAAACTTTATTAATCGTGATGGACATTCTGCGATTAGTTATATACCCCATCAACCAATCCGAAAATATACCCCTGAAACCCAAGTTATGGAATTTACTATACATATATGGAAAAATGAATGAGTCAAATGCTCAGTAGAGGGCAAAAACTACTCCCGAAATATGTATACCTTCATCCATTTTCTTATAGGCTGTCAAAACTAACGAGAAGTTTGTATCGAATTCAATCAATTTGTTTATCTTCAGGACATAAAGGGACACTCTCAGATGATATATGGCATTATCCCACTAACTAACTATGCATGATATTTTTTCTGTTTGGTAGACAAATAGGCAGTTATTTCCTCACAATAAAAAATTTAAACAATTAATAGTATTGGTGATATGTTTCGGAAATACTTGATTACGTCTGCATTCAAGTAAAAAAATTTTCTGTTGTGTAGAGAGGCAATTTTCACATTTTATCCAATCTTTTAATTGTGTTATCTCATAATCTCCGTAGTTCCTGCCAATTCGCTCGAAGAAATTTCCATTGTTGATATTATGGTATGACTGATCATTCTCTTGTAGGGACATATTATAATTGATTTTTTCACAGAAATAATATGGAAGTCGTTGGTTAAAAAACTACATTTAACATATGCCAACGTTTCGTAAATATATATAATGTTCCATATATTTTTATCCTATTATTCTTTTGTAAATGAGGTTATGAATAACTAAACAGAATAGTTTCTCTGTAAAACGAAGGTTTTTATTTATTATTAAATTAACAACAATATACT
The DNA here is from genome assembly GCA_030674115.1 of Micraspis discolor. Lineage (NCBI taxonomy): Eukaryota > Metazoa > Arthropoda > Insecta > Coleoptera > Coccinellidae > Micraspis > Micraspis discolor. Next base: position 425,040 of record JARTUT010000006.1, on the reverse strand, counting down.
ATTACAAATTTTACCTGTAAAACAAAGAAACAACATTCGATGTCAATTATTCACTTTGCTCTTATTTAAATCTTCAACAATCCTTCATTAATCTATTGTGACGTCGTAATTCGCTTGTCCACGTCTTGATTCATTGTCTTTCTGTCTCTCTCTCACTATCATAAGTGCGATCTACCTTGCCGACAAGTATGTGGTCACTGAACATTTTGCTACGCGATTACTACGCAGTAACGTAGATTGCAATAAAGTTAGGAAAGTATAATGTGCTTTCCTTTCATATATTTCCACTACCTCAGGTCTACAAAGAAGAAATTGATGGAGATCAAATATGGAACAGATCCGTAACATTAAAATTGAATAATCGATTAAAAACGATTTTATATTGAGAATGAAAAATCAATTATAACATATCTCTACAAGGAAATGATCTATTATATCATTATATAGGTTATCTATGGAAAAAAATTATGCCTTCATAATTCGCAAGCACATAGCATATTACTTTAAGTCAGAACAATGACCAAATATAATGTTATTTTTCAATATCATTAACCTGATTATATGTTGATCAACCGATAAATCTAATGAAACACAGCATTAATGTGAAAAAGTATATTTCGATTATATGTGATTTTTTTAAAAGTTTTGCTATCTATTCGCTAATTGTTTAACAGAGCAGCAAAGCCATGAAAACCACGTCACTGCCTTTTAATATATTATACCATGCATCGACCACAAATTTATCAAAATCTGATTTTCATTGTGGTTAGCGCGAACATCTCTTAATACCTAGATTTCATTATTTTTTGAAGTTTACTTGTATCTTTTACTTACTTTGTCATCTCTACAATGACCAAGGGAAACTATACCCTTCAATAGCTAAACCAAGGCTTGTTTCATCTTCTAAGCAATGCTTTTATCTTTCGTTAACTTTCTCATTTCAATAATGACCAAAATCGATGTTCTTAAACAGATTTTTACCTGAGCGGTCAACTACTTCATCGAAAATATCCGAAATCTTCATATAGTTTGTGAGGAAGAGAACATTGGTCATGGTACTTGGACTACAAGCTATTCTCACTTGAGGTACGAGTTTTGAACAAATTCGCGCATGACGTCATCAAGAGACCCCTTTGGTTCGTTAGAGGAGACAGAGATGTCTCCAGCATAGATTTACATTTCATAGTTTAATTTTAATGTCCAGAAGAACGAGTTTTGTAAACTTCGCGCATGACGCCAGCAAGAGATAAGAAGCCTATTGGCTTATTCGAAATCGTCGTTTTCTTGGATTCGCCGAATAATGTGAATATAACTTATCTTTCACAATACAACAAAATATAGTAGGTATATGATGAAAAATGAATCCAAGTTACTTGAATGAAAATTTTGTTTGCTATTATGGTTTGCTTTGAAGTTGTAGATATTTCAGTAAATAAATAAATATACTTATTAATGGTATATTAACATATGAAGGTTCATGCAAAATAAAAACAATCATCTCTACAATGACCAAGGGAAATTATACCCTTCAATAGCTAAACCAAGGCTTGTTTCATCTTCTAAGCAATGCTTTTATCTTTCGTTAACTTTCTCATTTCAATAATGACCAAAATCGATGGTCTTAAACAGATTTTTACCTGAGCGGTCAACTACTTCAAATCGAAAATATCCGAAATCTTCAAATAGTTTGTGACGAAGAGAACGTTAGTTCACTTGGTTCAAAAATTGGTGCTTTTGAATACTTGACGTAGTAGTGAAAATTGTTACTTATTTGATCATAACGTTGAATGCAAGGTGAGTTATTTAAATATTTTGAGAAGTGTTCCAAACTTTGTGGCCAAAATTTCGATTTTCCGTATTTATGAATAGTTCTGTATAGTTTTGAAATTCACATATTAATATTGACTAAAGCAAAAGCATGCATTGAATTAACTTTCTCTCATTTCTATTAAAATCTTGTTTGAAATTACAAAAGCGAATTGGCTATTAATGCTGACAAGTTGTAAAAAGATACTTATCAGATATTTTTTCAAATGAATTAATTATTTCCTCAAATCCTCAATGCTTGCATTCTTCTGGGAAAAGCGATATGTAATTGATCAATTTTTGACAGATCATCGAAAAGAGTCGATTAGATAATTTATGTGATGATTATCGATGCCATTTGGATGTATTGTGAATCAATTGAATTTAAATGATTGAATTATAAAAAACTGCACATGCACAAAAATGCTACTGACGTGAGATCAGCAGCTCTTTCGCGCTGGTTTCCTCACTCTGGAACTACCGCCACAATGAATATGAAAGAGCCAACAAAACTTTATCTTGAGAATAACTACGCACAGTTTTTCTTCAGTCTGACACTCAAACTTACTACTCTCAAAAAAGATACATCTTTTTCATTTAAATCCATATAGAAAATGAAATCCTTGATTTTGTGAGATCTTGAAAAAACTTATTTATTCAACTTCAAAAAGAAATTATCACCGGCTGTAAATTAAATTTTATCGTCAATGGTATTACTAATATCGAGATTTTTAAGAGGAAGTCTTATGAAACTCTTCAATGAACATACTAAACTAACAAAGCAAAAATTTAAAAAAAAAAAAATAAAAAATTAAAAAAAGGAAAAAACTAAATAAATAAAAAAAATTAAAAATAATACAATTCCACCTTACAATGGATTTGTGATTGTAATCAATAGCATGGTCATTCAAAAATATAAAAATAAAAAAATAAGGTAAAATATAAATAAAACATTTGTACCTGGCAATGGATTTGTGACTGTAATCAATAGCATGGTTATTTAGGATAACGTTTAAAAAAATCACTGCAAAATTGGAAAATTTGTGACTACAAAATATACCTATTACCACTTGACCAAGTGAATTTTTTAAAATTTTTGCTACAACTGGTATAACCTAGAATATCGCCCAGTAAACGCTTGACGTAGAGTTACGGGACACCGTGTATAGTTGTCCGAGGGAAAAGCATGCAGAGAATGTCCTCTCATGTGACTTGTTGAATGAAATCTAATTGGGAATCGGGTGCGTTTGAATTCAATTGTCCCATCTATAGGAATCATGGAGATTCATGGCAACAACACATTTTCTGCTAGCCATTTAAGTTACTAACATTTTTCATACATTTTTTCGTAACTGATCGTGTGCCAGCCGTGGTGTTTTAAAATTACGAAGAATAATCCTAGATCTAAGCTTCATTTGTAATTTGTTCGTAGGCATGCCTGGCAAATACAATGAATTCAAAAACTATCGGCTAATTCACAGTCTAGTTGGTATCACAGTCTTCTTGAAAAACCTCAATCTGAAATTGCAGAAGACCTGAACAATCAATCTAACGAGAAATGATTCGTCGGAATCGGATCTTGTGAAACCACCATGCAGTTTACCCAGCCTAAAACACGACATTTAGAAAACAATCCGTTTTAATCAATTCATCAATTTTAATTATAATCAAAATATTTTTCTTTAAACTTAATTAATGTGAAATAAGAAATAGCATGTTGATGACGAGATATTGTTGATGATGGAGCTCGTGTTGAATGATTGTTTGGGCTATTACCATCATCTATTGTGGATGTAATGATTTCCGACGTTTCGATAGACATCTTCTATCTTTATCAAGGAGAAAAGTAAAAAACCTTTTGAAAATTATCAATTTTCAAAAAGTCAATTGACAGAAGTCATGAAAGAAAATGAACGATGTTATATACTCATCTGTGATATGATGATCTTTTTAAGTTGGATCGAACTATCGGCGTCCAAACTTCTGGCAGATCTATAGATGGAGCACTTATGGAATCAGGTGTTATTTTCATAAATGCTGCTTCTTTGATTTTTCTTCTTACAAGTTTTTCTTCTTTGGATATTATTGATGCTTCATCCCACTTTATACGATGATTCTCATCTACAGCATGTTGGACCAACCTGGATTTGTCGCTGTCTAGTACTCGTAGAAGCTTCTGATGTTCTTTTATTCGTACATTCAGAGGGCGTTTAGTTTCTCCGATGTAAGATCTTCCGCACTCGCAAGGTAATTCATATATGCAGTTCTTTTTCCTTTGTGTCTCATTATTAGAAACTTTTGTAAGTTTAGCTCTGATAGTGTCTTGAGTTTTGAATGCAGTCGTTATGTTGTATCTATTTCCAATTCTTCTCATTTTCTCCGACAAACCTTTTACCTAAGGAATTACGGTTTTAATGGCCTGATTTATATCTGTTGGTTCTGGTTGGCTTTCTCTTGTTCGTCTAGCTTTTTCTAATATCTTTTTGGGGTAGCCATTGCTTCTAAGAGTTTTGGAGATGTTATTTATTTCTTCATTTTGGTCTTCTTCAGTGCAACAAATATTTATTGCTCTATCAAATAAACATTTTGTTACTCCCAATTTAGTGTTTAGTTGGTGGTTTGAATCAAAATGTAGATATTGTCCTGTGTTCGTTGGCTTTTTATACACAGTGGTTCTTGGGATTCCATTTTGTTTATGTACGAGTACATCTAAGAATGGAAGTTGTCTGTCTTTCTCGATAAGAAGACGTTATGGTCAGCTTCGACATTACCAGTTTGTTCACTAATATTCCGACAGATAAAACACTTATCATAGTTAGGAAAAAGCTTGAAGAAGATCAAACCCTTAGTGAAAGAACTACACTAAGCGTGAATGCAATTATGGAAATGCTTTCTATTTGTATTGAAACAACATATTTCCAATTTGAAGACATCTTTTATCAACAAGAATTTGGAATGGCCATGGGTTCACCACTATCACCAATTTTAGCTGATTTATATATGGAAATTTTCGAACAGAAGGCATTAGAAAAATATGCACTTAAACCCAAAATGTGGAAAAGATATGTAGATGATACTTTCATTATTTGGCAACATGGAAGAGACACTATAGATGGATTCCTTCAATATCTAAACAATCAAGAGAAATCAATTAAATTCACAATTGAAATCGAGAAAGACAGACAACTTCCATTCTTAGATGTACTCGTACATAAACAAAATGGAATCCCAAGAACCACTGTGTATAAAAAGCCAACGAACACAGGACAATATCTACATTTTGATTCAAACCACCAACTAAACACTAAATTGGGAGTAGCAAAATGTTTATTTGATAGAGCAATAAATATTTGTTGCACTGAAGAAGACCAAAATGAAGAAATAAATAACATCTCGAAAACTCTTAGAAGCAATGGCTACCCCAAAAAGATATTAGAAAAAGCTAGACGAACAAGAGAAAGCCAACCAGAACCAACAGATATAAATCAGACCATTAAAACCGTAATTCCTCATGTAAAAGGTTTGTCGGAGAAAATGAGAAGAATTGGAAATAGATACAACATAACGACTGCATTCAAAACTCAAGACACTATCAGAGCTAAACTTACAAAAATTAAGCCTAATAATGAGACACAAAGGACAAAGAACTGCATATATGAATTACCTTGCGAGTGCGGAAGATCTTACATCGGAGAAACTAAACGCCCTCTGAATGTACGAATAAAAGAACATCAGAAGCTTCTACGAGTACTAGACAGCGACAAATCCAGGTTGGTCCAACATGCTGTAGATGAGAATCATCGTATAAAATGGGATGAAGCATCAATAATATCCAAAGAAGAAAAACTTGCAAGAAGAAAAATCAAAGAAGCAGCATTTATGAAAATAACACCTGATTCCATAAGTGCTCCATCTATAGATCTGCCAGAAGTTTGGACGCCGATAGTTCGATCCAACTTAAAAAGATCATCATATCACAGATGAGTATATAACATCGTTCATTTTCTTTCATGACTTCTGTCAATTGACTTTTTGAAAATTGATAATTTTCAAAAGGTTTCTTACTTTTCTCCCTGATAAAGATAGAAGATGTCTATCGAAACGTCGGAAATCATTACATCCACAATAGATGATGATAAGAGCCCAAACAATCATTCAACGCAATTGCAGTATCTAAAATTTTCAATTTTTTTTTACAGACATGTCTACATTCTTTGTATTATTCTGGATGATCTGCGTTATTGGATCAGTCATTAGTGGATCAGATGGAAGATGTGAAGACATATCCTGTTTATGTGACGTATATGGTTCAAAACTTTACCAATGTCCCAAAGGAAAGACAGAGGTAGAAATAAGAATTCAGAATGACCAACGAGTTCACATGTCATGCATGAACACCAATTATATCGACAACATTCTGCCTAAGAATATATTAAGGCCTATAGAACTAGCCATTGAAAACTGTGCTATTTCTGATGCAACTGCTAGATCTTTAAACATAGCAAATATACAATATTTAGATATGACAGATTCCAATTTGAAGACATCCTTTGCGTTATTTGCTTCAGAGACTAATATGGACAATTTGTCTACATTGGTGTTGAATAACATTAATGTTGAGAAAAATGCATTCCTACATTTCAATGCTCCGAATTTGGGTCATGTAGAACTTAAAGAAATAAATAATGATTTACTGATGCAAATACTGAATAGTCACGCTGGGATTGAAATTTTGGAATTGAGAAAGAACCACTTAGTTTCAATAAACGAAAATATGTTTGAAAATCTCACGAACCTCTTAGAACTCCACTTGGAATCCAACGGAATTTCTAACCTCAGTGATAACTCATTTAAAAACTTGAAAAAGTTAAATATCTTAAATTTATCAAATAACAGAATAAAATTTATTCCAAGACAAGTATTGAAACCACTGGACGCAATCATCAATATAGTACTAAACTTCAACTTGGGTCTCACCTTAGATGACTACTTATTCTCAAATTTAATAAAACTATCTAAAGTGCAGATAACTTCTTGTGGATTGAAGTCCTTGCCGGAAAATATTTTTTCAGGTTCAGATATTTCGGAAATATCTCTGCAGTCCAACTATATATCTAATATTTCCACTGAATTGTTCAAAAATTTACATAATCTGACATATTTAGATTTGAGTGACAACAAAATTCAAAGTTTGGATGGTGTTTTGAAATCACTAATTAATTTACAGGAGCTAAATTTGGGTTTTAATGAAATAACATATCTGAAATTAGAAAATTTCGAAAGCCTGTATTCTTTGAAACAGTTGATACTGAATAATAATAATATCGGTCAAATTGATATCGATACATTCCAAAACAATAAATTTTTAGAGAAACTAGATTTATCTTATAATAATTATGAAGCAGACCCAGGCAAAATTATAAAGAATAGTCCTTTCGCCAAATGCCATAATCTGAAATATTTTGATCTTAGCCACAACTTATTGAAGGACATACCAGATGATGTATCTTTCAATTCAGAATTTTTAGAAGATTTGAATCTTGAAGGAAACCAGATAGAAATATTGGATGTAAGTACCATTTTCATTACTCTGCTACTTTTGATTATTTCAAGTTTTCTACTTTTTATTTTTGTCCGTATCTGTTCGTTTCATATATGATTATTTTGAGACGTCAGAAGAGATGGAAAACCATTAGGTCTTTGGTTTCTGTCTTCGTCCCTAAATAAACTCCGAAATATTTCAGACTTTACATCATAACAGACAACTAGTATGGCTAGTTACACACACAGCAATTTTGGACGTTCGATAAAAGTTCGTACGAACATTTATCGTACGTCCAAAATTTAAAGTAGCTTTCAGACCTGTCGATTTTGTATCGTGGACGTACATTTTTCATGATTCGCTTCAGTTGCTGTCAGCATGAACCCTTTCAAGACTCGTGTTCTTGCTATGTGGTTGTTGTACCGTCGGCGTAGACGAAGGCGTAAAACCAGGAGTCAGTGGGTTCATCCTATAATCAGAGAAGACTAGATGCAGGGATTTTTCACACGCTTTATGAACAATTTCGAAGTGACGAAGAAAAGTTTTTTAATTATTTTAGAATGTCAACAGCAAGTGTTGATGAATTGTATGAGAAAAAACTAAATAATTTCACCAAGTGCACTGCATTACTTCCTTCTCTGATGGCGGATAAATCGCAACTAGTAAAGCCAAGCGAATTTCGGTCGTACGAACGAAATTCGATGTGTGTGAAGACGCCAATTTGATCACATGAGCCACTGTTTTCACGACCACTAGACGGCGGTCGTGTATAGTCGAGACAATGGACGACCGCAACACGGCGTCCGTACGATAACTTTTGAGAAACTTTTGAGAATCGATGTGTGTGTAAAGACACAATCAGTTCTTTGCGCCACTATTGGAATTTGGTCGTACGAATTTTTATCGTACGTCCAAAATCGATGTGTATGTAACTAGCCTGACTAGCCTATCGGTTCAAATATGATTAAATATGACGCGCACCAGCGCACTGATTGGTTCAATACTACTAGCTGATCCGGTGAACTTGGTATCATCTTGTTCAGTACTTACAACTTTCAATTTGTGGTTACTGTTTTCACTATGTAAGTTAAAGATGTTTCGTTATATACTGAAATTTATTCATAACTGAAAAGAATTTAGAAAAGAGTAGACTTGACGGGCCATTCCTCGTTCCTAATTTAACTTCCTTTTTTTCAGTTGGCAAATATTCGGAGGTGGAATGACGCTTTCAGAAATGTCAAAATGAATTTGCGGAAAAATAAAATAAGTAGAATCGTTGAAATCGAAATGTTTGATCCTGATTATATTTTTGAAGAGAACACAAGAGATCATGGGAAATTACATTTGATGATATCGCAAAATCCTCTCTGTTGTGACTGCTATGCCTTTAGGCTAATGAATTTCATCAAAGAAGAACCAGGAATAATAGTAGACATTGAGGATCTTGAATGTGCTAGTCCACCATCTTTGGCAAATACAAAATTTTTGAGTGTTCCCGCATCAGTTCTGACATGCAAGCTACAGCCAGATGATGAAAATCGTTGTACAAATTCAAAAGAATGCTCGTGCACTTGGCGTCCATTCGATAAGACTATTATAGTCGATTGTTCGTCGAAAAACATGAAAACAGCGCCTCTTCTTCAGATTTCTGATGATCTGGTAATGAAAATCGAAGTGCACTTGGAAAATAATAATTTAACAGAGTTCATGGAAATGTCAGGATATGAGAATGTAACTGAACTATATCTATCTGGAAATAAATTGAAAAATATTTCTTGGATTCCACCAAAAATAGAGGTAAGAACTACATTTTAACATAGTTTTAATAATATTTGCATTAAATTATGAGTTAAGTACATGTGTTACGTCAGGAACACCCTTTAGAAAACTCCTTTTTAAATGTTTATCTTAGCTTCACTTGTATTAATGTCAGTTTGTAACTCTGCTTCTTTAAGCGTGAGTGGCTCATTACTGTAAAAGATCCCACTTCGCTCAATGCGTTAGATGGCTGAGCGGTCTACGGCGCGCGTCTATTCTGGCGTCCGCTGTTGGATTCACCGATCGTGGGTTCGATTCCCGTCCACGCCAAAAACGAATACGTCGTGCAATCATAACTTAATGATTACCATTTATATTTTTATGACAGTCGCTAAAAAGTAAAAAATAATTATAGTTTAAGAAAACTTAATAAACACGCTTATAAAGAATATAGGGACTAAAAAGTTAGAAATTATTTTGAAAATCAATTTAAGACAATAGTATATAAAATAAACTAGTAAAATTGAGAAATAGTTCAGTCAATCTGTCGAAAACTAAATCGTTTTGACGGTATAAACTTATCCGCTCGATGCAATCATACACTTGTTGAATGATGTAACTTACCTTTGCGATGGCCTCCCTGATTTTTTTGAATAACAAAAAATGTAAAAAATTGCATTTTTCTAATCGACTGTAAAGTAAAAAAATTTTATTGACAAGTTTAAGAATCTACATTTTTATTGTGCTTAATAAACAAAGTAGGTGGCGCTATAAAGAATATTTTCATGGGAAAATGTTGTTTTAAAAAGTTTAGAATGTAAGAGTTTTGAATTAATCAATTTTTATTTAAACAATATTTTTGTGGTATATAAAATTTCAAAATACAGCTTGCAGAAGAATTTATACTAATTGTAGCATTTCAGTTACACATTTAGTATAACTTTAAATCAAGAGTTTACTAATTTAATTTTTCTTAGCAATTAAACTTTAATAAATAAAATTTTAATTTGTTTTTGACAAGTATTTTCCATTATTTGATTTTAATTTTTAATGTTTTTCAGTTTTGTTTTTCATTTTTTAAAAAATGTCATCAATTAAACAGATTTTTGAAGAGGTTTTGAAAATTGGATAAGGGAAACAAACAACAATTCAATTAAAGTCATTATTTGAATTTTAATTTTCAACTAAACTTTTAATTCAGTTTTGTATTTGTATTTATTAACAGGTGTATAGAAAAAGCATACAAAATATTGCAAAAATTTTTTTTTTTTATTTGAGGTGACTCTCATTACTATCTGTATCCCACTGCCCCTATCTCACCTATTATTTGCTTTCTTGTTACGATTTTATTCCTGAGACTCATTGCGGAAATGTTTACTTTTTCTAGGTGTTTGAAGCCAACAGTAACCTTTTGATGGGGTTAGACCAGGTGATTTTGCAAACACTAAACAGGAAATCTGTCCGAAGTTTGAAAATTGGCAACAACCCTTGGGCTTGTGATTGTGATCATATTCAATTTAAATATTTTGTTACTAAAAATATTAAAAAGGTTAGTTCAATAGCATGTGATAATGAAACATAGACCACAACGAGGTAAAACTTTTGTTACAGATCGATGCTGAAAATATAACATGCGTTGCTTCTGGATTACCGATATATTCCATTGATATTTGTCCCGAGGACAACAAAATTAAAATAATAATTTCCATTTTTTTCTTCCTTACAATTATTACATTTCTGGTTCTTACTGTACTATTCTATAAGTACAAGCAAGAGGTGGAAATTTGGTTGTATTCGAAAAACATCTGTGTTGGACTTTTCCAAGAGGAGGATTCGGACAAGGATAAGAAATTCGATGTTTTTGTGAGTTACTCGCATAAAGATGCTGAATTTGTAGAAAATAATTTAGTGCCTTTATTAGAAGAACATCGTTATGTATTATGCCTTCACTATAGAGATTGGATACCTGGCACTTACATCAGTGAAAACATTGCGAATTCTGTAGTCAACTCCAGAAAGACATTAGTTGTCTTAACTCAGAACTTCTTGAAAAGCGAATGGGGTAAAATGGAGTTCAGAATGGCCCACTTGAGAGCGATGGAAGAAAAGAGTAATCGTTTGATTCTATTGATGGGGGATGACATTAAAACCGAGGAACTCGATGAGGAATTGAAGGCATATGTCAAAACCAACACATATATAAAATGGTGTGATCCGTGGTTCTTGAAAAAGCTCAATTATGCATGTAAGCATAAAAATGGTACTGTAATAAATATTGAACAAACAAGATGATAAGAGATAACATCTTTCCAAATGTACTTGAATTTTCCAGAGTAGTTCCTGTGCATAAAAAAGGTCCGGATGACTCGGTAGACAATTATATACATATATAATTATGTCAATTTTGTCGAAAATTTTGGAAAAAGTCAACAACTTGCAGTTCGGTTTCAGAAACTCGCACAACACAACATCAGCTATTGCCGAACTGATGAGAGTAATAAATGATGGTTACAATGGTGACGAATACATTGGGGCACTTTTTTGTGACCTGAGCAAGGCTTTCGATTGTCTTTCACGAAAAAAGCTTATTGAAAAGCTGAAGTTTTATGAGCTTGATCAAGGTGCGATTTATCTGATCGAATCCTTCCTTACGGACCGAAAACAGTGTGTTGATCATGGAGGTTATATGTTTAATATGAGTAATGTGGAGTGCGGTGTTCCCCAGGGCTCTGTTCTTGGGCCCCTTCTTTTTATTATTGACATAAATGACCTCTCAAACTGTGACCACGAAGCTGACTACATCATTTTTGCCGACGACACAACGATACTAAAAAAGGCTAAATCCATCGAACGTGTTTTGGAAAACATGAATATGGCATTCTCTGTTGCTTCAGATTGGTTTCACAGCAATCAGCTGAAATTGAATGTCGATAAGACAAAGTTGATGTTCTTCTCGATGAGAGATATGGAGGGAATAGATGAAGAGGGGCCGGTTAGATTTCTGGCTGCTAATATTGATAGTAGACTATCTTGGAGCTCTCACGTCTGTCACAGTGTATCGTCTTCCGTTTACGCATTGATAACCTTGGCTTCGGGTAGGGTATTGTGTAGTGTTTACCATGCATTTATAGGATCGAAGGCGTCATATGGAATTTTGTGTTGGGGCCTAACGTGAAGCAAATATTTGGTTTACAGAGAAGAGCTATCAGGGTAATGAGTCAACTTGGTTACAGAGATGACTGCAGAAATGCTTTCAGAGAGAAAAAATTCTTACTCTTCCTTGTTTGTATATATTTCAATGTTTGTTATATGTGCAGTCTCATGTGGGTGAATATAGGACCAACCAAGAAGTCCATGATTATTGTACACGTCGAAGAGAGCAGATATATACCGACTTCCACAGGATCAAAAAAGTAAAATGCGGGATAACGTATTACGGGCCGAAATTTTATAATAAGTTGCCCACCACCGTGAAGATGGCTACATTTAAGAAATTTAAAATTATAGTGAAAGGTTATATACTGCAAAAATGCTTTTACTCATTGGAGGAATAAATTTCTTGTGATTTTTCTGATTTTCAGGAGTAATGTATTTTTTGTTCAGTTGATTGTAGAAGTATGCAAGCATCATTAGTATGTATTAGCACGAATAAAATATTATTATTATTATTATTATTATTATCCCCTTCCATGAAGACAAAATTACACTAAAGAAGAAACGATTGCTGTAATTGATATAAGGTGGTTAGCTCGAACTTCTCTCAATAATATGTTGGATTTCATAATTTGTTGAGCTTTATTTTTATTATTAACTAAGTTTGTCATCTCTATAATAATACCCTTTAGTAGCTAAATCAAAGTTTGTTTCATTCTCTTCTAAACTATCCTTTTATCTTTCGTAAAGTTCTTCAATTCAATAACGCAATCGATGTTCTTGATCAGATTTTTACCTGATAAGTTTTTCATATAAAAAATGTTCGAAATATTTTTTAGGGTCGTGTACTCGTCCTCAGGGTATAGTTAAAGAGGGTAGAGAAGTTTTGAGATGGTTTGTTGCATCATCTGTGGACGGTATTGGGTTACTGTGCGTCATTTTCATTGTAACTATTTGAGATCGATATGGATCACTGCTTATATATACTTAATTGGTTCTGATTATGGCTTTTGAATACTTAACTTATTAGTGAAATTTGATATCTGGTCATAACGTTGAGTGAGACGTGAGTTGATTAAATCTTTCTAGATGTATGCAAAGGATTGTGGTCAAACCTTGGTTTTTCCTTAATGATGGATAATTCTGTAGCTCTTTCGGAATTAATATTTCAATATCGACTAAATAAAAAGTAAATATTGGATCAATTCTCCTTTTCTCCGATTTGAATCTTGTTGTAAATTATAGAAGCAAATTGATCAATGATGACAAGAATATATGTGTTATAATAAATACTGTTTGAATATTTTTCTGACACAAATATATTGTCGAAGGCAAACTGGTTAGTTTGGAATTTTCAGGGTAGGTTTAGTTAGGTAGATCAGTAGTTACAATCACAGAACAAAAAATATAATCCAAACTTAATCGAAACAGCAAACGTTGATATTTATTACCTCACTCAAGTTTTACATGCATAAATATAGCCAAACACTCATTAAAAATGAATCACCTGAAGAAGCCACAGTGTTTGCAATGAGAATCAACAGAAATCATGTAAATTTCAAGCTTATTACTTATCAAACCAAATAATAGCTGAATATCTGTTTTGATGATTCATGGAAATAATTTAAAATGAAATATCTTAATTCTGTTTAAGTTAACGAGTTATTAGTGAAGGAGTCTTGTGGTTGCAATAAAACTAAGGAAAAATATAGGTTAAGTAATTGTTTCATCAAGATAAGATTCATTCGAAATATGTATTCTCGTTTATTTAATCGTACTGTTCCAGAGTCAGAGAAAAACTAGAATAATCGCTCAAAAGCCCATGACTTCACCTCGGTTCTTGTATACATTTTTTCATCGAAATTTTTTGTTAAGCTTTGTATCACAAACTGAAAAAATTTTAAAGTACTTCGTATAATTAAATTTTCCCTTGATCCTTCATATTACTTATGACATATTGTTTTAGAACTAATTCATTTCAAAGCCCAAACTTTGCCGAAGTGAATGAAATGAAAATTCATGGAAAATAAGATTTTTGCTTTGGTTCAGTTGGATCCCGGAAAAACTCAAATCCAGAATTGTATTCGTTTCGTATCGGTGGAACAGATACGTTCAGTTAACCATTTCCTTTCGGAAATTTATTTCCTTCCGTCATCCCATCAATCTCGGATTTTTTCAGCGATATATAAAAACGCCATGACTGAATCCAAAAATAATTAAACTCCAATTCATCTTCATTTGTCGTTTTCCTTAACTTCACCATAATGAATTCCCAAAGCGATAGAACTTTTATCGATCTTTTGTCCGAGTGATTTATAGCGCATCAGATTAATTAAATTTAGATTGGCTTAGTTTTTGATTTTTCCTCAGCGCAACTCTCAACACCTGAGGGATATGACCTGAGCAATACATATATTCTGTATTGTCGTCCTAAATAAAGTCCGGATCTGCTAACCTTCTAATTAATAGTTAAGAGATTTATAATCCAACCTCCAAAGAGGAGTGGACGTTTTCAAATCTTCTTAATTTTTTTATGTTAGTTATCTCGAATCTCACCTATAAGTAAACTATTTTGATCACTCTTTCTGCATGCTTGTTTCACAGCCACGCATGCAAAAGTGCATATATCCTTGTTAAAAATTGCAATTGGCTCTTCTAACATAAAAATTTCAAATTTTCTTCATCTTTTCCATTTTCCTTCAAGATAGTGATTACTCCAAAATGATCTCCAAAATCACCTAAAATGTTTGTTCGGGTGGCAGTTCCCAGTTGTCACAGAGAACCAGGTTCTGTAACTTTTGGAATCGTCGCAAGTTGTTCTATGACACGAACGGGTGAGAACAGGTGGGAACAGATGATTTCAAAACGATTTCGTTAAGTGCATAGATAAGTGAAAGTAAGGTTATGTTGTACATCATGGATCATATCATGGATAGTGTTACAAAGATATTGAATAACTTATTCAATATCTTTGTGTTATTAATACGGTGGAAATAAGTTAGAAATTACAAATATTAAAATTGAACGATTTTTTTTTGTCATAAATAAATAAACATACACATATCCATATAAATAACTGTAAATATAATTTATATGTAATGAAATATTTAAATAAATGATTTAATTTAATTATAATTTGAAATTTCGATATATGTAGTAGTGGTCATCAGTGGAGAAATTATTTTTGTTAGTTCATATCTGGGTAAACTGTGAATTCTTCTGTTATTTTATTGTAATTTTGGTGGAAACTGTGTACAGAAAATTTTATATAATAGAATTAGGTAATTGTATATGGAACTGATGGCATTTGGGAAATAAATAAAATTATTTTCTAACAATTTTCATAGCATTGTAATTATTTCTTAGATAAGAATTGTTCTAACAAGTCGTTGTGTTCTTGAAAGAGGTCATTCCTCCGTTTCTTTCCTAAATTTGCAATACATTTTGAGTGGTTAAAAAATAAAGATACTACAGTCACGAAATAACAAAATTAAATATATAGAATATAAATACGAAATATCGTATATATAAATAATATAAAATAATTATCTTACATAATTTGATCAACAACTATGCAATTGTTTTATTCATCTATTGCAAATGATTCTTCCTCTTCTTTGAGATAACAAAAATTTTGAGAAGCTATTATAACAAATTGATTAAAAAATTTATACTCACACAACATCAAATATACTCAAAAACAGCTATGCGATTATCCTAGTCGCCAAATATATAACTTAATTGCCAATTAGAACTACTGAAAATTTGAATCACCGATGATTTGAATTTACCGCTTCTTCTGTTGTACCTTGTACCATTGTACCATCTCTAGATCAGGAACCGTGAGAACAGTTCCGAAATCAAGTGTTCCGACCACAGGAACGACAAGGAACTCCTGTTCCGTCCCAGACGAACGGGTGGGAACCACAAATTACCAAAAATTACAGTTCCGAACTGCCACGCGAACAAACCTACTGTAAGTAATTGCTGAGAACTCATAGCTTAAAAGTTTATTGAGAACAAGTTTGTCACTGTAAATTGATGGATTGTACGTCAAAGTGAACAAAGAGTAATTCCTAAACTTTAGAGTAATTACCTGCAATTGGTAATCCACTCATAATTTTCCCTTTTACGGTGGGAGCATTATGTGTTTCATTTCGAAGAAAACGTTCAAGGCAAGGGAAAATGAGAATATGTGCACTTAAGCTCCGCAGGTTGTGGAATGAACACATAAATCTAAGAAACCGACTGACAGAAGGGTAAACATCTACCTAAGCTCCGTAAATTCGCTCTTTCAACCGTCAAGGATTACAGGCGCTCCCTTGACTGCGGTGAACAGCTTTAATCCTCCTGTGTTCCTGAGAAGAACTGCTTTTTTTTGGCAGATATGTTCCTTAATTTGGATATTTATGTTGATAAATTAAGTTAGTGCTTAGAGACTTAATTGACGGAAAACGGTATAAAATACTCTGAAGGGTATGAAAGATGGATCGAACAAGAGCGTAGATGAAGTGACTTACAGGGGACAATGCCTTTTATTTCATATTTTCAGGTAGACCTTATGAAAAATTTCATTGATTTGCAGATAGTCTGAAACAAATTAGAATGTTTATGTAAAATAAGCAAATTTTACTGTTGAAATACTGAGAAAAATAGTTGATGCATTTTAAAATAAGATTGAACATTGTGTATGAATTGGTACTAATACGTGCAGTGATGTAGTGATTTGCTATCCGCTATCGTAGCGCATATCACAAGTACGCCGATGATACCGCAGTACTTTCAGATAATTGGAAATATATCGCATTATCACATTGCTCGATTTCGTGGAAAATATTACCTCTTCACCAAAGTAGTGAACACAAAGCTATTTATTTTTGAGAAAACGACCATAACAGTCCTTCAAATATTTCGGCACTAACAGCAACAGAATATACGAAATGCGATCTCGTAATAAGCAAATCTGAAGGTCTTTTATTTGTTTTTTATGATTTGGAGTATTTAACAGGAATTGGGTGCATAATGAAGTATGTGTCCACAATATTATGGTCTATCATAAAGCAGTAGCTGAATTTTTTTAGTATATATCCATAACAATTTTGCAACAAGGCAGAATTGGGAAAAGTGGGAGAGAAAAAAGTTTTCCTTATTTCGTCACGAGTCTGTTGTTAAAATTGAGGCAATGGTTAAAGACTCACCTTGTTTAATAAAATCAGAAAAAACAAATAAATCAATTCCTTATAAACGAGTTGATGAAAAATGAATAATCGTCAGGTGAATGTTCGGATCCCTTCAGGCGATTGAACGTTCAGAACCTAATGCTCCTTGTATGATCTCAGTAAAACAACCCTTCTCCGAAATCTTAGTGTCATCTTATAAGCATTGGATTAATCACATTCAAATTAGAGACTCATCTGTTCGAACAAGTCTGAACCCGAGTGTTTTGTCTCGCACATTAGAAGCGTATTAGTAAAGCGTCAAAGCTAATTTGCATTTAATTGTAATCGAGATGCTTTCACTCGATGCGAACATCGTCCTCTGCTATCTCTAGCGTACGTTACATGACACTTGGCTTAATGTGTGAAGGCGTAGGAAGTAAATGAAAATAAATTCTCGACAACTTCGTCTATTTAATTCAACAATCTCTACGATTCGGAGCTTCATGGAATGGTTAGTGTTTCGAATTAACCCCAAACGGATTTGGAGAGAGTCTTGTTCAGCCATTCGAATTAGTTAATGTCGGGAACGTCTTCGTATCATATTGCATCCCTTCTCTGAAACCTGTATTATGGCTAATTAAAATGAAGTAAAAAATATCAGACATACCCAGGCATGCAAAATAACATCAACAAAAGAGCATTTGAAAGATAACAAGTCAATGCTTGTAATATGGAAAGTTGTTGCAGTTCAATTTTTGAGTATGCCCTGTACAATATAATACGCGAGAGATAACACCCGATTTCATTCCAACATCCCGATATGGAAATCAAGGAATCGACAGACGGCGGATCTAAGAAATATGTACCGGCGTTTATATCGGAATTAAAAAGACAATTGATATTTTTCGTACTTCCGGGATTAAATATTGACGAAACTCCCGGAACGATTAAATCAAAACAAACGAATTTAAGGGATATTTTGTTGAAAAATACAATTAATTAGAATGGTAATTAACGTTAATATTCAAATTAATATTGTGACAGTTCGTCATATTGACCAGTCTTTCCTGGGTTAATGCAGCAGGTAACTGACGAGTAACAGATAGGTCCTTATCATATTGAACTGGTGTTTGTTTCGAAGATCATGCGGAAACAGGAAGCGAGAATGAGGACTGTGGCATAACTATAGTGGACGAATCGGCGACTTGACCAAATATTTTATCTGAAATTTTTTGTTTATTTTTAATAGACGATTCAATATATCCCTCGGCCACGTTGTAGGATTTCCATCCTCCATGTCTCTTCAGCACGTCTATTGTTGCTCCCGAATCAGCTAACAAAAATTTTCTAATTTCAAGAAAGCTGCCATTTGCCGTGGAAATGTACCAAACATGGTTTTTCCTACTACTCGCGTAGTACATTCTTTGTTGATGTATTGAACAAAAAATTTTGAATGAGGTGTCCCTGTCTTTCGCAATGCCACATATTTTCGAAATATCACCACAAAACTGATGGCACTGTTTTCTGAATTTTTGATCACAAAATTCCGGTCAATTTTATTTTTGGTGTTTTTAATCGCAATTAGGAAGGAATCGCCCAAATCTCTCACATCGTCGATTTCTATATCAACCAACTCTTTTCCACGACAAGCTTCCGCAACGCCCAAAATAAGTGCAACCTACAAAAAAAATGATTTCTTAAAATTTCTGAATATAAACACATTTCCAAATTTACCTTAAGCATTAAATATTTATCATCCGGAGCCTCCCGTAAGAACTGATCTACCTGCTCAGACGTGAGAATTCTTGACTTCTCTGGCTTAAATCCCTCATTTCTTCTCTTCAAAAAAGCTAATAATTTTGGAAATTTACTTATATCAATATCTTCTCTAATGTTAATAACCGATTTCAGCATTGAGTAATGTGCCCAGAGAGTTGAGGCACAAACCGCTTTTGATTTATCATTGAAGTAGAGACTAACAGCGCATTTTCAGTAGGTTGTCTCACATTTTTTAAGCGGCACCACTTTTTAAAAGCATCGTACTGCTGCTCGTATAGTTTTCTAGATTTCGGTGGTAACAATTCTTCATCTACTTCGGCTGCTCTTTTATCAATATCAGATACACCTTCTTCACTCATGATACCAATAATTATCAATAACAATATTTCTTTACAATGACACTAGTAATGACAATGTTTCTAAATTATAATTGTCACAACGCAATGTTACTATGGTAACTTATTTTAAAGACAGTTTATTAAATGAGTTGAAGAGAGAAAAAACTGATTGAAATTATTGAATTAATTAATAAAATCATACCGGAAGTACGAAAAGTATCGTATATACCTTGCAGCTGAAGTATATTTAATCCTTCAGGTAAATTATCTTTACCTTCAGGATTAAATGTAATACTTCAATCCCACGGTATATAATATACTATTGAATAAGTTAACTGTCAAGATTGTTATTGGACTGAATCCGTATAATAGTTCAGGAGTTATGAACCTCTTAAATTAAGATGCAGGCACTTTGGATAAAGCTTCCACTGATGAATTGTGCATTGCCGATATGTAATTGCGTCACAGGTTCACAATTCACAACCTTTCTTTTTATCTAGAGAATTTCAACTGAGTAATTCACATACACAATGGACTAGGGTAGCTAACTGACCCGAAAACAGATTATTTTGCGAGATTTTAAGAGGAACTTGTAGTTCTGAGTGCCGTTATAGACTGGTGAAAGTAAATTGGTAAAGGAGAACTTACTTGGTAGTTAAACGAGAAGTGTACAGAGAGAATGTTCTTGAATAATTGAGAGAGGTCGGACGTATCGAAAGTTAGTACAGGTAGCTAAGCTATGGGAAGTACCTGTAAAGCCTTAGTAATTCCCAAAATTCCATCCGATACAAGGTATTCTTGGAAGTAACGGCCGCTGCCCTAAATTCCAAGAACCATCCTTTGTTGTGAGACTATCGCAACACCAATCCAAAGAAAATTGAATACATATTACATATACAGAACTGGGTTTAATATCTTCATTATACATATAGATATTTAACATACCTACATCCTCTAAGGGAATGGATCCACGAAACGGATACAGCTTCGAAACACCGTGCCTGCAACGATACCTAAACTGAAGGAGGATTAAATAATTAAATCTGCCCTTTTTCATGAAAAACCCATAAATGTGAAAGATCGGCGTGAGGCATATTTCAAGCTAGTTAAATCATTCAGCCGATAATCGTGTTATTCCAAATAACACATGGCGGTGGTCAATCATTAATCAGGTGACCGAACACACCGCCTGCTTCAACCATTGCGCTTCAAATGTGCCTGTCGACCCGTGTAAATTACTGTATAACCCGATTGTAGACCAACTAAATTATAAACAGATTTTCCTCTATGTCTCTTTCGATGTCGAACAGGATTGCACCTTTATTCTCGTCGTGTTGGCATCAGTGAAGTGTGGAATTTCTTTAATCATAAAAGCGCATTTTATCTAATTCTGAACCAAATACAGTATTCATGAATGTGGAATAGCACTGACGTAAGATCAGGAGCGTTCAGTTTTATGTCAACCACAAATTCCTGCACTCCATTTATTTCAATTCCGTCACTAAGTTATCCATAACTTGGGATTCTTGCAATGGTGCAATGTATTCTTATGAATACATTTTCATGACTCTCAAGAATATAAATTTTTTCTTAATATTGAAATAACCAGGAATTAACGACATTTTTCATGGTAGATAGTCTGGTGAACTTATTTATATGAACTTTGTCACTACAAATTTGTCAACTGCAAATTGGGGGATTAGGGATTGTGTGCTTCAGGTTACAGCATGTCACTTGAATACAAAACAATATATTTTGTCACTTTTTCTCTTCAGAAAATTTAAATAAATAAATAGTGAGAGCAAATATTGTGCTCACATCAGAAACTAATTTAATATTTGAGTCAATTATAAACTTTATTAGGTGAGCTTAAGGTTAGTCGAGACTGGAGAACCAGGACGGTCCAGCATGAGGTTTTTCGCCACGAAATATCTCTCATATACCCAGGTTTGGATTACGTAATTGCATTCAAAATAGGACCAGTGCACACATTTCAAGACATCTTATAACAGTTGATGATCTGATCAGTTTACACTCCTGATATATCGCAGAGTAAAATAACCAACAACATAGATAGTCCTTCTTGATACGGCTTCAAACAGCCCACTCAGTTCTGTTACAGATAGGGATATTCTGTAAGCAATCGGTCAGTAGAGATGAAACGTTTTTCATGGAAATATCTACATAAAAAAAATCAATTTTAGTTCGCGATGCACCCGTTACTATAAAAGCATAGAATAGATTGTTCTGCTTGGAGCTTCATTAATTGATGTGTCAAAGTGAACATACTCTCTTCGAGCCATTATACGACATGTACAGATTGAAAAATCATTCCCATTAAACTTTTCATCATCATGTAATCTTTTCAAGCCTAGGGCGTGATCCTGTCGTTCCATTTCTAATTTCTCAATAATCAATTCCACGGTGAAGCGACCTTGTTGGCAGATATTCCTCAGGCGCGAAATGAACGAAACTCAACTTCAAATCTTCAATCTAACAGATATCCTACTCCGTAGCACTAAATCCACGCTGTCAGAATCGGGGATTATATAAAATGGGTGAATGATATATAAACTGACAACTGCATGTGACTTTAAGACATTATTAAAGTCTCATCCTCCAAGGACGAAAACTTGGTGGCGCTGGAAGGAAGTTGTTAACGAAAAACTTCCATTCGACGTTCAGAGTTAGGACAGAAGTTCTGATGCTAATTAACTCGAAACCGGCAGGTTTACACTTGTCCGATATAACGTCATTGGAAGCTGCGGAATGAGTAATGAGAACACATAAAGGACGTTTCTATTGTTCGGTTTCAGACGATGCATTGTTTCTGAAATTCTCACCGAAGTATCATAGTGAAACAGTTTTAATCCCTAGATTGAAATAATGAGAATCTCGATCGGAGTAGTATTAAATGTTAGCTATGTTCACGTATGGTATCTCTAGGAATGGAATTTTGCTGACATAATTTCTCTATTGTATTAAGAAAGTTCGATGCTTCGTAATTTGAGTGTGGCATTTCTAACAAAAAGGTAGAATAGCAGAAAGCCTCTAATTGGAATACTTCAAAAGAGAAGTTTTACCTAATTTATAATCATCCCTAGTGGTAATCGTGAATCGTTCCATATTTGATGACTAGATAGATAGATGAATAGATACAGTTACACAAACTGCCAACACACTTCAACATTAAACAAGCAACTTGAGAAAAAAAAATATATAACACAAATGCTTTGCTGTAACCTTTATTCCTTAGACCTAGCATATTTTCTTATTTCACACTGATAATCTTTCGAATTAGAACATTCCCTAATATTGGCTGGCAAAGCATTTTACTCCTGAAATCCCTTGTACAGGGCGAGTCTTCGACCACTGCGTTCATTTTAACCTTATGTTCTTGGGGTCAAAAGAAACACTCTTTCCATGACGGTTTTTCCATATTTAGCTGCGTTAAACAGTTATAAGCATTTCAAGTTTTCACATTGGGCAAATACCCCTCTGTGGTCCGGTTTAATTTGAATGAAAATTACCTTCCACAGCATCCACTATTGAATCTGAATTGTTTAAAAACATTATTTTCCCCCTAAGAAATGATTCACTCACTCATGTTTCATCAGATGATTATATCGATTTAATTCTCAGACTATATAAAAATGGAACCCTTTATTTAGATTGATCATTCGACACTATACTACATCGTCCAATGAAATCGCTCAATTTTTGAAAACAGACTAATAGAAACAAACTGTATCTGAAAACACTCAACCTTACAGTGTTTTCACTTTTAGAAATTTGTTTTTATCAAAAGCCTAATTTGCATAGGAATATTAATACGTCCGGATGGCCGTTGGTGGAAGTAGCGTGGAAGAGGCGTATTTTGCAAGTGGACCCTGAGAAAAAAAAAGTTAGTGCCAAGGCGCTGTCTTTGGAGCAACACAAAAAGATGGTCAACTTATGTAAAGAAGACAATCCAGACGGTTTGAACAGAAAATTTTATTCTATTGCTGCATTGGAGCTTGCTTGGCGCAGAGGAGAGGGTTCATCATGCCTAATTTCGCATTTCCAATTCGAAATTGAAAACGATGCTAATCCCACGGGCCGAATTGCCTACAATCCGATATTTTCTAAAACAAGACAAGGTGGTGCCCAAAAATGTGCGGAAACGAAATGGCTGACTCCCAATATTGAAGAAGATATTTGCCCGGTGAGGTTATATAAGCTACTTGTATCCAAAAGAACTGCAAACATAACCACTGAAAGACTATTCCTTACTCCACATAAGAATTGGAAATATGGTTCATGGTTCAAAAACTCCCCAGTCTGTCCCAATACGATAGCTAAATGGACAAAAGAATCGGCAGAACTCATTGGCATCAACACAACCAAGTCGAAGATAACCAACCACTCGCATCGAGCTACTGCTGTCAGCCAATTAGCCAAAGCAGGGATTGGCGAGGAACAGCTGATAAAGATAACAGGCCATTCTTATGCAGCGTCAGCGAAACCGTATCTCCAACTGGACCAACAACATCACAAAAAATAATCACAGCCATAAGGAATGAAAAAAATGTCCTTCAAGAAACAACATCAGTATCTACTTCATCATTCGAAAATAATGCTCGTAATGTGTTTAATAATTGTACTATCAATAATTATTATTTTGAGAATAAAGATGAATAATTTGTTGTTATGCTTCTATCTGGTTATTTTTGAATGAAAAATAAATGAAAAAGTCTAAACTTTTTGAATGCTTGGACGAAACTATTATCAATCGATTTCGTTGGAATCACTGATAAACCATCGGTATTCAAAACAGATTTTGTCCATTATTTGGAATTTTTTCATTGTGCAGTTCTGTCAAGAGACCATAAACTATACTTATTTTTGAATGGTCTATTACCCTCTGCAAATGGATATTTTATCATTAGGAGTCTTCTCTCCATCATGTACGAAATATAATCGGCCATACATGAATGTAAAATGAAGGGAAAAAAATTACATTCCATCATCTTCCAAAGGAGAGATATGTATTTTTTGTGTTAACCACAATCTCACCATTACAGGGTCTCTCTCGGAAATGGCGTTCCTCGCCTAAATGATAGGTAACTCGAGCACGTTACCAACATCGATTCATCAACTGCCAAGCCTTCAGTGCGAGGCATTTATTCCGGCCGTGCCAACACAATATTTATGCCTCTAATGAAACGACATTTTTGGTGTGCTAACAATATTTTCCACTTAACACCGTCTAATAAATGCTTCGCGAACAAACTTTTCAGACCATAAAAAGTGCTTGTGTGCTTGGTGTTCCGAATTTTATACGTCTGTCATTTCGTGACAGATTGGATTCTGGATACATATATCATTGTCGTGGATAGCTCCTAACTCATATAGTTGGGAGCCCAAGGAGGAAAATATGGATTTACTCGAGCAAGTCAGAGTAGTATATTAAGACGTAAACTTAGACCCAGGAGAGTATTTCGAGCAGATATTGGATTTGTAAATGGAGAAAATAATCTCGAATAGCATCTCAGAAACGTAATGAGAGACAATTATACTGTGTATACTCATTCATACTTCAAAGGTCTTGAAAAAAAAAATCATAAGTGATGACTTCGTATCTTTAAAATGATTGTTTAGGCATTGGTTTTTTCTTACGCGAAGGGCTATGAAATCACATGATCTCAGTAAGCATCTAGCGTTGATGAAGCAGTTTCAAAAATCTCAACTCCTACTATGTTTGGGTTTCATTCATATTTTCAACAGAACTCTATGCACGCTTCGCTTACTTCTATCAATGAAGAAGATTGTCTTCAATTATCTAAGTTCTATCTATACTACAATCATCAGAATCAGGTGCAAAATATGAAATTGTTCATTACACATTAAATTGTCAGGAAACGTGAGCCAGATGGGTTGCCAAAATGTTGACGAAAATAGCTTAAGAATCTGTTCAGAGGTTAAACAAGGATTAGACGAGAAAGTTGAGTCTTTTTTCATCGTTAAAACACCTCAACTAGTATTGCGACGTGACAACATCATTACGAGCCGAAATCGAAACATCTTTAGTCTCCTGCTGCGAAAAACTTAAAGTCAGGTCCGCCAGTCAACAAAGTACTAGTCACGTTATTCTGAGACTTGTATGGACCTTTTCAATGCCACTATTTGAAAGACATCAAGACAATGTGCTCTACAACATAGCTCGCCCAAGCACAGAACTCTTGAAAAAATTGTCTGAGAAGTGCTCTCACACCCCCCACTTCCCCGATTTAGCCCTATGCGATTTCCACCTTACTGGACAACTGAGAAACATTCATGGAGGAAGCAACGAACACGTCAGAAAACATGTCCTTTTTCATTTCTATTTACGAGGGCCGTTCAGAAACTAACCTCCGGTTAATTGAAAAAAATACACCAAGTTAAGTAAAAATATTTTAATATATACATCTTACAACTACATCTTTGCACTATTTTTCGACATAGTCTCCATTACGATTGAGGCACTTATCGTATCTCTTCACAAGCTTTGAAATTCCTTCTTCATAAAAATCACCCGCTTGTGCCTTGAGGCACCCATCGTGCACAGAACTTACGATAACCCAATCTTGCTGTCACTATCTCGTACAAAAGAGTCTTAGAAATCTGTGGAAAATTAGTAGACAACTCCACCATTGTGAAACGTCGATTTTCACGAACTTTTGCATCAACTGTCTGAACGAGTTCGTCAGTCACCAATGATGGTCTACCACTCCTCTCTTCATCATGAACGTTTTCTCGTCCACTTTTAAATAAACGTACCCATTCACGGACAACTCCTTCACTCATAAATTTTGGTCCGTACACGGCACAAAGCTCACGATGAATAGCTGCTGCAGAGTATCCTTTGGCTGTAAAAAACCTTATAACAGCACGCACCTCACATTTGGCGGGATTTTCTATTGCAGCACACATTTCAAACCGCCACAAAAACTAAACTAGCGCAGGTACGATGTTCACTCGACTACGGCTTGATGCCGACTGACCTGCTGAGCGCGTGAATGCACAGATGGCGCGCTACTCCCCCCCACTACCCGCACTGTGACCAATCGGAGGTTAG
The DNA here is from genome assembly GCA_030674115.1 of Micraspis discolor. Taxonomy (NCBI): domain Eukaryota; kingdom Metazoa; phylum Arthropoda; class Insecta; order Coleoptera; family Coccinellidae; genus Micraspis; species Micraspis discolor. The sequence continues at coordinate 398,409 of JARTUT010000006.1, read as the reverse complement.
TTTCTGAATGGCCCTCGTATATTCATTTTTACGATTTTTAAGGTGGATTTTGTTCACTTACTAAGATCTCGTAGAATTAAGGGGGTGAGTTTAGCTTAATCTAATATACTCAACTGTTACATGATAAACTGAATTTCAATCAGATTCACAGATACGGAAATATACAGGTTATTGTCAGGGGAGCAGCAGTGGAGAAGAGGGTAGGTTTAGGAAAATTTAAAAAGAATTAATTTGAGGGCGCCAGGTGGTTTCCAAAAATATGAAACCCCTGAAAATAAATGATTTAAACCACCAAAATAACTATACTGTATAGAATCTGATCAAAATGATGACACGGGATAAATAATTTCGTAATATATCGATCTAAATAACACACAAAGTTACTGTGTGAGAGGTTCTTAAAATTTTATAAAGTTGCTGAAGGGCTTAGATTAATGATTGCCGGCATTCATTCAGAAGATATTATTGTGATCAAATCAAATCAAATTCACATGTAAGGAGAAAGTGTAAAATAAAATAAATAAATGAAATTTTGTACTCATCCAATATTCGTGAGTGTTAGATTCGTTTCGGAATGGTGCAATTTTCTCTGAAGGTAGTGTGGTGAGAAAACTAGCCAAATATATTAAAAAAAAAATTGTATTTTTTTGATATATAATTTCCACATCAATCCTATAACACCAGAGGAGAGACGGGTTCTAAAATTATAAGCAATTTTTGGTTTATTACTGCTTTACTTGGAGACGAATAATCTTATGATTATTTCGATCGAAAATACAGTGAACATTTCATAGAACACGATGAGAGTACATTTATTTAATACCACGATTTATCCAAAGTTAGTGCAATTCAGGTTGCTTATGTTTAATCTCATTCTATTTCCTTCAGGAAAAAAATCTGAAACTTCCACTTTGGAAATTGTGGAGTAGGAATGAAAAAGAGCCAGATCCAATAAAAAGCATGTCCAAATAGTGAGTGACCCAGATATGTTATAATTTTGGTTGTACATGTCATCGACAAGATATTTTCTGCAGAAGCCCATGACTAATGAATCGCACTTTTGTAGAATATTTCAAGACACAATATGAATATAAACCCAATTTATGAGATTAATTGACACTAGAATAGGTCAATTCAAATGCTATTATCGTTATCAAATTATGAAATTGAAGTTAGTTTTGGTGAAACTTACATAGATATGTTATTGGGCCCGACAAACTTATCACAAAAGGATATCGTTCGAGTGCATTCTTGAAGTTGTTATTTTGCTTTTACCTTCGCAACAAAGAGAGTGAGATTTCACATTGGAAGAGTTGAAATTCAATGCGAAATCACTTTATTTACTAAAAATGCCTTTTAAATAAAAAAAAACAGTGAATCAGTATCAAATTCCTAGGTTCTTCCTGCCAAAGGCTGGTTTTATATTGTCTGATTGACCATTTAAAATTTCAATTTTAAATGTTGAACCCAATTTCAATACTGACAAGACTCACTTGAAAGGCTTCGACTCACTAGCTCTTTCACACTATAATATATGCAACATCTCAGAAATCATTATATTCAAAAATGGTTCCTTATGCTAAAAGCTGCTAACAATCAGAGATGAATAAGAAATCGTTATCATTTCTTGAGTTAGATTGACTAGAAAATATACATCACTTGTTTGACATGATGAATCCTGCTCATAGTTGACAGAAAACGTATGGCAGCTCCAGATATATCAGCTGTACAAGTTGCACTTTCGTGTAGTTTATTGGTATGCTAAAAATCAATCAGATATAATAATGAAAATGAAACTGACTGTCACTTAGGTACTAACTAGGATTTCAAAAGCAAAGGAAGACAAATTGTTTCCATTAATTGAGAAGGAATGAATATTGAAGAGAAATGATTGCAGTTGATCTTCAGAGATATTTCTCCTGACAAAATCCACCAAAATATCCAGATAACCCTAAAAAACTACAAGAAATCCAATTTTTAAATTAACCTATTCACAATGGTACCGCAGCAGTTATGTCGAATGTCGCTACCAGATCTCTCATTCAACATTTATTCAAACCGCCGATCCCTATGTCTTACAAGAACACCCTGGGCGTCCCCTCGCAACTTTCGAATTGAAAAATCAAGAAACCACCAAGTTCCATGTATTTAAGTCATCTTGTTCCATCCAGAATTCCATCAAATTTGCCAAGACCAAACATCAAGCGACAACATGCACTTTGAACCTTTTGTAGTTTGTTTTTGGTGATGAAATCCAGACAAGTGTTATAATTACTCTACGTTTTATTCCAGGGGAGTCTCCAATCAAATAGGATACTCTTCCTCGATATCGCCCAATGTTCCTTCGATCCACATTCCAACGCTCCAAGGCTGGATTTACTCAAATCATCCCTTTGTTCCTAATCCTGAAAGAATTCACTTCGTGTAGTGTAACCCCCCTGAAGAATTATCGTCCGGCATTAATCTCAACGCGACCAAAACCCGAAGAGTATCGGCCTAAGCGTCTAAGAATTCTCACATACATCAAGAAAACAAAGCAGTTGAAGCCCACAATTTAGGGTGTTGTTAGTTGGAACATTTAGTTAACCACGTCTCGAACAGACGCAGGCATGACATGAATAACACAAAAGTATAAAAAGGAAAAGAAGGAGCAATCCTCCCATGAAATATCACTCAGATGCCGAAACCAGGGACATAAACAAGCAAGGGGCGGACACAGCTGGAACTTATAGGCGAAACTTGCCGTTGTATGGCGTTAAGCAATCCTTATTATCTACACTTCCAACATGGCTATCTTCATTCAACATGACCCTGTGAACCCCATCATAATTTCGACGGTTTTATAATTGCCTTAACAGCTTCTCATTAGTAAAATGTTTCGAATACTTTCTTGAAACGTCTTTGCAGTTAGCGGCAAACTGCAATGTGGCTTCAAGAATTTTTATGGTCAACTTTGTTTGATACGTTTCGTTTTAGTCCTGATACATTCGTGTAGATTTTATTTATTACTGAGCTGAGTTATATTACTTTTCATTTCTTTACTGAAGTTTGATCGCATATTATGATTTTCAAAATTCTGTCGTTTTCGAAACAATTTATTTATTGTCCAATGGAAAGTAGATATTTATTGTTACGAAACATTTACGAAGATATAATTAAGAACACATTCAAGGTTTCTTCTCCATCTACAGAATGCAACTCTAAGCACTAATGACATTGATGCATTCCATCCGAACATTGCAGACATACAATCTTCAACATAAGACGCCGTTTATGCCTCCTTCACCTTAGACCAAATGAGGTGAACTCTCATGTGCCCTTCAATGTTAGCCAAAGTGCTGTTACATCCCCATCAAGTAGAGTTTGCGCCAGGTTGCTTCTGAAAGCGTCATTGTTTTTATATGTTCTCTAGTCGGAATTATTCGATTTGCCTAATGGCTCTCCGGCTCCCAATAGTGAGATCTGCTTTCCCAGCCACTTCTTAGTTCAAACATCGGTTCATTTGCGTTGAAGTGACTCCCGTAGAAACTCTAAGGGATATTGTTAGGGTAGTTCCTGAACGTCTGAGGGAATCTGACTTGAAAATTTCGAAGATATGGTAATGAAGAGGATGGCTAGGTTTCAATGATTAAGAGGAAATCTAACCTCATTGATGCTCAGCTCACATTTCAATAAGACTTCGGGTCAGCTTCAAGCTTTACATTAATAAGCGATATCCGGAGATATTTCATGATAGGTAGCTATTATGATCAACGGCATAAAAGCTTTTTTCTTTTCGAATTTGTCGAAAAAAAAAAATGGGCAATAGATGAGTTGTTATCCATTTTTCTCTACTTCCCTGCGGTCATTTAAAGCTGGGACTCTTTCGAGGTTGAGAGAGATCTTCTATGAGTCACCATTAGTATGAGTTTCTTATCTGTGTATATTATATATTGTGAATTTTCTGAATTTGTATATTTTATTGTGAAAGTTCATATTGGGGGTTTCCCGTCATTCCTTCTTAATGCAGTGTTGGATAAATAAATAAATAAAAATGGCCCAAAATATTTGTCTGCGAGACTCCGGATTTGTTCATGAAGCATGTAATATGGATGTAAGAGGAGTTGTTTGAGTTTGTATAAGTAGTCCGTTCTGCCAAACCTTGTGGAATGCTTAGGATAAATCCACTAATACTGCTGATACGATTTCGTTTCTTCTAGGTTTGTTGAAATGATTCACGAAGGGATGGGCCTGATGCGTTGTCGACTAGTTCTCTCAGAAACCTTGTTTGTGGTCTGGTACCAGTTACTGCATATCCATGTTATCTTTCAGCATCAGAAACAACTTCTCAAAGAGTTTACCCAGTATTGGCTGAAAACTTATGGACCTATATGATTCCACAGTTTCTCGAAGGAACAGATTATGTTCATCATTCTAATAAATATTATTGTGAGCAGTACGACAATTATCTGGGTGTTTGTTTCAGAATTTCATCCGTTATGAGATCTTATCTGGGAGCTTTCTTGTTTTTAGTCTTTTTGGCGCTCTTGTTCACCCGAACAGTGTGCCTATCATTTTGCCCGAATGTCTCTAATTTTAGAATATCGAGCCGAAAATGGTCTCAATCGATTGGGTTCGACTCCCTGATGAAGAATTCGTGGCGAAAGTTGAGTCTGTCCGGCCGGCCGGCCGTATCCTCTCTAGCATCCAAAAGGAATCAACTAGAGTTTTCATATTTTCAGAATAGGTTAATTGTCCAAATATCTCGGTCAAATTCGTTATTGGGCCAAATCCGTCGGATGGTTCAGTAGTTATGAGCATCTGAAATTTTGTTTCCTCAATAACTACTAGAATATCCATCCGATCAAATTTATACTCGAAATGTTGTTGAGGGAGGCTGGAACAAAACAGTTCGCAAAATTTCGCAGAAATTGTCACGCAAGAAAATTTTTAAAAAATTCCCAAAAAAAAATTTTTTAATCCTGACTATCTCACAAGATATTTTTCTGATTTCAATAAAAATTCGTGGATATATTGAGGTGATCGACATCTTACTTATCCTCAAATTTCATTGTCGTAGCTCTTTTCCATCTAAAGATATGATCATTTTTTCAATTTACTCAAGGGAAAACAGAAATGACATAAGTCCCGATGATTTTCTTTGAACGATGGCCATCACAGATCGATATTCGATTGACAAATGCCGGACTCATTAATCAGTGTAAGTTGGCGTAATATTAATCAAAATTTTTCATAATGGGGAAATCATAGAGATAGAATTCAATCTCGGTGGCTGAAATAATATACGTTGTCAAAATTCAGAAAAGCACTGACATAAGTTTTGAGGAAAAGGGAATTATAGCTTCGAACAAAACTTGGGGAAAATTATGAGTAGTTATTTTTAATTTGAGATATAGGTTTGTTCATTCATTAGGCGTTCATATTTGCATCACATTGTCCTATAGTACGGAAAAAGACTATTATTCACGTGATCAGAGTGCTTTTAGATTTGTTATGGTTTGAATATTTACTCGCAAGTAGCTCAACAAGAGCGCCAAAGCAATCTGACCTCACGTCAGTTCTTTCTAAATTTTTATCTTTCTTATCTCAGTCTTCTATTGGTGTAAAAATTTTAATAGGTAAGGAAATCTGAAGAAAAAGTAGCTAATAAAAGCTTCGACACCCCTCGACATCGAATGAAACGTACCGAAACGAGATAAACCAAGCAATAAGCAATGCAGCTTCAACGTTTATATGTATATTCTCGTTGCCAACCTGTACCATTTATTTACAAATTGTTCAAAATTAATAACAAGTGATTTGGGCTCAAGAATATCGTTATATGTAGGATCGAATTTGTTCCCTACTTTTGCGTTTCGTCTCTGGCGCACCTAGTACCTAGTCGGTGTAAAACATGAGCGCTTACCTCTAGGCCACCTGAGCGCTGTAAATTAAGCTATGCGTGGCTATATACAGTGCCGCCAAGAGATCCCTACACACTCCCCTGCCGCTGATAGAGTGCCGCTACAACCTGATGGATACTCTAGAAGTTATAAATAACAAACTCAACCGAGATATTTGGTCAGTTAATATGTCCTCAAGATATGAAAACTCTATCTAATCTCTTTCGAATGATAAAGGGTTTACAACCACCCGGTCGGGCAGACGGACCCTAGTTTCACCCTGTATTCTTCAACAGAAAGTCAAATCAAAAACGCTACAGCAGTGCGGTAAGAATGGTACCGCACTCATTCTCCTTTATTTTTTAGCAACCGCCCACTATTTTGGAATGTTGAGCTTAGTGCATAAAAATGAGATCGAAATAGTGTCACTTTTTCCGCGATCGGAGAAAAAATATATTTCAGCGAAGTCTTAAGTTACACAATTTGAATTTATCATATTGCTAGAAATTGATAGCCAATCGAAACATATCATCTTTTTGATATCGTTTGAAAACCATTTACGATTCATATCAGATTTTTTATATGGATATATATAAAATCATACTCAGGAGGATATAACAGAGTTTTGTTATACGTTTGCGTACGAAGCACCCGCAATAAATCCTTCCATATCATTTCTCTGAGGAAATTCTGGAATAGAGGGGTTACCTCGTCGGAATCTAATTTACAGTTCCGAATGTATATTGGCTATGATCGTATTTCAGTCCAAATCTTCCTTATATTTCATTTCCGCCGAAACGTTTTCCAGAATGATGACCTCATATTCGATATTTTGAATCCTTAGCATCCCAATAAACCCAAACTACCATCTCCCTTATATTTGAAAGTTTATATTGCTTCATTCTCGAAGACTCCAGAAGATGAGCAAATAGATTCAATTTAGAGTCATTATAGTTCGATTCGAACTCTTATGAACTTTCCTACGGGAATTCAGGATGTTCATGAACTATGAACTTACAATAATTTTGAAATTTAAGATGCGAAATTGTTTTAAAGCGTTGCTCAAATTTCATTAAACCAGTAAAACAGCATGAAGAATCCGTGGTCAATCTTGGAGAAATTTGGTTTACTACTAAATAACAGACAGATTTTGAGAGGTGCTTAGAACGAAAGACTCAATTGGAAATCTATACCAAAACTGAAAATACAGGAATCACTGACTGAAGATGGATTTGGCGCTCTTGTTGAACTATCCAATAACTCTTTGAAATTGTATCTTCGACATTATTACCTCATCAGGTGCATTGAGTGGAGATTGTGCGTTGATGTAATTATTTTTTGTTGATTCCACGGTGTATTTGTGATTTCATGAATTAGTATACTGTGATCTGAAAGGTGATCTTCCATCGATGAGACTCGAAAAAAAACAGAAATAGTGAAAGGAGTCCAGAAAAATTTAGTTTTGGGAGATAACTGCGTTTTATTGCAATTCCACTTCAATTTTCAAACCAGTTTATATTTCAGTCCCCAATAAAATGCGAAAAGATGCATGATTCGTCTTCAAGAAAACCTAGGAGATGATACAGCAAAACTTTATGTTCGCATTCAAATTTAGGATGCCAATAAAATGATCTTTCCCATCCGCCCTCATCACAAATGTTTACGACTAAGGTCTAGAATGCCAACTTGGAAAAATAAATTGGCGACTGATCGTTGACACGTTTTATAGTATACGTGATATTAATATACAGAAATCTCCTTTTTGTACCCTATTGCAGGGAATGAAATCTATATTTTCATCCTGATACATTATGCATTCCTAAGCCAACTACCAACTTACAGGGCTGCTTGAGAGTAGTTTATCAAACTTAAAGATAGCATTGTTCTCTAAAAAATAGGTTTCAATGTAATTCTCAACCAGAGCTAAAATTTATTGGACATTTTGATATTTCAACGAAATTTTCCACCAACCATTATCATTTATCAAGTGCAATTTCTTGATTGTTTTGAATGAATTACCTGAATGAATCATGAATAAATCCAAAAGAGTGGAGAAACTGATATACTGTTTGATTAAAGTAAAGACAGTGAAGAACTATATTGTTTTAAAGGTCACAAAGTAATAAAAGAATGTTTAAAAACCAGTTATATGGTAGAAATATGTCAAACTCTCGATAACTTGAAATTAAGTTCATATGGCCATGTTCTTTTATCGGAGTATAACTTCTACATTTTTTTCAATATCACTTTGAAAATTGTTTTAGGTTTATATGTTTTTTTTATTTCCCAAAGTTGTATTTTATTATGTTTTTGGATATCTTCGCCTGTAGAGTGTGCTCGTCAGTTTATTTGAATGTCTGTAATTTTAATTTCTTTAATCAGAACTCACCCCCATTATTTTTGATAGTGCTTCGATAGCTTTTTTCATTAGTTTTTATAATCATATTCTTAACTAAACGTTTTCATCAAGATTTCTGAAGATAATTTTCTGACTCCACTTCTTTATTATATTCATTCACAAAACATAAAATATTAATAACTAATCTCAGAAGAAACAATGCTGAAATCATTATAGCAAATTATTCAATAGAGCCATTACGACTTCAAGCAAAACTCAGTTCAAGTTAACAAATGACGAATACTCCATGGTTAATCTGACTTGAAAAATTTTAAAAAAATGTTCTGATTCAGCAGAAATAGTGAATGATATTCGATTTGTTTTGTTTAACACAAGCATTTATAATTTATGTCCTTTTCCCTTCAGGAATAGATATTCAAGCATTTTTTAGAGATGTTGATGAAAAATCATGGAGATATCTCAGAGATTCAGAGAGAAAAAGAATAGAAATATAAAATATCAATATACAATGTCGAAAACCAATTTCCGGTTATGTAACTACGTTCCTGAACCTGTTTGTCAAATGATCTTTCCGTTTGACCTATATGAACCTTAGGGCAATCCGAACAAAGAAACTTATAAACTCCTGATTTGTTTCTTATACATATGTTGTCCTGATTGTTGTTTTGAATAAGTTGAAATTTTTGATGAAATATTTAGCTACTGATTCTGAAATGTCTTTAATATAACTGGGACAAATGTATTTTTTGTCTTTATTATTTAATATTGGTGGTAAAACATAACTCATTCCAATTTTCTTCTTTTTTCTTTGATAAAGTTGTTCATAGATTAACCCAAATTCCAATGAGCAAAGAAAATTTCAATTTGGAATTAAACATTATCAAACAGGTAGCAACAAACAATGGATATAATCCAAATTTAATTGATCAAATCAAAAAGAATAAAAATTTGTGGAAATCTGAATCTAATTATTTATTTGAAATGAATTTCCACCAAGTGAACACTGATACAATTAAATATAGGATGACATTGATATTTTCTTGAGTTTCCGAAACGGCTGTATTGAGGTTTATTTATTTTTGCACCTAATCCTTTGAGATATGAAGCGAGAGTTTTTATGGTTACAGTTCTCTCTTGTTGAATCGTATTAATGTGGGGTTTGATTTGAGATTAATTAAAATTAGCTCTTTGAAATGAATTTTGGTGCTTTTATATAATATATCATTTTATATCCGTATTTCTTCGATAATTTTAACACTTTTTTGCTCAATGATATAAACGATCAGCTTCGTCTTTTCAGAGATGATTCGTCTATTTTAACGGAAATGTAGATGTTGTTTTTTTGAGTACCGATTAGTTTGAAAATAGAAGGTGGATATTTCACTTGAGATTTGTTGAATAATCCATCTTTAAACTATATTACTTCACGATGCTTTCACAGCAATAATCAATGAGAGATAGTTCAGAATTGAATTGAAATGTTTTCAATCATGAATGAAATACAGTATAGTTATATTTATATTGCTGAACAAATTGTATAATCGATTTCCAGATTGGCATCATAGCAATTCTGAAACGGTGGACTTTCCGGGTCGGTGAAAACTGAAAGCGATGAAATCGGTTGACAATCCACTTCTGGAGTGGAAAGCATTCCATCAACAAATTGTTAAGAAACCCCTATAGAATCTTTCGTTCATTGTGACCGCACACCGAATTCAACATTTAATTTAATTCCCTTTGTCCGAACAACAAATGTCGAATACGTTTTCGCGCGTACGATGGAAAAATACTTGATTTTCGTCTGGATTTTTTCAATGGGTTTCACTCAAAGATTTACTTGAAAAATGGTTGATGGACATTCGGTATATTCTCTAAGAGCATTGAGAATAGATTGAGCTAGACTCATTCCAACTGAAATTATAAGAAAATTGAAAGAGCACTGAGAACTGTCAATTAGAATTCTAATTGACAGCGTTCACAACATGATGAACATGATTTTAATTTTCTGAGTTTTAAGATGAATTGTTGGACAGATGTGATTGTCACTATGTTTGTAGCACGTAAACTTGAAAAAGGCTCAATGTACGCCGAAACATATGTAGTTAATTAATATACAAAAAATAGATGAAGTCCTAATTTCTGATCCCGTGCTCTAACCCCAAGAAGATTACTTCTAAATTATATATAATATAGCACAAGAAAAATACATATTTATATATATATATCATCATATCACAGATGAGTATATAACATCGTTCATTTTCTTTCATGACTTCTGTCAATATTGACTTTTTGAAAATTGATAATTTTCAAATGGTTTCTTACTTTTCTCCTTGATAAAGATAGAAGATGTCTATCGAAACGTCGGAAATCATTACATCCACAATAGATGATGGTAATGGCCCAAACAATTATTCAACATAGGGAGGATCAATAATTTCTTATAGACAATACGGTAGTTACACTAAGCTTTTTGAGAGAACGATATCTGATCATTTTTGACAAAATATGGCAACTTCAAGTGAACGGAACGAAAACATAAAATATACATCCATTCTTAAGTTTCAAATGCAGTGACACCCTGAAGAAAATGAAAAGAAACCTATGAAAAATCATCATTAGAATCTTACGCTCCAAATTTAACTTGAATGAAATATAGGAATTCCCACCATATTTATCCTTTATAGCAAGCAACTCTCTGGAAGTATAATTAATGTATTGTGTCACTGATATTCAGAAACTACATGTCTGAAGATTTCAATATCATTCTCTGAATACAGACGCTTTGCTTACTGCAGAAATAAACTCCTGAAAAATTCATTCCACAGTCAGGAATCAACCCCGGAACAGATGGCTTAAATTTATTCCTGTAGGAAACGTAGCGCCACCATAGTGGAACATTTGAATATTTAATGTGTGACTATGCGCAAGAATGTCCAAATAAAGAATTGCTAAGTGAGTTTCTTTACGGAAACGGTATTTATCTATTTCATCCCGTATTACGTTGCCTACATACTTGCTGGATATGCTACGTTAATTTTCTTTTTGCTCTTAAAAAACTTCCTGGCAAATGGTATTCTAAACAGAGCAGCTGAATGATTTGAGATCATTCTGAGCCATATTCGATTCTAATTTTGATATTACGTGTAAAGTAAGCTCCGTAGCGACGAATTAGAAAATGAATATACTCGTATAATGCTCGTTTTAATACTTTAAATGGAAAAGGAAAAATATTGCTGCCCGAATTGGTCACACAATAAACATTTACTCCACAAATTCGCTAAGTTTCACTTAAATACTAATACATAGTACTGATTATTTTAAAATGAGAATAAGATATTTTTCCGGTAGGTGGACGTGTGCATCTATCTCGTGTTATCCATTTAAAATCCACCAGACCCCGTTAGAAAGATGAGATTTGCCTAAAACTATTGTGGACGCTCAAACTGTTTCCCTCTGGTACGAATAGATAATTATAGTTACTGCATCACCTTACAAGTTATCTATCTCTGTTTAAATTCTTCTAATGCCGCATCATTTTTTGGCGCAGGTCTGATAAATTTCAAATTACTTTTCTCTCAATTAAAGAAAAATCTTATGGCATCCGATGCATCTGTCAGGATATTTTTTGCATATCTATCATTCTTCCTAATAAACTGAGTAATAATTTTTTTGATACCACATTTCACTGTAGTTGTTGACTGGTCTTTGTTCTAACGGTTTTGTAAATTGTTTTGAAGATAATGCAAGTAGGTAGGTGCATTAGAGTAGCACATGTTCTCAGCACAACCTGCCTATAACCTTTACTTCTTAGAAAACAAATATCATTACCTTCCACTAACGAATACATACCTGACCTAGATTGACTTTGAAATCAACATAAAGGAGCAAGCTAAGTAGGACAAAATCAATGAACATGACGTAATTACTCAAAAACCTAAGCATAATTATATCAATAAGAGGAAGTAGCCTAGTTACATACTTAAAGTATTATACTACTACTTAAAGAAGGATTTTTCTATTTTTTTTCGAAAAGATAAACACCTCCGCCAGTTAACCCAAATCTAATGCTCTAGGTTTCTTGTGCACAAGGGAGCCTAGTCTAGAAGTTTTCTTAGAAGATTTGAATGACCTGCAATAAACTAATATGTTTATGATGTAAGTAATGATTGATGTAAAGTAATTTTGTACTCCGAAACAGTTCTTAGGCTTGAATAGACACTTAACTAGGAAACATAGCCTACAGAAGAGAACTACTAGGTGAATATTAACACGTTTTAAGATCATCATCATCATTTATTTACCATCAAAAATAGAACAGTATAAAATATAAATATAAAAAACAAAAAACATGTGAATGTAAAAATGTACGCACAGTTATTCATCGAACTTAATGTTCTAGATTTCTTCGAACTTATAAACAGTGTTTTTAATTAACGTTTCCTTAATCTTCTTCAGCAACCTATTTCGTGGAAGCATCCGCATTTTTGACGAAAGTCTATTATAAAATTTAACCCCAAAATGATTTGTGTCAGTCTGTGCTTTTTTGAGGCGATGATACTCAATGCTAAGTTCATTTCTGTTCCGTGTATCATAGTGATGATTGTCATCATTTTTCCTGAATTTAGCTCTATTATCATGAACATACATTATACAGTTAAGTATATACACAGATGTTACGGTGAGTATGCCCAATGATCGAAACAACTCTGCATGAAGTGATTCTTGGGACTCCAAGAATGGCGCTGACAGCTTCCTTTTGCTTCAGGAGTACATCAATCAATCCGGAACTATGACCCCATAATATTATGCCGTATGTAGCAGTCTGTTGGAAGTTGGTAATAGGTCAACCTAGATATGTCTGTAGCTGCAACCTCACTCATCCTACGTATGGTGAAAATTGCAGTGGAAAGCCTCTTCGATAGTGATGTTGTGTGAGCGTTCCAGGTAAGTCGATTGTCCACAGTCACACCCAACAATCTGATACACTGCGGAGCCTCATTACCTGCTACTATCATACGGTGGGACTTATCCACATTGAGTTTCAATCCATTCACACCAAACCGTTTTTCAGCACAAGCCAAGGTCTCGGCACCTCCAATTTCCGGTTCTGCTCTCCTGGACGAGTTATTTACAAAGCTGGTGTCATCTGCAAACATCGAGGTAAGGGAGCACGGAACATCCAGCGGCAAGTCATTTACTTATAACAAAAACAATAAGGGACATAAAATTGATCCCTGGGGCACTCCATATCTAAGATCCCACACCCGTGATAAACCACTAAGACAAGCATCGATTGAATAGATTCGTAACATGTCATCAGCTTCGCGTTGATTGGTCTGGAATTCCCAAGCCTTGGAGAGAATTAGTGTATGCTATCTAGATGCCATCGCGCATCATCACGAAACCACGAAAATATGAGACGTGTGCCATAAAATAATATACAATTAGTCCGTTCCGAAGAGCGTCAATTAAAGAGGAAATACGTTCCATCAAAAATCAAAGACATCGGATTAGAATCAAAAGGGAACTCAGTCTTCTGATATGATAATTCTGCAGCAATTTGCTGCATGAACCCAAAACCATAGGAATCATTTACATTGAGGGAAAAGTTAATAACACAGGGCAGTGACGCCTGAACGTCTGAGTTAATTTGTTCTGAAAGCTGCAAGGAAATTTAATGAATGGACTCGTTCCGACTACTGCTAATAAACTCGAGAGCAAATTTCAGCTGTGGCTGATGGATCACTGCCCACAACTTTTCAGTTTCCATATTAATTCAAACAAAATTATATTATCCCTCAGCCATCACATTTACTGCAAATTCTGGTTTCATTTAAAATGAATGATGGCTGAGTCATTCAAGGTCAAAAAGTTATTCATTATTAATTTTCTATTCTGAAACTGGCAGAGGCAATAACTGTAACTAACTCATAATTGCTAATTAAATTATTCAACTAAATTTATAACTATACATATTTATATGATACCTAATAGCATTCATCGATGTCCAGTAATTATTCTTTCTTGTTGACTCTCATAAGGAATCGAGCAATGCGAGTTGGATGTGCTTTGAATTGTATTAGGATACATATTCTGAAGATATTGTTATAATAATCAGCAAATTTTCCACCTGGCGCTAATAAAATGAATTAATTGAAGCATATATATTTGAATCCTGTAAATGATAATTCTCATAAATTGAACTCTGTAGAGATACAAAACATATCAGTTGAAAATCTCCATTAGGTAACTCGAATCAAACCCAATTAACATTAAAATGTGCGAAACAATTAGAGGTGTTAGGTAGCAAGTAATTGGATTCACGCAAAGGCATAACACATATGTTGAGCAAATTGAAATTTATATGACGAGCCATAAGTGATATTCTGGAGTAATGATTTATAAAAATGGACAAGAAAGTAAAAACTGCTTCAAAAACAGTTATTTTTCAGAGAATATCGTATATTTTAATGAGAAGCTTATCAAGAAGAGATGCCCATTTAGTAACTTAGAATGAGAAGCCCTCATCTACAAGTCATGTCAATTTCCAAAATAAAAAACAAATTATATTTTACTAATTACAGTCAAAATAACTAAATTCCCTCGTTACCATAGTCGACTATCCGCAACTTTTGAAATTCTAAATCTACTAATACAAATCGAATGAGATATGTCATATAATTTCAGTGAAATTATTTCTAATCAAGAACATTAACTCATTAACTAGACTATAATTCGTCACGATCACAATCAAATTTCCTCTTATAATCCATTTATGACCACGTTGTAGCTCGTTAGGAGTAGATTTTTCATTGGCTAAAAATTTCATTCAACTGCTCACATTCATACGATACGTTCATCCCCTCACAATATATAATTCAGATGTTTGCTCCGCTGCTTATCAAAGCAAAATTTATTTTTACTGGGTTGCTGTTATTGAATACAAATCTATCTTTATATCCAAATCCGCTTTATTGGCTCAATATGTCTGTTCGAATATTATTGTTGTAAAAATCTTTCGGATGTTATCCTGAAAGTTCCCAAAAGGAGGAGACTCATTTACAGTCATGCTGGCTGATTAATTATTCCTCCATGCCCCTTGAAGGCCTCCGTGTTGAACTCTTCTTGAGTACACTCTACATTTCACCAGAGGGCTTATTGGGTTTATCCAAAGGGTTGGAATATTAATCTAATTTCCACCAACGCCATGTTTCCTAGCTGGTCGATTGGAAAATATTTGATTAAGAATATGCCGGCACCATTTCGAAGGAAATGAATGATGTGGGTTCATTTAGTTAGCAATCCTTGAAAATTGTGGCGAAGTAGCAGAGTTATTATCAAGACAAATAGGCTGTTTGTGAGTTTGATTATCTTAATTTTGGCGGTTTCAGAAATTTTATACACCAGTACGCACAAGTTATGTTCGCGTTGATTTCATCGACTTTGTATACCAAAACTCTCGTTATAGATCACGCCTATTGTCGTCATTTCTTGTTTGTTTGGCATATCAGGAACCAATGGAATTTCAGGAGGTTTAAGCTTACTGTCGTCATTTCTTTACGATTAGTTGAGATATCAGGAACCAATGGAATTTCAGGAGGTTTACGCCTACTGTCGTCATTTCTTTACGATTAGTTGAGATATCAGGAACCAATGGAATTTCAGGAGGTTTATACCTACTATCGTCATTTCTTTACGATAAGTTGAGATATCTGGAAACAATGGAATTTCAGGAGGTTTACGCCTACTGGATGCGTATGCAGAAGAGTGAATTTTTTTAGATAAATATTTGAGTGTGTATCTATATGATTTTCAATTTTATAAATAGAAATAACAATAATATAATATATATATAACAATAATTCAATAGGTTTTTATTTTTTTCCCACCATAATGAGGGAACCCTTTCTAAAGAACACTCAGCATATTTAGCGCAGGGGAGCATTTACCGCTGGGGGGGTGTACTGGGGGTAATTGCATGGAGTATGATATTTACTTGACAGGATGACAGTGACCGTGGGGTTTTTTGAGGTGGTGACTAACAAAGTAGTAAATTATAAGCACAAATTAAAGGGTCTGTTGTTCAATCAGGAATGATCTCTAGATGGCGGCTAATCCGGTATATAACTGTGTTATTTCTCGAATTTTTTTCAACTTTCCTGATCATTCAAGATTAAAGACATGTTTGAATTATTGCCTTCCATGTATGCCTATAAAATAAAATAGTGTAATAAAAGTTTGTGTAAAATTGAACATTTCATTCATAATTATTTTCTTGATAAATAATAATTAATATTAAAAAAAAAAAAATTGTATATTGTAACGGATTATCTCAATATTCAAATTCTGTTTTTTAACTCCTTGAAGACTTATCTTCCGTGAGTAGAAAAACCTAATTTATGTTACATTAACATACACAAACATTCGCACAAGCGCTCTGCACCGCCTAAACGAAACAGCACACGCAGGCACGGTAGAAAGAGTGGGGGATATTATTCCCTCTCCTTCTCCTCGATCTTACTCTTTTTCGATCAGCATCACGTGACCCTGACGCGAGTTTGGATGTTTTTACCCATACAAGAGAGTGCTCAGCGCCGCTAAAGAAGTTTTCACTTCAAAAATTTGGTCACACAAGAAAATTTCCATAAATCAAAAGAATGATAAGCCACAATAAAAAAGTAGATATAAGAGCAATTACAGTGATAGTCGAAGGTCATATTCCCATCCTTCGGGATGAAACGATCCGACATATAATAGGCATACTCCGGAGGAAACAAAGATCTGATGCGAGGGCGCATGCCGGATCTCTGCATACCATCGTGCTACAACTGCTTTGGTTGCTGGATGATAGGATGAATCTGAAAAGCGTCCAGTATGCGAAGCGTCTCGTATAAACGCAAACGTAATCTGGAGGCGTCGCGGCGTTTTGCGAACATTTTTGCGGGACATTTGTTCGGAATTGTGACAGTTGATTCGCTGTTCGAATGATTTTTTGGTGCTTAGCTTCAAAGGATTAGGTGTCATTGAGGTATAGCGATCAGATGATGCTCACTTTCGAGGAGTTAATAAATTTTTATTGAATTTTCGAATATACAGAGTGAAACAGAGCGATGGACTAATTGATGTTTGTAGAACAAAAATCAAACTCAAATATTTTCAGAACTTCACAACTCCCGATTATAGGGAAACTGGATATTGTTTTCTTTTTCCAAATGGCCCACTCAATAAATGGAATCATAAAATACCTCGATTTTAGCAATATTATCTAACTTGGCAAAACTTCACAGTTTTTGAGTTATCAGAATTAATGTGGAAAAAATAGGGAAGAGAAAAAACGAACCACTTTTTTTTCAAAAAACCTCGTAAAACTTTTATTCAATAAAACATTTACAATATTTAATGTTACTTCTACGTATTATTATGACACGATTTGCGGTATGGACCTAAAATTTACAGGATGTTCATGAGGTGATCATAAACTAGAATAATCTAATGCCTTCCAAGATTTTCAAATTAGAACCAGTGATTTTTGTTGTATCAGTCGATTAGAAGTAAAAACAAATTAGAAAAGCACTGATGTGAAGTCAACAGCGTTTGCACGTTTGTTCAAGAGTTTTTCCCGATCTCTCAAACAATTTGATACTAATATAACTGGCATTATGAATGAACAAACCTATATCTGAAACTGAAAATATCATCTCAGAGTTTTCAAAGTTATTGTCGCAGCTCAAACTCCCTTTTTCTTAACTTAACTTATCGGTCCAGTTTGAAAACGTGTAGAAGTTTGAGATCTTTCTATTGGGCCCAGTTCTTCAGTTTTTCCCATTTTCGATTGTTGTACAATAGCCCCAAGCAATATTTCTGCAGTTGAAATCACTTATTACAATCTTTTTATTTTGTGAGTTGAAGTTCACTGGTTCTCTGAATTCAAAAGGTTCCTCCGGAGGTTTGTATAGGAATGTAACAGTGAATGATGTTAAGTCTATTGCTAATATTTTATGTTTTATTCAGAAGTAAGGTTAGTGGTGACTATAACTATTCCCGGTTTTGTAAAGATAGACTGCCATATTGATCATGAGGACGTACTATGATTAGATTAATTCCAATAACATTTGGTCTATGTTTAGAAGTTACTCTATGGGTGTTTTGTATTGCAAGAATATGACAATTAGATTCTTTGCACATATTGGCCAAAATTTCTTTTTTGATAGGTGATAGGCCTTCAAAGGTAAGGTTCTGTAAGAACATTGTCAAGTTCTTGATTCGTATTTGGATCATTTGGTCACTCTGTGGGGATGCCCGATTACTTTCTATTATTGACGTTCGAGCTCCTTTAGTATCCCCGTTTTCATTAGTTGATATATCAGCTAAAAGCAGAAATTTATTTTGCAACGGAAAAAATTCATGTCTTGATTTGATAATATCAGTTTTGACATTATCTGCTGAAACCCACGTCCCTGCTTTTCTGGATTTCGATAACATACCTAAATTATTTCACTGTAAACCACTATTTCGATTACTTTCCCCCAACTGTAACAGAATTTATAAGTCCGACCAATGTTAATCGAAAACGTGTCTGTGAAAGCATCGAGAATATAAGTATCTGACGGACCTTTTGACATTTCTCTTCTCCGATTTTACGAAAAATTTGTATTTTCAGAAGAACAATTTAAGACTTTGTATACAGGGTGAGTCTTTGACCACTGCGTTAATTTTAACCATAGGTTCTTGAGATCAAAAGAAACACTTTTTCCATTACGGTTTTTCTATATTCAGCTGCGTTAAAAGTTATAAGCATTTTGAGTTTTCATATTGGGCAAATATCCTTCTGTAGTCCAGTTTAGTTTGAATGAAAAATACCTTCCACAACATCCACTATTGAATCTGAATTGCTTAAAAACATTATTTTCCCTCTAAGTAATGATTCACTCACTCATGTTACATCCGATGAGGTCCATATCCAGAAAGAAGATACAAAATACTTATTTTCTGGTAAAAAAAATTCAACACCATAAACATAGATTTTTGTTGTTCTACTATATTTTCTTTCTACTTCAAGATCATAAACCATGCCTTTCTAGTGAGAAATTCCAAAAAAACCTCAGAATTATTGGGTGTTATCATCATACTTTTGTAATTTTCTTCTTAAAATTTCCAAATCATGATAACCATCATTTCTATGAAACTTCCAAGGCAAGATGTTGTCACTGTGCTTTTTTTTCACTCAAAGCCAGAAAAAATCATCTATGATTTTCCAAACACTGATATTACTGAAGTTTCTTCTCCTTGACAGGTACCAGTGAACAGGTATTTTCTGTATTGAATCCCAATAACAATTTACCTGGATAGATTACAAGTATTTGCAGATTTAGGTGTGCAATTATACTTTCTTGAAGAAATACCTAAATTTGATTTTGAAAAATCATCTAGATGTTCTTTGATAAAAAATTTTTTATCAGAGAATAATTATAATAATAATAATTTTAATATGAATCTATTCTGTTTAGACTATAATTTCTGATTACTGATTTGTATAATCTGTTTTAATTACGTAAACAAGAACATAAATGTTGAATAATGGTTATTCATAGATTATGTCAAATTTTAATACCTTACCATAGAATATTAATTAATTACCGAACCCCAGGAGAGAAAAGTTTTTTTAAATGAAAGATAATATCTGTAACTATTATTGATCTTTAGTTATAATTTTCCTCAGAATAATTAGAGTGAATTATTATCACATTAAAATATTATAACGTCTCTGTGGTGGGTAGTTCCAAATAAAAAAATGTTCTGTGGTTTCTTGTTGTTTTGATTCTGTTTGAAACTGTCAACAGTTATTTGTATCTTCAAAAAAAAAAGTGGAAAATTTTTTAGGGATAATATGGATAGTTTTAAATTATTCAATTCAGTATGAAATGATTATGGTCAGAAAATGCATTCTATTCTAATCTTTCTTGTTTATGAGCTTATAGCTTCCAGTTTCAATATTGTTTGAATTTTAATTAACCATGCATCATAACAAACATTCAGAAATATTAAAACGAAGTCAAATTCTATTATCTCTTAAGTTTGTGAACAAGGTTGAATCGGTGTATGAAATAAAGATAATAAAGGTATAAAACAAATCTAGGAGTCTGGGTTCGAAGTTTTTACAACTCATATGAGCTCAATTTGCTGCATTCCTATGTTAGAATAGATATAATTTGATGAACCCTGAAAG
This sequence comes from Micraspis discolor, assembly GCA_030674115.1. Taxonomy (NCBI): domain Eukaryota; kingdom Metazoa; phylum Arthropoda; class Insecta; order Coleoptera; family Coccinellidae; genus Micraspis; species Micraspis discolor. The sequence goes on along the minus strand of JARTUT010000006.1, from coordinate 377,939 downwards.
CCTGAAGCTATAAAAAACCAGCTCTTCATGAAGGCAAGTCTTCAATTTAACAGGTCCTGACAGAAAATATTTTACCTATTTCAACGGTCAAAATATACCGAAGAGTGATGGAAAACTTTTTCTTTATTTATTATGGAATATTACTCTGGATTAAATATTAAACAAGGTGCTAGACATCATTAACAATGAATAGAGCAAATGGCAATTTAGATTTTGTGGTGAATGTAAGACAAAAATTGTTCAGTGGTTAATTTCATCTATAGTGTTTAGTGGTGGAACCATAGACTGGAGAGATTTCCCCAATCTTTTGTAGAAATATTTAATAAAGACATAAAATATGGCAACATTGAACAAATCTGATTATTGAATCATTTCAGCACAGACTTGGATTTGGGAAAATCAGAAAATTTGGACAAAATTATATCGATTCAATTCCTTTCAACTTCAAATATCTCAAGAATGGTGCAATTTAGGAGAAAAGATGAGGAATGATTTTATATGCAAAAAAGACTAATGATTCCAGGAAGTACGAGATACGGACCTTTAGTTCAAGCGATATTTGTTTTTCATGCAATTTAACCAATCTGTATAGTAGTAGTGAGAAACCCACAAGAAGTCGAATGAATCTATTGATGCCAAAATATGCACGGGTGTTATCAAAAACCTTCGACAAGAGATCATTTCAATTGATATTTTCGTTTGAATATTACAGGTGAAAATGCAATTTTTTTATGAAATTTCAACACCCTATATCTTTTGATCGGGGCCAAATTTGGAAAGATGTTATAGGAAGATGTTTCTTTTGACGTCAAGAATCTATGGTTAAAATTAACGCAGTGGTCAAAGACTCACCCTGTATAAGTTAAAAGCAAATTGGACATATCTGGAGATTGAAAATTACTGAAGATTCGCTTTTGACCACCGCCCCAAAGTTTCAATAAGACAAGAGTCTACACTGTCAACGTAATTAATCACCATTAATTTTTACTTCTGTGATTCTCTGTCTTCAAATATATGAAAAAATAATTATATCTTATGGTGCTAGGAAGCTATGACAATGAAAATTGAAACACACAAGCACAAACTTTAGTGTAGATGGATTTGGCTCAATAACAAATTTGACCGAAATATTTGGACTGAAAGTATGAGAACTCTAGCTGATCCGGTCTGCCGGCCGGACACACTCAAGTTTTATCCTACATTCTACATAACAAAACAAAATACCATGCTATTCTACTGGAATAAGCGTGCAAAAGGAGCTATTTAGCTATTTCCAAATGGGTAGTTGCCAAAATCACTGAAACTGAAATTCGACGATTACGGGAGTGAATAATTAAACTGTTCGATTATCAATAATCCGAACGTATGATTAATAACAATTCCTTGAATTTCAAGTAGTTGAAAAAAATATAGGAATTACTTAGAAAATCTTGAGTTATGATGAATTTGAGTTGTCATAGATCATGAACAGGTTTTGAAAATCCTGTTGATTTCAAAATCATACTGCAAACAGTCTAATGATATTATGTATCAGAACAATTGAATAGTGTAAAGATATTTTGGAAAAAATTATTTCTGCGAATACATTGGATCAATGTAGGGCCACCCTTCCACAATTTCGTTCACATGAATGCCGATAACTCGAAATTTGTTGAGTATTGCCTTGCTTTTGCTATACCTATGAGGTATAAATTCATGTTTCTTATTTGCCTGTATTTCATTGAATTTTCATCCTGATAGGAATAAATTCAACAATTTGACTTTCAAAAGATCTAAAATCCCTGAAATCAGGATAAACAAATTGAAAGAGAGCATTCATGATCCAAGATTCTTAATAAACTGTGTGAATCCCAAGGATTATCAGAACAAATGTAATAAAGTACAAGTGAAATGAGTTGGACCATGAAAGTTTTTTTGCTGTTTTGGTATTTGAATATTCAGACATGCATAACAGGTAAGTTGGCAAGGAATATTGATTTGTTTCTGTATTCGTTTTGAATTTCATCGAGATGTATTTAGTTGAATAATCTAGAGTACACAAAAAAATTGATGTCGATACGGCTCACGATTTCTAAAAAATTTGCTCTTTACTATTTCAATGATCAAATTCCTTTATTTATGTCCTGTTGAAAATGTTTTATTGTCTTGTATTTGTGTGCACCATTATTTATCAATAGGCTATGACGATAATAAGTTTCATTCTGATGTGTTTACATCCATTTTTTAAGATATGAATTAAAATAAATACCAGGAGGTTGGACTTTCAAACAACTTCAATTTCAAAACTACGCCAACGTTTCTTTATATTGAGAAAAACTTCTGAATTTTTAACAAGCCTCGAGAAGGAGGTAACCTTCCTCGAAACTTTGGCGTAGTTTGAAATAAAATCTGTTTGAAAGTCCAAATTTTCGATATTTATTTTATTTCATATAAGATTGAATATTGTATCTATCGTGTTGATAAAATATATACAATATCCAGTGAATCTACAAGTAGCGAAATGAGAGAAGATATATCTTGCCGACTCGTGTTTCGTCAGGCCAAGGTTACCTTAGCAATAGGTTGATGTTTAGAGGACAGTAATTGATAATAGGAGACACAACAGGAGCAAGCTAACAATTTATGACTTCAACATGAGAACTTCTTAGTTTCTGAATAGTGTTTTTATTGTAATACGATTATTGATAACTCCGTCTAACCATCATTATTTGAAAGATACTCGATACCCTCTCGTCCACTAGTCAGCACACTCACTCATCTATTTCAGCTCTGAAATCATAGTTTCTCCAACAATTTCCACTCGTAACGATTTCGGATTTCCCCTTAAATGCTGTTTGGTTGGAAATTAAACTAATAATATTGACAACAGCCCAGCTCTAAGACAATCTCTGTGTTATCCCATCATAATTACATAAAATTTAGTATTCACATAAATCTCCCATTCGGAGAGTTGGATATTTGTTTTATATCTTCGAAATGCAATCCGAGCACGAGTGATTTCTCTCGATATTATAAAGATCACAGAAACTACCAAAGATAAATCGTTAATTAATTTTTTTAGTAATTTCTCCCTCCCTCGAAAATCCCCCTCAAGCAAAAATTTCATCTTACCTATACTGCTATTCATTGGAAACAAAAATAGTTTTAAAGACTTCTGGGATTATATAAATGAGTTTCTATATTTCAAGAAGTTTCCAAATATTAGATAGATAGATAGATAGATAATAATTTATTTTGTTCGAAGTACATGATGAAATGTACAAGAAAAAAACGTCAAACAAAGATACATTAAAGAGAAATCGACCTTTCAGCCTTACAAAAATCAAAGTATTCCTTAATATTATAAGGTTCACACCTCAAAATAAAAGAGTTCAGCTTACACAGCAGTAGTTTCTCTGTATTTACATCACGAAATTGCCTTGGCAATGCATTAAACAGTTTCATACACATGTACATAGCATTATGTTGTGTCACTTCACCCTTTTCAATTGCTCTGATAACAGTTTGAGTCAACTCAAAAATTGCTGTACATGTATTCTTGTTGTTCATAAAGCCGTGTTGAGATGAACAAAAGATGCCATATTTCTTAAAAAATTTAATAAGGCGATCTGAAAGAACTTTTTCAAAGATTTTTGCAAAAGTTGTTATAACACTAATAGGGCGGTAGTTATTAAAATCATCATTACAGCCAGATTTATATAATGGTGTTATCATTGATAGCTTCAAAGCAGATGGAAAAATACCAGTTATAAATGCACAATTCATAATATGCCTGATTGGCTCAACAATAAAGTGGATAGCCTTCTTTATTACAATGCTAGGGATTTCGTCATAGCCTGATGAAAAGGAGTTTTTCAGCTGCTTCACTATGTTAAGAATTTCGACCGCTTCAATATCAAAAACAAAGAATGACTTGTCTAGACGTCTCAACCCACCAACATCACCATGTGAAAGAGAAACTGAACATTTAGAGGCATTCACAAAATGTTCGTTAAAGTTTTGTAGTACCATTTGGGGGCAACCATTTGGAAGTATGCTTTGCCTATGCTGAGTTCTACCAGTTAGTGACTTTATTATTCCCCAAGTTGTTTTGGTTTTATTTCCAGATGTTAGGATTCTGTCTTTGATTATCTTCTGTTTCAATTTTGTGATTTCTAAATCATACTGCTTTTTACATACTTTATATTCTTTCTTGCACTCTGGTCTACGTTGTGAGATCACATATAAAACATCAAGCCTCTTCCTCAGGGTCACTATATGGGGATCAGATCTACACATAATTCTGTAATCATTATTTATAGGATGATTACTAGATGATTTTACCGTCACAGGAGGAAATGAAGATTGAAACATTAGATTGAAACCATTAAAAAAGAAATTCCACATTTCATCTACCTATTATATTTGGAGGAGATACAATAATATCAATTGCATATTTTGATTTTAACATGCTGCTCTATTTATTGAAGTCATTCTCAGATAATTGGATATCTTTCAGAAATAAGATGCGTGATAAGTTTGGGCTCCCATTGATTTGAACTAAGAGAAGTAAAAAATTTAGGTTCTTTATTCGAATACAATACCTTTATAGACTTATGGAGATTATTTGTACTCCAAGCTGACAATAAGCATTTTTTGGTCAGTTTCACTAAATGTGCTTATTGAGGATTAGATGCATTCCACCTGTGTTTGGCCATTTTTACCACAGTATTCTTTTTCTTTCGGTTTATTTGCTTTAACTTCTAATCTAATCTAATGACACGAATTGAAACCTCGCTTGATATATCCTGAAATTTAAATATTCCAAGCAGAGAGATAAAGTACTTGCAGTTTTCTGTGAATTGTTGAAAAAAAAAAGCAAACTTTTATTGGGGCTCATATCTGAAAACAATATGAAAACGTCAATTATGAGCATTGCTAAATGACTTCGAAGTCACTCGAAATTGGCAAATGAGAACTGTCAATTTAAGAGCAGCGAAGCTATGAAACATCCCCATATCGTCTGATTCATATCATGTAATTTCATTCAAGATGTGACACAAGCACACCCTGTTTTTGGGAATATTACGACGTTTTTCTTCGATGTGCATCGAAATTGTCTCACCTTGTTCAATCCCACTCATATTCAATTTCGTACAAAATGAATGTACAGTCACACGCATCCAAATTTCATTGTAACCAATATCGCGGATATTTTGTTTCAGTTCATCTGTCGCAGGATTAAAATTATTCTACGCAATTCAATGTTGAATATTGTAGAGACGATCAAAGCAATATGAAAATTCCATGCATGTTTGCTGCATATTTTCGAACTGCGTGACCATATGCTGCGTGAATAATTTATAACGAAGCTATTGGCATCTGGATCATATTGATATACAGGGTCTTTCACGCGGAACCTCACCCATATTTATACGGGAAACTACTGAACGTATTTTCATGAAATTCGACTCTTATAAGTATTTCACAATGCTGATGAAATCTAAAATAGTTTCAAGGCATGAGCACCTCCGGTTTTTCCGGAAATGACGTCAACTTCCATTTTTCAAATAAGAACACCATTTTTTTATTGCAGAAATCGATTCCTTAGAAAATTTCAAGTTATTTTGACGTAACATTTTTCAGTTTTGGTTGGAAAATTCTCTCTGAGCGGGAAAATTCGAAAAAAAAAATCGAAGCTCCGCTGAAACAAGAATAACTTCGAGGTTTTTGGATGGAAAATGTTCAGTTTTGGGATTTTTCAAGATGTAAGATTGATGTATCCACTTTAGAAATCGAAATCGACATTCATGATACAGTGGGTGAAAAAATCGCTTTCAAAGTTAGGGATGACAAAGTCGTGAAAATTCAATTTTTTCAAATTAGAACCCCATTTTTTTATGGCAGATATTGAATCTACGTTTAAAAATAATGTGAGTGTATGCATCACACCCTTGCCCTAAAGTGGATATTTTCTGAGTTATTCACAAAAAACTGTTTTTCGTCTTGAATTTTCAGCAATTTTTTTCCCTTCACCCCAAAAAGATGAAATTTTCAGGAACTGTTATTTGAACCATGCTGTAGATTTTTCACCCTTTCTTGAAACCGACTTCAAGTTACTATTAGGAGAACCATGGCAAACTATCGCAGTTATAACTAGAGAAGATGCAAAGTTTTGACCGTTAATTTCTAGACATTTATTTATACGTCTCAGGAATGCTTCGGGCATTGCTCTTCTTATTTCATCGGGTGAAAGAGATCTGCAAAAGTGTTTAAAAACCAAATTGAGTTTCAAAACTATGAATCTAAAAGTCTAAACAAACCTGAACGCATTTCTGACTCGTTCTATGCAGTCCTCTTTATCAGTCAAAGGAGTTGAGTAGACAATATTTTTTATCCTACCCCACTACCCCAAACATAATAGTCTAAAGGAGTTAAATCGGGAGAACGTGGTGGCCAAAGATGTGGACCATTGTTCGCCAACCATCGATCTTCAAATAGCCTGTATAGGATATTTGACACATTGAGTGAATTGTGTGGAGGCGCGCCATCTTGTTGATGTAGTCCCTATAAATATCAATGTATTCAGGTTTACACCTAGATATTACGAACAAAAGATCCAACATTTTCTTTTAGGAATTTAATCTCGGTGGTCGAACTTAGTTTCAACTGGGAAGAATGCATTGAAACTTAAATCGAAAACCTCTGAAAAATATTTCCATATTTCATTAAGCTCGATTTCCTGAATATTATAAAATTTCGTCCAATTAATATATTCGAGCAATTTTGCGAAATTTTTATGTGCAGTTTCATTGTAAACTCTAACTTTCCTCTTCACGAAAGAATGATCGGATTTTGACTCTTATTGAAAAAGAAACTTATATCCAGAGTGATCTGACAGGTCTCCTCTTTAACGATTGCTGAACCTTTCAAACTCGAGATTGTGTTAACTAAACAGGTGGAATCAATATTGAAATCCCCACAAATCATGATATAGACCTTTTCCGAAATACATTAGTCCATAATCAATGAGAGCTGCTCAAAAAACGGATATATCACTCAAAGGTAATGTGTTAGGGCGGTAAATACATTGTATCATATTTTTTTTGTATTTGATTGCAAACTGGGAGGCACAAAATTTAATGAAACCATGCACATCAAAAGACTTGAAATCTCCTCTTTCAAAACTATCCATACCGTCCTGGAAAAAAATTGCTCATACACCATGCTATCCACTCCCTCGACAATAGAAAGCTCCCCGGAAAAATCCAGATGGATTGTAGTTCACTTTTTCCTCTTCTGACTTCCAAAGTTCAGTTAGGCACAATATATTGACCTGATGTTGTGAAAAGAGTCGGTTCCAATCTCATATATGAAGTTCCAATAGCTTGAATATTCTGATGGAAGACACATAGTTGATTCTGGTGGAATAATAACTATTTACTTCTATAGTTACGAAAAAATTTTTGAAGTTGAACTCTCTTATAGAGACATCAGCAGGCCAGAAATTTGGATCATTTTGTCTTACATAAATCTTATCATTAGATATACCGATACTGAAGGCGGAATTGCTACTTATTTAAATTTTTCAACTCCGATCATTTGAGGGTTGGGTAATCAGACATAAAGTTCTTTACATTTTTACCTGTAACATGGTCACCTACAATTTTGCCAACGTAAAACCATCTCCTCCTGATCGCTTCCTTAATTTATGCCACCAGTACACAATATACTTGGTCTGGACTTTATATTTGAAATTTTGTTGTATTTGCTTGATCATTTTGAGCCTCGTCGTGAAATTTAGGCTTAGCACTATTTTTTCTATTTGTAACATCTGATAATCTTAGATATCTTCCAAAATATTGCTTATAGAAATATCAATAAGTAGTGATGGAAAGAACTAAAATTTTTATATCTTCCTCATATTACGTAACGAAAAAAATTCTCAACTCATTAGTCCGCCCTGGATAGCAAAAAGGTAGGAAACCCAAGTTTAGTTGAATCTCTCACAAGCAGATAGACAAGCATCACCCCAATGTCAGTAGTTCTCAGGCAATTTTTTTGTCTGTTCAATTTCCTGGGGCTGTACCAACATTTGTGGGATATTTGAGGCATTAATACCTGTCGTAGTTTGCTCACGTGTACAAATTAGTTATCTTTAGTCATCCTCACTCTGCGTACCCTTAATTATATCTAAATGAACATAGATTATCACGCCAAACTCGTGGAAGTGCCAAATAACCTTGGGGGTTGGCAGCTTCTGAAATTGTCTATCCATCCTATGGTTTCGCGAAGGCAAATGTCTAAAGCTATTTTCTCCATAATGCTCTTGGAGCTATGCATAGCTGAATGATAATTTCACAAACCACTATATTGTTGGCATTAACCCAGAAATTCTGATTATGCAATTAGCCTTGTTGGTTCATTCAATTCAGACCATATCTAGCGACAGGTCTATGACCATGCAAGTGAATTCAAAGGTGGGGTAAAAGGTTCATGTTGAGATATTCACTTAAATATTGTATTATTGGTTTTGCAATATAATCAGTAAATTATAATTCAAACAGTATACAGGGTGTTCGGCACATGGACCGTCGTCAAACTTTTTTGGGGCGTTGGTAGGGTCATTTGCTACCATGTGCCGAACACCCTGTATATCCACAAAAATAAAAACTTCCTTTCATGAGCAATAGCTTATGATATTCGATTATCATTTATGCAGCTCCAGACACACCCTGATGAATTTTATCAAGTGGCTATTTCAATAAAATTCATTAAAATATTCACTAATAATACCACAAGAGCTTCAAAATTATCGGGTATTTCCCGATAGGTTCGTTGCAAACAAATGAAGGAGTCAAGTTTTTCAGGTTAAAAAATCACGAGCGCGAAGCGCGAGTGATTTTTCCTGAAAAACTTGACGATTTTATTTGTTTGCAGGCAACCTATCAGGAAATACCAGATAATTTTGAAGCTCGTGTGGTATTCGGGGGATTATTTTTCTGTCCCAAATGTTGGCCAATAGAATTGCACCATGAGACGAAATGTACAGTTAACAAATAAGATTTTCATAATGAATAAAACAACATTTAATTAAGAATCAGGGTAGTGCAATTAAAAATACAATTGTTGTAAACATTGGTGCATGTTTTCTTCAAGTCAGAGTTATCGGTAATGGTCCCAGAAGAGGTAGATGGCATGAGGTTTATGCTGTTGATGGCATTTTCTGCAGTAGGCTCACTCCTTTGCAGTTTCTTGACAATTTCTGTTGGCATTTCCAGTTATTTTGATTATCTGCTGCTCTCCCAGGCCCGATTTCGCTAGATTGGAGACGGCTGTTGCACGACTGGAGTGATTGGTGATTTTTTTGTTACCAAGGTCAAGCCCAGCTTTTTGTGCTGACTCCTTAACCCACTTTGAAATCGTGTTTTGGCCTACTGGGGAATCCTTGTACCACCTAGCGCCTGGAACTTTATTCCAGAATGGATTTTGGGTCAGGAATAGTCTGTCGCTCTTGATATTGACATCTCTCTTCTCTCTCAATTTCTGGAACAGTCTCACTGGGCACTTGTCAGGGATTTCCCGATTCTCCACCAGCCACTTGCTGTCTGATAATTTTTATCACCACCTTGTGTGGTCTTGCTGAAAATTGGATTGTATTCAATTCTCCCAGTTGTTTCCCCGTCATTTCGCTGTTCTACCTTGAAGTGATGTATTGACGCCATGCTGCCCTCACCACCTCTCTAAGCCAATTCCACTGATATTATCACGAATAATTTTTTCTGGAGGCCATCAGGAGTTTCCTCGTCCCAAACAGTGGTCATTGCATCCCAATCTTTTTCCTCCAACGCTGCTGCACTTGCCCTCCGTTTTTCCGGAATAGATTGTAAAGCCTCACGCTTGGCATCACGAGCTCCTCGAGCGGTCTTGATTGCAGCATCCGAAAATGGGTTGATTTTGATGTCGAAATCGTTCAAATACTTTTCTTGAAGTAATTTGGCTGTCTGATTCCACATTGTTTTTATTGTACCTTCCTTATAGTCTTCTCCATCCATTTTCTTCATATTGTAAGCGTAATCTTTCATAATGTTTGCCAATTGCGCTTCACTCGTTTCAGCACTCAATGTGTATTCCCTCTCAGTACAAAAAGTAGTAAATTGGTTCCAAACTGTTCTTTTTGCCTTCTCCGTATTAATGGGAACATTTCCTTTGACTTTTTTATCGATGGTGGACAGAGAACAAACTCCAAATCGACTCATTTTCATGCAAAATCTCCAATTTTCACAATTGAATTGAACCTGTCAGTTTGACGTGTGCTTAATTTGACTGGATCATGTTTTGTTTATATATAGCAACTACCAGAGAAAATTTTCAAAAAATTATCAGTATAATACCATGTAGGTTGTACCACGTGACGTCGAATGGTGCAATTCTATTGGTCGATATTTGGGTCGGAAAAATAATCATAAGAACTAGATATCATTTCACTTTTTCCTGATTGCATCAGGATTTTTCAGGAATCATAGTGTTCGAACAAATAAAAGCAGTGAAAAACCATACAATGAGGCTTGAAGAGAGTAATTCGAATAAGCATGTAGGTATCGTTTCTGACATATCTCCTAGTTTTAAGACGTAGAGCAGCAGTGTTCTGATACCAATTTGAATTGCACAAAATAACCAACCTAATAGCAAATCTGCTTCTTCGATACGTGCTGAATCCAAATAAAAACAGATTGTGTAATTGTGATTCAAACGATCTTAATTAACTTGAGAAATTTGAAGTCAGTTTTTGTTATATTACTTGAATTAAAGAACATCACCGTAGTGCGAGATAAAGGCATAGAGACTGTAAAAGAACCAGCACACATATACCTTAAAAAACAATAACCCAACTTACAGTTTACCCTTCTGTTTTGTGTTAAAAACAAACCTCCTTTTATGAACATTTTTTTTATGTACAGGGTGTTTCAAAAAAGGTAACGCCCTCCCTATGAAATGACAAACGAAATAGTCAATTTGAAACAAATGAACAAGATTACGTGTTACGCCAATGCCTTAGTAGAGAGTTATCGAAAACTCAAATAGGGGATGCCTTTAATATGGGATACCGTAATGTAGCCTTCCCTTGGTTGCCAAATATGATCCAGAGATAAATACATATTGGTTGGCAACTCTTTTGTCGAAACGTAGAACGCAGTTTCAGCACCCTCTTTCAACGTAGTGAGAATTAATGACTTCATTTCAGATTTTGTCAACAGATGACGCTAGAGTAAACAAATGACTGCTTAGGGCCGCCCTATTTTTAATAAAGTTGTTTTGGTAAATTTTATATCTCGCCAGTTCAAATTGAACTATTCCTAGAACTACCAGCGTAAACATTTATTATCACATTGTTCCGGATAAATATTAATTGACAAAATCAGAACATTTTCGATATAATATTGTATAAACAACATTTAGTTCACTTTGCATTCAAAATTAATTTATTCTATAGGAAATGCGTAACAGAGTGATTGTATGTTGACAATCCCTTCATCAGCACTATGATTACTATGTGTATTTTACATTTCCTCCTCTTGCATTCGAATGTTAGACGTTCCTCAGTACTAACGATCACTCTGACCTGTAACAAACATATTCCACGCATGAGTTCGGCTACTGAGTACCAAGTATCCACTATTGTGATTAACCTGAACTTGGATATCACATTAATGGTTTCACTTAACTGATATATCTGGGATGCCAATGGCATGTATGTTTACGCTTAGGCAAACATGATTCTTTAGTAACAGTATAATGTGATTTCTGATGTTTATGTATTTCTTGGACGTCCTTCACGTGGATCATTTTAGATTATGGTATGTCCTCTCATAAAAAAATCAGTACATAAACTTGCCATTACTTTTGAAGCATAAATCATCTTAAAATTAACTTCCTCGACCAATGTGCAATGTTGAATGTTTCACATTGTTAACAATAAATCTACATATGACAGTCTAATTATTTTGAAATAAATAAGGAATTAAACAGCTACAAATAAAATTCTTAGTAGCTATGTTCATTCAGAAGATGTGATATCAAGATGGCATATAAATTTTAGTTTTAGTTGGGATAATTAGAGGGCGCAGTACGAACTTTTCTGCTAACCAATGCAAAGAACATCACGTTCAATTCGGTTCGAACAAAATATTATGTTTATACATCTTCAATCTGCGATTTAGTTGGTTTTCAGAAGTTGAAAACGCTTTGTCAAATAATCTGTAAGGAGTCCTTCCATCTCCCAACTAAATATTGACAAGATAACCCAGTTTGATCTCTCATCGGGAAAGTAAAGTTAGTATCCGAGTTGACATAAATTACTTCATATTTACCCGAACCTGAACATAATTGAAAACGTTTGAGTGCTATACTTGTAACAAGGATTTATCCTCAAGTTGTTTATACATAACTCTAGCCGACATGAAACATGTGTCTCAGAACGATACGTGTGAAACTCGAGTAACATTATTCAACCGCAGCACGATGCTCCCAAACACGGTACGTAGTATGTAAATGAAAAGCAATATAACGTCATATGAATAGGTTTACATACAAGGCAAGGTTTCAAAAACTAAACAGTATTTCAATTAGACAGAAATATTTAAATTGGATGTCTTGTTTGACAGTCATCATTTCACATGTTAGTGAACGTAAGACAAATTGCTGCGCTATAAACAGCTTACTACAATGACAGTTACTTCGGAAATAGAACTTTGTCTAAGTGAGCCATGTAACTATGACGTTTCAGTGACCACACAATGGGAGGTTAGGTTACGTTCGTCGTCTTCCGGTCAGATTTATACGTACTCTGTTAAAAATGGATTACTTAAAATATGATGCAACTTCTGGACACTGATGCGCCGCCAAATATTCTGTTAATATGATGATGAAAAGAATTACAGTTGCTTATAATATAAAAGAGAATATTTTGTTTACTTACACAGATGAAGATGAAATGTAATATGTTTTATACTCGAAGTCTGAGGATAATTTATTGATTGTTCTTCTTAATGCAAAACTAGGAATCATTCAAGTGGAATTGATTCAATATTTTGTATGAATGGAGATTGTTGTGCATTGAAGATCAATATTTTCGAAAGAAGTCAAAAAATTTGGGTTCCCAAGAGAAAAAAAGTTCATCATTAACAATAGGTTCTCAAACAAAAATTGTAGATCATAAAATTACATATAAAAAATGTATCATACAGAAGATTATTATTGGGAATGCAGCAATATCACTGTGGAGCTCACACTAGAGATAATAGATGACAATTGGAACAAAATTAAAGAGCATTCGTCAATTCCAAAACAAGAACTTAAAAAATTAATCAAGCTATTCTACAGCAACATTAAAGACAAAACACTAGTTAAAAAACAAAGTGGGGTTAATTACAACATACGCTGTAATAATTGTGAACAAATTTACATTGGAGAAACAGGTAAGACCTTCAGTAAAAGAATAACATCTAATAGAAGTGACTCTAGAAAAGAAATACTATCCTCAGCATTATCAATCCATGAAAACAACACTGCACATCAAATGAAGTATGAAGAAGTGAAAATTCTAGACGAAGAACCAAACGAATAAGTAAAAAAGTTCCTAGAAATGATACATATATTTCAACAGAAATATGTGGACATCCTCAGTATCATTTATGCTAATTTATTGGAAAACGACAAAAATATTAGAAACAATGTATAAATTAATAGCATTCCACATCACATTAACTTCAATGCCAATTCTGCATCATGAGTTTGATTCTTTCATGATAACGTCAAACAAATAGAAAATCAACTCATTGAAACCAGATTATCGATCTATGCCAGTTCATAAAAATAATGTATCAAAATATTATCACCTGAAACAAAGTAGTCATTAGTCATTCTAAAATATTTGTTATCTGTAAATATTCAAAATATCTTTCATGTCAAAACATTTTCATTCTCAAAAATAGGTGTATACAATAATCCATGTTATAACTCTCAACATCATTTAATACGACCTCACTTCTTGTGAGTAATAATGTACAAAAAACTTCATATAATCCATCACTTAATTTATTTCGTGGAGGCTGAAGAAGAGCTTGGATTGAATGCAGCATTTTTTTGTTGCTTAACAGGAACTATATGAAGTATGTAGTGGCAAAAGCAGAGCATTCTTTGTCTTGCGATGCCAGTATATTGATATTTAATTGTTCGATATTATGTCCATTACAATATAAAAAAAAATTATTTCAACTCAATTTTGAATTTTTCCATCTCAATTTATTTGTTGTCAAAACTGATGTCGACTTCCCACCAATTATTCTTCGTGGTTTCACTTTTTTTTCTGTGAGTAATAACTGTTTTTGGAGCTCTTGTTCACCTTATAAACTTCGTTTCTAATGATTTATGAATGTGCGGGCATTAAAGAAGTGTCAATTGCTCTGTCTATAAAAATTAAATTTTGGAACTAGGAATAAGGTCGAAGTTAATGTATTAGATAAAAATTTCATAATCATCATGATGAGCAAAGAGTCAGAACCGATAACAGAAATCGATGATATTCTCTGCAAATTAAAAGGTATAATTAGAGTTTTATAGCCCAGTAAATAGCAGTCATCAGACACCAATTATTTTAGTTTCTTGATCACATGATCTTTACCGTTAAAAAGTAATTCCGACAAAAAACAATCATAAAATAATGTGAATTTAGTTATTTTATTTCAATATATTTATTCATTTATAACGTTTAAAACATATGGGTATTCCGTTAATCAAAACAGATAAAATTGACTACAAACACTCAATTCTTCAACTATTTAAAACTTTTCTTCTTCCAATCCATGTTTGAAAGCCATCAATACTGGTACTGATTGACCATCAATATCACGGTATTCCAACATGGCTACCATGCCTTCAATTTCCATTGATTCACCAGTGAAAAATTGGAGTTCTTTAAACCTTCCCAGAATACTCTTCATGACTTTATTCATATTTGTTTTAAAAACTGGGACTTGCTCTGGGGCAGTTTCTTCCAGCTTGGCTACCAGTCTGAAATTGAAGTAGTTTTATTTATTTAATATGTTTTGAACATTCAGAGGAGTATTTATTAACATAGCCTAGTAAATCGATCTGAATCCAAAAACAAATGTAAAAGATAGATGATTTAAAAATGCATAATACTCACTTTTTCATGTAATCCTTGAGGTAGGAGGTATATGATTTCTTGTCATGAAAAGCGTAGGTTTCACACAAACGATGGTTCAAGACAATATCAACTCCTGATTCAAGGGAGGCTACACATTCTTCGCTAGCTTCCTCAGCCGATGGATTGGCACCATCAATGGTAATATCGTCTGACCTTCGGGAAATATGTTTGCCATATACTTCATAAAGTACTTCATCAACCAGTTTGACTTTATATGTGTCTGAGAAAATCTCATCACCTGAAAAAACAAATAAATCAATAATTTGTACTTACATCTCGGATTTCTTAATTATCCGCATCACTTATCACAGTTGAAGAACTAATAGTTTCAAATGTATATATATAAAGAATTGACTTGAGATAAGTACAATCACACAATGTTCGAAAAAACAAATGATTACTATCACTTACCTGTGAAAATGTCTTTGAAGATCTTCATTTTGAAAATTGAATTTGGATTCTTCTACTCTCTAAATATCTACTGTGTGTTATGTTATCTTGAAAACAGTCGCTTATATAGGCGTTTCGTCGATAATTACAATATTGGCTATGTCACAGATAGGTCTATGATTTTCTTCTTCATCGCCCCCTCAATATTTTCGACTGTCACAGACTGGTCGGAGCTTTTCTTTGTTTTATTTATCATCGCTCCCCTCAAAATTTTCGAATTATTTCATTAATTTAATTGTACGTTTATTGGTCGAGTGTATGAAGATTAAGGCAAAACTCAATCTTAATCAATATTTTATAGTATATGTAGAATTCTATGGTTACGCATGCGCATTTCCGTTCATGCTCACCATTGAATAAATTTGGTTAAAGTTCAATATTGTGAGCTTACTATTACTTGAAAACGTCATGGTATAAGTAAACATGGTATTCTCACGCGCATCTTTCTTGCTCGCACTTTTTCCATGGTACAAAAATTGTGTCTTTGGCGCTGAAAGAAGAAAAAGAACACAGACGGAATTTGATGGTCTAACTCTTATCGAGAAACCATGTTGCCAAAATTATCAGATTTTACTAGAAATTATGCAAAAATTTCAAATCTATACATTTTTCTTGAAGCAAACAATATAGCTTGTGTAGTAATTAATAATTAAAGTTCTTATCGTTGGATTCTACCTAATAATGAGTAGTAAATGAACGAAGGAGGTTGAACAAAATTTTTATTGAATTAATGAAAACGAACAAGAACAAAATGAGCTATTCTTTTTTCACTCCGAGTTTTTGTGGATTTGTCTTCTAGTGAGTCCTTTTCAGTTAGAATTAGACAACTTAAAACTATGAATAATTGTGAAACTGTTCTTGAAAATTTTCATTTTTGAAAATTATAATAAAATCTGATAATTAAGTACTAATTGGCAAAATTGTGACAAAACACCTTTTTCCACTGAAAACTTCAATTATGATAATTCTCAAATATTTTCCTATATTTTACCATTGTCCTTATAATATATTTCAAATTGGTAATAAATAACTTGGGTAAAATATATATTTGAATATAATAATGTCGTTAATAAAGCTGGAGCAAGGTATAAGATAAAATAAATAAGTCAGAAATTATAACATTTTATTTCTTTCTATTTGTTAATTCTTCTTATATTCCGCAAAAATATTAATAGTCCTAATTTCAAACATAAACAGCGGCAACGTTGCGGTGAATCGGTCAACACATCGATGAGGTTGATGACCACTGATCTATGGTTTCCTTCAAAATTCACGTGCTGCTCGCACTTTCGGTATGCGCAAACTAGGACGAAAATAATCTTTGCTAGTGAGCATACCATGGAAAACGTGACCTTTTAGTAGAATGAATGAATGTTTGTGGAAAATTATTCGAACTTTTTTTTTATTTTTCATGATTAAATCCGATACTTCTTTCAAAGTCACGAAAATGCAGGATTATTTATTTCATGATGATATGCTTTATTAAAGACCCAAACGATTTTTGTCACTGAGGGGTACTATAAATTTTGTGGCAAGGTATATAAGAATTTGATTGGATATTTTCATGAGATTCTCTTTTGAGAAAATACGCTATTGTACATTAGACTTTATTCAAGATACTTTACATGGAATTAAAGATTAGGTTCAATAATGAATTCATAATTTATATTATCATCCTGCTTAGGTCAATATAAGTCAACAATGGAACAAAAGATTATTGGATATTTTATTATATAAAGGGTGTCTCAAGTTCGAGTGCCTATTAGACGTTTCAGGAGATCTAGACATATTTTAATTCTGAAAATTGGGATTATGATATTTGGCACGACAAGGGCATTTGAAAGTTAAACGAAAACGAAATAGAAAATTAATAATGAAATTCTGATAATAAGAAAAAAATGACTCGAAAGAAAATCGAATGCTGGAGCACTGACTTTCGCCTACCTGGTTTCACAGTACGGCTGAATCAACGTGTCCAAGCACTCAAACAAAAATAGTCACTTTTTCACTAGAGTTCGAATTTGTATGATTAACGAGAAATTTACTGCGAAGAAAAGTCCACTGCACCGGACGAGAGCGGCTTCAGTACCGTCTTTGTTCGACATAGGTCATATGCTCCAACATATGTTACGAGCCCATCGGGAATGAAATGAACATACGTGGGCCGCACGAAACGAGCAAGCAACTTGGAATAAAAATAAATGAATTCAACTATAAGTTGCAGTAACAATATTGTTCGAAGTTTTCTACAGAGCTGAAATATTTTCGAAGCCCAAAAACTTCATACGGTTATACGGGGAGTGCAAATAAATTAGACGAAAAAACTTTTTTTCAGGTTTTCCATTTCTGGTATGATCGTGTATTTAATAGTGAATACATTTCTGTTAAAACCATTGTATTAAATCGAATAGTTTTCAAAATATCTGAAAAAAAACTGGGAAAAATATGTTCAGTAATATGTTCATAATTCTCATTTTAAATATCCTGAGAGTAAACCGTTTTAACAACATCGAAGAGGAAGGATGTGAAAAGGTCAAGCATCTTTTGGATTTCAAAAATATCATCACAGGGTGTTTCAAATTTTGTGTTGAAAATTGTGATTTTAAATTGGCCATAACTTCTGTTTTTCAAATTAGAACTCAATTTTTTTATAATTGTATTGGATTCTGCGGTCAAATATAATGATAGTTTTCTCACATGATTATGCTCCTAAATTAAATAATTTCTGAGTTATTTGAGATTTTCTGGATTTATGTAGTACGTGCAGTCAAATTCTTCGAATCTAATTCATAAGGATATTCTGTGAGCATAGAAGATACATCGTCCCATTTATAATTTACAGTGTCAGATAGGTCTTATTGTTAGTCGTTATAAAATTTTTTGATTTCACAAAATGAATATTCTAATAATGAGATTTTGAATTTATTTCTTATATTGCATTTTTTCAATTGTATACGCAATACACATTCAAATGCACTTTATGATATTGTTTATTTCAAATCCATGGTGGATGACCCAGAATGTTGAGTATCCAATGAGTATCCCCATTTTTTTTTACAATTTCCGAAGAGATGTTTCAATCTTTCCAAATTTTGGAGTGTAAGAGCCCCTAAAAAATACAAAAAAAGGGCAGTTGATGAAATTAGTATTTCGACTTAATTCGTAGCGAATGAGAATTCATCTCTTCAATAGGAAACACATTAAATAGATTCGCTTCTTCTTTTGTATTTTTTAGGGGCTCTTACACATCCAAAACTGAGAAGAAAAATGACAGTTTGAAACATATTTTCTGAAGATCTTCTCCGTCATGGAAGGTAAATGGGGATACTTCTCGTTGAAGGCCCGGAAGGTTCCACTAATAATTCTGTCACATTCACCATGTATATAAAATAGATCCAGAACTTCGTAATTAGAATAACGGTTCATTTTGTTGAATTGAGAAATGAAGATAACGAATAACTATAACACCTGACACTTGTGAATTATTAAGAGATAATTTATCTTCTATGGCTACAGTGTTCCCATGGTTTCCAAAGAAAATTCATTGAATTATTTTAGATGCAATCAATTTGACTCTACGTACACCATAAATCCAGAAAATCTCAAATAACTCAGAAATTATTGTATTTAGGAGCATAATCATGTGAGAAAAGTATCATTATTTTTGACAGCAGAATCCAACACAATTATAAAAAAATAGGGTTCTAATTTGAAAAACAGAAGTTATGGCCAATTTAAGATCACAATTTTCAACACAAAATTTGAAACACCCTCTAATGATATTTTTGACATCCAAAAGATGCGTGACCTTTTCACATCCTTCCACTTCGATGTTGTAAAAACGGTTTACGTTCAGGATATTTAAAATAAGAATAATGAACATCTTACTGACTGAACATATTTGACTTTTTCCAGTTTTTTTGGATATTTTGAAAACTATTCGATTCAATACAATGGTTTTAACAGAAATGTATTCACTATTGAATACTCGTTCATACCTGGAATGGAAAACTTGGAAAAAAGTTTTTTTCGTCGAATTTATTTTCACTCCTGTATAACCGGAAGTTTTTGGGCTTCGAAAATATTCAAGCTCTGTAGAGAACTTCGAACAATATCATAATCCCAATTTTCAGATAACAAACGTTTCTCCAGAAACGTCTAATAGGCACTCGAACTTGAGACACCCTGTGTAGAAGTGACTAGATTCATTTTCAGTTTCAATATTCATTGAATAAATAAACTAATTTATATTTAATAGGTTTTATACCTATTGCAATTAAATTTGATGGTCATACTAATGTAGGTAGTTATGGTTCGCTGCTAAGTCTCATAATATAGAAATAATGATTTTATTGAATGTATTTTTAATTGACTTATCCTTAATTTAGTATTTGCTCCGATTGCAAATAACGAAAAAGTTCATTTAGTGCGTCATTAATTATAACCAACACAGAACGAATATATCCTAACACAACTTTATTTTATTAAAAAGTACCTAGTTAAATTTCCAGAAACTAATTTACCTAATGAATCTCTGATATCCCAATGCCTTTAGAGCTGTACACCTAAATCTGTGAATGCTTGTAATCTATCAAAGTTAATTGCTATTGTGATTCAGAACATAACTTATTAATCAAGCAAATAAACAAAAATAGTATTCTTGAAAAAATTATTTCCATTTTTACACTGACATCATTGAATGTTTTCGAAAATTCCATATATTTGTTTGGACATGATAGTAAATTGATATCAAAAGATCTCATCCACCTGTTCACATGTCCGTATTTCGAAGAAAAGAAACTTCAGAAATATCAGAATTCGGAAAAGCGTAAATATTTTTTTCTAGGTTTGAGTAATTTGAGTTAAGAAAAAGAAGCAATTAGGCAACCTCACTAATAATATATGTATTTATATAAAGAGTGTGGCAAAAGTCAGTTTACACTATCTGGTATTCACGCATGAGCGTATTTTTCTCCAGTATCGTACCTAGGGCGCAAGGAGGCTGCTGAAACGTAGCGAATTGAGTTGTCCGCGTGTAGTAGTGTTGTTGTGTTCGTATATTGCGTTCATTGCTAAGACACTTCTTACTTAAACCTTGAAAGAGATTATGCTGAGAATTTCGCCAGTGCTTTTCTAATAAGCAAGTTCCCACCGGACAAAGGTGCATAAACTGTATCGTTAATTCGTACTTCGTAGTCGACGCGCTGAGTTCAGGCCGCCCTGCTAATTTTGCCGTAAAATTTGTTTTACCGTAACTAAACGATGACGTATGTGTGTTGAAGAGGGTGGGATACAATTCGAATATAGAATGTGAGGCCACAAGTAATTATTGATGTTATATTTTTCTCGAAAATAAATTTATTTTCAATTATTTTCGCTTTTATCTCTCATAGGCAAAACGTTAAACTGACTTTTGCCGCACTCTGTATGTTCATTAATTTTGAATTTTCTGCAATTTTCATTAGGAAGGATTGGCTTGTAATATTTCAGTAAAAATTAATTATGATTGATTATCAAAAACCTATATTTATGGTGTTGAATTTTTTTACCAGAAAAAGTATTTTGTATTTGCCCCTAAATATGGACATCATCTGATCAAACAGGAGTAAGTGAGTAATTCCTTTGAGGGAAAATGAAGTTTACCATCAATTCAGATTCAATTATGGATGCTATGGAACGAAATTTTTTTCAAACTAAACTGGACTGCAGAGGGGTATTTTCCCAATTAGAAACCTTAAAATTCCGTCCAGACAGAGTCAGCTAGAGCGTTGAAATTATCAGCATAGGTCTAAAATAATGAATATCTGGGACAAGTTCATTATTGGGTCCTTACTTAGTTTGCCGCGGCCAAGGAAACCGAAGTCTATCAGTTTGAAAACAATATATTCATTAAAGAGTTATGGTGAAGTACTCTCAGCGCTCTTGTTTAACAATATAAAATTTAAAGTTCGCCAAAAAAAAAACATGAAGCAAGTAAACTAGGAGGAAATATAAAAATATCGTCCATTTGTAGTTCTTTTAACATAAACATATAAATATGTCCCATCAACGTCAAGCCAAAACGGGCGATTTAGTAAGGAATTTGTTAGGTTTAGGTGCAAGTTTAAAATAAAATTCAGTTATTAGATTTTCTCAGTAATGATTTTAATTTAATTACATTAAGAATTTACATCAAATGTTCAAACTGTTTGCCTTCAGCTGCAATGCAAGCTCTGCATCTCCTTAAAAATGACCGTGTAATAAGACGAGCGTATCTTCTCGAGTTAATGTTTTCAGCGGCTTCCGTAATTCCTTGTCGTAGCTCGTCTAAATCTTGAATGGGTTTAGAGTACACTTTTTCTTTTATCGTTCCCCAGTAAAAGAAATCTATGGGATTTAAATCGGGCGAGCGGGCAAGCCAAGAAATTGTACCACCTCGCCCGATCCACCTATCGGGGTATTCTCGATCGAGAAACTCGCGTACCGTGCGCGCATAATGCGCTGGGCAGCCATCTTGTTGGTACCACATACTACCCTAAATGTTTAGTGGCACTTCTTCCAATAAATCTGGTAATTCGTTCTGTAATAATATGGGCTATGTAATTATTTTATATTAAGTGGTGGCCAAAAATCCAACATTTAATTTAAAATTGAGGCAATTATGGTTTAATTTTGAATTGTATATGAAGGGTTATCCATGACATTATTTCACGAAAAGTTTTCAGTTGTAAAAGTTTTTCTTTTTTTTAATACTCATAATTCAGAATCAATAAATTCATTTATATTGAATTTGTTCTTATTTTTATTGCAATTAAATTTAATGAATATATTGATATGTAATATATGTTATGATTCCCAGCTATGTCTCACAATGTAACAAAAACAATTTTATTAAATGTATTCATTTATAATTTACTAATCGTTGATTTGGTAATTAATTAATTATAACTGTAATAATGTTTTGCAAATAAGGAGTAAGTTAATTTTGTTTTTACAGGTAATTTTTTATTGTTTCTCACTTAGTGTTTGAGGGCACAGTCTCCTACTAATATCGTCATCTTTTTCATCAAAAACCAAAAATGATATTGTCTTATCTCATTATACAAAAACTTTTAATCACCCGCCATTTTACGCTGTAAATTAATCCATAAATATTTCTATGGAATATCCCAAGGCACTACTGCTGAATATTAGTTCTGATTTCTTCCGATGAGATTTGAGGTTGCTGAAAACAATGTTAATGCGCAAGCGTATATGTCGAAATAAAAAATACCTGGCATAACGGACTGTTCGATAACTCTCTAGTGAGCCACTAAATTCTTTATATAATCACGAATTTGAAGGCAAAACTGCAAAGTTAATTTTAAAAATAAAACATCCGAATTTTTTTCTCGATATATTAATTCATTTCTCTTATGAACATAACAGTAACGAAGGTGATATAATATGTTATATAAAACAAAATCTTTCGACTATTCAAAACTTTTCTTCTTCTAATCCATGTTTGAAAGCCATCAGTACTGGTACTGATTGACCATCAATATCACGGTATTCCAACATGGCTACCATGCCTTCAATTTCCATTGATTCACCAGTGAAAAATTGGAGCTCTTTAAACCTTCCTAGGATACTCTTCATGACTTTATTCATATTTGTTTTGAAAACTGGGACTTGCTCTGGGGCAGTTTCTTCCAGCTTGGCTACCAGTCTGAAATTGAAGTAGTTTCATTTATTTAATATGTTTTGAACATTCAGAGGAGTATTTATTAACATAGCCTAGTAAATCGATCTGAATCCAAAAACAAATGTAAAAGATAGATGATTTAAAAATGCATAATACTCACTTTTTCATGTAATCCTTGAGGTAGGAGGTATATGATTTTTTGTCATGGAAAGCGAAGGTTTCACACAAACGATGGTTCAAGACAATATCAACTCCTGATTCAAGGGAGGCTACACATTCTTCGCTAGCCTCCTCAGCCGATGGATTGGCACCATCAATGGTAATATCGTCTGACCTTCGGGAAATATGTTTGCCATATACTTCATAAAGTACTTCATCAACCAGTTTGACTTTATATGTGTCTGAGAAAATCTCATCACCTGAAAAAACAAATAAATCAATAATTTGTACTTACATCTCGGATTTCTTAATTATCCGCATCACTGATCACAGTTGAAGAACTAATAGTTTCAAATGTATATATATAAAGAATTGACTTGAGATAAGTACAATCACACAATGTTCGAAAAAACAAATGATTACGATCACTTACCTGTGAAAATGTCTTTGAAGATCTTCATTTTGAATATTGAATTTAGATTCTTCTACTCTCTAAATATCTACTGTGGGTAATGTTATCTTGAAAACAGTCTCTTATATAGGCGTTTCGTCGATAATTACAATATTGGCTATGTCACAGATAGGTCTATGATTTTCTTCTTCACCGCGCCCCTCAATATTTTCGAATTATTTCATTAATTTAATTGTAAATTTATTGGTCGAGTCTATGAAGATTAAGGCAAAACTCAATCTAAATCGATATTTTCTTTATGTGCTGCTCCCTGAGCATAACTTCGTTTCTCATTTTGTTCAGTATATGTAGTATTCGATGGAACGCATGCGTACTTCCCTTCATGCTTACGATTGAATAAATTTGGTTAAAGTTCAATATTGTGAGCTTACCATTACTTGAAAACGTGACATTTTAGGAAAATGAATGAATGTTTGTCGAAAATTATTCGAGCTTTATTTCATGATTAAATCCGACACTTCTTTCAAAGTCACAAAAATGCAGGATTATTTATTTCGTTATGATATGCGTCACTTAGGGGTACTATAAATTTTTTGGTGAAGGTATATAAGTATGATATTGAATACTTTCATGAGATTTCCTCTTAAGTAAATACCCTATTTCTGATAATATTCTATTCAAGTTACATTACTTGGAATTAAAGATTAGGTTCAATAACGAATTCATAATTTATAATCTCATCCTGCTTAGGTCAATATAATTGAACAATTGAACGAAAAATCATTGGATATTTTCTTATATAATGGGTGGCCCATTTAAAAATTGGAATTTTATTTTGCTATAAAATAAAAACTGCTCAATATTTTCCAATGGTTGAACATTTATTTAAAAGGTTGGTTCATGACATTTATTTATGAAAAATAATTTCGGTCAAATGACAACCACGGCTGACTTGGCAGTAGCCTATTCGTTCCACCCAATTTTTTAATACATTTTCGATTGTTTGGGGCTCTATTTCACCAATAGCAGCTCGAATTTCGGTCTTGAGGTCTTGAATTGTTTCTGGATTGTTGGCGTAACACTTATCTTTCACCGCTCCCCAAAGATAATAATCCAATGGCGTCAGATCGCAGCTTCTTGGTGGCCAATTCACATCAGCATTTCTGCTGATTATTCGATTTCCGAAAATGCGGCGTAAAACATCGATTGTGGCGTGTGCTGTATGGCTCGTTGCACCGTCCTGTTGAAACCAAACATCGTCCAAGTCGTTAGCTTCAATTTCTTGAAAGAACCAATCGTTCAACGTTGCGCGGTAGCGCTCGGCATTGACGGTTACGGCGATTTCTGCTTCATTTTCAAAGAAAAATGGACCGATGATGCCGCCAGACCAAAGTCCGCACCAAACAGTCACTCGTTGTGGGTGCATTGGCTTCTCTATGACGACGTGCGGGTTTTCTGTGCCCCAGATGCGACAATTTTGCTTATTAACATAACCACCGAGGTGGAAATGAGCTTCGTCCGAAAAGATGATTTTCGATAAAATTCGTTATCCTCCGCCAAACAATTTTCCAAATTTGCGAACCGTAGACGACTCGGATGGTCAATTGGCTTTAGCTGTTGCACCAATTGAACTTTATACGGCTTCATGGCAAGATCTTTACGCAAAATTCGCATCAAAAAGTGCGTGAAATGTCCAATTGTTGAGAACGATGGCGAACTGATGTTGATGGTTGTTCACGCACACTTTCAGCCACAGCAGCAATATTTTCGGTTGAACGGACCGGACGTGTACGTACACGTGTTGGTTTATCCACCAACATTCCGGTTTCACGAACACGCTTCACAAATTGATCCACAAATTGGGTTTTTGGAACATTTTTTTTGTCGAATTTTTTTCTTAAATTTCTCACAGTTTGAGTAGAAGACTCACCACTTTGGAAATAAGTTTTTAATATTTCCCAACTTTCTTCAAGCGAATAGCGTCCCATTTCGTAAACTTCAAACTTTCAACTAAATATTAGTCACGTCAAAAAGAATAGTTGACGTTTATAATGTCAAATAATCGGTAGTTCAAATTCCAAACACTAGATGGACCACCCGTTATATTCAATCATAACACTTTCATTTGCTTCATCTGTATGTATGTCTCCAACCAACCCCTTTAAACCCGAGTTTGCCCTTTTTTGAGCGATCAGTTTCTTTTAACGAAGATTTGGTTTATTCATAGGGTAGATAATTAATTATTCAGCACGAATCGTTGTGATCTTGATGACAGTAGAAAAAATTTAAATATTTTGTACATTCAAAACTGATGAAAATAAAAACATATTCCTGTTCGTTTCATTTTTTATTATTTCTTTATTATTTATTAACATATAATTATTTTTTTTTATTTTTTGTCTAACTAATGAGACTAATATTATAAATATTCTATGTAGTAAGTCCTTATATCAAAGAGAATATTCTTTACAATTTCGAGCACATGTGAATATTTTAGCAGATCTCAGCTGAGTATTGTTGCTCTGTTTAATTTAATAGAGCACATATACAAAAAATCGATGCACAATTGAATACACCATGAGAATAATTACGGGCACCATAAGATCTCCACCGGGATCATTGATGGTTACCAGTATTGTCTAACATTGTCCCTCCCCATATTCGCAAACAGACTGCAGCTCTGAATTCATTATCATTATTATCCCAATTAATTCCTATTGTTTCATATATTCCACAAAATAGAATTCCTAGATTGAAGTCACGTAAACCATTCAGGTATAATACGTTCTTCAACACGAACATTAGCGATATAGAATTATGGAAGATTGAATGAAACTTTTATGGAATGTTCATTAAAAATCTCATTTGTGATCCTTCTGAAAAAATTCCAGGTTTTGATCTTCCAAGAAAAATTAGGAGAGTTCTAGTTCGTTTGAGAACAGGTCATGGTAGTACCAATATGCTATTCAAATGGAACTCAGTTCCAAGCGCACGTTGAGAATGTGGATATGCAGAAGAAACAATACCTCATCTCATCAATAATTGTCCCATTTATAAATTTCAAGATGGTTTTCAGGCTATTCAGTTTTGTATTCAGTTCTTTTTTTGTCTTTTATTTTCAGATTCGATATGTGCAACTTGAAGAAGCCTCTGTGTGTATCAATAGAAGATGACCCTTGAAGAAAGAAGTCCTTCAAATATATTTCAGCCTATTTTTGTACACACAACATATACGGAGAGCCAGGGTTTTTATCCCTAGGCTCTCATGTCATACGCCGAATTGTATGGCACCCTCTGACTAACCCCTGCTAACACCACACGTTCTCTTGTTTGCCAACCAAAAAATTGTAAAGCCAAAATTTTAAAATAATATATATGTATTGTGAATCAATTCGTTCGGATAATTTTAGTAACAAATGCTGACATAGTTTACTGTTTAATAGCAACCAAACACAAGTTATAAAGTGGATATGTTAAGCGTTACATTTTCATTAAACAGCAAACAATTCAGATCCCTCCCAAGTTGTCACATAATAGGTAATTGCCTCAGAATCCCGCTCACAACCTTGGAACCTCCTGTATCGCGAAACTCCATCTGTTAACATAAATGGCTCCAGCGTAAGTCCGACAAATCTTGACCCTCCGCAGGTCAGAGGATTATACCCAGTGGTGCCTTAGAACCTGCAATTTTATGCCGAGCTTGTAAATCTCATTATCCCTAATCTCCAAGCCGCAATACGCCGAGCCATGTTTTGTGCCAGTTGCCATCTCTCCAGATCGTTTCTCTTCATCTTAACTAATTATTCAAGAAATATACATTATTCAGGTTCGCAGCGAATCTGCGGCGTTATTGTTCCACTTAGGAATCGGGACGAAAATCTGCAGCCAGTCGGCAGCCTGGAGCGTCTATTACAATTTGAGAACCCTGGAAAGTTCAATTTTGATTGTCAACAACGAGTTATTGGCAAGATCCGTTTCCTGATTGATATTGGTGTTTGCAGAGTTCAGATGCCTTTAACTTCTGTTCGATTTGTTCGCATTATTTTGGATATACCACCAGTTGGTGTTTTCTTTGAAATGGAAGCCAATGAGAATATCTAGAGCCTTTCATTAGGATATTCAGGGTATCTCACGATTTATTGCACTGGATTTTGGGGCATATAAGGGACATTAAGGTGGTTCCGAATCTTGATTCAGTGTTCGAAAATATCCTAGCTCCAGTGGTCCAAACGATATAGTATGTTTTATGTGTTTTGTCTAAACCTTTCAGTCGGCATTGAAGGCCTTCATAGGTCTTCATGCAATTTCGAGGAACGAGTATTGTCCATTGCCAAATATTCATACATAACGACTTGTTGATAACTAAGACTGTAAAACCACATTCTTAACTCCATATATTCAAAAACTTCAGAGGATTGATGGGGATGGCACAGGCAGCAACAAAAATGCACGAAAATTTTTTAAAAGTGGAACAAAAATTCATCTGTTTCAGGATTTTGTTGCCAAATATTTTTCTTCTAGGAAAATAAGTGCGTTACATCATTTTGACGCACTCTATAACTCCTTTGTTGATTATATTTATGAATGCCTCGACGATGGCCTACATGTAGCAGGTTTATTTTTTGACCTGCCGCGAGCATTCCATAGTTTATCACTTCAGTTCATACTCGACAAATGTTACAACTTGGGTTTTCGTGGTGTTTTTTCGGATTGGTTGAGGGTTGATCAATTTTTGTGAGAATTGGTAGCTGCGCATCTGACGAAAACTATCTGAGTCTTGGAGTACCGCAAGGATCGGTCCTTGGGCCTCTTATTTTCCTGGTCTTCTTCAATGATCTCCCCGTTTGAGAGCAATGTAGCAAATAAAGAACTTTATGTTGAGTCTCTTTGCTGATGATGTTTCGGTGGTGGTATCAGCCATAACATTCGAAGAGCTTCAGGCTCTGTGTCAGCTATTGATCGAAAGTTTCGTAACCTCCAGTCATAAAAATAACTATATATATATATTTTTTCAACTTTTTGCTTACAATATTCAGTCAGCAATTAATAAAGCATATAGATCAGGGGTTAGTGACGGGGTGTCATACAATTCGGAGTATGACATAAAAGCCTAGGGAAAAAACCCCAGCTCCCTGGCTCCCCGTCTAAGTGTGAAAGTACAACAATAAGCTGAAATATATTTTAGGGACTTCTTTCTTCAAGAGTGGTCTTCTATTGATGGAAACAGAGACGTCTTCAAGTTGCCCACATCGAATCTGGAAATAAAAAGACAAAAGCAGAAAAAAGAACTGAATAACAAAAATACAAAATTTGAAAGAGATAAAGAAAACACCCTCAAATTAGCCTTTTTGGATCAACTCGATATTGTGAATCAAGGATTCTTTAACATAACAAGCTGAACCGTAAATTTTACTAAGGAGATAATCGATGAATACATAACCTTTTATGGTTCCTCTTTCACGAAGATATTTTTAGTACCCGTATGTGTCTCTTGAAGGAAAATAATCTCATCACCATAGTCCTTTGTTAGTTTAGAAATATAATCACTTTTGTCCTTAGGAATACCCTCTATATTCAAATCTAATACACAAAATTTGTCGCCAATCTGCAAGGAGGATTCTTCGAATCGGGTCTTGCGGTCCAAGTGATGATTTTTCAGATCTTCTGATGTTTGAAGTCTGCTGTGGAACCCATTCAAAGGGAAATCATCATCCATAGTTGGGGAAGGTTGTGATATAACACTGAACTTAATGATAAACATAAATAAAACCGAATGTGCATACTTCACAATCGGGCAAATTATCTAGGAACGGTACTAAATTTCTTAGTATTCACCTTGACAACCACTTGAAATGGTATTTGCACGTAGATTCTGTATGCAAAAAGTTGAATAGTTCTTACTGGGTGTGTGAAAAACTTACTTCCGTTAGAGTCACTCATAAACATCTATTACAGTTTGGTCTATAGACACTTATCGTACAATATTCTGCTGTGGGGAAACTGTTCGGACGTTGAAAGAGCTTTTATATTATTACAGAAACGTATCCTACGATTGACATTCGATATACCTCCACGTTCATCCTGTAGACCCACATTTATAGAGCATACAATCCTAACTTCCATTTTTATTTTCAAATGTCTTCTGCACGTGAAAGAAAATGAAGAAAATATTGTTCGGTTGTCTAGTTTTCACAACTATGGTACCCATGAAACATCTAAGTTTGAGATGTCTCGTTCCTATCAATGTATTAAACTTTATTTTTGCCTCACAGTGTTCGATCACTCGATTCCAGAAAATTTAGAAAAACTGTTAAGAGCTTACTGTTGAGCAAATGTTATTATACAGTAAATAAATACCTTAAAGATGTCATAGTGCTTAACTGATGTTATTTCTATTTTCCACCTTATGACTTGTCCTATACATTATTGTCTCAAAGGATCAATAAACGTTATTATTAATATTATTATTATATAATGTTTTTCTTTGTTTTTTTTTTGATGGATCTGAATCTAACTGAAAAATAAGTATCATTATAATATTCGTATATTTATTCAGATACGAATTGGTGACGTCCCCTAATAAATAACACGTAAATAAAAATGACACCTTACTAAAGACGAGTTTGAATTTAACGATATCTACCACTAGATTAAATTTATGTTTTGGTCTCACCATAAAATTCCAATTTCATCATTCCTAGATATGATTGTATCTCATCTGGAATGAATCGACAGAAAACGCATAAAATCTTCAACAATTGGTGAATTCGTTCTCCCACTGTCCGAAATTCTTTCGGAAGAATATTACCATATTCGTATATTTGGTGTCAAGAAGGCTATTCCACACCTACCAAAATTGCATTTCGAACGACATCTCCGAGTTTCTAGAACTCACTCGACAATATTTCATTCAAATAGAATGCAGTTCCTCCGATATTATGACATTCAGGTTAAAGGATTTCGTATTTTACTCCTGTTCAAGGGTTACAATTTTCTTGTATATTGGAATTTACTTCGTATCGTAGCGTGGTTTGAAATTTAGAATTTCACGTTGCGTCGAAGCAAAAGAGTGAATTCTTGAAAGGATTGACAATTTATCATCATAAAAAATTTTCAATCTATGCATACCTTTGTGATAAAACTACGACTTCGAGTCAGAAAAGTGTATGCTGATGCTATGATAATATTATTTTCAAATAGTTCTTCATGTTGAGTTACAATTTCTTAATAATATTATATTATATTATATATTATATTATTTTTACAAAGTGTTTGATTCATTGGTGAATCAACATACGGTATCCTGAACTAGAGTCCAAAAACCAATTTATGATAAATCTAATTAATCCCATAACCGAGATAAACGATGTTTTAGCATTCTCCAAAAGTTCTAATTTCTCCTGAATTCTGAACCAATTAGAATGGATATTTAAACGTATAATTCACTTTCACAAGTCCAACGACTTTTATTTGAAATAAAAAAAAATCAGGCATCCGCATTTGAAAAATATAACACATTTTCCATGTGTTTCGATAACCTGTAAATTAAAATTTTGGGAATTCACTGAAATATTTGAAAAGTGCCAAAAATTTCAAATGGATTTCCATAGATTTTATTTCATGTAATTTTGCTCAAAGATAACTGCAGTGAAATATTCAATGTAAAATTGAAATAAAAAATTTGAAAGTAAAAGGACAAGTAAAAGGACATTTTAAATGTCCCATCTCTTTCCACGGTATATACTGCATATACATGGTGTCCTGTAACTCAACGTCAAGCAGGTACTGGGCGATATGCTAGGTTATACCAGTTCTAGCAAAAATAAGAAAAAATTAAAGAATAAAAAGAAATGAAAATACAAACAATTGTACCTAACAATGGATTTGTGACTGTAAACAGAAGCATGGTTATTATAAAATGAAAAATAAAAAAAATTAAAAATAAAACAATTGTACCTAACAATGTATTTGTGACTGCAATCAATAGCATGGTTATTCAGGATTACGTTTAAAAAAAATCACTGCAGAGTGGAAAATTTGTGACTACAAAAATATACTAATTACCAAGTGAACAATGTAGCCAATCGTCCAGTAACCGCTTGACGTTGAGTTGCGGGACACCTGTATAAATAAATATTTTGAATGGAAAAAAAAATTCAGCGACTGCATGTTATATTCTCATGAATGCATTTAGGATCTCATCCAAATTAACCAATCTGTACAGTAGAAGTGAGAAACCCACAAAAAATGGAATAAATCCTTTGATGATCAAAATATGAGCATGTATGACTGTTATCGAATACCTTCTACAAGAGATCATTTCATTTGATATGAAATTTCAACACACTATATTTTTGTAGATAGTCTCACTCAGTATGAGTCTTATCTACCTCAAACTTAAGAAAAAAAAAAGATCTATTTTGGTTTTAGATGTGAAGCTTCGGGAATTTTCTGATAAGACAGAGGGGATAAGTCAGAAGGATTTACATCGCGTACGAAATAAAAGACGGGTGTTTCACTTACTCCTTCGAGCTCCCAGCAATTAAAATACTCATTTAATTATTTTCTGTTGTATGTTCTCGTGAAAGTAATTACGCGTGAATTTAGTACCCTCCATCTGAGAAATTTAGTCTTCTTCAACTGAAATTACACAAGGACCCTTTGCCAGCCAGGAGCCAACTCTGTATACTCGTATCTCTGCAACTCAGCATTTCTATCAATTCTTGCATGTCTCATCAAGTGCGCACATATTTAATAATTTCTTTTCCTTACTGCAGAATTCTGTTTAATATGGAGTCTGCGGATCCAGATGCTTTCATTCACTAATTTACTTAATGGATTGCTTCAGAGCATACTCTCGCGTTAATTAGAGATTAACTAGCGTTAATTAGAGAATGTCAAATATCGCAAAGGGGTGAGCCAGATGCATTCATGTACAGTAAGTCTCAAATTTGTTGTTAAGTTGAAGAGTTTTGACTTGATTTTTTGAGAAGAAATTTCCTCATTTTTCGAATAAATTCCTTGGCTAAAAACCGTGGTATTTAGATCTGAACAGAATTGTCTATTAAGAAATATTTTCATATCCTCAAGTAGCAAAATAGCCATCAAAATACGCAGAAATTTCAAATTGCAGGACTTGAATAACACATGGGCTAAAAATTTCCCGGCTTAACAAAGAAAACTCAGTTTCTTGATTCAAAATTAGTTTAATTCATCAACGTTATATCTATCAAGAGCAACAAAATATTCCAGCACCGTTCTAACATTTCGATACCACTTTTCCTGAATGATTTATCTCTTGCCTCAAAAATGGCTTTAGTTTCTTGATTCGTTAAAAATTTCTTATCGGTGAGTATTTTTTAAGGTCTACGAACAGCCAGTAGTTGCTGGAAGACAAATCTGGCGAATACGGTGGTCGATTTTTGTGAATTCAGGCGCTTTGGACGAGGTTCACCAGTTGTTGTCCACTCAGATGACGATCGTTTTGATCCCGGAGTGAAGTGATGCATCCATGATTCATTGATTGTCACATATCGACTCAAAAATTCTGGTTTGTTACGTTTCAACATGGACAAATTGTATCGAATCACCAACAAGTTCTCGTTTTTGATCAACAGTGAGCAAACGCGGCAAATTATACCTTCGGAGAAAAAATCGAATTGACAGCGGTAGTGTACTAATAATATTTCAAGTATAATTTGTGTATTGATCAGAAAAAATGCAATTTCATCAGCAGAAAGGCATTTTTCAATATTGTTATCCAGTCATCATCTTTAGACTCATAGAATACCGAGAGAGCCTCATTTTCTTATAAATTTTCTTTAAAATTCTGAAACGCCGTTCGATATTCCAAAAAATGTTTATATACCAATGAAATTTTCTTGAAACCTAGAGAAACATTTGAACGTGGTAGCACTATGACGAAAAAGTAACATTGTCAATATACTTAGTATAATTTTGTTTGTGACGTGAAAAAACGTTTAGAGATATGGATATGTTAGGCCCGAAGACCGAAAACGCTCAGTGGCCGGAAAAAACGGCCACATCGCGTTCTGGCTGTCTTCGAACGCACAGAACGCGTTTTGGTTGTTTTTAAACGCTCGCAACGCGTTCTGGTAATTCTTAAACAGCCGGAATGCGTTTGTCTAACGGCAATTGGTTCAAATGTAAGACCCTGTAGTTTTTTACATTTTTAGAATAATAAAAATAAGTTGTTTCCGAACATGTTTGGTACTTGTGGTCTAGCATTTCTTTATGAGCACTGAGCACATACAAAACTATTGTATATTTGTCGACCCTGTACCTATTGGAATCAACATGTGATACATTTTTGGAATCAGCTCAGCTAGAGTAATCCGGAAATGGAGACAAAATAGTTCAATTTAAAAAAATTACGGTGATGTCATTACTCGAAAATAATTCACGCTGTATATTAGATTATTATTTTAAAATAAGGTAATTTAAAATAAAAATCGATGTGTTACAGGATTATTTCTTGAAAATTGAAAGAAAACAATTATTTTTGTCTAATTTTCACTTTATTTCTTGAAATGGTCTGATTAGCTAAAAATGAATTTGTTCCATACTTTACGGATACAGTGTATATAATTTTAATTATAAGCATAATATTTAATGATCAATTTCTTCTGCAAATGATATTATATTGATAAAAAATGCAAATGTCGCAATTTAAATAAAAATAAGTAACGTACCTATGTAAAGTACACAAAAGTTCGGAAAAACCCGTCGTTTGTATTTAATTGTAGTTTTCAATAATTGAATTGTTTCTAATAAAGTAATTAAAAGAGTTATAAATTCAAGTTTGTTTTGTTCTCCACGATAAGTTGGATTTGTAGAAAATAAATTGAAATTCATTTGTTCAATAAAGAACTTTTCGCTTTTTCATTCATGCATTTATATATTATATGCTCGACAATATAAGTTTATTAGTGTAACTTTCTTCCTAGAACTGAAAAACAATTATAAGAATTTAATATTGTTGAAATGGTTCGGCAAGAAGAACCGAACCCATCTTTGGTATCCAATTGTAGTTGTCAATAATTGAATTGTATTTCAATTTCCAACTTTGTTTTATGAGGGACAATATAAATTTTATCCTACACAGGTAGAAAGCGGTAAATGATACAAGTCGAACATTAAGAACGCGTTGTGAGCGTTGAACAATTGACAAAACGCGTTCCGGCTGTTTAGCAATTACCAGAACGCGTTGCGAGCGTTTAAAAACAGCCAAAACGCGTTCTGTGCGTTCGAAGGCAGCCAGAACGCGATGTGGCCGTTTTTTCCGGCCACTGAGCGTTTTCGGTCTTCGGGCCTAACAGATATAAAACGATTGTGGGTCGCCTAGTGCAGAACTTTGAGTTGGGAACCACTTCATGAAAAACAGTTTTCAAAAAGCTATTTTGAAATTCTTCTGAATAATTTTGTTGTTTCTATTTCGAGACCCATGATTCATTAGGCTTCTTTCAATATTATGACTCAAAGAAAGTAGTTATTTTATTATGCATTAAAGTAACCACTTTTCAAAAACGATAATACTAATACTTC
Organism: Micraspis discolor; assembly: GCA_030674115.1. Lineage (NCBI taxonomy): Eukaryota > Metazoa > Arthropoda > Insecta > Coleoptera > Coccinellidae > Micraspis > Micraspis discolor. The sequence continues at coordinate 342,482 of JARTUT010000006.1, read as the reverse complement.
AATGTTTTGACAAAAGAGAGTTAATGAATAATGTTTCAAACATTTCTTTAGCCCGGAAGTAATACGAGTTAATAATTGAATTTTCATTGAAAGATTGAGTACCAACCTGCCTGAGATATTGATTCCGTACTATACAATAATAACATGATTTTAGTTACTCATTATCTTTCACAGTTCTAAACACAGCATGATCCTTATAATTATTTAGACTACCTGCTTCAAGTCTGAGCTCCAGGTATATAAAGAGCTAGTACTGTCATTTTACTAGATTATTTATTTAAACGGTCTTGAGACATATTGCTCTTATAGAGAAGATATTTACTATTTTAAGTATCTATTTAGTTTCAAGGTAAGAAGCATTTACTTGACTTTTATTTCAAATATTATAAATAATAATGAGAGTGTTCAATATCCAGAAATTCAAATTTAACTCAACATGTGAATAACATTGAGTTATAAATTCAATCCTAAATCTCAATCTTTTCTGTTATTAGATAAATTTTCATTTTTTTCAGGTAGCAAAATGAATGTGCATGCGAACAGAATTGGTCGAAAATATTCGTCATGTAATTGGGATGCAGCTAAGGAAAACTATGAAGAGACTAATCCAGCAAAATGGCAAGAAAAAGAACCATGTCATTCAAATCTTGATTTTGAAGTACCGAAATTGGCACTTTACTCAAATGGAGAAGCCAAATCTTTAAATATTATTAAAAAACATCGATCATCCACAGGCTCCGTTTACATAAAGAAAGAAGACAAGAATGAAGAAGTCTCTGAAGAAAAGAGAAGAAGTGCAAATGAGCTTCAAGAAAATAGGAATAAGAGAAGAAAAACTATGCCATGATATTTTATTAGGTATCTCATTTGTATACTTAATTAAACATTCATTCAGGTGTATATGTGAAAGTTATGTAAGATTTGAAATATAAAAATATATAGTTCTATCCGAATATTTTTTATTTTTTATTTTTGAGCTGATAATGATATCACAGCATAGTTGTGAGAACGCTATAAATAGGTATAAAGTGTACTGCGCTAATCAGATCACCAGATACCGCTTCGGCTAGTGAAACTTGAAATAAAAGTAAGGATCTCATGTTGATGCAGACGCTTCCAATTAATGGTGTGTAATGTGTAGACGTCCACCGATTCGGCTGATAAGGAATATAATATAAACAAAACAACAATTTTCAATCTCCGCGAAAAAAACAATCAAGAGAAGAAATTCTAATCAAACTTGGGAGGAGAAAAGCGTTACATTAGAAAAGCAAATCTGTTACCCGAATAAAAAAATATATTAAGTGTTTTTGAACAAAAACGAAAAAATTTAGGAGCTTGGATTAAAACGTGTACTAAGAGTGAACTATATAAACTGAGTATGGTTATGAAAAATTAGAAGAGAATTTCTATTTTGGCCTGGCATCACTGAAAGAATAATATATAAAAATGGTAATTATTTATTTATTCTAAAAATTTTCTATTCATTTCAATAATTATTCGTTTATTTTAATAATTAATGCCATCTTTTTCTTTGCGATCATTAAAATAGTAATCAGGTATAATGCAGAGGTAGTTGTTTTTATAATTGAAAAACATATAAGTGTCGTGAAAAATGTTCGAAATATACAAAGTGTGTGTTATGTGAGTGTAATGTTAAAAATAGAGGGCAAAAAGGTTTACGTTCAAATACCTAGCAAGACATTTAGGTATGTGTTACTTTGAAATGTGACGTCTTAATTCTCAATGATCATTAGTAGGTAAACATTTCCAAATGGAATCATTTAACAATAATATCCCGTGTATTTCTATTTAGAAGTGGTAAAGGTACGGAAACTTGATGAGATAATTATTCCACATCTTATTTCAGTCATGTTCGTACCCAGAAAAAATGTTTTTATTTGAAATCATTCAATATTGAATACCTTAGAAACGGTACAATTCATGAAAATAATTGTGTAATCAATTATTGATGATTTTATGATTTGGTTCAGCAATAAATGAAATATTTTGGAAAATAGAGCAAATGTGTTTATTCTTCATAATGTCGTCCACTTAATGAATTTTTCACCATATTTGACTTCATTTTGATTTTCGAGTACGAATATAACCGAAAAAATTTCTTCAACTAATTTCAAACGGAATCGACTTCCCTAGATAGTATTTAAATCAGTATATCCTTTGATGTAAATTATCTATGATGAAATAAATTGTTAAAGTCTAACCCAAACCCTATATATAACTGATTTTCTATATTCACTGATCTGGAGACGAATTCATGAAACTAATGAAGTTTGAATGATTCAGATAACGTTATTCAAATGATTTCAAATTACTCACAAATCATAGATTTTTAAAGCATGATAATTTTTTTATAATCACTATTATACGAAATTGAAAAACCTTGGAATATGGTTAAAAACAGCCTCTTCTCATCACAACTATCAGTCAACTATTCGAAGCAATAGATGATGAGAAATTTAAAAGTTTGGATAAGTCCAATACCGCCTTTATGAAAAATCACTATATCTCATAGGATGTCTTCACTTATAAATAAAAATTTTTGCGTATATAGACGTACTTGATATTTTGAAGAGTTTGAAATTTCATCATCGTAGCATTTAATTCATAGGAGATATTATGAGTTTTTATATTCGATCAGATAATGGAATACAGAGAAAAAGGGATATTTCATATCTTTCTATGAAATATTAAAGATATCAGAAAGAAAGAATTCACAATATTACTTCTGGAATATCATAAGTTTTCGAATTCTTCTGAAAAATAATTGTTTAAAAGTTTTCTATAATTCAACTTTTTAACACAATATTTATATATTTATATATTTAATTATCATATTTGCTCCACTTATCTATAACAACCAGGAAATTATTTTTCAAATATTTATTTGCAAAAACGATATTTACTCGGACCTCAATAAATATTGGATGTCAGTTTTTTCGGGCTTCTACACCTTGTTTCTTTTAATAATTCAATTTAATGAAGAAACAGATATAGGTATATCATAGAGTCCGATAAATTGCATCATAAATTTATTCAGAGGAAAATCTTGTAAAATTATTATTTGGGCACTAATCATCATGTCTTACTGTTGTCCTTCCTACGCAATAATTAGCTTTTAAAAAAGCTGACAAGCACGGAAAAATTTTAAATTTTCACTAATATGTGTCGAGTAGGCAGACTACGAAAACTAAATAAATTTATAAATAAGTGAACCGTTTTTTATCTTAAAACGTAATTGTAATAACTTCTTAAGACGACTGCAGGACTCAGGTATCATTACGATTATTTGATTAGTCGACTGAAGTTCTACTTGAAAATTATCCATCATAAATTGAAAGATGAAAGTTTCAATGCAAAGAATAAATCATTATTAAATAATTCATCCTGAAAAAAATTTACGATATTTAATTTATCTATTTTTGGCGCTCTTGTTCACCCGAACAGAGTGCCCGATCATTCCCCGAATGTCTGTAATTTTGGAATATCGAGCCGAAAATGGTCTCAATCGATTGGGTTCGACTCTGATGAAGAATTCGTGGCGAAAGTTGAGTTTGTCCGGCCGGCCGGCCGTATCCCCTCTCTCCTCTCTGGCAGCTAGAGTTTTCATTGTCAGAAAAGGTAATCTCCAAATATCTCAAGTTCAAGTTCGTTAGGGCCAAATCCGTCGGATGGTTCAGTAGTTATGAGCATCTGAAATTTTGTTTCCTCAATAACTACAAGAATATCCATCCGATCAAGTTTATACTTGAAATGTTATTGAGGGAGGCTGAAACAAAACGGCTTGCAAAATTTCGCAGAAATCGTCACGCTAGAAAATTTAAAAAATTCCCAAAAAATTTTTCAATACTCAATATCTCCCAAGACTTCATTTAGATTTAAATAAAAATCCGTATATATATTGAGGTTACCGATATCTTACTCATCCTCAAATTTCATTGTCATAGCTTTCCCCCTTCTGAAGATATGATCATTTTTTTCATTTACTCAAGAGTAAAATAGAAATGTCATGAAGTCCGAGCTTTGTCATTGAAAGATTTGCCATCACAGATCGATATTCGTTTGACAACTTGCGGACCTAGATATCCAGTGTCAGTTGGCGTAATATCAATCAAAATTTTCATAGAATTCATAGAGGTAGAATTCGATGTCGATGACGTTGTCAAAATTCAGAAAAGCACAGACGTAATATTAATCAAAAAATTTTTATCATAGAGAAAGAATTTGATGGCGTTATCAAAACTCAGAAAAGCAATGACGTAAGTTTTCAGGAGAAGCATAGAACAAAATTTGGTGAAAATTATGAGTAGTTATTTTCAAATTGAGATAAAGGTTTGTTTATTCATTAGGCTTTCATATTTGCATTACATTGTCCCATAGTACGGAAAAAGACTCATCCGATCAGAGCTTATAGATTTGTTAAGGTTTGAATATTTACTCGCAGGTAGCTCAACAAGAGCGCCAAAGCAATCTGACCTCACGTCAGTGCTTTCTAAATTTTTATGGTAGAAGCTACAAATAGTTCGCATACATACACTATAGGAGTTATCAAGAAAACGATTTTCAGATGCTCATTACTGTTAAAATATATTTGGACGTATTTTGAAAATATCGGTGGCTCATCATTTTCTGAAAATTCGACATTCGACTAAAGTTTGACCTAGAACTCTTCATCAGGAAGTTAGAATATATTCACTGATCTGGAGACGAATTCATGAAACTAATGAAGTTTGAATGATTCAGATAACGTTATTCAAATGATTTCGAATTACTCACAAATCATAGATTTTTAAGGCATGATAATTTATTTTATAATCATTATTATACGAAATTGAAAAACCTTGGAATATGGTTAAAAACAGCCTCTTCTCATCACAACTATCAGTCAACTATTCGAAGCAATAGATGATGAGAAATTTAAAAGTTTGGATAAGTCCAATACCGCCTTTATGAAAAATCACTATATCTCATAGGATGTCTTCACTTATAAATAAAAATTTTTGCGTATATAGACGTACTTGATATTTTGAAGAGTTTGAAATTTCATCATCGTAGCATTTAATTCATAGGAGATATTATGAGTTTTTATATTCGATCAGATAATGGAATACAGAGAAAAAGGGATATTTCATATCTTTCTATGAAATATTAAAGATATCAGAAAGAAAAGAATTCACAATATTACTTCTGGAATATCATAAGTTTTCGAATTCTTCTGAAAAATAATTGTTTAAAAGTTTTCTATAATTCAACTTTTTAACACAATATTTATATATTTATATATTTAATTATCATATTTGCTCCACTTATCTATAACAACCAGGAAATTATTTTTCAAATATTTATTTGCAAAAACGATATTTACTCGGACCTCAATAAATATTGGATGTCAGTTTTTTTCGGGCTTCTACACCTTGTTTCTTTTAATAATTCAATTTAATGAAGAAACAGATATAGGTATATCATAGAGTCCGATAAATTGCATCATAAATTTATTCAGAGGAAAATCTTGTAAAATTATTATTTGGGCACTAATCATCATGTCTTACTGTTGTCCTTCCCTACGCAATAATTAGCTTTTAAAAAAGCTGACAAGCACGGAAAAATTTCCAATTTTCACTAATATGTGTCGAGTAGGCAGACTACGAAAACTAAATAAATTTATAAATAAGTAAACCGTTTTTATCTTAAAACGTAATTGTAATAACTTCTTAAGACGACTGCAGGACTCAGGGTATCATTACGATTATTTGATTAGTCGACTGAAGTTCTACTTGAGAAATTATCCATCATAAATTGAAAGATGAAAGTTTCAATGCACAAGAATAAATCATTATTAAATAATTCATCCTGAAAAAAAATTTAGGATATTTAATTTATCTATTTTTGGCGCTCTTGTTCACCCGAACAGAGTGCCCGAAATGTTCCCGAATGTCTGTAATTTTGGAATATCGAGCCGAAAATGGTCTCAATCGATTGGGTTCGACTCCTGATGAAGAATTCGTGGCGAAAGTTGAGTTTGTCCGGCCGGCCGGCCGTATCCTCTCTAGCATGGTTAATTGTCCAAATATCTCGGTCAAGTTCGTTATTGGGCCAAATCCGTCGGATGGTTCAGTAGTTATGAGCATCTGAAATTTTGTTTCCTCAATAGCTACAAGAATATCCATCCGATCAAGTTTATACTTGAAATGTTATTGAGGAGGCTGAAACAAAACGGCTTGCAAAATTTCGCAGAAATCGTCACGCTAGAAAATTTTTAAAAAATTCCCAAAAAAAAATTTTTCAATACTCAATATCTCCCAAGACTTCATTTAGATTTAAATAAAAATCCGTATATATATTGAGGTTACCGATATCTTACTCATCCTCAAATTTCATTGTCGTAGCTTTCCCCTTCTGAAGATATGATCATTTTTTCATTTACTCAAGAGTAAAATAGAAATGTCATGAAGTCCGAGCTTTGTCATTGAAAGATTTGCCATCACAGATCGATATTCGTTTGACAACTTGCGGACCTAGATATCAGTGTCAGTTGGCGTAATATCAATCAAAATTTTCATAGAATTCATAGAGGTAGAATTCGATGTCGATGACGTTCTCCAAATTCAGGAAAGCACAGACGTAATATTAATCAAAAAAATTTTTATCATAGAGAAAGAATTTGATGGCGTTGTCAAAACTCAGAAAAGCAATGACGTAAGTTTTCAGGAGAAGCATAGAACAAAATTTGGTGAAAATTATGAGTAGTTATTTTCAAATTGAGATAAAGGTTTGTTTATTCATTAGGCTTTCATATTTGCATCACATTGTCCCATAGTACGGAAAAAAGATCAGAGAGCTTATAGATTTGTTAAGGTTTGAATATTTACTCGCAGGTAGCTCAACAAGAGCGCCAAAGCAATCTGACCTCACGTCAGTGCTTTCTAAATTTTTATGGTAGAAGCTACAAATAGTTCGCATACATACACTATAGGAGTTATCAAGAAAACGATTTTTCAGATGCTCATTACTGTTAAAATATATTTGGACGTATTTTGAAAATATCGGTGGCTCATCATTTTCTGAAAATTCGACATTCGACTAAAGTTTGACCTAGAACTCTTCATCAGGAAGTTGAAGCGAATATATCAAGACTGTTTCCTTCTCGATAGCTCGCTGTTGCAGTAGGAAAAGGCGCAATAAAATGAGGTTCTCATATGTGAATCAGAAGATATAGCCAAATTTTTCCTAACAAGTTTTGGCACTAACTGAGACTTGTTTTGATTAATTCTTATTCATTATTTTTTATATTGTTAACTTCGCAAATGTGAACACATAGAACTATAAGCATGATACATACACTGGACATTTTTAATCCTCATGTTGAAACAAATTTCGAAGAATGCAAAGATCTAAATGAACAGATATTCCGGAATACCTTATACAGGGTGAGTCTTTAACCACTGCGTTAATTTTATCCATAGGATCCTGAGATCAAAAAATCACTTTTTTCCCATAACGTTTTTCCATATTCAGCTGCGTTAAAATGTTATAAGCATTTTAAGTTTTCACATTGGGCAAATACCTGTCTGTAGTCCAGTTTAGTTTAAACGAAAATTACCTTCTACAGCATTCACTATTAATCTGAATTATTTAAAAACAATATTTTCCCTCTAAGAAATAATTCACTCACGCATGTTTCATCAGATGATTATATCGATTTAATTCCTTTCAACTTCAAATATCTCAAGAATGGTGCAATTTAGGAGAAAAGATGAGGAATGATTTTATATGCAAAAAAGAGTAATGATTCCAGGAAGTACGAGATACGGACCTTTAGTTCAAGCGATATTTGTTTTTCATCCAATTTAACCAATCTGTAGAGTAGTAGTGAAAAACCCTCAAGAAATGGAATAAATCTATTGATGCCAAAATATGCACGACTGTTATCGAGAACCTTCTACCACAGATCATTTCAATTGATATTGTCGTTTGAATATTACAGGTGAAAATGCAACTTTTTTCTTAAATTTCAACACCCTATATCTTTCGAACGGGGTCAAATTCGTAAAAATGTTATAGGAAGAAAATGTTTCTTTTGACGTCAAGAATCTACAGTTATAATTAACGCAGTGGTCAAAGGCTCACCCAGTATATTAGATAAAAAATTTCGAAAAAATTCTTTTGCACCCCTTGAAATTATTTCCAGTCATCGGTTTAAAAGAATTCTTTTTTTCAATTATTATCGATAGTAATATGTTCTACTGTTTTTAATTAATTAATTTTTGGGTTATAGCAACCAAAATCAAAAATTCTATTTCAAAACTTTTCAATAAACTGCTACGTTTCGTCACTGCTTTGCAGCCATTTAAGGCAAAAATAAGGTATTCAAAGTAGGAGAAATCACATAGCTTAAATTAATATAAAAAATTTGAGTCAGATTGTAATTACGTTGATTTCAAATTATTAGCGACAAATTAGAATTGATAATGGGTATTATATTTATACATATATTATATAAATTTATACATAGACAGTACAACATTGATTAAACGATATCTACAAGAATAAATTAATTTCGACAATATATCACTGTTTTAGAAACACAGGCGAATTGTTATCTAGCACGCAGTTCATTGTTCTTCGGTTTCTTCTTCTTCTACTATAGTATCTCCTGTCCCATACAAAAATCCTTTGCGTAGATTTCTTCCGCATACAGTTTCTTCATAAGGCCTGCCGATTTTTGAGAATCGGAAAAAGTACAATTGGGCCCAACCTCGTTCATCTGAATAAGGTATTAGGTCTCGATGCTTGAAAATATTTTCAGTGTTCTCTATTAACCATTGCGAATCATCGCAGAGCTCATTGATTGCTCTGTTGGCATTTTCTGCTGTATCCCTACCACGTACAACATCTTCCAAACGCGCTTTTATTTCCTGCGACCTCTGCAATCTTCTAGCATGAAACAGTTCCTCGAACCTCGATTTCTTTGACTTGCAGGCAAATTTTGTAAAACAAACTTTCATCTTATTCACAAATGAGGCTATTAAATCCATAGTAGCAGCCATATTGACACCTGAAATAGCCGACTTTGGTAAAACATTGAAACTAAATATTAAGAATTGACAATTGAGTAAATTTTTCTCAAATAGGTCACTCAATATTTCAATATTGAAATAAAAAATTTTTATTTTTCATTTTTATTCAACAAATTTATTTCAATTTGCTACTGAAAAATTGCAGTGAATAATTATTTCGGATTTTATTTAAAGAATCCTCAACGCTATGTTTATGTGGAAAAATATTTTTATTCTAAATTTCGAATAGTTGGAACTCATCAAAATTATTAAGTTAATTTATTAAAATTAATTGAATGGCGGAACTCAATAAAATGAAAATGAAACTCTTAGATAACATAAACTTTCAAAAAATGAATATCATATTGATGCTTACCTTGAAATTCAATCGATAGTTCAACCTGAATGGTCCGATATTGTGAGGTCTTCTTTCCCTTAGAAGGTTTTAGCATGAATAATTTTTCACAAACTCTGAATCAACTTATATACTTGAATCAAGCAGGTATATACGGAAATATAATTTGTAATTAGGAAGGGTCTCAGGTAGATCGAACATCAAATATCACTTAACTTCAGGAATACCCTAATTTACATTATTTCTTAATTTATTATGGTTAAGTTGACCAGGGATAATTTCAAAAATCATTGAATTGAATTTATAAATACATGGGAACAGATTAGACAAAAACAATATCAACATTACAATATCGGAGGTATACAAGATAATAATGGGAGATTCCTCAACTTATTTTAAGAAGCAAAATTCATACTAATAGGGATCCCAAACGGCTTTGTTACCAAGATGAGGGATGTAAAATATGAATACCACTAATTATTGAGGTATACGATTTAGCTATACCATAGCATAGATAATATACAGCAGAGAAACTCTGCTCTCATCCCTTAGAATTTAATGTTCCAAAATTTGTGACCTTGAAAATATTACCTGTGCTATTACGGCGGACCAATAGTCAGGGCCGTATTAAGAAATTTTGAGAACGGCCTCGGTTGGAAATACTACAAGCGACAGGGGAGTACTCTAAGAAATTGTATGAAGAGTTTGAATTATCAACATCTTGCAAAACTTGAATATTCGCGGTAAATACAGGAAATGACGCAGAAGGAATGGCAATTGGCTTCAACCTATTCTTTTTAGTGTTCGAGAACATTTCATCTTCGAAATGTGCTCCACACACTCAACCATTTTTATGCAAAGTTTTTAATGTTTGCGACAAATATTCTCGTTTACATGCTTGTGCCCATTGTGCTGCCCTCAAAAACAAGAAAATTATAACATCCAGATTTACTGAAACCATTCCATTAAAGTTTACCTCTCAATTTCCTTTGGAAATCTGAAAAAACTCTCTTTACAACTTCCTTCACGATTACCACAATTCTTGAAGGAACAATACTTACCCTTATTTTCTTTCGAATCAGCCATCATTAATATATACACATCAAATATAGGCCCGTTTGCACCAACCACACTTAGCGATAAGCGTCCCTTAAAATGAATCCTTAACTTAAATCGAGTTGCACCAACTGTTAAGCGGCACTGAAATCCCTTAAGCGAGACTTAAATTTAAGTGCTCATTCATGGCCATTTAACTATTTAAGGGCGGATTCTACCCATAGATGAAATGTAAATGTATATTTATTTCGGTATTTATCTATGATTTTAACCAAAAATAATTTGATTTTTTAGGTTTTCCAAATATTTGTCTAGTATTTTATTGTGATTTTCGAATAAATGTGATGTGAGTAAAATAATATTAATTGTGATATATACTTCGATCAATTTTGAGAAATATTAACCCTTATGAACCTAGAAATTGTAAATTTTCTAGGTGGAGTTGATACAAAGGTTTTTCGAAATAGAAAAGGGTACTTTTGCGTGCTGGACTAGACCATTTCATTCAGTTTGTGAAAAATTTTAAAAAACTACATGGAATAAAAATAATTCCAACAGCTCTAACTTGGCATAATTCTGTACAACATGAATCCTAATAAAATTTAATTCTTTTTAAAGAGAGACTTATGGTAATAAGGAATAATAGTGAATACCATACATGACAGTTTTCTGGTTCTATTAACATTATTTAGAAGTCCGAGAATGAGTTGTGTTCATTTCATTTGAGTGACTACTACACATGAAAAACTCCTAAATATTTACGTGATTTTTCACCACGGTGATGAAACTTAAGAATATGCAAAATATAGATAATCTCCATTAATTCACAAATTTTTGTTGAGATCTGCCGAATTTCTTATTAATAATTAATCTACATTCTTTAAATTTGTTTTTTACCTTGACGATTTTAGAGAATTCAGCAGACTCCCTTCTTCCAAAGTTATTCAAACGATTCTCAATATTCGTTTAATAGTTTTTCAAGTTATTGTGGGAAAAAAAAATTTTCAGATACTCCTTCCTAACTTCGATATCATCAAACGAGTTTAGCTCAATGAAGTTGATCAAGATATTTGAAAGCTTAATCTAATATGTAAATATAAAGTTCAAAGTATACGGCAGGCACAATAACATCCATTTTTGATGACACAGTCGAGAGCAATTGGTTGAGATCATCTTTAAACAAAAATAAAGGTCAGAAAAATATGTAAAAGGATTTATTTTTAAAATATATGTGTAACAACTACTAGAACTGCAATGCTAAACACAATGTGGAAAAAAAATACTTAATTATAATAATTCAATCAATTTGAATAAATATATACTTAATCTCATATTAAACTCGATATCTCCTTGAATTGTTATACACTCTCAGGATAACTCTGATCAGATAGAAGATAACTGTAATAATTAAATGCGACAATACATCTTTCGGGTTAAGCATATTTGGGAAGTTATTTTTAGGTTTGCTACTAATTCTTCTGAATTGGTCATCCCAGATTTTTCTTCTCTTAACAGATTCTTCATAGAGTGAAACACCTTTTTCGAATCTTAATTTATGTAATCCGTGTCCGGCTTTAAGATTCGGTACGAATCCAATTGGTTGATGTACGGAAATAAAATCTTCGTGTTCTTTTTTTCTCCTTATTTTGTTGCAATGCACGTTGTTGGCTTTATTTTTAGTATTTGTATCATCGTTTTTAGGTGCATTTAAAGTCTCCTTGAATTTTTTAGCATCAAATTTAACTAAATGTTTTTTGGACTCTATCAAGCATGCATGATACGATTTCTGCTGGATCTTATAAGGTTGACGTTTCGTTCTATAACCTACAAAATAATATTTTTGACTGAATCAATTCCACAATATTACATAGGATCTTTCAAGTCCATGTGTCAATTAAATTTTTCTGGAGACCTGGACCTATTTAAAATCTAAAAAGATTTTGATCGAAGATAGTTGGAGATCGAAAAGCTACGTACAAACAGTTCTACTAAAACTAATTTAAAAAATGTCTCAGGCCAGAAATGCATTGATGGAAACGCGGTCAAAATCATGACGATAAAAGCAAATTTTACCAGAAAAAAATAAAAAGTAATAATATTTTTAAACTATTATTGGAAATAGTACAAGTCGAACAACTCGTAAATATGTTAGAGAACTTCTATAATTGACATGAACAAATTCAATTTGTTGAACACTCAATCTTTGAAAAATGTTAAATCATAACTGAAAAAATTGACTTACCTTGACACATTGTAAATCTGAAAGGAGCACCAGGTCTTCTTTGATTGAGATTTTCTAGATAAGTTAAACCTGTAGAGAAAAATGCTATACTTATATCAAAATCCTAGGTAGAAACAATTATATCCACTACCTGCTTGGTTATATTCACAATTATTGAATTTCAATACATTCAGAAAATGATGATACTAACCAATAGGTATTTATTCATACACCCCTATTGAGAATTTGAATATCCTTTGTTTCTTTCCTTGTGACAAAAGTTAAAAACCACATTCTGATGCACGACAGAGGAAATCTATACTTTCAACTCTCTTTGTCTTCAAAAATTGTATTTTCTCTCAATATTTATTTGATATATATAAATATAGATTCAGTGAGTTAAGAATTTCAATTTTAACAAACAGATCACAAAGATCATTTAATTACAATCGACGAGACATTTCGACCATTATATTTTCTTAAGTTTGCACTAGAATAAAGATTACAAAAGAGGCTAAACAGAGGGTCATACATATTATTAATATGTAATTAATATAACACAGATATAAAATGAAAAACAATCTTGAAGCTTGAAACATCACGAAATGAAAAAAAAACGATTAATATTGAACCCAATTAAGAAAGAATTAAAGATAAAGCAATATGAAAAGATCAAAAAAATAAAAAATTTAAGACAATACCAAAAATGGGAACATAAAATGTCAAGCATTGTCGGAAAAGTGTCAATTGAAAACAATAAAGAATCCTTATTTAATTCACCGTGTACATAATATATCATAAGTTATGAAGTATATATTTTTGAAGTCATAGAGCCATATTCATAGACCGTACTCAAGGCTGAGTATGGATTAGTATAGTCTCTTGAGTGACTGAAGGTATTCAGAGTCGAAAAAAGGAGTTTGAGTGTGAGGTGATTGGGTAAAAACGCCTTCAAATCTAAGGGACATCGGCAGGTCCCTTAAGTGTTGAGTGACTAGTTTTATCTCTTTATTTCATGTTCCTTTTCACTCTTATGCTGGATTTGTACATAGATTAAACATCTACGAATTATATCACGACATAATAATATGGGGAAAGTGGTGCATCAGGGGATATGCTTGAAAAAAAAATCTTTTGAAGAACTTCATACCGCACCATCTCTACGTACAAGAACCAGTTTTGGAAAACAACGAAATGAAGGTATACTGGGACCTCACGGTGATAACTGACTTGGGAACAGAACACAACAGGCCAGACATGGTTGTATGAGATAAACACATAACACAGACACATAAAACAGCTACGATAATTGACTTTGCCGTCCCACTAGATCACAATATGAGCAAAACATATACGCAAAAGATTGGGAAGTATGAAATTTTATCAAGACAAATACGAGATATGTGGAAGTTAAGAAAAGTCGACATCTTACCACTCATCATAAGTGCCAATGGACTAGTGCTAAAAAAAACCGTACAACATCTGAACATTAAAAAATTTTTTTAAATTTTTTATCTTATGTGATATTCGTCAGATTTCATCAAATATTTGTGCAAAAATGATTGTTATTGATATCGTACATATTCTGAAGCTTCATCATCGTAGCGTTCTACTTCTTCTTTCTGGACACCTTGTTGTTGTTTATTTCCAAACAATATTGTACTCCGTTTCTACATTTTTGTTCTTAGTTTAACTGCCTGCTTTTGTTTTGCCAAGTGTCGGTCATTTTCGAAAATCGAGCTGAAACTGGTCTGAAACGATTGGATTCGACATCCTGATCTTTGGTCAGTCTTGAGTTTATCCTGCCGGCCGTATCTCTATCTTCCAAAGGAGACTAGATAGAATTTTTATGTTATCAGAATAGAGAAGATCTTCAAAAATTAGTTCAACCGAGCATCTGGACTTTGGTTTCCTCAGTAACTCGTTGAAGATCAATTAGATCGATTTGAAATTTATAAATCGTTTGAATAACATTGAAAGAAAATTGTTAGCCAAATTTTGTGAATTGGATCACGTGTTCGCTAAAACTTGCTCCTCAGCTACCAAAACCATCATTTTACATAAAGTTTAAATTGTATTGAAAAAGCTATTTAATAGAATATGGCATTTTATTAATTACTATATTTATATTTTCAGCTCGAAGATATTTATGAAGGTGAAAGACTAAAGTTGGCTTTAAAGTTAGTGAAAGCTCGCCGAATCAAATCGTTATTACAAGACGTTGTTTGTGAGCGTATGCCAAAAGAAATAGTAAACAAAATAATCCAAACGTTTTGCAAGAAACGCAAATGTAGCAAATGTATCGGACGTCGAAAAACTAGACGGCATATAGGATTTGTTCCAGTAATATCAAAATTAGCACTTTATTCGAATGGGGAGTTCATACCAATATCATATAGACAATGTACTAGAAACATGAAGAAACAATATTCGGATGTTGATTGCAATCACAAAATTTGTGGGAAAAATTCAAAGAATTGTATAAGATAGAAGACAAATGATGACGAGCTTGCCATGCAGATATTTTATGTTGTGATAAATATACCTAATATGAACTTATATATGATCTTTATTGTGAATATTTTTGATAAATATAGTTGACAAATTATATTTGAAAATTAAATCTACAAATTATACTCTGAAGTATTCAATAAATTATTTTTACCGTTTCTGTTGAAATACAAGCAATAGTCCAGATCCCTGCTCAATTTTTTCACTCTAGCCGAATCTTATAGCTTCTTGAATTCACATGGTACAATGCTGATACTCAAGAATGTACTGTTTATCAATATCTTCGATATCCGTTCAAAATTTTGTGGATCTCTGATGAATATTTCAGGAGATATCAATTAATTAGACCAAATCCTGAAATTTTCTAGCTTGACGACCTCCACGAAATTTTGTGAACCTCTTCGTTTCATCTTCATTCAAACAACTACCAGGATGCCAATCGATCGAAGGGACATTCCAGTAGTTAATGAGTAAACCAAATTACAAATATTCATAAATGCTGAACCTTTCTATCTTTGCTGCAGAGCATACGACTGGACATATTCGAGTTTAACCTCGCATTCTGCATCAGAGTCAATCGTTCATTTTTGCCCCAATATTCGAAAATTTCTCACATTTGGATAGGACGAGAGTCCAAACAAAGTTTCGTCTTTTATGCGAATTCAAGATTTCAAGTTGATAATGTATAGTCTGAGTCATCATTTTAGCTGAAATATTTTTCTGGGCCCACGGTATTCAATACAGAAAATAAATTAATTAGACAAGAACTAACCTGATGCTAGTAAATTTAGCGAGCTTGTTCTGATTCAGTCGGTAGGACATACTCAAATTTGATAACGATTTCATAATCATAAGGAATTCGAACATAATCAATTGCCACCATTTTAGAAAAAAACTCTTATATCTTCTCGTGACTCCACTGTACAAAGATGAAATTTCAGAATACAGAATATGGAAGCTAAATTTCTGATGCTCATAACTCCTGAATTTTAATGGATTTGGCTCAATAACGAAATGGACCGAGATATTCGCACAATATAAAAATATGAAAACTCTAGCTTTTTTTTAACAATAGAGAGTACAGGAATATATAAGGAAATTATTGATCAAATATAAGAGAACGAGATCTCAAAATTGAAGAGGATATCCATATGAAAATCAAATTATTTTCATTACTGAAGAATTGCACCAAAATTCTATTCAATGCATGGAAAGGTTGTTAAACTTGTTATAAGTTACGATTCGAAGAAGACAGAAATTATAGTGAAAGATTAACAATAACATATTTTCATGTCTCCGGTCCAAAAAGGAGAAGAAAGGAATCATTTTGAATAGTCTACTCATGCATTTGAATTATACACTAGTTAAGTGTTATGTTTCTTATATTCATCTGACCCTTCTATTTATAAAAGTGTTAATTCAAGATTGTTTGTTGATGTTGTAGTTTTTTGTCACTCGAACAATATTTTACCGTTGATGCATTATTTTCACTTCACTTGAATGTGTCTTTTTCAAAATAAAATTCAATATTCTTATATACCATTGGGCTGATTCTACCAAATAACATAACCGACAAATATACCCCATTCAGTTCTCAAAATCATTCTGTTCGGAAACCACTAACATATACAGTGCGTTTCAAATAAGCTGGATTTACCGATTTTATCCGAAGAAAATCTGACGTCATTTGTAGTGCTGAGCATTCATGCAATCCATATAATGTCCAAACTATGACCCTTTCTGGATATGTCAAAGCAGATTACTGACGCCCTTTAAGAGCTCATGGGCGATCTATGATATACGTCAGAGCGGGACTGTCTGTGAAGAGTTTGTGTGTGTCACGTTATTCTGAAGAAATGGAGTGAGAAAATAGTAGAATCTTAGTGTTCGCTTGTGATATTAAAAATAAATATTGTACTTTAATGACCTCACTCTCGCTGTGTTTTGTGATAGAATAATAACGTTAAGTCTGTGAACCTGAATAAACGTAATAACAAGAATCTATTCATTACGTTAGTTGTGAACGAATGCTGAAGTAAATCTCTTCATATACTACTAGCTGACCCGTCAAACATTGTTTTGCCATGTATGTTATTTCTAGGAAACATTTTTATAGGCAAATTAAAATAATTACCTACCATAAAGTATATTTGTAAAAATCTATGAGATTCGTTTGGCATTGGCAGCAATGAGCCCACTTTGTGATAAACTTGGCCTTTGATTTTAAACGTGGAATTAAATTGTTGACCGTTTGCTGCAACATTGCTGACTATTTCTGTTGCAGTACCAATAAGTAACAATTTAACAAAAAAAGTAAAATCCTAGTTTATTATTATTAATTATAAGTGTAATGAAAATGGAAACGACATCGGAGGTTCTGCAAGTAACTAAATTGTTAGAAGACATATTGGATGCTTCTACAATTAACGATTTTATACGTAAGTACACCTCTTTGTATATCTTTATAACTGATTTTTATTTTTCAATAGCTAGTAGAATCCGCTTGTTAAAAGTTTTCACTTGTGTTTATTTCTCTGACTCTCTGACCAACTCGAAGGTGCCTCATTTGGGAATATTCGTGTCGCATTCTATCACCAGCAAGTCTTAACTTATCTTTTGATCGATTTAGAAAGAATTAGTGACTTAAATTAATTAATTAAATTTTCTACGTGGCTCAGTGGATAACGGAAATTCGCAATAAATGCTGTCTGATTTTGCCTCGTTGGTTTGTGATCTTGGTTTTCCTACTCCCTCTCATCGTAGCTGATGAAAAACGAGGGACAAATCTTGCTCAGTACTTCATAATGAATAATAGTCATAGTAGAATGAATTTATTAATAAAAAATATTTGAAATTCTGAGTGAATATAAGTTGGTCATAGTGAATAAATAGTTATTAATAAATATGGCTTGTGACGTATTTAACAATGCTAACGTTGTTTTTTATTTTAGTTCATGGAATTACAAGTCTGAGCCTGTTGAAAGAGGTGGTTGAAGTGGACAGCTATTTCAGGGAAATCGTTCCCTGCATGGGCACTCGCCTAAAAATAATTAAGAAGATACGAGTTTCAAAATGTTTTTTATGTACCTACAGCTGTTCATGTTACTGGTGATGGTTGTAGGTACATAATTTCTATGAATCAAGATTGATTTTTATCGAGTTTATAAATGTTATGGTGTTATTATTATAAAACAAGTATGTTTTTTTGTGAACTTTTTATTTTTATTTTTATGTTTGAGAAATTATGTTCAATAAATATTTATTTATGAAACCTAACTCTTTTATTTAAAACAGCCAATCCTCTTATTTATAGTAAAGAAAGATTTCACTTGCTTAATATATGGAGTGTGTTACTTAAGTAAACTAATTGATAATGAAAAGTAATACTTTTACCAGAGCAAGGATTTTTGTTGCATAAATATGTGTAATCTGTTAGTTAAGTGCCTCTATTAATAATAAATAAATGATATTCTTATATGAATGAAGATTTTTGTTCTATGACTATATATAACTTATAAATTGAAAACATTTATTAGCAATAAACAAGCGATACATTCATTTGAAGTAAGACTTTTTATCTATAAACATATGTTCAATAGATTTTAATACATCCATTATCAATAATTCCATGATAATTTTACTGGAACTGAAATAAAGGAATTATCACTAACTATATGTATAATCGTTAATATATGGAAAGTAGAATTAAAGGAATATTTATTTGCAAGTTCCAAATGAATTATTGGGTAGAGACGAATAAATATTTATTAAGCCATATTTCAATGGAAGATTGTGTTGTGGTAAATGAATTTCGTAACTATAAGGTACATTTATTTTTCGGTGTATGTATTTTTGTATGTTGTATCATAAAAAAATTGAAATTAAAAATTTTGTCTAAAAAATAAAAAAAAATTAGGGGTAGATTACCCCTAACATTTAGGGGGATGAAAAATAGATGTTGGCCGATTCTCATAGATACCGGATAAGCACAAAAAATTTCATCAAAATCGGTCAAGCCGTTTCGGAGGAGTTCGATTACGCACCCCGTGACAGAATTTTATATATTAGATGTAATTGTGGAATTTCTTGATGTTTATACATATAGCAATTAATAATTCAAACTTTCAAATATCATATCTTCGGAAGTATTAGTCAAGAATAAAAATATTTTTTTATGAAAGTACTGCATCACAAGAGAAATTTCTTTAAAAAAAAATTTTTTTCATCACGTCGAAACCACTGAGCCGATGCGACCGAATAACGAACTAATCCGAGACATCTATTTCTAATCTAAGATTTCAGCTCGCTAGCTTATTCCGTTCGGGCGTGATCGTGACAGACAGATTCGATATTAACCTCAGATTCTTCATCTGTAGTCCAAACAAAACTGTTCATCACTCTTCTACTCAAATAATCGTCAAATACAGATATTTGGGCAAATCTATTAGCGCTGAGTTCGAAAAGCAAGAGCGCTGGACTTGCTGAATTATTAATTACAATTTTTATATTTTTCAGCTTGAAGATACTGGAAATGTACTTCTGGATTTGAAGTTAGAGAAAGCTTATCACATTAAAAGTATATTAGAAGATGTTGTTACTGGGTGTATTTCAGCAGAAATTGCAAACGAAGAAATCTTTGACCTGTGCCATGAATTCGAATGGATACAAACTCGTCCAAGGAATAAAAGATATCTTCCTGTTAAGTCAAAATTAGCACTGTATTCTAATGGACAAATCGTAACACCATTGGGTAAACAATATACAAAAAACTCGAAAAAAAGATACGCGGAAGAGGATTGCAACGTTAAAAATAATCGCAAAAAACTAAGAGAAGTGTAAATGGAATGAAGACAAATGATGACAAGCTTGACATGCAGCTATTTAAACTATGATAATTTTACCTAACGTAACCTTAATTGAATTCTTTATTGTTTAATATTATTGCTGAAAATAGTTGGAAAATTTAATTCAGAAATTGAATCTTCAAATTATACGTCGAAATATTTCACATTTATAATTTTTCCTTTCACTTTCTGGTGGAGATGCAAGAAATTAGTTCAGGATCCCTTGCTCACTTTTCCGCTTCGTTTATATAAGACACTTAACTATTTCTGATGAAATTTCTTTATTGTGATAGGTAACAGAAAGAAGAGGTAAATGACAAACAAGACACGAGAAATCTCAGTTATATCAGATATATTTCTCCCACTTTCGAACGACTGTGACGTAATATACAGGGTCTTTCACGAGGAAACTCACCCATATTTATACGGGAAACTACTGAACGTATTGTCATGAAATTTCAGCACTTACAAGTATTTCACGATGCTGATCAAATCTAAATTATTTTCAAGGCATGAGCACCTCCAGTTTTTCCGGAAATGACGTCAACTTACGTTTTTCAAATTACAACACCATTTTTTTATTGCAGAAATAGATTCCTTAGAAAATTTCAAGCTATTTTGATGTAACATTTTTCAGTTTTGGTTGAAAAATTCTCTGTGAGCGGGAAAATTCGAAAAAAAAAATCGAAAATAGAGCTCCGCTGAAACAAGAATAACTTCGAGGTTTTTGGATGGAAAATTTTCATTTTTGGGATTTTTCAAGATGTAAGATTGATGTATCCACTTTAAAAATCGAAATCGCGATTCATGATACAGGGGGTGAAAAAATCGCTTTCAAAGTTAGGGATGACAAAATCGTGAAAAATCAATTTTTTCAAATTAGAACCCCATTTTTTTATGGCAGATATTGAATCTACGTTAAAAAATAATGTGAGTGTATGCATCACACCCTTGCCCTAAAGTGGATATTTTCTGAGTTATTCACAAAAAACTGTTTTTCGTCTTGAATTTTCAGCTATTTCTTTTCCAGTAATTTTCAAATAGCGAACCGGCAAACCGTCTCAGTCGATTAGTTCGACTTCCTGATAAAGGATCCGAGGTCACACTTGAGTAGGTAGGATCAGCCGTTTACTCTGTATCTTTCGAAGGACATAAGCTAGAACTATGATATTTTCAGAATATGTTAATTCTCTAAATATTACTCCCATATGGAGACGATACTGTTTCCGTTACCTTACTGGATGAAAACGCGCATGCGCAACTTTGTCGTATTGTTTCACTCTAATTCAACGTCAAGTATTATTCATCTTTATTTATCTGTTGGTTTATTGGTTAGTTGAATCAAAAACAACCCAATGACATTAAATATGAAGTTGAAGATACATACATAGTTGGTTTTATTGAACGCTTACAAGTTAAATTTCTTATAAGAGCGAAGAAAATCTTGAAGGTAATTGAGCAAACACTTACAAATTTTTCTACACTGTATGAAATCCAACTTTACCTCCGAATAACCCGTGCGCCCTCGATATACGAAAGTTTTGAATTTTTTATTGAATAATATACAAATCAATTTCAGATATTTTTCTCTAAATGTAACAATTTTTCAATACTAACACTAAGTTTTGAATAATAGTATCTTGAAATTAACAAAAAATTCATTTCCAATCCAAATTCAACTTTTTTTCTTTGTTCTGAATTTTTCACAAAGCTGAAAAATCACGACATTTTCAAAAACAATATGGCCGTGTCGGATATTCAGTCATGCTCAACACTTGGACTCATATAAATCACTAATAACACCAATTTCAAATTTATAAATCTTCAGGTTACCAAAAATGTCTCTTGGGACGCATACGCTTCATCATAAATGTACGAATGAAATTGAAATTTAAGAAACTTAATCATATGTATATTATTTCTAAATATCTAAAATAACTTTAATGAATTGAAAGAGAATATCATTCATTAAACCCATCAATTGGTGCTTGATTTGAAGCATTACTTTTAGGTAAAAAGAAAGACCGGTTTATTTAGCATATTTATTTCAAAACTTAGAGGATACATAAATAAAAAACCATTTCTACATTATGTTGTATTAAATTATTTTCAAACTGAAATCATGAAAAAATAATCATTGAATTAGAGAGAATTGCAGTAAGGTTCTGCTTCGGTGTCTATGGTAATTTTCGTGGAACTCCATTTTATATAGTGTTCAAATTAGTCATCCCATGGAAGTCTATCATACTCAGATTCAAAATTGCTATTTGATT
This sequence comes from Micraspis discolor, assembly GCA_030674115.1. Lineage (NCBI taxonomy): Eukaryota > Metazoa > Arthropoda > Insecta > Coleoptera > Coccinellidae > Micraspis > Micraspis discolor. The sequence continues at coordinate 320,145 of JARTUT010000006.1, read as the reverse complement.
CCATTGTCAATTTGGAGATTTTGGAAACGAAGTTCCTATGCCTCATATTTACCATTGTATGTTTGACAGGACACATAGCAGCGATTTGTTGGTTTGCTTGTTTTGCGTCCATTTTTTCGTTCACAACATCTTCTAATAAATCTCTGATTCCATATGCTTTTTTTAGTTTCTTTCTCAAACCTCGATCTGGCGCAAATCTTGATGTATTGTTTGTTGACACTTTGGTTGGGGGTTGATATCCAGTGAGTTTATCCCATATATATTTCACATCTACATTCACATTCACATATACATTTGGTTTTTCCATGCTTCGGACCGCATTATTCAAGTGGGTGAATCGGCACATATCCATTTCTAAAATACAAGATGGTTCCCTCGTCTTTTCGAAAAGTGCTCTCATATATCGTACGAACTCCAGATCCATTTTATTCTTGAAATGTGTTATAATTCGAATGAATTTTTAAATCCAGGATTCGGAAATATGTTGTCAATACAGAATGGTTAACTAGGTGTCTTCAGGTAACTCGATTTGATTCTGTATTTCACCAGTAAGGAGAGTCGCATAGAAACATCCACAGAGTTTTACCCTTATTCTTTTTTAATGTCTATTTAAGTACTATTCTATAGCTATCTAAGCTAATGATCAATTAAAATGAATGAGTCTCTTGGACTTGGGATCGATAGCATTCAACTTGTTCGATTTGTTATCGGTTTTCTTCAATTGAATTTGTTATCAACAATTGTTAGGATAATTGAAAATAAGTAGAAAACATCGATGTGCACTGATAAGCTTTAGAGTGATTGTTATCTATGGTACAATTTCAACAACAAATTTTATCTATTCAAAATTTGTTATATTGAAACCATATTTGATTTGGTTACTGAAATTCACACTAACCGAAACGTATTCAGCGATTCTCATTTCAATTACTCGCATTGAGAATTTTCAAGTAGTTTAGTTTCTCTATGTTTAGAATTATTGTTTGGGTAATAACTATAATCTATTATTGTTCTGGTAAGCGACGTTTCAACAGACATCTCCTGTCAGTCTCAACTGAAATTTATCTTCTACAAAAGCTTTTGATTTCATAAAAGTTTTTATCGAACTCAGTTATAAAAACGTCGCTCTATCTACAACACACAAGTACAGTGTAAATATCATAACAAACAAAAGAGGGCATTTATAAATCAAATCTAAATTTAAATAAACGCTTATAACTCAAAATCCATGCATTGTAAAATCGTACCGATAGCCATATATAATAATTTATATAATATATATTATATACTATATATATTCTTTATAGTAATATATAAAAATTAATTAAAACCCCCCCTCTTATAGTGTTCCATTTAATTGTTTAGATATCGACATACCTCTATATTAAGAGAATCGATATCGAAGGTCATTGGTACACGTATATTCTTGATATACGTACGTTCCAAATCAAAGTATACAAAATAGACCCAAGCTAGATTCTCAGTGATTGAATAAAACTTCTCGATACTGCTTAATCAAATTATCCAGCATTATATAATTGAAGATTTTTGCCATAGAGTATTCCAACGATTCATTAAAATATCGGCTTTCGTCAACATCACTAATTGCCATATCGAACGTGATTGGTACACGTAATTACATTCTAGGTATATAAAGGTAGGTACGCCGGAAATATAACTACTTAAGAGAGATTAACAATAAAGCGATTACCTACTTTTAAATCCTTATATATGTTTTATTTATTTTTTATTCACAACGCCCTATCACCAGGGTGACGGTTCTGTTTAGGAGAATTTTTTAAAATACGTAGGCACAAAAACTGCCACATTACAAATCTTTTTGACAGGACGAAGTCTGTCGGGTCAGCTAGTGTATATTATATATCTTCATAACTTTGATACTTGAAATCACTAGTTGGTCTAATATCGATGTTGAAAGATCTTTTATAATTTCTATGTATGGACCTTGAATGCATTTTCTAGTCACTCCCTTATAAGATTCAGTTGTTTGATTTGAAATACCTGGTTATTGTGCATCTTTTAATAGAAATTCTCATCCTGATGTACCAATAACATGCACTTTTCACACAAACCTGGTTGTCCATAATAAAATTATTAATCAATTGGCTTAACTTTCCCTACATGAATCTTCCACTATTTTTGTGTTGTTAATCATTGAATAATATTTTTTATTAATTTCGAAACACTCAAAAATGGCTATTTTTCACGGAAAAGTCTATATTTCCATTTCAACATTTGGCATAAACAGAGATGGAAGTTTTATATACGCCATCGTTTTCAAATCCTAGTTCCCAGTAGCTTAGAAGGGTCAAAAGATCACCATTGCCGATGTAGCAAACACGTAAATAAATCTATTTTTTCAAAATCGATACCTAGGATGATTTTTAATTTTCGGAATGACAATAATCCCCACTACAATTATTTTATTCATTTCTCCATACTTATCTCTTTTAGATTCTGAGTAACCTGCGTTTATAATATTACGGGTTATTAATACAAAAACATCAAAAACACTTGGAATACTTGTTATCTGTCATGTAAACTCAAATAATGTTAATTATGTATCGAGGTCAGTTATAAAAACGTCGCTGTATCTACAACTTAGAAAGTACACAGTAAATATCATAACAATCAAAATAGGGCATTTATAAATCAAATCTAAATTTCAATAAAAGCTTATAACTCAAAATCCACACTAAATAGGTATGGAGAAATGCATTGTAAAATCGTACCGATAGCCATATATAATAATTAATATAATAAATTATATATACCATATATATTCTATATAATAATATGTAAAAATTAATAAAAAACCCCCTGCTTATAGTGTTCCAATTAATTGTTTACATATCGACACACTTCAACATTACTAGAATCTATATCGAAGGTCATTGGTACACGTATATTCTTAATATACGTTGGTACGTTCCAAATCAAAGTATACAAAATAGACCCAAGCTAAATTCTCAGTGATTATATAAAACTTCTCGATTCTGCTTATTCAAACTATCCAGCATTATATAATTGAAGAGTTTAACCATAGAGTATTCCAACGAATCATTAAAATATCGACTTTCGTCAACATCACTAACTGCTATTTAGAACGTGATTGGTACACGTAATTACATTCTAGGTATATAAAGGTTGGTACGCCGGAAATAAAAGTACTTAAGAGAGATCAAAGCTTCATTTCGTATTGATTCAACATAACTTCTCAAGAGAACATTGTCAAGATATAGAGCATTATTAAACTTTCTGGGTTGTTATTTAAGTTTGAAACATCGAAAATTATCAATTTCACGATTTGATATGGATCCATATGGTTTCGGAAGGTATCTTAGAGCTCTTTCAAAAAAAGCAAAGGAGCCTGTCCATAAATTGAATAAAGATTTGTGTAGGAAAGTCCATTTGAAAAATGCTTTCAAGTGTGCAATTGAGCTCGCTGGGAATTTTCCAGAAAAAGAAAATTCAACGGATGCATCAATATTTGCGCCTAAGAAAAATTTAAATGAGAGACTAGCTAAAGCTTTCCATATCAGAGATCTGTTAGAAGATGTAGTCAAAGGTAAAGCCAATGCAGAAGAAGCGAATCAGCAGATCTCCGCTTTAAGTAAAAGGAAACTGCGCATGAAAAAATTGAGACACAAAAATTTCGCAATTGAAACCTCCAAATTGGCCATAGAAGTAATCGTCAATGACTATGACTATTCACTGGACCAGTTCGATAACTCTTCTGAAAATACTCAGAATACGGAAAATAATTCGAAACGTAGGAAACTTAACGATAATTATGAAAATTAACATACATTAATTATATTATTGAAAAAAATATGTATTCCAAAAAAATGGCTGTAAGACAAATTTCACATAGAAATTTTATGTATTTATTATTATTTATTATATTAATATCATTTGAGACAATGAATCTTTTACAATAATAATTTTATTATTAATCAATTGGTTTAACTTTCTTTACATGAATGTTTCACTATTTTTGTGTTTTTAATCATTAAATAATATTTTTAATTAATTTCGAAAATCTCAAAAATGGCTATATTTCAGGGAAAAGTCTATAATTCCCTTTCAATATTTGGCATAAACTGAGATGGAAGTTTTATATACGCCATCGATTTCAAATCCTAGTTTCACTAGCATAGAAGGGCCAAAAGATCACCATTGCCGATGTAATAAACACGTAACTAAATCTGTCTTTTTGAAATCGATACCTTGGAAGATTTCTAATTTTTAGAATAACAATAATCCCCACTACAATTCTTCTATACATTTCTCCATTCCTATCTTGTTTATATTCTGAGTAACCTGCGTTTATAGTATTACAGGTTATTAATACAAAAACATCAAAAACACTTGGAATACTTGTTTTCTGTCATGTAAACTCAAATAATGTTAACTATGTATCGAGCTCAGGTATAAAAACGTCGCTGTATCTACAACTTAGGAAGTACTGAGTAAATATCATAACAATCAAATTAGGGCATTTATAAATCAAATCTAAATTTCCATAAACGGTTATAACTCGCAATCCACACTAAATAGGTATGGAGAAATGCATTGTAAAATCGTATCGATAGCCATATATAATAATTAATATAATAAATTGTATATACTATATATATTCTATATAATAATATGTAAAAATTAATAAAAAACCCCCTCCTTATAGTGTTCCAATTAATTGTTTAGATATCGACATACCTCAACATTACTAGAATCTATATCGAAGGTCATTGGTACACGTATATTCTTGATATACGTACGTTCCAAATCAAAGTAAACAAAATAGACCCAAGCTAAAATCTCAGTTATTATATAAAACTTCTCGATTCTGCTAATTCAAACTATCCAGCATTATATAATTGAAGATTTATGCCATAGAGTATTCCAACGAATCATTAAAATATCGACTTTCGTCAACATCACTAATTGCTATTTCGAACGTGATTGGTACACGTAATTACATTCTAGGTATATTAAGGTAGGTACGCCGGAAATAAAAGTACTTAAGAGAGATCAAAGCTTCATTTCGTGTTGATTCAACATAACTTCTCAAGAGAACATTGTCAAGATATAGAGCATTATTGAACTTTCGGGGTTGTTATTTAGGTTTGAGACATCGAAAATTATCAATTACACGATTTGATATGGATCCATATGGTTTCGGAAGGTATCTTAGAGCTCTTTCAAAAAAAGCAAACGAACCGGTCCATAAATTGAATAAAGATTTGTGTAGGAAAGTCCATTTGAAAAATGCTTTCAAGTGTGCAATTGAGCTCGCTGGGAATTTTCCAGAAAAAGAAAATTCAACGGATGCATCAATATTTGCGCCTAAGAAAAATTTAAATGAGAGACTAGCGAAAGCTTTCCAAATCAGAGATCTGTTAGAAGATGTAGCCAAAGGTAAAGCCAATACAGAAGAAGCGAATCAGCAAATCTCCGCTTTATCTAAAAGGAAACTCCGCATGAGAAAATTGAGACACAAAAATTTCGCAATTGAAACCTCCAAATTGGCCATAGAAGTAATCATCAATGAATATGACTATTCACTGGACCAGTTAGATAACTCTTCTGACAATACTCAGAATACAGAAAATAATTCGAAACGTAGGAAACTTAACGATAACAATCAAAATTAACAAACATTAATTATATTATTGAAAAAAATATGTATTCCAAAAAAATTGCTGTAAGACAAATTTCACATAGAAATTTTATATATTTATTATTATTTATTATAATATTATCATATTAGAAAATACAACTTTTGCAATAACATTTGGAATTATACCGAAATCAGCTCTCATTCGCGAGAAAACCTGAAGAAAAAATGCATATGGGACACCCCGTATATAATTGATTCGCAGTGGGTGCTTTCATCATAAAAAAAAAACCGAAAGAATATCGTTTATAACTCTATCGTTTCAAGTTCAGTGCATTCCACCAAGAAAGAACCCGACCAAATACGAAAAAACGCGAAAAAACATGATAGAACCCAAAGTAACACGAAAGAACGAAAAAAATCCAAAGGAACTCAAAAACCCCGAGGGAGCACAAAATCAACGAAAGCGCGCAAAAAAACTCGAAGGGAAGTTTGAAACCCCGAGGGAGCACACAAAAAACCGAAAGCGTGCAAAAAATAATGAAAAAACTTTTAAATTGCACGCCCTGTATATCAATCGATCGCGAAATCATTGTTAAAGGCACACCCTGTATGAGATTTCATTGAATTCAGCTGAAAAGCACGAAAGCTAGAGAAAAACTCTGGTGAATGTCAGCGCTACTCAGATCTGACACACTGTATATGAATCGAATATATTTTATCTAATTCAGAACCAAAACACACCGAAGGAACACAAAAAACTCGAATTTGCGCGAAAAAAATCAAATTAACTTGTGAATTGAGCACCTCGTATATCACATGATCGCAAATTCATTGTAAATCGCACACCCTGTATGACATTTTATCGAAATCAGATCCCACTCTCTAATTGGTTAGCAGTGGGTGCTTTTTCCATAAAAAATTCAGACGGAAAATCTCTCGAAGAAAGAATCTGGTGAAAATCAGTGCTTTCCATAAGCACAGCCTGTATAGCGATTTTTTCGAGATAGCACAGCCTGTATAGCGATTCATCGCGATCTGTGTGCATTCTTCAAGGACGAAAATGAATTAGCGCGAAAATAGAGCCTGAAATGACGATTTTCAAACGCATATTTGAGGTGTTTTTCTAGCGATTCGTGAAACGTGAGTGGTCTCTAGAGATTCGGAATCTCTTGTAGATTCTTAAAAGAGCATTTGGAAGGCCTGAAAAATCTTCGACCGCCCATATCGAGCGAAAAATTGATGCCGTATTTTCAAATTTGGAGCTCGCGTTCGGCTATCATCGGAATCGTATGAGAAATTATGACATTTTGCCTCATTTCACCGTAAAAAATTGCCTAATTTGGAATGAGGAATTCGCGGCCTTATCTCGCTACTTGGATATGAAAATTGGTACCCAGAGATGGGGAATTTCCTCAAGTTTCATACTCTACCGCCGAAAGGGCGTTTCGAGGCTTGTCACGCCCGCACTGAGCGAATGCATCATGGGTGATTTTGACGTTTCGCGGGGCTGGCGAAACTAAAATTGCCGTTTTACTTACGAAATTTTAGCCTAGAAATAGGGGGCTCCGGAATTCTAATGGGTTCTAAGGAAACCGGACGTCCTCGCTCTCGGAATATGTGGCGAGTCCGGGACGCTGGGCGTTTCGGCTTCGGAGCCTATTTCCTTTTTCTGAGGCACTTTAGGCGATTTCGCGAAAATGACGTTTTTCGCGATTTTCTTTCGAAAATTTCGGGCACTTTAAGAGCGCCCGGAGGGGGTTTCGGGGTCGCTTCTCCTAGAGGAGGATTCGCCTTTTCGATCTGTTTTAAGATTCCCTCTCGAGCGGCCCTGCGGGTCTGCAAGGAAAGCTGCGCTTTCCGGGTCCCTCACGGGACCACCTGTCAAAATTTTCTCTGGTCCCCGATCTTATTACTTTATTATATAGAATACAACTTTTGCAATAACATTTGGAATTTTATACTCTTGTTCTCTTCATCAAAATGTCAAACTCAATTGATTGAAAACATTTTCTGTTTGATATTCGAAAATTACAGACATTTGGGTAAATCGATAGCACGATGTTCAACTAAAACAACGATTCCAAAATTACTAAGCTGTTTTGAGCATCTGAAATTTTATTTTTCCTATATTTTAAAAAAACATCAAACTGATGAATTCGAGCATGAGAATGATGAATAGAAGAATTTTTGTGAAAATTGTCAGTGCTTGTCCATAAAACATATCTTCTATTTCAGGATTATTAAAATAACGTCAATTAATACCTCCGAGATCCTCTAAATCTTTCCTTTTCTGGATAACCTGGAAGCAATTCTGATTGCGTTAGTATAAGCACCCTTCTCAGGAGTTATTCCCAAACAGGGGGGTGTAAATCTCCCAGTATTAGATTCAGTCTTATTTGGGATTTGGAGAAAATCGGCCTGTTACTGAATCTTTTGGTAGAGTAGACTTAGGGGAGATTTACTCTTTATTTATTGACTTCTAGAATATATTGTTTCACACAAATGCAATGTAGAAGTCAATAAAATACCGCCTTTTACGTGTGTGTTCAAGGCATTTTTTATTTAATCGAGGTTTTACCTATTGGAATATTTTATGTTGGTGTTTCTGGCTGTAACTATATGATATAACGTTCACAGTGTTTGGTTTAGAGCAAAATCCGTCCAATAGTTCGGTTGTCGTGGTATTCTGGAGTTTCGTTTCCTCCAACAATATCAAAATGTTCATCTAACTAAGTTGTGATTGAAAAAATTGTATATGCACTGACGAGAGGTCAGGAGCTTATGCGCGCCTTTTGCAAAGTGTTTTCATGAATTTCATGGAACTAAAACAATTACCTTGAAGAATGTGGAAGAATCAACAACCCTTCAGTCTCCATCAAAAATGAGAACTCATAGTTTTTCTCAAGTTATGTTCGGAACTCAAATTCACATCTGTGAAAATCAAGATGAAAATTGTTGATATATACTGTACAAAGTAAGAAATGGACTGACGTGAAAAATGTTATATCTCAAATTAAATACACTAACAAATTTTCTACATTGTTGTTCGAAGCTAATATTCCCTTTCCCTAAAATCAACTTGCACCCAAATAATCTTCAAGACTATATAGCTCCAGCTCTACTAAATTTTTTTTTGTCCTAGCTTTAAACTGTTTTTTGAAATCAACAGGATAAAACATATCTTATCGAATACCCTTTGGTTCTCGACCTCAAATTTTTCTCATATTACGAGCAACACGCTGTCAGCGTTCTCTATGAAAGAATTTTCTTGCTATTATCAACGTCCTAGGGGTATTACTAGTGATATTTACTGCTATCCAATCCTACAAAAAAAAAAACACTCATAAATGTTACCATTTCAACATCATTCTTCATGGGCGTGTCAGAATAAATCACCCAAAACATCAATTGTTCCTTTAAGCCTTGAAACGTGATATCAAATTTTCAACTATCTGTCAACCGACTAACCAACCCTAATTCAGTTCAAACAAAGTTGACAACAAATTGTTTGTATGCCGATGTTCTGCACATAGATCACTTCGGAAACATCGAATTGAATTAGGGTTGACAAGATACCTATCATAGTTAGCGGACTTGTTTCCTCGGAGATTGTACGGCCAGTAGGCTTGTTTCCAATTGGGGAACATGACTCCGTTTAATCATATCTTTTGGAAATTGATGTTCTTACTTATCCATACTGCAAATATGTAAACGGGCAAATAGGGAGTTTCTACCGTATTATGTTGACAACGTCACCGAATTATGAACCGAGTAGTTAATAAAACAGCTCTGAGAAGCATGACGCGATGATAACATTTTCATCATGTGACAAACGTTGTCCTTTCTTATGGCATAACGTCAGTGCTTTTTAAATTTTATTTAATTCAATATTGCATAACCTTTAAAAGAGAAAGCAATCAAAATTGTTATCAATTATGCTGGTCTTAGGTGATTTGATGGATTAAACATCAAGATTCCACCCTCGTGTGCAAATTTCTTTTCATATCAGATCTATAGATCTTTAGAAAGTAGAATTGATCTCAGTAATTCCTCTCTTAGACTTAGATGAGGTGTGGTCTCATAAGAAAAATTGGTAATTCGTTGTGAAATATCGGAGTGACTTGGGCATTCACCATTTCGCAAATCCCTCAATTGATCAGAATTTCAATAGAATTGGTTTACGAGTGCATCATTTTTCTATTCATTCTTTCAACTTTTCATCAGTAGATAACTTTCTACATGATTTAGTCTGATACTTGAATACAATATATTATAGGAGGTGAAGAGTTCAACCGTAGGATAGTTAACTAACTTGCTCCTTCACCATTTCAGACTCATTAAACAATGTACTCCTTCGTTATTTTATCTCGCTGGTGCGGATGTTAGCCAACTAATTACATATATCAAGTATATATTGATGAAAGAAGTGGGCATTTCAAAATATGGAATGGAGGTCTCAGGCTAACATCAGTCAAAAAACCTTTAATCTAATTTTGCGCTCTTGTTCTAGTAGGACAGCATGCTATCGTGTGGTCCAATTATTGTTGAATATTGATCAGAAGAAATGGAATAAATCTCTTGATGCCAAAATATGTATGACTGTTATAAAAAACCTTCTACAAAGGATCATTTCAATTGATACTGTCGTTTGAATATTACTGGTGAAAATGCAATTTTTTCATGAAATTTAAACACATTTAACACATATCTTTTGAACCGGGCCAAATTTGCAATATTGTTGAAGGAAGAAAATGTTTCTTTTGACGTGTTTGAAATTAGCAAAGTGGTCAAAGACTCACCCTGTATATTCACAAATAATTATGATCCCTATTGTACTATAATAACTCGGAATTTTGTCTGATAGAATAATCAGATATTTCGAAATGGAATAAGTTATGAATATGAATTTTTTTGTAGCTTCACCATAAGGTATTTCGATTCAATATTTCTCAAATTCAAACGCAAAATCCCTATAGGCAATCAAACTCCTTCGAGCATTATTGTTGTTTATTCTATGACTGGAAGAGTATTTTCATTATTTTCCCGAAGTGCCTTCACATCGAGAAGTAGGAGCTCCCCCAATATTATTGGTTCACGTCAGAAATATGGGATGAAGAGGAAATGTTTTTCATCAATGCCTCAGGTAACTGATGACCCGACGCTCGAGCGCTTTCAAATAGGGGTATATTTGTCAATAAAAGCAATATTTCGGATTTTTTTGCCGAAGCTGAACATGACAAGAACCAATCAGCTTTCAAATGTACGCAGTATGATTCCGGAGTTAAAAGCATCTGAGATTTGGTTCCCTCTAAAACTCCGGAATATCCATCGGTTCAAGTTGAAACTTGAAATAAATTCAAAAAATGTTAGACAAAATAATGAATTGCGCAGAGATCTATTAGTTAGAAAATTTTTTAATTCCAAAAAATAAATGTTTCTCACACCTAAAAAGATATCTATTATGTTAGATATTATTGATATCTTAAATATTCCCAAATTTCATTGTCTCTGCTTCCTTTCATCAGAAGATAAAATTTCTTTTTACTACACTTAAAGGCAAGCAATCATAGAAAAGTTAATGTTAATTAATAACCTTGACATATACGTTCTGTACCGACTCTAGGTTCATTGAAACTTTGGGACGGCGCGACGGTTGGAAACGAAGCTACAGGAAAGTCTAAATCTCCTGACATGCACCATCCGTCTCAAACTTATAGAAATCATCGCTTTTGTTTTGTTTGTAATAGAATATATAGGGTATTTCAAAGGACGAGTGTATGTTCGACCAAAATTCTGGTATGCTAAAGAAAGAATACTTTGTTTACCGATAGATAAATGTTCATGATTATGAGTAGGATTATGGCTGAAATGAACTTGAAGGAAAAGTATACGGTTGGATATTTTAATTAGGTTTCACCTGAATATGTGAGATATTTCAAATGACAATAGCTGAGTGGAATAAATATATTCTATTAGGTTTTCGAAGGAGTTGATATATCTACTTTCGATTGGTTTGTAGAGGTAGGGAATTCGACCTTCGAACAAAACTTAAAATTTGAGTAATACCGGAAGTAGTTTCTCTTGAATATAAGATATAGGTTTTTTCATTCATCGTAGCAGTTGTATTAATATACGACTTCTTCAGAGTAAGGGAAAAGGCTCAGAAGAAGTGCGCAAAACCTCTTGACCTCCCATAAGGACTCTAATATTTTTTTATATAGTTTCGACAAGTTAATGAATTTATATAAAAGATAGAAATTCATAGTGACTCGTTCTGTTTAGAAGATGGTCGGCCAGATGAGCAATACTCAAATATAGAGTGTGGATACTACTATTAGAATAAAATTCATTATATCATTATTCTGAGGGATTATGAAGAGAGCTGAGACAGTTGGATACTTGAATTCAGGTGTGTTATATTCAAATATAAATATTATTGTTCAGGGTGATCTGCGCCATTCTGCCATACTCGCGGTTCACTCTTGTTCACCTGAACACAGTGCTTATAGATTTCCTCGAATTTCTGTATTTTTCGTGTATTTGGGTGAAAGTAGTATGAATAGATTTATTTGGACTGACTGGTGAAGAATCCGTTGCCTGATCCCTTCGGCCTTTCTTGTATCTATCAAGCAGCTACCTGATATCGAGGAATTGCACAGGGAACTTAGAAGCGACATATGTGTCAGATAAAACTATTACTGAAAGCCTTAGCTCGGCTGGCCGACTTAGGCGATAAAAAGAAAGGGAACATGGAATTGATCATCCCATGTCATGTTGATCGAAATAAGATGTTCTCTCATGTGCCAAGATGAACTATGAGAATTAAAACTTCTCGAGATCAACCCGTTTTATTTTCTTGTCTGTAAACATTCTTGAAACTCAACGCACTGCTACCTTCTTCATCTGAAATTCATTGTTCAGAATTTGTCGAATGCTGCCTCAAGAGATCTCTGGTTAAACCTCTTGGCCTAGCGTGCATCCATGGAATATGAAGGCGCAGAGTCCCCCAATGTTTGCACCTAGTCGTTGTGTATATCTTAGACTCTGTTTTGACTGAGAAATTTGATGACAGCTCTGATTTCGTTCTTTTCATTTAATACTCCAGTAGTCAATATTCAGTTGAATATATCTTCTTGATATCATGGTCTATTTATACTTTTTTTTCCCTACTCGTACTTGAGTCTGTGTGAAAAGATTTCATATCTAGGGTACGTGCAAATGAATGTTCATCAGAAAGATAATACTGAAAATGCGGTTAATTTATAACAACCATTTTTTATTCGTTCAATAAATGTTATTTCAGAATAACATCACAAATGTAAAGTCAGGTTTTTCAGCTAATATTAGGACGTAGATCTACGTAACGACTTTGTTACCGAGATGAGAGATATTTATTATTTCAGAATTGAGGATTGCAATGCAAAACTCATCCCTAATTTTCTGCCAGAGTTTGAACAAAATGAAAAACTTCAATTCCGAGGGGGTGAATATTTATCCCTTTTTGTCAACAGGGTAGTTATTTTTTTAGCAGATATTATTCCGAAAGACTTGAATGAATTTCCAACAATTCACATAGGGTCACCACAATTTTTCTAAATCAGACACACCTCGAGGAGATATTTTATACATAAATGTTCAGTTATCAAATAGTAAGAATTTCAATATATATATCCGAATAGCAATATCTTGGGAAAAATCCAATGGTTGATGAGAGTCTGTCATTCGTGAAAATATAGGAAGAATTTTTCCTCATAGTACAAAATCTGGATGAATAATTCTCGATTGATGCAATCGCGTACACTAACGATTACTTCACAAATTCTCTCGCAATTTTAGTAAACCCCGGGAACGTCCCGTATTCAAATTTCTTCATTAGAGAGCAAAATGAGCAGTCATTCTGGATGGAGATGAAAGTTTTCTAAAAGCATCATTAAAACTTACCATTTCCTTTTACGAAATCGAATTACTCAATCATCTCATACCAAAATAACCTCAAACTTTGGCAGACGATTGAACTTCTTGTTATACATTTTTCTCTTGGAAAGAAGTGCTGCCTAATGACTTAATTTAGAATTTGAAATCGTGCATTGCTATGTCAGACCTAATAACAGTTTGTATATTGATATTAACAAAATTGATTGAACAGGCGTTTTATTTGTGATGGAGATTATGGTTATTAAAATGAACTCAAGCGGTTGCACGCCCTGGTTTCTGACTAATTGAATCTTGAGATAATTGCGAATTAAACTTGAGTCTCATGTCTCAAGTGATTAGTTTGAAGTACGGAAAATTTAGTAATTCTGTCAGGGACTACAATCATGTTAGGAACTTTTATGATGAACACAAAGTGTTGCTTATTAACGAATAGAGTAATTGCACATATCTGATCACACTCTGTCAATTTGAAGCAGAACCTGTAACATCCTAGGTTTTTCCAATATAAAAAAATTGTAGTCTCATTCCACCCTATGCTGATACGTCACTGGCGGTTACCAAACCGTGTAAATAAAATTCCATGGTAAGAATAAAAGAAGAACACGGCTAACACTGCTTAGTGCTTTTTGAGGGCTAAACCGAAGCCATTGTTACATTGAGTGCCGCTCGAATCTATTTTTCAGGTAGAACTAAGATTAATTTAATTATTATGAAACATCCATCCAGTTTACTAACCCTTTTGTTGGTAAGCAACATCGGAAATCTCATTGTTTCAGGAAATTTATTATTTTTCGTATCAATGCCATTATTATAGAATATTTCTTACCTATTGTTACGTGCCATTATGTATAAGGTGGTGTTGACCAAACGCGATATGCGATACTAAACCATTGAATTTCTTTTGACTAGATATTGATAACAATTCGAGAGCAAATATGAAAACTTCCACTATATATGTGATCGCTATTCTGCTCCTTCAAAACCTTTGACTTATATGGATCTTTGAGTAACAATAATTACTTCAAATGTACCATAAAATTAATATATTCAAGTTACTCTATAAAATTACGACGCTTTTCAATATTTTTAGTTTTTATCATTTTATCATTTTATCATTTCAAAAGAATATATATATATCATATAGTTAAACAGAATACTAAAAAGGTATTTATAGAAACTCACGTTACCATGACGAAACTAGAAGAACCTAGAAAATCTTTTGTGAATCATATTAGTTCTCAAATGTCGATTTCACAACCATTGTTTTGGGTGTGCGTAATCATATTTTCGAAAATTCAAATGGAAAATGAATTTTCCATATACCAATGCAGAATGAATTCACATGATAGTGATGATTGCAAATAAGAGTTCCGAATCTGAAAATAACTATTGACACTAGAATATTTGAGACTGAAATCATACCATTAATATTAAGAATTTCTTGTTGATTTGAAACGACAGAATTATAAATATCTTTGTAATCAAGCTCATCACTTATCCAAATTTCAACATCTGTGTATTAAATGATACTAAATTTTAGTATTTTCAAATACTGTTTTTTTTTTTCAGGGGAACAATCAACATTACCTTTCTCGTCCAAACTTCAGGAGTCACCTGATTTTGATGGTGTTATAAAAAATATTACCATTGCTATTGGACGAGAAGCAGTACTAAGTTGTTCTGTGACCGATCTTGGACACTATAAGGTGAGCTACCACAGTTTATCTCAAGAAAAAATTTATTTTGTTTCGGATCCTTAGTGAAAGGTCACTGTCGTCATATTATCACGTGCCTTCCATATATTGAAAGATATTTTATTTAAAATCCAAACATTACGATTATAGTATTTTAGAAATTATCGGTATTTAAATTTCAAATAAAATATGGAAAACTGAGTTGAAGTCACGAGCTATCGCACTCATCACGAAGTCTCAGAAACAAACGTCAGAGAGAATGATGAATAATAAAAATCATACAATTTCATTTATTCGGCTCATTCAATTATTCAGTGTATTCATCCCAATGAATTGTTCAATTATATCATAATTGATGTGTAAGGATTGATCAATACTTTTTTTATTTATGATCATAAGTGCGCGCCATGCCATATAATAATAATAATAATTTATTGATCCTCTAAGACATAAATACATGTATAGGATAGGTCAGAATGAAAAAATACAACAGAAAATAAAAATTATTCGACCTGAAAAGATATCATTATCGATAAAAATCGGCAACACTATAATAACATTCCTCTACTAACTTATCTTTAATTATCTTTTTGAATTCTTTGAGCTCCAGAGATTTAATATGTTTGGGTAGATGATTAAATAGTTTGATACACTGATAATTTGGTGAATATTCGAATTTAGTTGTAGTATGTTTGGGGATAAAGAGTAAGTCGTCACGTCTGGTATTGTAACTATGAAAGCTTCCCTCATTTTCCTTGAAATACATCAGGCACCTAAAGATGTATATACACGTCACTGTTAGAATCTCTCTTTTTATGAAAGTTGGTCGACAAGAGGACCTTGGAGGGATATTGAAGATCATTCGCAAAATTCTCTTCTGGATTATAAATACTCTACTAACATCAGTGGAGTTCCCCCACAGCATGATGTTATACGATATGTGGCTGTAAACTAAGCTGTAGTAAATACTCATGATGGCTTCTATAGGAAGCGAGTTTTTGACTCTGCTAATTGCATAGAAAGAACTATTGAGTTTACCACAAATGAAGTCGATGTGAGCAACCCATTTTAGATTAGAATCGATGTAGATTCCGAGGAACTTTGCGTGCTCCTTCGAAGAAATTATGTCGTTCTGATGGCGAATAGTCAGTTGTTGTTGCTCAACACTTCTCACAGTAAAGTGAACACATTGGGTTTTCTCAATATTTATAATGAGGGAATTTGATCGACACCAGTCAATAAAGCACTGCACTATCTCGCTGCAAAGTTTCTGTAGATCATCAAAAGTTCGAGCTGAAACTAACATAGACGTATCGTCTGCAAACAAAAGTATTTTGATCAACTTGGATATCGAGAGTGTATTGGGGAAATTTGATGAATTAGTCATCATGTTCCTCAAATTTTCAGGTAAATCGTTTATGAACATGGGAAAAAGGAGCGGTCCCAACACAGAACCCTGTGGGACTTCGATATTCAACTCTCGTTCAGCTGGAATGAAATCAGCCACTTTGACGGACATTGTTCTACCATGTAGATAACTTGAAAGCCAGTAAAGAAACACTCCCCTGAAACCCAAATTGTAACACTTATCGATGTGTACTTGGAACGAAAGGCTGTCAAATGCCCGCGATAGGTCGAAGAACAATCCTGCGACGAACTGGCCACTATCAAGATACTCGTATGCAGCTCCAACAAGATAAAGAGCTCCCGACTGTGTTGAGCGACCTGGTCTAAACCCATGTTGTGAGGTATCAAGTATGTGATACTTGTTTAAGAAGTTCATCATTCTGTTGAACACAATCCGCTCAAAAACTTTGGAAAACACACTGAGCATCAAAATTGGTCTGTAGTTTGCTATATCAAGAGCAGAACTTTTTTTGTGTACTGGGATCACAACAGCTTTTTTGAGGAGATGAGGAAAAACTCCACAACTTATAGATAGATTGATTATGTGGGCAAAATGTGAAGCAACATCAACGCTTATCAGTTTCAATATGCGAGAAGAAATGGAATCAACTCCACAACTCTTTTTACTCTTAAGTGCTCCTATAGTGTCCAATACTTCACACTCAAGGACAGGGTGGAAAAAAAAGCTGGAGCTGAGTATTCCAGAAGTTGTTCCGGCGACAGTAGGTAATTTACCGTAGTTGATGACGAGATATTGTTGATGATGGAGCTCGTGTTGAATGATTGTTTGGGCTATTACCATCATCTATTGTGGATGTAATGTTTTCCGACGTTTCGATAGACATCTTCTATCTTTATCAAGGAGAAAAGTAAGAAACCTTTTGAAAATATTTGAAAATTGATCATTGATCCTCCATGAGCTCTTCTGGGACGGCAGTAGAAATCCAGCAGGTGGTATCCGAGGAAATTCATTGTCAGCACGCTATCAGGACTGCACCAGTGCTCAGAAATGCATACAATGACTGGTTGTTTCTCGTTGAATAAAACTTCAAGGTCAGCTAACTTGTTGGAGATGCACTGGACATTCAATTGGGAATTTTTAAATTATGTCTGAGGTCATTGGTAGAAGACTTATCACTACGTATTAACTCGCCACCACCTGTTGACGACGCCTGGGAAAAAACCTGTTGACTGCAACACCCATTGGCCAGAATTCAGGATTCAACATCCTATCCAGAAATTCAACAGGCAGTGTAACCTTGAAGGACGAATACACCTCAGGTTGTTTCGAGTTTAGTTTTTCACATGTAACATCCTGTATGTGTTGTAAATAATTTTGTAACTCACCAACACTCGTATCTGGACTGAGTCTTGTTACATGCAGGTGGGTAAACTTTCTTTTTGGGACCACATTAAGGATATTCGTCTTTTGTGTTCCAACTAGGATTTCTTTGGCAACATCTTATCTTTTTTTGCCGAGATATTAGACATCTTGGAAGTTTCATAGACGCAGGAGATATTAGGAATTCTTGAGATTGGGGAGCCGCCAGGAGTCAAACTCGGCACCTAGTTGGTATGAAAGTTCGAGCGGTAACCTTTCGGCCACCGAAGCGCTGTATATTGTTGCTATGTGGGGCTTCATATGTGGGCAAGTGTTTTGAAAGTGCTACTTTTATTGTCAACAAAAACACGGAATTTCAATTTTCAGATGAGTATACAGTTTAAAAATAATTCCTCTTTTCCACGCAGTATGATATGGCCTTAAACGCATATACTGTTCGCCACTTTGAAATCATATTAAATGGAGGTCATGACTATTATATGGTAACAGGCAAATCTTCCGGACGAATTAACTTATTGGAATTGGAGGTGATTTCGGGTAAACAATTTTCAACTAACCCCATGTCGCTTTACCCACAATATCAGGCGGAAACTTATTTAATTGCCTCGAGCACATAGCTATAAAGCCTACCTAATAAACCAGTCGATAACCATGTCACGTTTTTGTTCCCACGAAACTTTCTTCGCTAATGAATCCAACGCGATGACGTCCCAACTTATCCAGTTCTATCGTCTCATACTGAGAAAGAGGTGAAAGATGAGGAGAGATAAACACAAGACAACCATAAACCCCAGTACACATCTTGGAGTCAATCTATTTATCTCACCGAAGCGCCGTAACGGTTGCTTTGTTCTCAACATACGAACTAATTCCAAGTTGGTGGTGCGGAACGACTAAACATTCATTAATCGATGGAAGTTCAGGGGTTATAGGCTGAGACAATGGCCCCAGGGGGGTTCAGAAGCCAGCCTACATCTCTTCAGGTCGTTTCAACTTCGGAAACTGCCCCCCGATTGACGTCGCGCGCCTTCTTACTTGTTTCAACATCGACGGAATCGCGTTACCGGGGTTTTATTGCAGCTTTCTGTTTAAATGAGGTTATTGCTGGATATACAGCGCCCGGAAGTAAGGTTGGTAGCTAGCTTGGAAGGGGTAGAGAATGAAGGAATCGACATGCCAAAGCATGCATGAATGCTATTCAGTATACAATTGCAGCACAGCTGTGGTGAACTTCAAATTAGAAAAATAAGGTCAGATCTCTTTATTATTTACTCCTGATTTTGTACCCGCATAAATTGTTTGAAAATTTTTAGCTTGTTAAAATGTAATTGACCCCAAGAACAATTAAAAATGTCTATCGCAAGGTTGGTGAAGAAAAGAACAATAAGAAATGGTGGATATAGCCCAAATATCTATTTCATGCCAGTTCCATCAAAACAAATTTTTGTCATGTACTATGTATTTAATTGTACTTCAAATCAAAATTTTTAACGTTTTCATTGATTAATTATAATCTTCCACATCCGCAAGCTGTATCTTTTGGTAGAAATGTGATTAGTATGTATTTGCCATCCTTGAAGCTCATCCTATGCCATACAAGGCGAAGACCTCATTACATAGGTGCAATTCAGTTCCATTGTCGTCTTCGAGATGTGAGAGAAAACAGAATGGCTATCTCCGGGAAAACGTTAGGTCCGGGATGTGAGGAAATTGTCGTAGACAATTCGACTTTGTGTCTTGTTAATCCTCTTGTTTAATTTGATAAGTTGGAAATGGGAGAATTTCCAATAATTGGATTACATTTGTGCTGAAACTATTTGAGAGAAACGAAAACGAAATCGTATCAATGGGACATAGCGAGGGGATGATTGGCTTGAATACTTCTAAAAAAGTGATCGCGCCACGTTATAGCTGTCTGAATTTGTTTCTTCTTGCGACATCTGTTCTATTTCAAAGCTTCAGGGATTTTATAAGAGTTAGGTTATTAGAAATTTTGTTTTGTGATAAGGAGTTCCGTGTTTGTGGACAGAAATAGTAGCAATTTCGAAGAGCGGATCTGCTCTGGTCCATTTAGTTTTTATATAATTTATATTTCGTTATTATATCGTTATTATAAATATTATTCGATAGTACAATCGAATCTTGGTAAACCACCACAGGACTCATACTCCTTCGGAAAAATGTTAAATTACGCCCGCCAGAGTAGCTGTATGTATGTAGAGACGTAACGGAAACATCAAGTTATAAAGGGTGATTCATTTAGAGGTACTCTTTGTGGTGGGGATTTGGTTACAGATCTACAGGCTAGATTATTATTATTTCTATCCATCAATGTGTTGAAAAATGTTATCACTCAATAATTTGTCAAAATAATAATGGCTTTGGAAATGACATATAGCAGCAGATGATATTTATTGATTTGGACTCGAATGTGGAAGGGATTTCATACTGAAATTAAAATATCACTTGTGATATGATTTTGGTTGAAGAAGATATAATTTCCTTGCATGGAAATTTCAGAAGAAAGAAGTTCGGACTTCATACAAAATTGAACGAAAACTGAGAAAAGTTTTATTAAATTAAGGCCTATACAGGGTGGCCATGAAAACGAAACAGACGATATTACAGATGAAATGAGTTTTTTCGATAAAAATGCTTGGAGAGGTCGATTTCTGTATCGAGGGGGACAACTTAAGATCTAGGTTACGGACGCATAGCGCTCCAACCCTTACAACAATTACTGTGCTGAAATCAGTATAAAAATAACTTTCAAATGAGGTATCACTCTTCTATCGAAAAAAATTATTTCGTCTGTAATCTCGTATGTTTCGTTTTCAAATGGCCACCCTGTATAAGTTCTCTAAATTTTTCGCATTCTCTATGGTGGTTATAACACTATTTCAGAGTCCGGAAAAAAAATGGAATAGAAGCGCAAAAGGTCCTGACCTCACGTCAGTTTTTTTCATGTTTGTTATTTGCTCTTGCGAGCAACTAGCTTGATAGCATTCAGTAGTTCCACACTGTAATTTGTTTCAAAACAAGGGTGTGGCTTTAAATTAATTTCGACCATTCCAGGTAAATAATGATAGAACTCATAAACCTAAATTGGTTATCTCTTTTAAAGGTGGGATGGATGAAAGCAGACGATCAAACAATCCTCAGCTTGCATACGAGAGTGATAACTCACAATCCCAGGATATCAGTAACTCACGATGACAGCTTGAAAGTCTGGCAGTTGAGAATAAGGCAGTTGAAAGAGTCAGACCGTGGTTGCTACATGTGTCAGATTAATACCTCCCAGATGAAAAAGCAAGTTGGATGTATCGATGTTCAAGGTAAGAGTTATCAACAATGAGATAAACAAAATTCAGAAAAGCACTGTCGTCGGATCAGGATAATTTACGCCCTTTTTCTAGAGTCTTTTTCCGTACTATGGAATAATGTGATTCAAATAGAACCCCAACGGTGAATGAACAAAGCTTTATCACAAATTAAAAATAACTTCTGATAGCTATGTCGAGATTCTCGTTCAAAATCATGGCACTTATTTTCAGGCAACAAATAGGTTCAGTTTTCAATGAACACTTAATCCGAACACCTACTGTAGTTTGTAAATTCTTGTGAAAATGTCTGAGCTTCCACTATCTGACGTCCTACAAAATAGGGCAATATTTCGGTCATAGCAATGCATTTTTATCCTGAATTGTGTTACGCTGCGATGGGTCTAACTATGGATTCCTCGAAATCCCCCTAAGGACCGTTCACGAAATGCATAACTTGAAACTATTGATCTCTGCAGGATATGGTCCAATTCAATCCAAATAGTAGCGCCTGGTTACTCTGGAGATTTTGCAGGAAAATATTGAGCTTTCGTCATGTGATATACATATTGTCGCCTTATTTTTCGATGGAACGTTCCGTAAAGGAATGGTAAGCCAAGATTACATTTCTCGTTTTGCACAAATGTTTGTAACTTTCGAGTATTGATTTCTATCTTCAGAAGGACATGAGCTAGAATTTTCATATTCACTGAACAGGTTAACTGTCCAAATATCTCATTCAAGGTAGTTATTGTATCAAATTCGTCCAATGGTTATATTTATGTATATGGATATACTTACTCTATTTACATGTTTGTATAGATGATAAGTAAGATTTTTATAGAATTCTATGACGCACCCTGTAATATTTTGAGGAATAAACGTTTTATCGATGGAAACACGTGGTGGCTCTACTGAATATTTTTCCATTATTAAATTTTCCACGTCTCTACTGTACGACTGCCAAATATAAACTGTCAAGACAAATGTTCACTAAAATGGTGTTATTTTTCAAGTTTCTCCGATCAAATGCAACTTCTTATTATGCAAACGACTAAGATTAGATTTCATTCACATAAAGTGTGGTTATTTAGACGTCATTTGACTTTTGTGTTATACATAACTAAGCATTTAATATATTCTGTTTAAATCGGTCCGTGATGAGACAACTAGTATGGCAGACTTGCGCGAATCACCTAGTGAATTGGATTTATTTTTCATTAAAGAAATAGAGGATTTTGTTCCATAACTGGTTACCACACTGCACATATTTTCAAAGAACGTTCTTCTCTGGGCGGTCAATATATCCTGATTTAATTTCATATCCTCTTGAATTTCAGTCAAATATAAAAAAAAACTCATTTGGTATTTTATCAATTTCTATCACATCGCTCCTCATGGCTATTTAATTCTCAACCAACTCAACACCATCATTCAGAGAATGAAGAATTAATTTATATTTCAGTTCAGATAGAATTGCAAATCCAACAATTGAATTTCCGCTCAATTTGAAACTCGTCAGTAAATCTAGAGACCTTTGAGAAAGGAGGGCCTCAAGTGATATACTCAGAACCTAAATCAACCAGTTAGTATGAAATTCAAACTGGAAATTCATTCAACCTTAGACTTTCACAAAAATGAATATAAAAAACGGTGATGGACGAGAAAATTATACGTAATTGTTTGCTGAGGCTATATCAGTTCGAGTAGGGAACAGAACGTGATGAATATTCCGTTGTTTGCACAAAGGAAGAAATAAAAGAAAATATAAAATGTGATTAGTGAATAATCCCTTTTCATGTTGCTTCGTATTATTTATAACCGAGCGTTAGGAAAAACTGCACTCTTTTGTTCCGGATCCAGACCATAAATTCCTTTGCGAATATCCAATGAGTGGTATCAATTTTTCACTAACCTGGAACTGCTATTCAGTTTTTCGATAAATGCATCTGAAATTTCATTTTGAAGTCGTGTATTCTATAATTATTCGAACTCATTAGAACATTTTGAAAAAATGTTGGCTTTGAATGAAATCAGTCGATATCATAACGAGAAATATTTGATAACTAATGAAAAATTATGATTTTGACAGCATCCAGCATCTTTTATAGTTTTTTTACCATCGGTTCGATTGATATCTTCTTATGTTTCCAAGGTGAACTAACTTTTAGAAAGCAGATAACATCTGAAAATGTTTTAATTCTCATAGTTTTTTCAAGGTTTTATTACTCTTAAATCAGGTGGAGTTTGAACATATCTGCAGTTTAAAGTGTTGGTTTGAACAATCGGCCTCCAAACTTCAGCCAACTTAATTGATGGACCACTTGTATAATCACAAGCGAATATCATAGATGCCGCCTCCGTGATTTTGACGTGACAACGTTTTATAAATTGGTTTGCCGGGTGACACTTCAAGAAACTGCGTTACGCTCCGCTCACGTTATGCGCTCACAATGAGAGCGAGGAGAGGCACGCGTCCCTTCCACTCGGGCATGGTTAGTCCGCCTAAGAGCGAGAGAGAGAGAGAAAGGCACAAGTCCCTTCCAGAGCACAGTTAGAGAGCGAGAGAGAGAGAGAGAGAGAGTGAGAGAGATAGGCATACACACCGGTTCATGTCTTGTGTTGTCACGTAAAACTTTCGCCCGTATACCGACTTTACAGGCAACCAATTTTTTCTTCTCGCAGATTTCTAGTCTTTGGATATTATAGATGTACCACTCCATTTTATCCAATGATTCATGACAGAGTTGTAAGTGATCACAGCATGGTGAACAAACATCGGTGTCTATTTTCGTTAGCAGGTTCAACTTTTGTTAGATTAGCTTTGATTGTATTTTGTGTTTTGAATGCGGTTGATTGGTTGTATTTATTATCAGTCCATCACATTTCATCTGATGAAACTTTCACATATAATTGGTTCCAAACATTTTCATTTAGGTTGAATAGAGAAATTTATTTGTTGACTTGATTTTATTGGTGGCCATCAGGATTTTACCCACATTTCATCTGCAAATTTGACTCTTCTAGATAGATAAGCTTCTGATACATATCATTTACATAAGTATCAACACTTGATAGCCGTGAAGGGTTAATAGAATAGAATAGTATATGATTGAGGTGATCGATATCTTAATTATCCTCAAATTTCATTGTCGTAGCTCTTTTCCATCTAAAGATATGATCATTTTTTTAATTTACTCAAGAAAAAAGAGAAATGACATACGTCCCGATGATTTTCTTTGAACGATGGCCATCACAGATCGATATTCGATCGACAAATGCCGGGCTCAATAATCAGTGTCAGTTGGCGTAATATTAATCAAAATTTTTCATAACGGGAAATCATAGAGATAGAATTCAATCTCGGTGGCTGAAATAATATACGTCGTCAAAATTCAGAAAAGCACTGACATAAGTTTTTAGGAAGAGGGAATTACAGCTTCGAACAAAACTTGGGGAAAATTACGAGTAGTTATTTTTAATTTGAGATATGGGTTCGTTCATTCATTAGGCGTTCATATTTGCATCACATTGTCCCGTAGTACGGGAAAAGACTATTGATCACGTGAGAGTGCTTATAGATTTGTTATGGTTTGAATATTTACTCGCAAGTAGCTCAACAAGAGCGCCAAAGCAAATCTGACCTCACGTCAGTGCTTTCTAAATTTTTATTATGAGTTTAACCTTTGTTCCGTTGGACCAGATAATATTTTGTGCTTTGATTGCGGTTGTTATATCGTAATTAAATCCAATTCCTCTTAGGTTTTCTGATAAACCCTTCAGTTAATGAATAACAGTATTTACGGTTTTGTCCTTTATCTACTTGTATTGTATCGTTACGGGTTTCAACTTATTTATGTCATTAGTTCTGGGTGTTCTCGTGATTATATTCATTTCATCATACCCGATTAAGGGTTGGATTGATATAATATAACGTAGCAAATCAGTATGAAATTATGTTAGTTTGAGAAGCTATTACTAGAATTATATGATACAGCTCATGCGATTCTGGATTACGTCTGGATTATTGTGCTAAAGTATTGTATTAGCACATTAAAAATTCCAAAAGTAATTAACAATTCAAGGAGGTAAAAAAGTGTTGTTAGATCTCTTATTTATAATTAGAAATCTATTGAATTTTTTTGGTTTTGGAAAAAAAAATCCTGCAGAAAAAGAAAATTTATTAAAGAAAAAATATAAACATATGGAAATAGGCTTTTTCAGGCAGTTTCTTCCTTGTTCGTTATATCTTGCGCCGAATGCGCTCAAGATCTAACGAAAAAATAAACTAATATTCAATTTTTCATTACAATACCAGGGTTATTCTTCGATGCCTTTTTCGCCGTGTATTGAGATTCTGAAAAACCGCAACTCATAATATAGCTTACCATCGAATATGTCGCAGTTTTTCTTCATTATCAGATAATTTATAAGAGGATGACTCCACAGGGACATTTTTCGGTTACCGTATTAACATATATATTGTTCAGATGTTATGTATGAATATTGCACAGATGCCTTTTATGTCGAAAAATTGAATAGCCTTTTTGTGACAGTGACAGTAATTCTCCACGGGCATATTGAACGTTTTATAGCGGTTTTCCCCTTGATTATGGGGCAAAGTTGAATCGACTATGAAGAATATAATTTAGTGGGTCTATTAAATTTCTTTAAATTCACAATTATAAAATTTCAAAATACATTTTTCACGATATCTCATTTATCGTGGTAATTTTAGTTCTGATCAGAATCTATGGAGTTACTAAACGTTTTTAAATGGTATCAGAAGTTCAACGTTGAATAGTCGTAGTGGTAGAACGACTTGGAAACCTTCGTTGCCAAAATTTTGACCAATAAAAATATAGTTCCTACTTATACACAATTCATTTTTCACATCCTTCATTTAACTGTCTATCTTTTCAATATTGGAATGAAAAAACTTATCAAGTATTCTCAATAAAATATTGATATTAAAAAATGTAATCATCAAGCTTCTGTCATTTCTACTGATTTGAGAAAAAAGAAGAGAATGAAGCTGGAAAACACCGGAGCCAATCTACTGAAACTATAAATAGTTCCGTCAGTTGTTGGCATAAAGGTTCAAAACGAATTTAACATCGAGAGCAACAAATCCACTGTCGAACAGTGTTATCCAACGAAAATATCAACTATTTTGTTCAATATACAGGATTTCATCATCATGATATCGTGTTCGGCTAAAATATCCTCGACAACAAACTCAATTTCAGGATAAATGGCATTCAACATCCAAATACCCAATCTGACTGATAATCCACCAATGGAAGTCCAACTATCGGTGATGCATATACTTCTTTCCGGCAAAAAAACCATTCGAATACTGCCGCAGGCAATCTGACAGTAATCGAATTCTTTTTTATTTCAGTGCCACCCGATATCGACGATTCGGAAACCAGCGGAGACGTCACGATTTCAGAGGGTGAAAACGTCACGCTGTCTTGCAGCGCGACAGGCCATCCTGAACCTCGAATACTGTGGCGGCGTGAGGACGGTAATCACATTACACAGCACGTCTCGTCCCGAGAGACCCAAAAAGGTAGGTGCGAACATTTTACCGAGGAAATTTCGACCTTCCTGAAAATACAAGCAACGCATTGGGTCGGTTTAAGTATTCGTTGAATATATTAAGTACCTGACTTGGGAAATCATACCGTGAGATGTTTGTTGATGCTGTTTTGGGTGTAGGTCGTGAGCTACGGTTTGTTTCGTGCTTGCGATATTCCCATAGGATATAACAATAACAGATTGGTAATTAGAGAGGTGCCTAGTGAAAGAGTTATAATGATTTTGTTCTTCGCATCTCTAATTGAGACTTCCAGCAGATCTATGATTATGTCGATGTGGATGTATGTTTCGGGTCATTTATCTATTTGATTCAAAGAATATTTGAGGCTTGTTGCCCATTGACGAGAAGTAAGAACATCATTAACAACAACAAAAATTGGATCAGTGCGGAGATCATTTCAGCCAAGCAAAAACTCCAAAATATATATTGGCTACATAAAAACTTGTCTTGTGAATCGACATATAATTTATATAAGCACACGAAACAATCTTATAGAACTTTAATCACTAATACTAAATTGACATATAATAACTTACTCATACAAAATTCCGATAACAAAAACAAAACGGTGTGGTCTTTGGTAAACGCTCTGACTGGACGAGAGAATAAAGTAATTAGGCCCACTGAGCTTCTGGTTGAAACGTCTTATATTCCGAGGCTGAAGATATTGCGACGGTTTTTGTTGATTATTTTTCTACGGTAAATTACCTACTGTAGCCGGAACAACTTCTTGAATACTCAACTCAAGCTTTTTTTCCTCCCTGTCCTTGAGTGTGAAGTATTGGACACTATAAGAGCACTAAAGAGTAAAAAGAGATGTGGTGTTGATTCCATTTCTTCTCGCATATTGAAACTGATAAGCGTTGATGTTGCTTCACATTTTGCCCACATAATCAATCTATCTGTAAGTTGTGGAATTTTTCCTCATCTCCCCAAAAAAGCTGTTGTGATCCCAGTACACAAAAAAAGTTCTGTTCTTGATATATCAAACTACAGACCAATTTCGATGCTTAGTGTGTTTTCCAAAGTTTTTGAGCGAATTGTGTTCAACAGAATGATGAACTTCTTAAACAAGTATCACATACTTGATACCTCACAACATGGGTTTCGACCAGTTCGCTCAACACAGTCGGGAGCTCTTTATCTTGTTGGAGCTGCATACGGGTATCTTGATAGTGGCCAGTTCGTCTCAGGATTGTTCTTCGATCTATCGCGGGCATTTGACAGCCTTTCGTTCCAAGTACTCATCGATAAGTGTTACAATTTGGGTTTCAGGGGAGTGTTTCTTTACTGCCTTTCAAGTTATCTACATGGTAGAACAATGTCCGTCAAAGTGGCTGATTTCATTTCAGCTAAACGAGAGTTGAATATTGGAGTCCCACAGGGTTCTGTGTTGGGACCGCTCCTTTTTCTCATGTTCATAAACGATTTACCTGAAAATTTGAGGAAAATGATGACCAATTCATCAAATTTCCCCGATACACTCTCGTTATCCAAGTTGATCAGAATACTTTTGTTTGCAGAGGATACGTCTATGTTAGTTTCAGCTCGAACTTTTGATGTTCTACAGAAACTTTGCAGCGAGATAGTGCAGTGCTTTATTGACTGGTGTCGATCAAGTTCTCTCATTATAAATATTGAGAAAACCCAATGTGTTCACTTTACTGTGAGAAGTGTTGAGCAACAACATGACTATTCGCCATCAGAACGACATAATTTCTTCGAAGGAGCACGCAAAGTTCCTTGGAATCTACATCGATTCTAATCTAAAATGGGTTACTCACATCGACTTCATTTGTGGAAAACTCAATAGTTCTTTCTATGCAATTAGCAGAGTCAAAAACTCGCTTCCTATAGAAGCCATCATGAGTATTTACTACAGCTTAGTTTACAGCCACATATCGTATAACATCATGCTGTGGGGGAACTCCACTGATGTTAGTAGAGTATTTATAATCCAGAAGAGAATTTTGCGAATGATCTTAAATATCCCTCCAAGGTCCTCTTGTCGACCAACTTTCATAAAAAGAGAGATCCTAACAGTGACGTGTATATACATCTTTAGGTGCCTGATGTATTTCAAGGAAAATGAGGGAAACTTCACAAGACTCTCTAGCTTTCATAGTTATAATACCAGACATGATGACTTACTCTTTATCCCCAAACATACTACAACTAAATTCGAATATTCACCAAATTATCAATGTATCAAACTATTTAATCATCTACCCAAACATATTAAATCTCTGGAGCTCAAAGAATTCAAAAAGATAATTAAAGATAAGTTAGTAGAGGAATGTTATTATAGTGTTGCCGATTTTTATCGACAATAATATCTTTACAAGTCGAATAATTTTTATTTTCTGTTGTATTTTTTCATTCTGACCTTTCCTATACATGTATTATGTCTTAGAGGATCTGTCAAAGTAAATAAAATAAGACCCCTAACGTATATCATTAAATAACAGTTGCACTTTAGGAAAACACACTCACGAAACACATTGAAAATATCAGAATTCCGAAAATTCTCATCACCTAATTAAAAATAAAAACTGCTTGGAGAAAATACCGATTGAAATTTTCTTTTGTTCACGAATGATATTGAATGCAAACATTCTGAATTTCATAGTCCTTTTGTGATAGGGAAACACAGGATGAAGAAACAAAGAACCAATCAGAACACCCTCGAGCGAAACATTGCAGGATACCGTAGGTTGTCGTATTTATCGATTCCAAGAAAGGGTCTGGCAGACTGAACTTGATATTCGCAGATTTCATTAAATACTAAAGAGAGCGCTGTCTGCAATCTCAGGAGAATTGGAATCATATAACCAGCGTTGAAACAAAGGGGAATCATACAGTCAGGATGAAAAACAAGAGATGCAACCGAAGAGAACGTGAATGGAACAGGAAAGTTCTCCAGTGACTTTCTTGTTTTTGAATATTTTACGAGAGGAGTAGGTCCAATTTCTTGAATCCAAGAATGGGAAAGTTGATCGGAGGATAATTTTGTGTTCAGGATATGTTTTGGTATGATCTATATTCATGAATAAAAACTTTGTTGAATTTTTCCAGAACCAGATTTTGAATGCAAATTGATCAAAAATGATTATACTGTAAGAGATTTTTATTATAGAATGTACTATTTGTGTTTTTGTATGTATGTTTACCTTACTTTCTCCTCAGAGACCTGATACATAATCGTTTGAGTCAATGGTGCGAACTATAGCATTAAAATCAATCATTATTGTAAAGTGTGTAGTTGCTTTCATTGAATGACATTCATATCATAAATGATTATCAATTGAATGAAAGAACCCTCTTCAAAGTATTGTTCTACATTAATTAAAACCCAAAATAATTCAATTTAAAAATCTAAACATCGGTTTACACACTTGAATGTCTTTTATTACGTTTTCGAGAATCAGGTAATATCTTATCCTTTCAGTTGCCATAATTCAAACACAATTGCATGAAGATTTCCTTATTATATTCATCTTTGTATTAAAAATGGATATATGGTGAAGTCTTTGAGAAGTCAAAATCGAAAAGCCTGCCATCCATCAAACAATGAATGTACGTCAATCTGCAACATCTTTGTTCCTTCATTCGGAAACAGGGGAGATTTAAGCAAATCTTTTCTTTCCTCCGGAATATGCTTTATGACAGGTGACTTGATCGGAATAACTCCAGATTGTAGATTCTAGTCGACGCCCCCGCTACGTTCAAACATAAATTCTCACGTAGTGACAGATTATCGAAGGCACGTGGAACCCATGGACGCAGAACCAATTTCCGTTCAGATATTTCACGTTGAGTTGTTCCAGAAAAATTGAATCAGAAGTTCGTCGGACGCTGAATTTTCATTATTGCCTGGCTTCCCACACGTGTAGGTATGATCGGAGACGTGAGAAATAGAAAATGAATCTTTTTTACGTTTCGTTCATGAAACTCATAGACGGTAATTTGGAATTCACCCAACTGAAATTTTTCGAAACCTAATATTTTATTAAAGAGTAGAGGATATTTATGAGATATAGATATAGATATCCCACTCCAAGAGTAATCCAACTTCTTTACTAAAATCGTTAGTTGTTTTATACGACTTACTATTTTGCTCAGTGCCAAAATCGGAACTATTCTTCAGAGCTCGTAATTGAAGGATATTTTCTAGGGCAGTATTTATGATTCTCCATAAAAAATTAAATTGATTTACTTTCACTTCTCTCCATCTTTAATGGTTTTCGAGTTATAGAGGGTGAGTCTTTGACCACTGTGTTAATTTTAACGATACGTTCTTGAAATTAAAAGAAACCATTGTTTCCCATACCGTTTTTCTATATGCAGCTGCGTTAAAAAGTTATAAGCATTTTAGGTTTTCACATTTGGCAAATACCCCTCTGTAGTCCAGTTTAGTTTGAATGATCATTCAACACTATACTACATCGTCCAATGAAATCGCTCAATTTTAATAATATTATGCTAGACTGGGCTTTCAATATGAAGAAAAGAGATGGATCAGACTACAAGGAAAGTGTCGTAAAACCTTGTGGAATAATACTGCCAAACAGCTGCAGGAAAAATTCTATTCCGAATGGGGCGTTAGGTTCGATCCATTCACAGACGTGGCCTTTAAGACGGCGCGGGATGCACGAAATGCCAAGAGGAGTATTTTGCAAGTGGACCCTGAGAAAAAAAAAGTTAGTGCCAAGGCGCTGTCTTTGAAGCAACACAAAAAGATGGTCAACTTTTGTAAAGAAGATAATCTAGACGGTTGGAACAGAAAATTTTATTTTATTGCTGCATTGGAGCTTGCTTGGCGCGGAGGAGAGGGTTCATCATGCCTAATTTCGCATTTCCAATTCGAAATTGAAAACGATGGTAATCCCACGGGCCCAATTGCCTACAATCCGATATTTTCTAAAACAAGACAAGGTGGAGCCCAAAAATGTGCGGAAACGAAATGGCTGACTCCCAATATTGAAGAAGATATTTGCCGGTGAGGTTATATAAGCTAATTGTATCCAAAAGAACTGCTAACATAACCACTGAAAGACTATTCCTCACTCCACATAAGAATTGGAATTATGGTTCATGGTTCAAAAACTCCCCAGTAGATCCCAATACGATAGCTAAATGGACAAAAGAATCAGCAGAACTCATTGGCATCAACACAACCAAGTCGAAGATAACCAACCACTCACATCGAGCTACTTTTTTCCTCAAATAAGCTTTTCTCATCTGACTATGAAATTGAAGTCTATCAAAATTCATACCAACATACATAATATCTGGATCATGGAGAAAAAATACTGTCAAATCATTCTGACATTTGCAGTGGGCTAAAATGCAAGAATCTTTGGTTTGTAACAGAACTCTCCACGAATGGTATCGATTATTGAAGCATTTAAATCAATTTCTTTCTTCTATTGGATAGAACATTGTATGCGACTCATGTGTTATGACAAGATACTTGGCGAAGCTGTCCCGATATAAATTTTCATGCATGAATGATTTTCAACATAAATCACCCTGTACTATAAATAACTATTGTACCTAATTACTAGTAAGGGAAGAGCTATTTTTCAGAGGGCTGCCTTGTTTTTATTAGCAGCGATTTCATTTCTATGATGAATATCATGGTAGGAGAAACATAGGGGGCTGTGAGCAAACTAAGTTCTCCAGAATTATCGGCGGTGAAGGTAACCCTTAACTAGTTAACCCAACTTGGATTATCCCTAGTTCAGGAGAAACATTTGTCACGATCTTATTAATGCAGTGATATACTTGCCCCGGTTGTCTCTTCGTCATCAGAAACCCCAGGTGAAACAACCGCTAAATCAAGGATTCCCTTGAAGGGTGTAAGGGCAAAAAGTATTATCCAAGTAAATTTTTGCTGTTATATGATACAGGGTTCGTTAAAAAATTTAGAGAGAGCCTCGACAAGACCCTTGGAATTTTATGAATGAGCCTCATAAGTAGAAAGGAATATGAGCACAATATGTCATAATATCTCAACCTGATCCACCAGAAATATTATGTGCCAACTTTGCATTTTTTCATCAAGAAAATTTCTGCAGGCTATGTGAATTTGATTTCTGATTTTGTTATAGGGTTATGTTCATACTCATGTTCCTTACTTATGCTGATAAGAGCAGCCATTTCAAGTGTTTAGAAAATTTTTTACTACTGTGTTGCTTGAAAGTTTTATTCAACAAAATGAATGAAATATTGTGTGAATAACAAAGTAAAGCATTCCAAATATTGACTGTGATATATAGTGAAGCCCCTGAATCGAAGCAATATTTATCAGTGTTGAAAAGACGACCAGGTAAAAACTTTGATAGAGTTGAGAAAATTATATTGGCCAATCTACAAATCACTTAAGAGAAACTACTGAGGTTCTAAATGTATTGATTGCCTCGTGTCATTTGCTTTTTGATCAATGATTTGTTTATGAGCCGGGTCGACGCAACATTTGTGCCACTAACAGAAGATGTTAAAATCGATCCATAACGAACCAAATGTTCTTCAGAGGATCATAACTGATAATTAACCGAAGGCCTATGGTTTGGGATACGAAATTAAAGCTCAATAGTTCTTGTGAAAGCTTCTGCATAATCCAACACCGACACAAGCGGGAAAATACGGTCAAACGTGAACAGCACACTAATTAAAGAAAAATTAATTTTTTTGGAAGATAAAAAACATTCTGTTGTGAATGGTAGTTTTTCGAATTAGTGAGACTACCCCATTGAAAAAATATAAATGTTTGCATTCAAGATAATTAATTATTCAAGAAATTTGGAAATCGATATAGGAATGTTGTATGTGAGGTGGAAATCCGACGGAAGCCTTGCTTTTGACGTCTAATAATGTTGCTCCTCAGCGGTAAAGGGAAACCTTGAGTGCTATCAGATCAAGTTGGTAATCTCATATGACACGGTTCGAAGATATAACGTGCAGTAAACTACATGAGTTACTCCTTAGCAAACTATCCTCCGTATGGGAGGTAGAACAAATTCAATATTCATGCTTTACTTATAGGAATTCAGTTGTATCTCGTACTTCAAACTAAATACAACTTAGTGATATGATAGAGTAAATGGAAAATTTGGAAAATGAATGACGTGTAGTCAGGAGATTTAGCGGTCCTGATCTCAAACTGCAACAAATCTTTCAACTGAATTTCATGTATTTTCGAATACGGGAGAAATATGGCCGTCTGTATATCCAGTAATCATCAATCAGTTACGACTGCAAAAATTCATTGAATATTCAGCTCGTGGAGATAGAATGGTAGTCTCTCTAATTAATTCAATTACAAAAATCTCATGTCATGAAACTCCACTAGGCGTTTGCGCAAAGTGAAAATAATCACTACTCGATTAGGATAAAAGTGATTGTCGCGAAGTAGGGCAAGGGTTTTCTCAATCTCCGAAATAGTTGTTACCTCAGTTTACTTCGATAATTCAATAATTGTAAGGAAATTTAAGTAGTAAAGTTGACCGAATCACAACATGTGTAGATCCTTTCGCGGTAAACAACAAGCGCGCAAAAGCTCCTAATATAATATAACATTACGTCACTGACCTTCTGCATTTTTGTTTGTATATTTGACTGGCGAGCTAAGACTGATTCATTTATCTTGTGTGATATCTCATTGAAGAAGGAGGCCGTAATAATACAGAACAATCTTGCGAACATCATAACTCTCATGTCTAGTTTCATCCAATTCACAAAAAAAGTGAGCCCTCCCACATATGTGCTTTTCACATCATTGAAGCCTTGAATGCCCAATATGAGTTCACTGAATAAGGTTATGGATCCGAAAAGGGATAAGTCATGCCGTATTTATAATTCAAATGGCAGAGCAGAAAATGGATCGAAATACGCAGAACTTTGGATGACGATGGATATAGGGAGTTTCACACTTCGTTGAAATTCTGGAAATTGGCAATCAATTAGGTCTGCGTCGATCTTTTTTTTACGTATTCATCATTTACAGTTCATCGAATCGTTTCTCGTTGAAAGTGAGGCATTCAGCTTTGATTTCATTTTCGGCTAGTAGAAAATTATAAACCTCATGTATAATGGGAGTGTACAAAGGCACTTGAACATCTGGTCCATTGGTTTGAAGCATGGATATTTTGCAAGCTAGCCAGCAGACCTATTCATTTCATTCTGGATTTGATGCATGGAAAGACTTGGACTTGGATGGAGTTAGGGAAAATACGGACAATTCATCATGTTCCATTTCACGATAGAGAATTGATTGATAAGCATTTGCAGGTCTCTACTCATTTGAATGATTCAAAAATATCTCGTGGGGTGTAGCTCTGCTCAGGTGGCCTTCATCCGGCTGCATCTACTGACCTTGTAACACGCTCTGGTTTCGTTCCTCCGTCACTGGCAGGGAAGCGCCCCCACATGAAATCCCTACACACTCCCCTGCCAGTGACGGAGGAATGAAACCAGAGCGTGTTACAAGGTCAGTAGGTGCAGCCGGTGAAGGCCACCTGAGCAGAGCTACACCTCACGGCATCGTACGGACGGGTGATGTGCACCTAAGCAAATCCGCGATACCGCGGCAGACCAAGGTACGGAATGGGAAACGTGTCTTGAGTTTCGTTGGAAGTTGCAGAGAGGGAGCGAGTGTCTCAGCGTCAACCGTCTGCTTTTCCAGGACACGTCGTTAAGACAACTGTTCCCATCACGTCGGGGTCGGAAGTGTGTTCCCTACTTATGCGTTTCGTCCCTGGCGCTCACAAGCCATACTGATGAGTCCAAATTTAGGGAACACACTTCCGACCCTACAAATTTATGGAAAGCACCACTTCAAGCTTTAATTGTGGTTCTGATGTTCTTGTCTCTAAGAATACCACCAAATTCCTTTGCTTTACTCTCACTCTATTACAGTCTGGTTTATAACCGTTTGTCATAAAATTTTAATATGGGGGGGCTACTCCCGACTTTGATTATTTGTGTCAACGTATTTTGCGACTGAAGTTCAACTTTTCGAATAAAGTTTTCCTTGCGTTTTCTCCTCTATATGCCAGTTCGTAAGACAACAAAAAAACTTTTTTCTATAGGTCCTCAGGAGTTGACTAGTCGTAAGCGTCGATGAGCGTTTTTAACGTCAAAAAAGCCGCCAATTCATTGCGTTTGCAGTCGATCCTCGTACACTAAAGGAGAACTCTCTTGGCATTTCTTGTGGCTTCTGCTGATTTGGGGATTTAACTTGAAGTTATTTTCAATTTTATGTTATCTTAAAAATACTTCTTCATCAGTTATTTCATCGTAAAATTCCATATAATTTCTACAGGGCACTCCTTATATTCTTCTCTATTTTTCTTCCTCATAATGTAGGCCCAGCTTTTTAGAATAAATCCAAGTTCAAATACTGCGGTGTTTTGATTAAATATATGAGTTTTTTATCGTGAAATGAGGTAAATTGTCTTCTAACAGTATTTTGAGACTTGCTGTTCAGTTTTTAGTGAATTTTCGTAGATATCGTTTACTGGAACTGCGGAAAAACGATTCATGAAAACGAATTTTGATGTACTTTAAACAAATAAATTTGAAAAACTTCGGTTGCTCCTAACTGTAACGTCCTTTATTTAAAATACGAGGGCCATTCAGAAACTAACCTCCGATTGGTCACAGTGCGGGTAGTGGGGGGGAGTAGCGCGCCATCTGTGCATTCACGCGCTCAGCAGGTCAGTCGGCATCAAGCCGTAGTCGAGTGAACATCGTACCTGCGCTAGTTTAGTTTTTGTGGCAGTTTGAAATGTGTGCTGCAATAGAAAATCCCGCCAAATGTGAGGTGCGTGCTGTTATAAGGTTTTTTACAGCCAAAGGATATTCTGCAGCAGCTATTCATCGTGAGCTTTGTGCCGTGTACTGACAAAAATTTATGAGTGAAGGAGTTGTCCGTGAATGGGTACATTTATTTAAAAGTGGACGAGAAAACGTTCATGATGAAGAGAGGAGTGAGTCCTTCAAGTGGGACGTTTTCAACCATCCACCTTACAGCCCAGATCTGGCGCCAAGCGATTATCACCTCTTCATGCATATGAAGAAATGGCTCGGGTCCCAGCGGTTTGATGACGACGAAGAGCTCAAAGATGCGGTCACAGGCTGGCTCAAGGCACAAGCGGGTGATTTTTATGCAGAAGGAATTTCAAAGCTTGTGAAGAGATACGATAAGTGCCTCAATCTTAATGGAGACTATGTCGAAAAATAGTGCAAAGATGTAGTTGTAAGATGTATATATTAAAATATTTTTACTTAATTTGGTGTATGTTTTTCAATTAACCGGAGGTTAGTTTCTGAACGGCCCTCGTACAAACAAAACAAACTTTGAGTTGTCAAGATGTTATTGTTGGTGGAAGGCGGAAAAACCGCTGTAAGTTTTCGAAAATAAAACGGGAATTTTTGTACACGAGTGAAATAATTGTCTTTTTCACTTATGAAATAAATTTTGAAATGGAATTCAACGACACATTTTATGCCCATAATAAAGGCTTTATCTCATCTGAATTTAATGCTTTGCTTCTCCATTACTCCAGGATTAGATGACGCCTCTAGATCACACTCACACAGTAATCCCGTCTGTCTTTCGATGATTAAAATTGAAATTACTCAGGGAATCTTGCGAGATGAGAGCTAACAACTACTTTGAAACAGAAGATTAGCAAGTTTTAAATTTTATTGGAATGCCGGTTTCACCCTCTTGTCTTTTCTCGCTCTCTCTATAATGGAAAAAGTAGAGTCGGCCCTTGGGATACTGTGAAATTAGAACGAATAAGGGTCGGAACGCAATAATAGAATTGTGCCCTGAATGGAATGCACTCGGAATAAACAGAGCCCTTGAGATATTCCATCATTAAGCTCTAGGTATCTACTTAGTTTCCGTGAAGTGACTGACAATTAAGTGAGTTATTTCGTTCCTCAGAGGAAGGTCTTCTGTAGGTTACAATGAAAGAAATATTGACTTCTCGATTAGTATATTTGGGAACTTATCATTAATACACTTTTATTTGATCCACCTGTAATTGTGTTAGTTAACTCTTTTGAACTCTTTTCACTCGAATTATACCTATCTGCATCAAATATTCAATAAAACTATTTAATCCCGATCATAATATTATGCTGTTGATCAAATGTGTTGAATTCCTTTACTACTCGAATCTCAGAACCGTTAAAATGATTTAAAACAAGATTTCACCTTGCAGAGATGACACATAATGAAAGAACATTCGTGGGTATTCCGCAACGGGGCAGCAAGAAATAAAAGATGGTACTTTCTGATACGTGTTTCTGTTCTTCGGCTTCATCGGGGCAAGGCAACCGCTGCGGAA
This sequence comes from Micraspis discolor, assembly GCA_030674115.1. Lineage (NCBI taxonomy): Eukaryota > Metazoa > Arthropoda > Insecta > Coleoptera > Coccinellidae > Micraspis > Micraspis discolor. The sequence goes on along the minus strand of JARTUT010000006.1, from coordinate 281,835 downwards.
CTATCCAAGAATGTTCTTTCATCATAATTTAAAACCGGAAGGTCGCCAAACCCTTCTGAGAGTTCTAACTTGGAAAGGAAAGCGATTTCGAACACCCATTGATTTTCACTTCGGAATAATTTCCCTAATGATGCATTTATTTACAGACACTCTGTATGACAAGATATCAAATTATTCGATTAAATAGTTCATTTAATTTTATCGATGCTTGCTTGATGATTATTCATCTTCGAATAATTAATAAGATTAAAATTTTCATTTATTTTTATTCCTTATTGTAGGGCATACACGTTCCGGTCGATCGGAGAGGAAAACTGTACAGGTATACTAACAAATATAGCTGGCTCACTTATATGAGAAATGTTACGAAAATTGCAGCTAAATATTTTAATTGCTGTTTTATTTATTCAAAACTGAGACAACATATAAAACAACCAAGGCAGAACAGATCGAAAAAACAAATCAGGAGTCTATCAGTTGCTTTGTTGCCCAATGGTTTAATTTGGTAAAACAGGAAGATCTTTCAACAAACAGGTAACACCTACGTAGTTACGTAGCTGAAAATACAAATTACTTATACGCCAAACATTTAAATCAATACGAACACAATTTAAACCACAATTTCGAAATCCTTCATACAAAACGTAAAATTCCCAGTTTGACGATATTAAAAATCTTCCTGATAAAAATCTACCATATATTATTGTTAATTACCTCATATAGGGTGGCAATCCGATAAAGTGTTTACAGGCATAAATATAGACTTCAACAAAACTCTCATTAAAAATTTAATACCTGGAGAAGTCACAATGTCTGGCGAAACAATTATTGTGTAAAAAAATAAGGTATATGGAAATTTTAATCCTATTATTTATCAATTGAAAGGCATTAATGACATTCCTGATTATCAGGTGACACGTGCGGCGAAGCAGCGGAGTTATGCGCCAATATATGATTGATCGCAGTCATATCGAAGCGTGTACCGAATTCCTCAGGAAATTCTAACACACAGATCGCAAATCAATCAATATATAGTCGAAATCACTCAGATTTCAAATTACGCCAAGATGGCTTCGTTCGCGTGCTGTAAACATATTGGAAATTTCGATTTACTGGAAGAGATAGTTTTTGTTCCCCCAATTTTACCAACGCGCAACTGAGAATAAATTCGATATCCCATTCCACTTGCGGGGTAACGTTAACCCTGTCTGATAACACGGGATTTTTCAGGACTTATCGAAGGAGAATTGGCAGTCGAATTCAATCAGTCGGATTCGTGTAAAAAAGCCGAGGTAAAATGATGAAATCCTTTGGTGGAGGAAAAAGTGACCGAGGGTTTTTCAAAGGTAACATTTAAGTCAGTCGGACAGGACTTTCCTTCGAATCTCTATTTAATTTATTTCCTTACTTTTATGGAATAGTGTCGGATCGACCTTGTTTTTGAAACTCATTCTTACCACTACAAGCGTTTGAAAGGTAGCAGGTATAGGAAGAGTTACGAAATATCGTACACATGCCTCAAGTTTATTTGACCGATTTTAGTTGCTCAACAAAAGTTGAATGAAACATCAATCAATCAATTGTTGTTCACATATTTCAATTGATTCCATTCCACTTTTCATTGATTTGCAAACTAATTGATGTTCGGAAAGGGAATTAAAATATAAAATATATTCAATATAAAAAGAAAGTTATTTTTCATGGACTCGAAGATTCATATTACAGTGAAATTTAAGTATTGAGCATTTTATATTAAACACATTCGATGCTTTCAACCACCAACTACTTATTTTTCCATATAATACCTGTAATAGTCATTTCACTTGCAAACCTAAGGTACCTAAGGTACACACTTTTCAAAAAGTTTCAGAGGCTGTTCTTGAGTAAACTGTTGAGTAAATTTCATCACTAATTACTGTCTCTTTCAAAGTGATATTAAAACCGCAATAAAACAATATATCTTCTATAGAATGCGTTCTGTTAATGAGGAAATGTGATTACATTTACTGTTACATTATGAGCGGAGTCATAATTTTCATATGAATATAGTCTAAACAATGGTCCATACACTCTAAATATAACTGTGAAAATTTATTACCAGCTTAAATCAAAATATTCAAGTTTTCAGATAACGCAAATAACCTTTTCTAATCAATTTTTTAATTCGTGGTCGATTAGATTAGATGCGCAGGGAGGAATGCGCGAGTTCCCTTCGGTGTAAGCGATTTCAGTTCAAAATCCACGGAGTGCGACTACTGCTTGGTCACTATACTGTGGTAAAGATATGGAGGTTTTTAATCGCTTGCTTCATTAACTTCAGGAGTCATGGAAAAATCGATGAATATTCAATCTACTGGAGGTAGTCATGTTCTTTATATTATGACCAAAACTTGTGCTCTGCGAAAGTTTTATTTTCAACAATGTGAATCCACGCCAAGCGAAGAAATAATAACAGAGAATGAACTATATCACAGGGGAATACAACAGGTGGGAACGATCAATTTATGGCTTTAGCCTCAGACTATCTGAGTAATAAGCAACCTATGCGATACAACCATAATCTAAATAAATATAAATGTTGAGATCATTCATTGGGGTTAGTCAAAAATTCACAAAGTACTGAGGTGAGGTAAGAAGCTTTTGCGCGCTTTTTCTGCAATACACTTCAACTGACAAATATCAAAGAAATATCTAATAAAAAAATTCTCTTTCAGGAAACAATTTTATCATGTCGAAGCCATGTAATTCATAACTATTGAATATTTATGTAAGATCCAAGCAGTTCTATTTTCTACTGTGTCAAATAATTGTCTGAGATATTTCCTTTCCATATTGTTGGTATTCGCAGATCCAATAATTTTGTAGATATTGTGCTTTGTTGTCAAGGTACAATACGTCGAAAGAAAACGTTAGAAAGCGTTTTGAATATTATTAAATGATAACAAAAACTCTTTCTTATAGAATTCGGGAGACGTACTATAAAACCATTGAGATCTAGAGTACAGTCTCCAGCTATGCGTTAGTCGAATAGAAAATCGAATTTCTCCGCACTTGTGCTCATAAGAAATTAGGTAAACAGAGTTTATTTTTTCTATCAAATCGAAATTCCCAATATATTTACTGCACGCGACCGAAGGCATTCTCGTGTAATCTGAAGTCTAAGTGATTTCGAATATGTCAGATCTCCTCCGTGCTCTGGCTTCGTCAAGGAATCCAACAACGTTCAATATATCTTCGAAATCCTCGTTGGGTTGGAAACCTGAACCTCCGTTGTCGGTCTCAGTTTTCGGTTTGACGTTACGGTCTGCCTCCTCGCTATCTATTCGAGATCAGTCAACCAGAATTGGAGCACAGAATCGAGAAACAATAATCCGGATTGGTGGTTTTTCGATGTACGTGAATTGCGACCCGTAAATTCTTTCTAGGTACTTCCGTCCCCAATGTGGAAAAAGCTGATTCAGTCAATGATTCTGCCTCTCGGTGAATATGTTATTCTCGGGGATTATTAAGGTAGGCTATAAGAATTTTAGCTGAATGTTTGCTTTCAGTTACACACAGGAGAATCACAATAAATAGTAGTTCTAAAAAACTATAGAAACACGGTTTCGTTAAGAATCCAACTAAAAAGTAGAAAATAAATTTTTAAAAGTTTGAATTAAGAATAATATGAATAAGAAATGAATATATATTATTGTAACAAAGCGCGAGATGCATTTTAAGTCATTATAAGAATGATAATCCTTCTATTGATATCTGTCAAAAAATATTTATAATTATTGACACTATGCACCCCCACGCTTTCTCACAAATAATCTACATTTATTTCTTATTTACATTATTCATAATTTAAACTTTTTGAAATTTATTTTCTACTTTTTAGTTGGATTCTACTAATAATTCTGTCACATTCACCATGTATATAAAATACATCTCAAACCATATTAATTTGTCTCAAGTACTCCGTACGTTTGAATACAGCCAAATGCATAAAGTACTTGACCTTACCGCCCTCTACGGTTGAGAATGGCGTTTACCCTAAATAAAAGTTTCTTGAGTTAAGAGACTGTTCAGTTTCAACCAAGCTCAGAGTTTTTGACTCAGGTGGTAAAAAAATTTGATCCAACGGTAATATTAATTAGTATGTAACTATTGATACTTTTCGTAGAATAAAAATTTTGGTTTCATGTAAATAAATATTACATTTCACTGAAACTCGATTTGTAGTTGATTTAAAGGATCCTAGTTGAATGGGTCGAGAATTCAGTCGATAAAAATGATAATATCTCTTATGTCAAGTGAAAGTTTCTTGGGTTAAGAAACTGATTGATTTGAGCTAAATTGAAGGGTTTTTGACACTAGCAAAGGAATAATTTGATAAAACAAAAAAACATTTGTATGTAATCATTATTTTTCTTCACAGAACAATAATTTCTCTTTTATATTAATAAATACCGCAATACCGCGGCAGACCATGAATATTGTACGGAATGGGAAAGGCGTCTAGAGTTTCGTTGGTAGTTGCAGAGAGGGAGCGAGTATACCTCAAGCGTCAACCGTCTGCTTTTCCAAGACACGTCGTAAAGACAACCGTTCCCATCACGTCGGGGTCACCAATGTAGAATCGAAGGAATTTATCCCTACTTATGCGTTTCGTCCCTGGCGCACACATTTGGACTCATCAGTATGGCTTGTGTGCGCCATGCCATAGACGCAGGGGTTAGAAGTTTTGAGGGAGCCGCCGGGAGTTGAACCCAGCACCTAGTACCTAGTCGGTGTGAAACTAGAGCGCAAACCTCTAGGCCACCGAAGCGCTGTGAACTAAGCTATGCGTGGCTATATAGAGTGCCACCAAGAGATCCCTATACACTCCCCTGCCGCTGACAGAGTGCCGCTACAAAAGCTATAGTCCAGGCAGTGGGTTATCATCTCATCCCTGTCATCATCCAATACCAGATCACCCGGTTCTCCACCAACACAAAGATATTTGGTTTTCTCTAATTTGACATTTAAGCCCCACTTCTCGTATTCTTTAATTAGCTTGCGCATCATGTATTCCATGTCATCTTTATCACCGGATACAACAATATTGTGAGTAAAATGCACAAATAATTGCATTTAAATGGGATATATTTAATATAAAAGAGATAGAGTTTTGATTTAATTGCAGCCAATATAAAAAAATTGCTACAATTAATTCGTTTTATTAAATCAATTACGCAATATTTTTTTTACAAATGTCACTTCATATTGCAACAATTATATGTTCAATTTTATTCAAATATTTATAGTTTTCTTCAAGTAAATGAGGCGAATAATATAATCTCACGAGATTCTTGTCTCAAGAAACTGTAGTCGTTGCATCAACTGACAGAATTTACGACAACCGTACCTTCGTTCTAGTGAACAAATAAAAATGAAACGAACGAATGGTTTCGTTAAATCCTATTTAGAATAATGTATTTGTATCAATCAATTATGGATATTGAGACAAGTGCATAAACAATTTCTTGTAATTGTATGTTTATGTTGAATCAGTTGTTTCTTTCTTTACGCTGAAATGTAAAAAGTTTCAGGCGAATGTTTTAGCTGTTCTCTATAATCAACTAGGCTGTTTTAATCAAGACAAATAGTTCATTTGGCGTAATCAATTTTAGATTAATTCAAATTAAAATGGTTGGATTCAAAAAAAAATTCTCAAACTCCTGAGGAGTTTGAGCGCAGAATTTTATTTTTTACAGTGTAGATCCAGAATTTCGTGATTAGAATAACGGTTCATTTTGTTAAATCGAGAAACGAAGATAACGAATAACAATAACACCTGACACTTGTGAATTATTAACAGATAATTTATCTTCTATGGGTACAGAGTGTTCCCATGGTTTCGAAAGAATATTCATTGAATTATTTTAGATGCAATCAATTTTATTCTACGTACACCATAAATCCAGAAAATCTCAAATAACTAAGAAATTATTGAATTTAGGAGCATAATCATCTGAGAAAACTATCATTATTTTTGACCGCAGAATCCAATAAAATTATAAAAAATAGGGTTCTAATTTGAGAAACAGAAGTTATGGCCAATTTAAGATCACAATTTTCAACACAAAATTTGAAACACCCTGTGATGATATTTTTGAAATCCAAAAGATGCATGTACTTTTCACATCCTTCCTCTTCGATGTTGTAAAAACGGTTTACGCTTAGGATATTCAAAATAAGAATAATGAACATATTACTGACTGAATATATTTGACTTTTTTCCAGTTTTTTTTTGGATATTTTGAAAAATATTCGATTTAATACAATGGTTTTAACAGAAATGTATTCACTATTGAATACTCGTTCATACCAGGAATGGGAAACTTGAAAAAAAATTTTTTCGTCGAATTTATTTTCACTCCCTGTATAACCGGAAGTTTTTGGGCTTCGAAAATACTTTAGCTCTGTAGAGAACTTCGAACAATATCATAATCCCAATTTTCAGATTTCAAATATGTCTAGTACTCCAGAAACGTCTAATAGGCACTCGAACTTGAGACACCCTCTAGAAGTATTTTTATTTATTTGAGGGCTGTAAAATACGGAAGTTCACTCGATATGATATTGTCTCAATTGACAACCGTGCGTGTCAAAGGATATGTATTCGGAAAAAAAATGATATGATTGATTTATTCTACAAGGAAATGATCTATCAGAACATAAAAAAAATGATGTTCCATTTGAAAAGATAGTGGACTGATAAGTTAGTGGAAATTTTTCAGCAATATTGTTTCTATATGAAGCGTGACTTGAATGAATGTACACAATTCCGAATGAACATTTAATATTATCTTTCGGTCGAAACGAAAACTTGTTGTTTCATTAATAACAGCGAACAATCGCTCACGTTGTTTACTTTCCTGAAGATGATTAATACAGTATTTCAGGACTTATTATTTAGAGGTGATGAACTCGTCTGCAGTTGAAAAAACCTCTTCTGTAGAATGCGAGCAAAGACCCAAACGCGATGATTGAGCATGTACCATATTTATGTGTAGGCCAACTCATGAAACGACGAGAATTTTACAGCTTCAGGAAACCATTTCCAGGGTGAAAAAAGGGGAAAAAGAACCTAATTTCCAAAGCAGATTCGGATAACGCGCCAAGGATTCAAATACGTGATCCGATTTAATTAGTTTTATCTTTACGTATTCGAACAATGAATTTTTTGCGGGCTACCCATTCCGTATTAAATTTTTCTTTCTGGTCTCTGATTAATGCGAGAGCTAGTCCTAAACAAATATCCGGTGTTTGATGAATACGTAAACGGTAACTCCATCGTATATGTTTGGGCAACGTTTAATATCTCGAAATACAATTTCTCAGCACGGAGTATAATATTGACAGGAGATTGGGTTGGTTGAGGATATACTCAATCTAATATTATCTCAGAATGAACAAAAGCATCAGGATATATTTTGACTTGGAATTTATATTTACATTATTTATTTATCGTATGGCAACTTAGACACAATGAACTCAATATCTAATATTCACATATAAGCCAATAAAACGAACTTTTGGATTCAAAAAACAAATGTCTAGTCAGTTGATATAATCTATCGACTCGGCGGTTGTTAGCAGAAGGTCTTCAGGACTACCGTGTATAGGATCTTTTGGGACATTCCTTTGTGATGTGCTCAATATATTAATTCGATATTCTCCACAGCCGCAGTATGGTTCTGGTTGTTTGACCCTTTTGTGCAGAAAGTATGTGCATCTGCCATGTTTCGTTCTAATTCTTTTAAGAATGGACCATGTTCTGCGTGATACGTCGAATCCTGGAGGCTTTTGAGTAATGCTGGGCATTAAATTTGCCTTGTTGAGTTGTCCATTCTTGAGTCCTTGCATTAGTCAGGTTGAATTCCTCTTGTATTCATGCATTTGCCTTCTTAGTCGGTGGATTTCTGGAGCGGAGACTGTTTTGGTAGGCGTCCTCAATACGTTGATGTATTGTCAGAAGTCTATTTTCCATTATCTTTTTGTACATTCGTGTAAGGGCATCTAACCGTCGTTGCCTTGGCGGTTGGATATGGCTTAATACTGGGACTCACGTGGGGGTCGACTTATTTATAGTTATAGTTTTTAATTACAAACAGCAATATGTTGAAAAGGTCGACTTCATATTTTCATCAAATTTTAAGAATAACCAAACATTCTTACTTCAATTCGAGTATGCATATTCATTTGTTAAGATGTCGTCGAAACAGGTCAATGCTAATGTGGATTTTGTAAAAAGTCAATAGTGAAAGTACTGATGTCAAAAGTGCTTCCACCCAAGGTGTTTGAGAATAAAAATTATAAATATATATATATTGTGACATTGAATTATCGAGTCAACCCCAGTAATATTTTTAGGTAAACGGAAGATTTATAAATTTTAAATTGGTGTTATTAGTGATTCATAATAGGGGTGCTAAATACCTGAGGTGTTTTAGTTCATATAGGAGTTGCAAAAATTATTTATTCTCAGAAGTTTCTATAAACTATAGATTTTCAACTGTTCATAAAAACTTCAGGTTCTAGCACCTAAAGGTTCATAATATGGGTTTATTAAGGTGACAGGAACCCGCCTATGAAACATCAGGAACAAGGTGATGCAACAGTTATTATAGGGCGTTCCATAAAGTGTTTGCAACTTCGTAATGTAACCGATAGTGTTCAGTGTTTTCAAGTTTTTATCAAGTCTCTTATACAGGGTGAGTCTGTGACCTCTGCGTTAATTTTAATCATAGGTTCTTGAGATCAAAAGAAACACTTTTTCCATTACGGTTTTTCTATATTCAGCTGCGTTGAAAAGTTATAAGCATTTTAAGTTTTCACACATTGGGCAAATACCCCTCTGTAGTCCAGTATAGTTTGAATGAAAAATACTTTCCACAGCATCCACTATTGAATCTGAATTGTTTAAAAACATAATTTTCCCTATAAGAAATGATACACTTATTCATGTTTCATCCGATTAGGTCCATATCCAGAAGGAAGATACATAATACTAATTTTCTGGTAAAAAAAATTCAACACCATAAACATATTTTTGCTGTTTACTATAATTTCTTTCTACTTCAAGACTATAAACCATCCCTTCCCAGTGAGAAATTCCCAAAAAACCTTAGAATTATTGGATGTTATCATCATACATTTGTAATTTTCTTCTTAAGATTTCCAAATCATGAAAACCATCATTTCTATAAAACTTCAAAGGCAAGAGGTTGTCACATTGCTTTTTTTTTCACTCAAAGCCAGAAAATATCATCTATGATTTGAAAGTCTGAAGCTATAAAGAACCAGCTCTTCATAAAGACAAGTCTTCAATTTAACAGGTCCTGACAGAAAATACATAACCTATTTCAACGGTCATGAGAATATACCGAAGTACCTATGTTAGTGAAGGAAATCTTTTTCTCTATTTCTTATGGAATATTACTCTGGATTAAATACTAAACAAGGTGCTAGACATCATTAATAATGAATACAGCAAATGGCAATTCAGATTTTGTAGTGAATGTAAGACAAAAATTGTTCAGCGGTTAATTTCATCTATTAGTTTTTAGTGGTGGAACCATAGACTGGAGAGATTTCCCCAACCTTTTGAAGAAATATTTAATATAGACATAAAATATGGGAACATTGAACAAATCTTGTTATTGAATCATTTCAGCACAGAGTTGGATTTGGGAAAATCAGAAAATTTGAACAAAATTATATCGATTTAATTCCTTTCAACTTCAAATATCTCAAGAATGGTGCAAGATACGGACCTTTAGTTCAACGATATTTGTTTTTCATGCAATTTAACCAATCTGTAGAGTAGTAGTGAGAAACCCACAAGAAATGGAATGAATCTAACGATGCCAAAATATGCATGACTGTTATCAAAAACCTTCTACAGGAGATCATTTCAATTGATATTGTCGTTTGAATATTACAGGTGAAAATGCAATTTTTTTATGAAATTTCAACACCCTATATCTTTTGAACGGGGCCAAATTAGGAAAAATGTTATAGGAAGAAAGTGTTTCTTTTGACGTCAAGAATCTATGGTTAAAATTAACGCAGTGGTCAAAGACTCACCCTGTATACATAAAATCATGTATGTCCAATAACTAAGTAGCCTTATAAATCAAGATGAGAATAAGTAATAAAAAGGTGTTTTTAAAAATTGAAAGTGTTTTGACATCACTGCATTTTCATAGTTTGCAGAATAACCTATAAAAATAATTAAAGTTGACAGCGTTCACAACACAATGAACATGATTTTAATTTTCTGATTTTTAAGATGAATTGTTGGACAGATGTGATTGTCACTATGTTTGTAGCACGTAAACTTGAAGAAGGCTTAGTATACGCCGAAACATATGTAGTTAATTAATATGGAAAAAATAGATGAAGTCCTAATTTTTGATCCCGTGCTCTAATCCCAAAAAGATTACTTCTAAATAAAATAATTAAATATATACTCAACAATCGGAAAAAAAATTTCTTTAGGTCCTTATTGAAATTATTTATTGTCGAGATGGAGAACAAGAGGTGTAAATGGCCAATATTAAAAAACAGTTATTGTTTCGAAAAGAGAACTTTTCTCAATTTACAAAAAATGAAGAGCATAAAAAATGTTCTTCTACCTGTTCTTCTGCAGCCTTGTATAACAAAAATTTGTCTCTCTTCTTAATACAAGGATACTGTTTCCAGTCCTTATCGGGCCTAGAAAACGTATTTCGTAATGCCCACGCTGTATTCCTTGATTTGGGCCAATAAACATGCCGTTTTGTTCCCAAGCTTCAGGAACAATTGTAAGAGAAGAAATATCTCTTCCTGGTTCTTCGATTTGAACTATTTTGAAAGACATATCCACACCTAAACAGAACTATAGAAAATAGTACACAATATCTTGAGTGAGAACTTGCGTCAAGAATATTAGGTTATGTTTACATTCAGAGAGCAACACATACAAATGCCCAGTAGTTCTCAAGCATCCGAATTTATTCTTTAAAATTGGAATTAGTTCCTTTTGTTATAAGCATCCTCAGAGGCTATTGCTTCACAAATAAAAAATTAATAATTATAAATAATAACACTTCACTTCAATAAAAGAAGGCATATAGCGGAAGTTAATAGGAATGAAATAAAAATATAGCTCACGACATCATCTGTGTCCAAATGTCAAGAATGAGAAATTAATAGCCACTGGTGGGCAAGCTGGGTCTTGAAACCTGGCAAAAAAAGGAAAGATTTATCGACCAAAATATCGCCACTTTGAATTCACCCAAACGCTTCATCTCCAGATGGAACTTCTATTACCGTTATTGGAATGCCTATCAACCCTATTTTTTATGCTTTCAGTGGACACATATAGCGGCTCCGTACTGAATCTGCTTCACATCGATCGCTTCCAAATGGGCTCCTATCTTTGTATTGCCAGCAATGACGTGCCGCCAGCAGTGAGTAAGAGGGTCACCCTTTTTGTACACTGTGAGTATCATCTTGAATACTGCTGACGTTTAATTTGTGCATTTTTCACAAATGCTGCATGCGATATAAAATTTTTCATAGAGGTTTCCAACATTTCCAGTGAATGAGATCTTGAAACAATCGACAAATAAAATGAAAGTTTCTTAAGTTACTCACTCAACTAATGAAATGAGGTGGACCATGGTCAATAAGGGAAAATAAATAAAATGAATTAATGAAAAATTTCAATTCAAACTTCTTTCCATCAACCTGATTACACAATCGCAAGATTTTTGGCTCTGTCAATATGCGGAACTAGTAAGAGATCATTTAGGTGGAAGGAGGGAGGTTTGAAAATTAACCGAATTATACAGGGTGAGTCTTTGACTACTGCGTTAATTTTAACCATAGGTTCTTGAGATCAAAAGAAACACTTTTTCCATTACGGTTTTTCTATATTCAACTGCGTTGAAAAGTTATAAGCATTTTAAGTTTTCACATTGGGCAAATACCCCTCTGTAGTCCAGTATAGTTTGAATGAAAAATACTTTCCACAGCATCCACTATTGAATCTGAATTGTTTAAAAACATTATTTTCCCTATAAGAAATGATTCACTCACTCATGTTTCATCCGATTAGGTCCATGTCCAGAAGGAAGATACAAAATACTAATTTTCCAGTAAACAAAATTCAACACCATAAACATATTTTTGCTGTTTACTATAAGTTCTTTATACTTCAAAATTATAAACCATCCCTTCCCAGTGAGAAATTCCCAAAAAACCTCAGAATTATTTGATGTTATCATCATACATTTGTAATTTTCTTCTTAAGATTTCCAAATTATGAAAACCATCATTTCTATGAAAACTTCCAAGGCAAGAGGTTGTCACATTGCTTTTTTTTTCACTCAAAGCCAGAAAATATCATCTATGATTTTCCAAACACTGATATTATTTAAGTTTCTTCCCCTTGACAGAGACCAGTGAACAGGTCTATGAGTTAAAAATATGGCAATTTTTTTCGAAATCTTCAACAACAATGAATAATGTCACTACGAATGATTATTTTACAGTGATGTTACTTTGCTTGATGATTATTTTCTCTACTGAATCCCAATAACAAATTACTTGAATAGATTACAAGTATCCTCAGATTTAGGTGTGCAATTATATTTGCTTGAAGGAATTAGGTTTGTTCACCTACATTTGATTCTGAAAAACCAACTACGTGTTTTTTTGTTAGTAAGAATCTATTCTGTTTAGACTATAATTAATTACTGAACAAATTTTTGGTTTTTATAATCAGAATATCTGTTTTAATTATGTAAACAAAAACAGACATATTGAATAATGGTTATTCATAGATTATGTCAAATTTTAATACCTTACCATAGAATATTAATTTATTACCGAAGCCCAGGAGAGAAAAAAATTAATAATTGCAAAGTTTTTTTTAAATGAAAGATAATATCTGTAATCATTATCGATCTTCAGTTATAATTTTTCTCAGAATAACTAGAGTGAATTATTACCACATTGAAATGTTATAATAACTCTGTGGTGGGTTGTTCCCAATAAAATAGTGTTCTGTGGTTCCTTGTTGTTTTGATTCTGTTTGAAACTGTCAACAGTTATTTAAAAAATGTGGAAATTATTATAATAAAATGACAATAATAATTTCGATAGTTTGAAATTATTCAATTCAGTATGAAATGATTATGGTCAGAAAATACATTTCTATTCTAATCTTTCTTGTTTATGAACTTATAGCTTCCAGTTTCAATATTGATTGAATTTTAATTAACCATGCATCATAACAAACATTCAGAAATACAAAAACTAAGTCAAATTCTATTATCTCCTAAGTTCGTGTAGGTTGAATCGGTGTATGAAATAAATATGTGAAAAAACTACAAACCTACAAAATAAATCAAGGAGTCTGGATTCGAAGATTTTAAAACTCATATGATCTTAATTTGAAGCATTCCTATGTTAGAATAGATATAATTTGATGGACCCTGAAAGTCTGAAGCTATAAAGAACCAGCTCTTCATAAAGACAAGTCTTCAATTCAACAGGTCCTGACAGAAAATACATTAACTATTTCAACGGTCATGAGAATATACCGAAGTACCTATGATAGTGAAGAAAATCTTTTTCTCTATTTCTTATGGAATATTACTCTGGATTAAATATTAAACAAGGTGCTAGACATCATTAATAATGAATACAGCAAATGGCAACTCAGATTTTGTAGTGAATGTAAGACAAAAATTGCTCAGTGGTTAATTTCATCTATTAGTTTTTAGTGGTGGAACCATAGACTGGAGAGATTTCCCCAACCTTTTGAAGAAATATTTAATATAGACATAAAATATGGCAACATTGAACAAATCTTGTTATTGAATCATTTCATCACAGAGTTGGATTTGGGAAAATCAGAAAATTTGGACAAAATTATATCGATTTGATTCCTTTCAACTTCAAATATCTTAAGAATGGTGCAATTTAGGAGGAAAGATGGGGAATGATTTTATCTGCAAAAAAGACTAATGATTCCAGGAAGTACAAGATACGGACCTTTAGTTCAACGATATTTGTTTTTCATGCAATTTAACCAATCTGTAGAGTAGTAGTGAGAAACCCACAAGAAATGGAATGAATCTAACGATGCCAAAATATGCATGACTGTTATCAAAAACCTTCTACAGGAGATCATATCAATTGATATTGTCGTTTGAATATTACAGGTGAAAATGCAATTTTTTTATGAAATTTCAACACCCTATATCTTTTGAACAGGGCCAAATTTGGAAAAATGTTATAGGAAGAAAGTGTTTCTTTTGACGTAAAGAATCTATGGTTAAAATTAACGCAGTGGTCAAAGACTCACCCTGTATAGTAATTTTTCAGTTATGTGTGCTGTTTATTCAGCGTTAGTTTTGTTTATGCTATTAAAGATGAGATAATTTACCAACTAGTTATTTTGATTTTATTATTGCTTTTCTCCATATTAGTGTACAGGGTGTTCAGAAAAATGTGGGAGCGCTCTCGGATTCAGATAAAACATAAAAAAATAAGATGACAAATCCCATAAATTTTTTTATAGTATTTTAAAATACTGAATATAACTTAATGAAAATTTAATACGATAAACAGTAGTAAGGACCTCTGGAAATCCTGCCCTTAAAACATAAATAGCTTGTTCAGTTTATCAGGGGCGGACTAGGTTGTACATTTTATTGCTTTCATTCTTAACACCCTGTATAATAATGAGTTGAAAAATATAAATTTGAATACTTTAAGCATTGAGTTAAAGAAAAGGTACTCCTGTTCATTGCGGACAAAATCAACCGTTTTCGGAAAAAAATCAAAAGAGTTAATAATTTACTTTAAAAAAAAAATGTTATTAGTAATGAAAAATGCGCTGTTTTTACAAACGTTATAAATAAATATCCTGCTTTGAAATTTAAAACTTTTTAGACACTTTGATAATTTATTGAAGTTTGAATATCTTGGTAAATTCAATTTGATAATGGGATACACATTAACCTATATTTTTTTTGTTTAATACGATCCTGACGTTTTAATTGAGAATGTCGCGCTCGTCATAGTCGCTGAGGACAAGATGAATTAGGTACGTACTTGAAAAGTTGTTGAGATCCCTCTAACTGGTCAATAGGCGCTTTCAAGTATACTTCAAGGAAACCTTTTGAATTCCTAATTACTTTTTCACTGATTCATTAATGGACGAATAAGGGTGAAAACGATAGTCCTTATCCCGAGTTTGCTGATTTGCTGAAGTATTTAGAGAACGTGCAACTTCTAATTTTTGCTTGCTAGAGATGAGGGTGAAATTTCGGAATTGATTCGACATTATCGAAAAGAAACAATTTGCAGCGTTTGTACTCAGTTCAAGAATTCGCTGAATAGCATTTGCAGCTCTTTCAGAATTTGAATTCAATTTTATTATCCAACATTTCTCAACAGACGTAAGCTCGGCATCTGAAAACATCTTCCCCAGAAAATATTTATCACAGAATGACAGATTATGACTTCTAGACTCATTGAAACATTGTCCATTATTATTCCACCGAGAAACACCTAAGCGATTTCCCTTACCATTACGACCTTCATCCACAAGTATACAGGGTGTTCCTAAATTGAACGTACAAACGAAAAGGAGATTCCTTAAGTGAGTTGAAGAAAAAAAGTTTCATAAACATGGGGTCGCAAAGGTTTCGTTTTCGAGATACAGAGTGTGGAAGTTTGAAATTTTTTCAAGTTTTTTTCTCATAGTATCTACACTTCACAAGATATTCAACTGAAATTTGGCAAAAATATTACATTTGAGAGTTCTCACCACGTGACATGGCAATTTTGATAGATGATTTATTTACAGGGTGATATTTTTTCTGGAACACTGCCATCTGTTCGTCTGCAGAACTTTTTTTTAATGAGCAACTGTTAATTTGAAAAAATGAAACAAGAAGCTCTGTGGAACTAACTGGATGACACTGAATAGGATTAAATCCCACATGTTAACAGTTTGTCAACCAATCAGTTATATATCTCATATTGTTAGTCTTCTATTTGTAATGAATGAATTAAAATAATAATTGTAATAAATTTTATTATTTTAAATTCAATTCGTTACAAATGAAGACTGACAATATACAAGAATTTATCTCTTGTATAAATTTCACAACACTCCTACTTGAAAGTATTAAATAGGAAAAAGCATTGATAGATAAGTGAATTTATCTAAAAATCTAGAGCTGATACAGAAAAACTGCTATCATATTTAGATTCAGCAATAATAATATAGTTTCTCTTAAATACCAACCGAAAGTGGGTATATGAAGTCCATCAAAAGTCATTTGGAAAGGGATATACCTTTTTAACTAAGCTCTTTCTCTTCAAATTTTCTTATGTATCCCAGTTTAATTTCATATAACCTATGCTTCTTGGGAATATTTTGAAACCTCTGCAGGAACCTATGGAGTCATCCTCTATAGACATAGCGGAAGATGAAACTTTCCCAGAGCACAAATGACAGAAGATGACAATCTTGAGTAGACTGAAAAATTTCATCGATTCATGTTACTCTTGAAGAGAATTAAACATGGGCGTAAAATCCCACATAAATTCTTGTGACGATGGTGAAATTTGGGAATATGTAAGATATCGAAAACCTCCATGCATGAATGAATATATTTGTTTGAATCCTACGGATGTCTTATGAGCTATGAACTCTGAAAAAAACAATTTTTGGGTATTTTTTTGATTATTTTTCCGACCCAAATATCGACCAATAGAATTGCACCATTCGACTTCACGTGGTACAACCTACATGGTATTATACTGATAATTTTTTGAAAATTTTCTCTGGTAGTTGCTATATATAAACAAAACATGATCCAGTCAAATTAAGCACACGTCAAACTGACAAGTTGAATTCAATTGTGAAAATTGGAGATTATGCATGAAAATGAGTCGATTTGGAGTTTGTTCTCTGTCCACCATCGATAAAAAAGTCAAAGGAAATGTTCCCATTAATACGGAGAAGGCAAAAAAAAACAGTTTGGAACCAATTTACTACTTTTTGTACTGAGTGGGAATACACATTGAGTGCTGAAACGAGTGAAGCGCAATTGGCAAACATTATGAAAGATTACGCTTACAATATGAAGAAAATGGATAGAGAAGACTATAAGGAAGGTACAATAAAAACAATGTGGAATTAGACTGCCAAATTACTTCAAGAAAAGTATTTGAACGATTTCGACATCAAAATCAACCCATTTTCGGATGCTGCATTCAAGACCGCTCGAGGAGCTCGTGATGCCAAGCGTAAGGCTTTACAATCTATTCCGGAAAAACGGAGGGCAAGTGCAGCAGCGTTGGAGGAAAAAGATTGGGATGCAATGACCACTGTTTGGGACGAGGAAACTCCTGATGGCCTCCAGAAAAAATTATTCATGATAATATCAGTGGAATTGGCTTGGAGAGGTGGTGAGGGCAGCATGGCGTCAATACATCACTTAAAGGCAGAACAGCGAAATGACGGGGAAACAACTGGGAGAATTGAATTGGTTCAATCCAATTTTCAGCAAGACCACACAAGGTGGTGATAAAAAATTATCAGACAGCAAGTGGCTGGTGGAGAATCGGGAAATCCCTGACAAGTGCCCAGTGAGACTGTTCCAGAAATTGAGAGAGAAGAGAGATGTCAATATCAAGAGCGACAGACTATTCCTGACCCAAAATCCATTCTGGAATAAAGTTCTAGGCGCTAGGTGGTACAAGGATTCTCCAGTAGGCCAAAACACGATTTCAAAGTGGGTTAAGAAGTCAGCTCAATTAGCTGGGCTTGGCCTTGGTAACAAAAAAATTACCAATCACTCCAATCGTGCAACAGCCGTCTCCAATCTAGCGAAATCGGGCCTGGGAGAGCAGCAGATAATCAAAATAACTGGACATGCCAACAGTAACTCCATCAAGCCGTATCTCCAACTCGACCAGGAACACCACGAATTAATTGTCAAGAAACTGCGAAGGAGTGAGCCTACTGCAGAAAATGCCATCAACAGCATAAACCTCATGCCATCTACCTCTTCTGGGACCATTACCGATAACTCTGACTTGAAGAAAACATGCACCAATGTTTATAACAATTGTATTTTTAATTGCACTACCCTGATTCTTAATTAAATGTTGTTTTATTCATTATGAAATTCTTATTTGTTAACTGTACATTTCGTCTCATGTCTCATGGTGCAATTAATCTATTGGCCAACATTTGGGACAGAAAAATAAAATCGTCAAGTTTTCGAAAAATACTCGCGCTTCGCGCTCGAGCTTTTTTAACCTGAAAATTATCTGTTTGTATTTCGGGATAATTTTGAAGCTCTTGTGGTATTATAAGTGAAAATTTTCTAGAATGTGGTTTTCTCTATATTATGCAAGCCTATTTATGTCAACCTCAATTAAACGTTATTCTAGTTGCAACTAGATCTGATCGATATTCTAAGAATTAGTGAGGAAACCAAATTTCTGATGCTCTTATCTCCTAAATCATTCGACGGATTAGGCCCAATAAGAAACTTGACCGAGATATTTGTTCAATTAACTGATTCTGAAAATTTAAAAACTTCAGCTCAACTTTTTCAGAATATACTTAGAATAAGGCCGGCCGGACGGACATACTCAATTTTGACCAAGGATTCTTTATCCGAAAGTCGATCCTTATCGATTGAGAAGATTTTCTTCTCGATATTAGAAAATAACAGAAGTTGAGGAACAATGTATTGAATTTTTATCTTCTTATTTGTATTCAACTGTTGCATGGCATGTACAGCTCAATATGTTGTTACGCTGTCATTCAAAGAGCTCAGAGCGTTTTTCGCCATTTACTACATATTTCATATAATGGCGGATACAACAATCCACTTTCCACTCTCCTTCGAGGCATACAATATGAAAACAAATACCCGGCACTTTTTACAGACAAGGTATATATTCACCAGAACTGAAAAAAGTTAAATGAACCTTGTTGTTATGAGGAGCAATTATATAACGTGTCTTGAAATTAACTTTGTCACGTACAACGTTTAATAATATTTTATGTAACTTCCAGTTCCCCCTATTATCCAAGTTGCCAAGCCATTAGTGGGGAGCCCAAGAACTTTCAACATGAAGCTGAGATGCGAAGTTGAATCATACCCACCATCCCATAATTACTGGATGAAAGAACGTGATGAGATCCTTCTGGAAGGGTGAGTTCAATTCTGGAAATATCAGTTGTTAGATTGACGTTGCTCGTTAATGTGAATTGATTATCTCTGAGTTTATTCAAAAATGAGTTTTGTGACGATGGTTGTAATATTTCTATGTTTTATGAATGTGATGTACAAATACTAATAGTTTCTTCTAATTTCAAGTTAACAAATGAATAGAATGATATATCGGTGTCACTATAGACTTTCAACCAAAAATGATTTCGTTCTAATAACATGAATTTACTGTTAATCTTCTGGAATTTAAAATTTTTTCAAAGTATACTTTTCTGCTTCGAAAGTTTCTATGATGCGAAAAAATTTGATGATGAATTAAAAATATTAAAATAATAAAGCGAAAAAGTGTAAAAAATTATATTTGGGAGGTTTGGAGCTTGTGTGTTTGTTTACTTAATAATTCAAACTTGTCACGTTTCTTAATGCCTTTAACTTTATGTAATCAGATGGGTATAGAGTTTGAAAATTAAATCCATCTTTCCACACAGTGTAATATACCGAAGACAAATCAATGAAAGCACTCCTATTTTCAACCTTTTATTGAAGCCTGATTCTATGCATGTGTTAAGACTAAGGACCTGATCTGAATAATTTATATTTTTTTAATATTTAAAACTAAAGCTCCTACTGTAAATTTTGTTAAAATTGAGCATTTCCTCTGTTATATATTGAAAAACTTCCCGGAGTTCTAAAAAGAATTAATCTTTCGTTGCCAGTTTTCTTCCAATACCTTTTTCAAGAAATTTTATTGAACACTTCAATAAATTGTTCTCCTAAATGATGATATAATGCGATATAATTTATCAGTTTCTGAGATCAATGTCGTTTATTGGAATGAATTTCTAGTGGACCCAGACGAATCAATTAGGATTATGTTGAGATTAATAATGCCTTAAACTTTATGAAGTTGAGGATACCGACGAGTTGACATCATTTCATGTTACTTGCATCTGAAAAAAAACTCTTCATAAGTCAATCAAGTGACTGCATCTATCACTGTTGCATTTCTTGAAGTTCTGAATTATAAATTCTCTCCAATGCAGCAGTGTTCAAAATTGGTGAAGCATATTGCCTGAGTGCACTATAAATAAGGGGCGCCTAATGAAATTCCCCGGAAGTGAAATATCCACCCCCCACAATTCGTATATCCCATAGGACTGGAGTTTTTCCGTAGAGCTCTGCTCCAGAATGAAAACATCCATTGTCACTCCTGAGTCTAGAGAAGCTTGGCTGGCAATTTCATCTTGATCGTTCTCAACTCCAACTTCCAACGGCTCCCGAATGCACTCGAGATGGTAAAAACCGCATGAATTCACTTCGCTCCCTGATTTATTCACCGCTATCAAGTGTGGTGTGTGGAGCGCACTCGAGGATTTTCTAGTCTAGTAAGTTCGTCTAAGTGTTAATTCTAACTGGAAGGACTTCGATGAAGGAGAAGGAGAAGAATTAATGGGCCAGAATGTGAAATTGGCCAACAAACTTCCATTTCTCGCTTAGCTTACTTCAACTCCTACTTTTTTGGTCGATAAAACCGAATTCTTTCAGAGGATGGAAGATCAATTTTGGAATTACACTGATAGAGAATATCCTGATCCTCACTCAACTAGCAAAACTGACAGACTGAAGATTCAAACACATTGAACCAGTGGCGGCTGGCGACAGTGTGTCAACGCACATTAGAAAAATAAAATATAATAATGTAATATACTCAAATTGCAGAGTACTCAAATCAGGTACATAATCTTCACTGAACTCTACGCAAAATTGAATTACCTAATCAGTAATATTCGGGGTCAGTCTTCGACGTCTACATCAATTTTTAGGATCGTAAGTTATCCCTACTTATGCGTTGCGTCCCTGTGGCACACATTTGGACTCATCAGTATGACTTGTGTGCGCCATGCCATAGACGCAGGGGTTTAGAAGTTTTAGGGAGCCACCGGGAGTTGAACCCGGGCACCTAGTAACTAGTCGGTGTGAAACTTGAGCGCTTACATCTAGGCCACCGGAGCGCTGTGAATTAAGCTATGCGTGGCTATATAGAGCGCCGCCAAGAGATCCCTACACACTCCCCTGTCGCTGACAGAGTGCCGCTACACACTCCCTTATAGGATAGAATGGTAAAATGGAAGCTGAACAAGGTCCTAATAAGCATTAAAATTGCACTAAATATTCGACATTGTTTCACAATTAGTGCTTTCAACTCTTTCTTAACTTCGCGGACTCTGAAGTCACAACATCCTTTTTATAATCCTTTTTTTGTTGACATATCTGAGTTGTTCACATTTATCGATGCCATTTTTTAAGAACTAATACTGGACATCCGAGTTAGCCAATGCACAGAAACCTAAACTGGAACAATTCACTACACTCTCTGATCAAGTCAATGTTCTCGGTTGGGTGTGTGAAGCGCCCTCAAAGTTTTTCGAGCTCATCTGCTTGTTAATTCTGACTGAAAGGACTTCGATGAAGAAGAGGGAGAAGATTTAATGGTCCAGAATGTGAAATTGGCCGACAAACTTTCATTTCTGCCTGCGCCCATGTCAGCCATAATCCTTTGGTCGATAAAAGTGAATTCCTACAGGGGAACAATTTCAGAATTTTACTGATAGGAGACCTCGAGATCCCTGCTCAACTGGCGGAAGTGATATCGACATTCTGGTGATTTAAACACTTCAGAACTGTTGAAACTTCTGCAGGATGTGGAAATTGGTTTTCTAGGTTATTTATTGAAGAATCCGGACATGGATTTTGAGAGCATGTTATTTCCTGAAATGAAATTCTCATTTCAATCGTTTCATTGCTTGATGTATCGCGCGCTACATTGAATTGGGGAATACAGAATGGAATAAGCTTTGTATTTACTTTTCAGCTCTTCTATAAACTGAACGAAATTAAAATCATTCAGGCATTCAGTGAAACTTGGATGTGGAGAAGTTTTCTGATTTCAATGAATAGGGCAGCGATGTGTTTTTCACCTCTCGAGGCAAAGTCATCATATTAATTATATTATAGTAGGGAGAAAGTTGTTTATTCTTTTTCAAAAAATATTAAGAACGAACAGCCAGCGTTAATGTTTCCCAGTATAGAAATGAATCTGGTGTATAGGGTCGGAGTCTCTTATCACTACATGAATTTGGACCATAAATTTCTGAGATCAAAAGAAACACTTATTTCCTTTACCATTTTATGAAATTCAACTCCTTCCGAAAGATTCAGGGCATTGAAATTTCATAAAATAATTTGTTTTTTGATTATATCTTCTTAATGGATAATCCAAATGAATTTGAATTTTGCAGAAATGTAAATGAATGAAATGTAAATATAAAATTTTGAAAAACTGGTTTTTGTATGATAGAATATTCAAGAAAAATTTATTATTCCATTTTCCTGTTTACATAACCCAAACAACACACACACGTCTAAAAACATGTAATAGATGAAACGCTATAGATTTTTAGATGATCTATAAAACATCAGTAATTCAAAATTTGTAACCTAGATTAGACGGAAAAATGTCCGCGAGATTTACGTTGAAAAGTATGACTTTTCAAGACATCTATTCTACGTGAAATGAGCTATCTCTATAACAGGTCAAATTTTTTATTTTTTTAGTGTATCATAATTTAGTATACTTTAAGACATGCAATAGAAGTTTGCAGATGTACTTTATTGTGATCATCTACTCTACGTAAAATGAAGCCTCTCTATAAAACGTACAATTTCAAATTTTTTAGTTTATCTTAAGTTAATATACAGTTTGACATGTAATAGACGTTTGCAGATGTATTTTGTTATGATCATCTATTCTACGTAAAACGAATTCTCTCTATAATACGTACAATTTCAGATTTTTTTTGGTTATCTTAAGTTAGTATACTGTTTGATATGTAATAGACGTTTGCAGATGTATTTTATTGTGATCATCTATTCTACGTAAAACGAAGCCTCTCTATAATATGTACAATTTCAGATTTTTTTTTAGTTTATCTTAAGTTAGTATACTGTTTGATATGTAATAGACGTTTGCAAATGTACTTCCTGGTGATAATCTATTGTTCGTAAAACGAAGCCTCTCTATAATAGGTGAAATTTCTGATCTCAAAAACGATCATGGTATGTTTCGAAGAAAGGTTCATCGTCTGCAAATTCAAAACATTGACATTTTATGTATTCAAGGTCATCATAAATATATTTGCTGAAATTTTGAAAGTTTGTATGAATATATTTTGAATTCCCAATAATTTCAAACTTTCTGAGTATGTAAGATATTTTTAAATATCTTATGATCTATCAATGTCAAATTTAGAGCAAAAATACTTACGGAGAAAGATTAAGAAGTAGCTATAATGAAATACTTAAGAAATCACTTATCTTCAAGTCAAACACTGTAAAGATCAAGTCTAAATAATGGAATCGATGATATCGTTTGATTCATAGACTGGGGATTTAGAAGTTCATTTTTGTATGCAATTGTTAGATCAGGTTGGTATCCGAAATAGGAGAGGGGAAACAAAAACAATGTCCTGATGAAAAAATAACTAAGTATATATTTCTAATCAAAAATAAATAATATTAACATTTCAAGAATCAATTTCTGTCCTAACATCTGTTTTCCTCTTCTCGTACTCATATCTCTGGTTGGCAAGACGTAGCCAGTCTTGAACCGCCCTCTTAATAACGCCATCATTGAGGTCTGCCGGAGTTTCGTTGCCGAAAAGTACATAAACAGCCTCTGGAAGCGACACGATATTCAAAATAACTAACTGTTTTCGCAATTGAGTACAAGTGAATAATCATGAAATAATACTATCTCTGAACAATAAATATCAAAATTTCAGGATATAATGATTTTAGATCTCTAAAATGACATTATATTCTCATCAAAAATAGAATGAATCGAAAGTTTATGATTATTCTTCAAAATTTTTTGGGGGATAGGATAAGGATAAGCATTTTTCAGGAGAAGAGTTTAATTCAAGAGTAATTCAGAAAATTTTCGGAAATTTCTAACTCACCAATTAAAATTCTGCAGCATTTCAGTGCCTGAAAGGGCTCCTTAGTCTTTGACCAGCCCAACTGAATTTCCCTGCACATCTATTGGTTAATAGAAATTTCAACAGAAGTGACCACCTTCAGAAGTGTAGACAGAATGAATTTTGAATAACTGAAAGATTTCGGACGTGTACAAAAGTTCAGGTACCTAATTTTAGGATTTCCAAAATTCCGTCCGACAGAAGGCATTCTTGGAAGTGACGGCCGCTACCCCAAATTCCGAGAACTGTCCTTTGTTGCGAGAATATCGCAACAGTATTCTTTCAAAATCTGACATTTCAACTGTTGATTTCTATATTTCGTAACTCGCAGGAAAGTTTACTTATCCCCATTTAAGATATATATTTATGGTGCTGGGTAATTTTGAATCGCCTCTTTTAGGTCTTAGGAAAGACTTTAGAACATGCGCGCAAAAGGTGTCATAAATTTTTAATTGTATTTCAACAAAAATACAAAAAAACTTGTCCGGTTGGAAAATAACAATTCTTTGTAATTGTTTAAACAATTTCGATTGAATTCTGAATCGGTGCCTTAAAGAGGTCTATTAATTCACTTGAGTAATATCCTTCTGAAAATAAATAAGTCATTTTACTCCAGAACAATTATACTGCTGTGATAAAGACGGTTTAGATCCAACCCTACGAAATATTAATCCCGAAAATTTGAAATTTCAGATGATTCACTACTATTATGATCAATTCAAACAGATTTCAAATTCTCTAATTGAACATAAACCGATTATTATGTAAATATGTTCTCAAGAAATAATTAAAGCTCTTAAAGAAATAACCCAATAGATTTTTTTAGATAATCACTCTATTCGTGTCATCCTAATATGATCAAACAATAACTTACTAATTTCATCCTTGTGTCATAATTTTTTCCACAAAAACACATATAATCGGTATGTATAAATTATCAGTATAGTATCCAACCAAATATACAATTGGGAACGGTTATCTAAATTTTATCATTAAATAGACTTTTCTAGATTAATGTACCGCGAAAGATAACAAAGGTTCAATTGTAAGTATCTAATAATTATAGAAATATTAATTATTGAAAGCTAAATGAAGTCGCATATTCCTGTCTAAAACCTTTATGACAATATGATATATATAATACGTCTTGAAATTGACTTTTTCACGATGAGTGCAATAAGATATTATATAAACGTTTTTAGAAGTCCAAGTGATGTCGAATATTCATGTCTCAAACTTATATAACCATATGATATAGAAAATACGTCTTGAAATTGACTTTTTCACGATGAGTGCAATTAGATATTATATAAACGTTTTTCAGAAGTCTAAGTGAAGTCGAATATTCATGTCTCAAATCTATATGACTATATGATATATAAAATACGTCTTTAAATCGACTTTTTCACGATCAGTACAATTAGATATTATATGAACATTTTTCAGACGGCTAAATGAAGTCGCATATTCCTGTCTAAAACCTTTATGACAGTATGATATATAAAATATGTCTTAAAATCGACTATTTCACGATGAGTGCAATTAGATATTATATAAACGTTTTTCAGACGGCTAAATGAAGTCGAATTTTTATGTCTCCAACTTATATGACCATATGATATAAAAAATACGTTTTGATATTGACTTTTTCACGATGAGTGCAATTAGATATTATATAAACGTTTTTCAGACGTCTAAATGAAGTCGAATTTTTATGTCTCAAACTTATATGACCATATGATATAAAAAATACGTTTTGAAATTGACTTTTTCACGATGAGTGCAATTAGATATTATATAAACGTTTTTCAGACGTCTAACTGAAGTCGAATATTCATGTCTTAAAACTATATGACCATATGATATATAAACGACGTCTTAAAATCGTCTTCTTCACGATGAGTGCAATTAGATATTATATAAACGTTTTTCAGAAGTACTGTTGAAAATAAATCTATAGTTAGATATAGAATTTCTTCAATAATTAGATCATACGTTTAAAAGACATTTAAAAACATCATTCATAAAAAACATATATTTTGGATAATCTATTTTTAATCATATTAAAGATTAAGATGTTTTGAGATCTCTTTTTGACATAAATGGGATGTCATTTAGATCAGTGTGTGTTGTATGGGAATACTCGAATTTGAATGATTTGAAATTTGAAACCTGTTCAATTATAATAGTAATTCAGAAAACGTGCCATAATTCAGCGAAAGGAGCTGAATTTTGTGGAAATTATCATGCCAGAAATCTTTTAAAAATCACTCCAATTCTTTTTCACAGAATATTTGATGTCTCCTTAAATATTTGTTCGAACTTTACAGAAATTCGTGTGTATATTGCATTTATTGAATTTTCCTATGGATGGTTCTATCACTTCAAAACACATCTAATACTTGTAATATTATAGCATAAATTATTGGTCAATAGGAACGGCAATCACGTGATTGAATACTTTCTAGTCCCTCAGCGACAATTATACTTCCTACATTTCCAGATTCATAAAATTAATTCCGGAACAGCTTCCTCGGGGACGCGAGGCAATTCACCCGTCATCCATCTCACCTTTGAGGTCACGACGACCCTTATTTTCTTACCCGCATTTTCGAGCTGCTGTTTTTCGGGGCATTACCTGATCCAGTGAGAAAAGTAAGCCTGGGCAATTTAATTCTTGTCGAATATATTTCGGGAAGACACTGTGGGCTTGTAATCGGCCTTTTTTACAGACCAGTAGCTTGAGTGGATCCCACCCTCATTCCTCTTGTATTGAAAAATGCCTGGCCTCGTTTCACCTCTATGTGCATTCTGGCGAAAAAATGAGATTACTTTAGATTACTTAACCAAATCATTTTTCCCTGGAGTGCTTCGTTCCTGTGATTTTTTCAGATTGCTCATTTTTTTTCATGGGGAAATGAAAGGAAATTTTTTTTTATTCAAGAGGAACGAATTACTGGTTCTCAAAATGGATTTCACCATTAATTATTTTCAAACTTATGAATTTTGACTATTAATACAAGACTAGAAGCAAGAGTAACACAAAACCATCATAGAAACGAACTAGTGTTGAATGATTGTTTGGGCTATTACCATCATCTATTGTGGATGTAATGATTTCCGACGTTTCGATAGACATCTTCTATCTTTATCAAGGAGAAAAGTAAGAAACCTTTTGAAAATTATCAATTTTCAAAAAGTCAATTGCCAGAAGTCATGAAAGAAAATGAACGATGTTATATACTCATCTGTGATATGATGATCTTTTTAAGTTGGATCGAACTATCGGCGTCCAAACTTCTGGCAGATCTATAGATGGAGCACTTATGGAATCAGGTGTTATTTTCATAAATGCTGCTTCTTTGATTTTTCTTCTTGCAAGTTTTTCTTCTTTGGACATTATTGATGCTTCATCCCACTTTATACGATGATCCTCATCTACAGCATGTTGGATCAGCCTGGATTTGTCGCTGTCTAGTACTCGTAGAAGCTTCTGATGTTCTTTTATTCGTACATTCAGAGGGCGTTTAGTTTCTCCGATGTAAGATCTTCCGCACTCGCAAGGTAATTCATATATGCAGTTCTTTGTACTTTGTGTCTCATTATTAGGCTTAACTTTTGTAAGTTTAGCTCTGATAGTGTCTTGAGTTTTGAATGCAGTCGTTATGTTGTATCTATTTCCAATTCTTCTCATTTTCTCCGACAAACCTTTAACATAAGGAATTACGGTTTTAATGATCTGATTTATATCTGTTGGTTCAGGTTGACTTTCTCTTGTTCGTCTAGCTTTTTCTAATATCTTTTTGGGGTAGCCATTGCTTCTAAGAGTTTTCGAGGTGTTATTTATTTCTTCATTTTGGTCTTCTTCAGTGCAACAAATATTTATTGCTCTATCAAATAAACATTTTGCTACTTCCAATTTAGTGTTTAGTTGGTGGTTTGAATCAAAATGTAGATATTGTCCTGTGTCCGTTGGCTTTTTATACACAGTAGTTCTTGGGATTCCATTTTGTTTATGTACGAGTACATCTTAGAATGGAAGTTGTCTGTCTTTCTCGATTTCCATTGTGAATTTAATTGATTCCTCTTGATTGTTTAGATATTGAAGGAATCCATCTATAGTGTCTCTTCCATGTTGCCAAATAATGAAAGTATCATCTATATATCTTTTCCACAGTTTGGGTTTAAGTACATACTTTCTTTAATGACTTCTGTCAATATTAACTTTTTGAAAATTGATAATTTTCAAAAGGTTTTCTACTTTTCCTCCTTGATAAAGATAGAAGATGTCTATCGAAACATCGGAAAACATTACATCCACAATAGATGATGGTAATAGCCCAAACAATCATTCAACACGAGCTCCATCATCAACAATATCTCGTCATCAACTAAATATGTACGCCAGTTCTATGTCTCACCGAAGGATATCTTATCATATCGAATTGAAATCATTTGGGAAATGATCTATAAAAAAAAGATGATAAGACTTGAATGTGATATCTTGTCTAGCAAAAACTAACACATGAATCTTTGAAAGAGAATTTCACATCGAATATGATCGAATTTAAAATTCTTTTGCCAACATCTATCATATTTGGTATGTTTGATTTCTATTTCTTGTCACTAAGATGGCCCTTTGCAAGGTTTTTAACCCTTTTTTAACTAGGTGTCAAGCTTTCAATAACTTTTGTACATTTTTGATAAATAAAAATTTCTAATAATGCAATTAATATATTATTCACTGATGAGGAAGGCCTCAAAAGGTTTTTTTTTCACATGTTATAATTACTTGCAGAGAAAAATATAAAATCGTCGAGAAACGAAGTGGAACCAAATGTGCCATGATCCTTACCATCCACAACGTGTCTCCTGAAGATTATGCCAGTTACACCTGCGTTGCTTCCAACTTGAAGGGGAAGTCCGATGCCACCATAAGACTATACGGTGAGTTTCAGTTCCGTCAATTTACAACACAAACGTCAACCGGCTCTCCACTCTCGTGTTTTATGGTATTTACAAAGCATGATCATCTAAAGGGAACAATAAATAATTAATTTGAAGGAGGAATGATCCTGACGAGGGTTTCTGTTGTTTCTTATCTTGCAGGAGGTTTGCACCAAGCGCGCTTAATTGAATAATTAATTATCACTGAAATCTCTCCTTTCATCCTAATAAAGTCTGATTTATCGTGGAGTTTTTATGCTCAACAAAAGGAAACGAATTAGCACAGAAAATGAAACTGCGTTCATTATAAGGACGGCTTTATTCAAATACTTGAAGTTTTTAAGAAAACGTCAGAAACATTCATGTTCCAATAGAGTTTTTCTAATTTAGTGACGAAAAAATTGTTAAGAAAAGTCTTGGAATTTCAAACGTTTGATGCTTCTGATTTTGATGTTAAATATATAGGGTTTATGGAATTCAATGGAATCGCTTGAAATTCTCACATACATGCCTTAGGTATTGTTTTGCATCTTATTCCATTCAATACATCAATGTGGGATTTACATTTCATTACCGAGATATCTGTATGAGTAGACGAAACAGAGTTTCATTATGCCCGTGGGCATTTAAGCGGGCATTATGGATCATAACGCCCGCTCGTTGTGCGAGAAGCAAAATAAGCTAGAAAGAAATTATTTATTTCGCAGAATTTTAATACTAAAACAACGACAACTCAACAAACGAAAACAAAGTCTTTCTTAATTAAAATTAAAAGTGCAGTTTTCGAATTTCCCGGAAAAATTCTTCAATCGTGAATCTTGGGATGTTTTCGAAACCTGAGGAGCGAAAACTTGACCACAAGTACTTGGAAGTTCGTTCACAAGAGAACCACTAGAGAATTCATGAGAATCTGTTACCGAATTCACAATTATCGTCGATATTTTGTTTTTGGAAAAAATGCTCTGCTCTATGTAACTCTCTTCCATCTTCCGTGTATTTTTAACGTTTCATATGATGCACCAGCCTCAGTTAAAAGAGTTGCTGAAGTCCGTCTCAAACAATGTCCTGTATATTCATTTGCATTATCCAATTTTAAGTATTTGGCAATCATCGAAGGCACACTTCCTATGGTATTCTTGCTAACAAGTTGGATGGTGCACCGACCATTTCGGAACGTGAGGAAAAATCTAGGATTCTTCACTCCACTGGGTCTCAAGGATATATATTTTCTGACCAGCCCCAAAGCTTCTATTTTTTCTTCCTCTACAATGCTAAATCCTTTTGACATACCGGTTTTAGTTTCGGGTATTTTAACAAGTAAACAGCTATCCTTATCTTCTATATCTTTGATAGACATTTTCACTGATTCATCTCTCCTTAGTCCTCCAAAAACACCCATTATTAGAACTACTTCATGAAGAAGAAGAATTTCATCAGGAGCTTCATTGATGAATGTATGAACTTGTTCTGCTGTCAAAACTGTGGATTTCTTGGGAATATATCCTCTAGATTTCATTTTTAAAAACGGTACTAGCCGGGAGAATTGTGAAATATTGATATTTTCTTTGACAATCAGTGTAGATTTCAAAATAGAATATTTCGTCCACAATGACGCAGGACAAAATTTTTCAGACTTCAAATAAAAAAAATTACCCACACATGAACAAAATGAAAAATAAAATAGCATACCAATTCTTGAAAGTACGCCAATAACACTGTTTCATCTGTAGCAATTATTTCATTTTTCAACTTCCATTGATGGAATGTTTCATAATCCTTGTCGTAGACGAGTCTGGATTTTTCTGGTAATAAATTATTTGCAGCTTAGGCTGCATTTTCAATTATATTATTTGGCAAATTGCTATTTATTTCTGTTATTTCATTGAATCTTCACAACGAAAACAGTAATGACATTTACTTAATAAAATGATGAGAGCAATAACGAACTTCAAAATATTAACAAATGCCATGGTTACTACTGAAAGTTAAATGGAAAAAAAATCATAGAAGCAATCGAATTTTATTATAATTAAATGATATATTCGTGAAAAATAAAATCTTGTATGCACCACGAGCGTTATTAGATCCTAACGCCCATCGGGCAACATTCATCCCTCGGGCCAAAGGCCGAATGTTTCCCTCCGGGCGTTAGGATACATATAACGCACTAGGTACATAAATACCTATTAAATACCTGTTTCTCTGTGAGAGTTTGGCATCAAATAGAACTGAAAGAAAACGCTAACTGGATATTTTCAATTTGAGATATAGATTTGTTGAGTATTTCTTATTCATTGTAGCTATTGTATTAGTATCACACTGTTTTAGAATACCAGAATAGAGAGTAAAGCACAAAAGATCCTGACTAAACATCAGTGTTCCTCTACATTTTATGGCTTTATCTTAGTAATATATTGAGTTGCCAATATCTGAAGAGATGTATCCTCCTGAAATCAAATAACCCATTAACGTTAGAATTAGGCAAACGTTGATTGGCTGCCATACCGCAGATAAGTAATTGCTGCGATTTATCTTTTGATACAGGACCTAAGAAATCATC
The DNA here is from genome assembly GCA_030674115.1 of Micraspis discolor. Taxonomy (NCBI): domain Eukaryota; kingdom Metazoa; phylum Arthropoda; class Insecta; order Coleoptera; family Coccinellidae; genus Micraspis; species Micraspis discolor. Next base: position 250,000 of record JARTUT010000006.1, on the reverse strand, counting down.
GTCTGGAACTCTAAAGATGTTGGGAAATTTCCGTCCATTCTGGAAAACTCATCATGAAGGTTAGGCATTAATAAAAATGGAAATCAGGCATGAATACCTTCTATCCGTCTCGAGTGTTACTACCCCCTAGTCATTTCTGAAAGATTATGAATTGTTCAATTCGTATGGGAATGAAGCAATTCTATCAAATTTATGGGCGATATTATAAAGTCTCTGCAACGAACTTCAGAGTTATATAGTTTGTGCAGTTTTGTGATGTGGGTCGTTTTCGTCCTCGATGGAGAGGTTTGAATATCCCCCTTAAGTTTTATGTGTTTGTATATTCGACTCGTTATTCCGTTGAGAATATAGAACTTGCTTCTCAATAATGAGATCTCATTTAGCAAACTCAATAATTCATTTCATAATTCTGAATTTTAATGCATTACGTGACATAAACACAGTTTATTTGATTATTGCTTACGGAAAAAATCTCAAGATGGAACCCGAGTAGATTCATTATTTGGGCAATGTGCCCCATCTCTTATTTTTTTTTGCTACCATCGTTCTTTCATTTTCAAAGCAATACAATACAATACAACCGCCACGATAATTGAATAAAACTATTACAAAAATAGGTAATCACTGGTTTCATTAGTTTTTGTTCGAAACACAAATTCTCATATCAACAAACATTATATGTCCGTTAATGAACAATTTTAGTTTTCCACCAACTGAAACTGAATTAATTAGTCCGAAAGAAGTCAATCGAATATGTGTGAATGCATCTATAATTAAGATTTCTTGAGGACTTTTTGACATTTCTCTAATCCGATATTGCAAAATATTCGTATTTGTGGACGAATAATTTGGGGATTTTTTTATAAGTATGGGGAAAATGGAGGATTCGAGAAAATGAGAAATTCCCTGTAGTTTCGTTTTCGACAACCACCCCAAAGTTTTAATGATCCAAGAGTCGATACTCAACGTAATTATGCAATTAATTATTATTAGCTTTTGTGATTACTTGCTCTCAAGTTAATGATAAAATAATTATATCTTTTGGTAAAAGAGACCTACGACAATTAAATTCGAGAGTGTGTAGAATATCAATAAGTCCTAAATTCAAATTGGTAATCCAAAATTGTATTTTTAAAAGTTTAAATGGTGGTAGCCGGATCAAAAAATATTATTTGGCACCTCCTGTAATGTTTTGAGGAAATAAATGAATATGAATATGTATATGAATCCAACTACTATAACTCAAACTTTTATTTCGTCCGAAATCGTAAGTTTTTTACTGTATCTTAAGTTACTTCTAGTCTAGAAGATATTTGATCTTTCTCTTATTGAATTTGTGTTGTCTCTTGAATCTAACATATTCACTATATTCTATTCAATGAACTATATTATAGTTTTGATGAAATGTCCTAGCGTAAACAATAATCTTTGATTTATTCAAAGTAATAACTAGCTGCCCAATGATTCGTCTTCACTATTCAATTGCATGATATTCATTCAATTAATTTTATTGCAGAGATATTCTTGACAACATCTACAACAACTACTACAACCACCACACCAAGCACTACAGCAATGACGACAACTGTGTCAACAACAATCACCAATTTGATATTAGGTAAGAATTCGATGCTCTGTTTAAGATGTGAAAATTGATTTGTAGCCACTGAGAAAGATATCTTTCTTATGAATTATTGCTCAGAAGGTGCAATCTATGAATTTCGTACTGCCACTAGCAACAGCATTCTAGCACAGTGCTGATAAACTATACCATAAACATAGTGACAGTGAGAATTGGAGCTCGATAAACACTGTATCCCGATCATAATGGTTCAACTGACAATTTTTCAGTTAAAAACTTGAGCTCAGAACTCCTTGAGAGATTTGTAGGTCTGTATTCTGTTCGATAAAAGTATTTAAATTTTACTGTTACCTATACTTCTAAAGATTCATGATTTATCGTTTTGCAAGTCGAAATTTCTAGCTAGGTTCAAAATGCGGTTCCATACTTCATCAGTTTTACTGTTTATTCATCATTTCCTGATTAAATAGCCACATGTATTCTGGAAACAGCGCATAATTGCAGTTAACTAGCAGTTGCCGACAGGAAGTCCTTCCTTTCCTAACGATATCAATGATCATTCAACACTATACTACATCGTCCAATGAAATTGCTCAATTTTTAAAAACGGACCAATAGAAACAAACTGTATCGGAAAACACTCAACCTCACAGTGTTTTCACATTCAGAAATTTGTTTGTATCAAATGCCTAATTTGCATAGGAATATTAATACGTTCGGATAGCTTTGGCCGTTGGTGGAAGAAGCGGTCGTCATGGTTACGATAAACAAGCAGTTGTTAGCGATAACTTCAACAGCACATTTGGCAGTTCTGTCAGTTTATTTTCGTATTTTACCATGAAGTAGATAAAAATGAAACGTTTTAGGAATTGTAATATTATAAACTACTAACCAAGTGGCCATAATCCATTTTGAATACTATGGTAAATGAAGGAGTCAATCGTACGTAAATGGATCTTTATTGATAAAATTTGCTCTACATGTTTCGCCTTGTTAGGGCATCTTCAGGAGCTCTGTAAAATGGAGAAAATATGAAAACATGAAACATGAACATGAAAACATGAAATAAGATACTACAACACTGTGACATTTTCAAGAACTTACTCGTCAAGATTATACAGGTTGACATAAACATAAACCTTTCCGGTTATTATAAAATTCAGATTTAGGAGAACAAGCACACTTTTCAGACAAAGCTGATTCCTAGTAAAACTTTTCCAATGGTGAATTTCAATCGTTCAAATGACAGCGTCAGTTTCATTTTATGGTTAACATTGACAATTGACATTATTGACAAAGACGTGAGGTGAGAAGTGATGCAAGTAATGGGTGTGTTCGGAAATTTCATAAACGCAGTAATCAAATTAAACTTTCAAATATAGGATGATAGCTGAGGTGTGATTCCGTTTGAGTGTTTAAACATTTGTTTTGGTGTGTTTTCAAATTTTTGGCTATCTCATAAATTTCCATAAGGTCAAGTTTGTTGCCCTTATCTAAATTGTGCAAAAGAGTAACATTTTCTGACTCATCAAATTCATGTTCGTTTATTCTTAAGTGTCGTCCAAAAGAACTCTTGTCTTTGTAGTTCCTTATATGTTCAGATATTCTAGTCCCCAGAGCTCTAAACGTCTTTCCTATATAAAATTTGTCACAGGTTTTACAGTTTAATTTGTATACGCCATTCTTCTCCAGTATGGGTGTTTTATCCTTGCAATTAAGTAGATGGCTATGGAGACAATTATTAGCTTTAAAGACTATTTCAATATTGTGTTTTTCAAAAATTTTTTTAATTGGGTAGCACATATTTCCGTAAAATGGCAATGAGAATCTTCCAATTACTTGTTTTTAGCATCTGGGGACTGATCATTTCGGTGTGACTCATTGTGCAATTTCAAAACTTCCTCATCAGCAGTCTGTCCACCACATCTGAGGTGTAACCATTTTTGTAAGCTACATATTTGATTATCTGTAATTCCCTGTTGAAACTGTCTCTGCTCAACGGTAAATGTAACATTCTGTGGACATAAGAGTTTAGAGCAGCAAACTTATGGCATGCTGGGTGGTTTGAGCTCTCATTGATGGTTGCTACAGTTTGGGATTCCTTTCTGTGTACATCCACAGATACTCTGTTATGGTCCAAGGTAAGAGTTAAATCCAGGAAATTAATCTGGTTGAAACCAATTTCCAAGGTGAAGTGGATGTTTTCATGCAGAGTGTTAAACAAATTCAACAATACCCAAGCTAGATCTGTGCTGCCAGTGAATATTATTAGGATGTCATCGACATATCTGTAGTATTTGAAAATGTGTTTTATTATGGGTGTTTTCAAACTAAATAAGACCTTTTCCAAATTATCCATGAAAATTTCTGCCATGAGAGAAGATGGAGGTGCTCCCATAGGCAAGCCCATCTCCAATTTATATATTTCATTGTTGAACTGGCAAAAGTTCTGTTCCAAAGATAGCTTGAGTAGACCTAGGATGTCCTTTCTCAGTTCAGGGTTGACGTTTTTCTTAAGTAGCTCTTTCTCGATCAGTGAAACACATTCAACAGGGGGGATTGAAGTGAATAGGTTTTTAGCATCAAGTGATATTAACTTGGCCCCCTCTGGGATCTGTAAGTCTTTCAATGATTCTGCTAATTTAATACTATTCTTTATGCTGTATGTGGGTATGAACTCCGTTAATTCCTTCAACTCTTCATTTAGAAACTGGCTTATTTTGTATACAGGTGTGTTTACGTAACTTACTACTGGTCTTATGGGTGCGTTAACCTTATGCAGTTTTGGGAGGCCATATAACTTAGGGACCTTTGGGTTTGGGTGGATCAACTTTCTGTATTTACCGTAGTTATTCTCAAACTCTTCTGATAATTTGAAGTTTTTACTTTATTAATAAGAATTGAAGTGGGGTTGTTGTTCAATCTGGTGAAGCCGTTATCATTCAAGAATTCCTCCACTTTACTGACATAAAGGCTCCTCTCTAACACCACTAAGCATGCACCTTTGTCGGCTTTCACTACTGTTAAATTATTCTCTCTGATTTTCTTCTTGATGTTGTTAATGTCTTTCATCATTTCTTTTGTTCTACTGTTATGTTTCGATATTCTTCTCTTTTCGTTGAGGAAATGGCTTTTACAGTTGGCACGGATTTCATTTTTGCTGTCTGCGTCCAAATATGATCTCTCCAACACAGCATCCACGCTTACGGCAAGTGTATCCAATTGATGTTTAGAATGGTTAGGTATAGAGTGTTTAAGTCCCATATTCAAGATTTTCATTTCTCCTTCCGAAAATTGTACAGTTGACATATTTATTAAGTTAGGGTGGAAGTTGAAAGGTGGGTCTGGTTCATTCACACTTCTTCCATTCTTTTTGTTTGCTTTTTCTGTTCGTAGGTGTTCCAATTTTTTCTTTAGAATGTCGGTTTTCCATATTCTCAGGGTTTCCACCTCACATTTTGTCTCGTCTATGACCTGTCTACGCTCTAGGTTATTCAGGCTGTTCAAATGTTTAACCATGTTTCCCAACATTAAGTTTGTGTTTCTCAGTTGGGTGTAATGTATTTTTATCTCCTTTTTCAGAAATTTCTTCCTAATTCTCCAGTCCTCTTCAGACAGAGAAAGGACATCCTAGGTCTACTCAAGCTATCTTTGGAACAGAACTTTTGCCAGTTCAACAATGAAATATATAAATTGGAGATGGGCTTGCCTATGGGAGCACCTCCATCTTCTCTCATGGCAGAAATTTTCATGGATAATTTGGAAAAGGTCTTATTTAGTTTGAAAACACCCATAATAAAACACATTTTCAAATACTACAGATATGTCGATGACATCCTAATAATATTCACTGGCAGCACAGATCTAGCTTGGGTATTGTTGAATTTGTTTAACACTCTGCATGAAAACATCCACTTCACCTTGGAAATTGGTTTCAACCAGATTAATTTCCTGGATTTAACTCTTACCTTGGACCATAACAGAGTATCTGTGGATGTACACAGAAAGGAATCCCAAACTGTAGCAACCATCAATGAGAGCTCAAACCACCCAGCATGCCATAAGTTTGCTGCTCTAAACTCTTATGTCCACAGAATGTTACATTTACCGTTGAGCAGAGACAGTTTCAACAGGGAATTACAGATAATCAAATATGTAGCTTACAAAAATGGTTACACCTCAGATGTGGTGGACAGACTGCTGATGAGGAAGTTTTTGAAATTGCACAATGAGTCACACCGAAATGATCAGTCCCCAGATGCTAAAAACAAGTAATTGGAAGATTCTCATTGCCATTTTACGGAAATATGTGCTACCCAATTAAAAAAATTTTTGAAAAACACAATATTGAAATAGTCTTTAAAGCTAATAATTGTCTCCATAGCCATCTACTTAATTGCAAGGATAAAACACCCATACTGGAGAAGAATGGCGTATACAAATTAAACTGTAAAACCTGTGACAAATTTTATATAGGAAAGACGTTTAGAGCTCTGGGGACTAGAATATCTGAACATATAAGGAACTACAAAGACAAGAGTTCTTTTGGACGACACTTAAGAATAAACGAACATGAATTTGATGAGTCAGAAAATGTTACTCTTTTGCACAATTTAGATAAGGGCAACAAACTTGACCTTATGGAAATTTATGAGATAGCCAAAAATTTGAAAACACACCAAAACAAATGTTTAAACACTCAAACGGAATCACACCTCAGCTATCATCCTATATTTGAAAGTTTAATTTGATTACTGCGTTTATGAAATTTCCGAACACACCCATTACTTGCATCACTTCTCACCTCACGTCTTTGTCAATAATGTCAATTGTCAATGTTAACCATAAAATGAAACTGACGCTGCCATTTGAACGATTGAAATTCACCATTGGAAAAGTTTTACTAAGAATCAGCTTTGTCTGAAAAGTGTGCTTGTTCTCCTAAATCTGAATTTTATAATAACCGGAAAGGTTTATGTTTATGTCAACCTGTATAATCTTGACGAGTAAGTTCTTGAAAATGTCACAGTGTTGTAGTATCTTATTTCATGTTTTCATGTTCATGTTCCATGTTTTCATATTTTCTCCATTTTACAGAGCTCCTGAAGATGCCCTAACAAGGCGAAACATGTAGAGCAAATTTTATCAATAAAGATCCATTTACGTACGATTGACTCCTTCATTTACCATAGTATTCAAAATGGATTATGGCCACTTGGTTAGTAGTTTATTATATGAAGATGGTACGTCAAACTTGGCCATTAAATACAGGAGAGCTTCCATCAAAGCCTGCAACATAAAACTGAGCATCTGGTTTGTTAGAACTTGCATTTTGGAAGAGTTGACACCTAGATTCTGTAACTTCAAATTGTCGAAAAAACTAAATGATGAAGAGGACTGGAGAATTAGGAAGAAATTTCTGAAAAAGGAGATAAAAATACATTACACCCAACTGAGAAACACAAACTTAATGTTGGGAAACATGGTTAAACATTTGAACAGCCTGAATAACCTAGAGCGTAGACAGGTCATAGACGAGACAAAATGTGAGGTGGAAACCCTGAGAATATGGAAAACCGACATTCTAAAGAAAAAAATTGGAACACCTACGAACAGAAAAAGCAAACAAAAAGAATGGAAGAAGTGTGAATGAACCAGACCCACCTTTCAACTTCCACCTAACTTAATAAATATGTCAACTGTACAATTTTCGGAAGGAGAAATGAAAATCTTGAATATGGGACTTAAACACTCTATACCTAACCATTCTAAACATCAATTGGATACACTTGCCGTAAGCGTGGATGCTGTGTTGGAGAGATCATATTTGGACGCAGACAGCAAAAATGAAATCCGTGCCAACTGTAAAAGCCATTTCCTCAACGAAAAGAGAAGAATATCGAAACATAACAGTAGAACAAAAGAAATGATGAAAGACATTAACAACATCAAGAAGAAAATCAGAGAGAATAATTTAACAGTAGTGAAAGCCGACAAAGGTGCATGCTTAGTGGTGTTAGAGAGGAGCCTTTATGTCAGTAAAGTGGAGGAATTCTTGAATGATAACGGCTTCACCAGATTGAACAACAACCCCACTTCAATTCTTATTAATAAAGTAAAAACTTCAAATTATCAGAAGAGTTTGAGAATAACTACGGTAAATACAGAAAGTTGATCCACCCAAACCCAAAGGTCCCTAAGTTATATGGCCTCCCAAAACTGCATAAGGTTAACGCACCCATAAGACCAGTAGTAAGTTACGTAAACACACCTGTATACAAAATAAGCCAGTTTCTAAATGAAGAGTTGAAGGAATTAACGGAGTTCATACCCACATACAGCATAAAGAATAGTATTAAATTAGCAGAATCATTGAAAGACTTACAGATCCCAGAGGGGGCCAAGTTAATATCACTTGATGCTAAAAACCTATTCACTTCAATCCCCCCTGTTGAATGTGTTTCACTGATCGAGAAAGAGCTACTTAAGAAAAACGTCAACCCTGAACTGAGAAAGGACATCCTAGGTCTACTCAAGCTATCTTTGGAACAGAACTTTTGCCAGTTCAACAATGAAATATATAAATTGGAGATGGGCTTGCCTATGGGAGCACCTCCATCTTCTCTCATGGCAGAAATTTTCATGGATAATTTGGAAAAGGTCTTATTTAGTTTGAAAACACCCATAATAAAACACATTTTCAAATACTACAGATATGTCGATGACATCCTAATAATATTCACTGGCAGCACAGATCTAGCTTGGGTATTGTTGAATTTGTTTAACACTCTGCATGAAAACATCCACTTCACCTTGAAATTGGTTTCAACCAGATTAATTTCCTGGATTTAACTCTTACCTTGGACCATAACAGAGTATCTGTGGATGTACACAGAAAGGAATCCCAAACTGTAGCAACCATCAATGAGAGCTCAAACCACCCAGCATGCCATAAGTTTGCTGCTCTAAACTCTTATGTCCACAGAATGTTACATTTACCGTTGAGCAGAGACAGTTTCAACAGGGAATTACAGATAATCAAATATGTAGCTTACAAAAATGGTTACACCTCAGATGTGGTGGACAGACTGCTGATGAGGAAGTTTTTGAAATTGCACAATGAGTCACACCGAAATGATCAGTCCCCAGATGCTAAAAACAAGTAATTGGAAGATTCTCATTGCCATTTTACGGAAATATGTGCTACCCAATTAAAAAAATTTTTGAAAAACACAATATTGAAATAGTCTTTAAAGCTAATAATTGTCTCCATAGCCATCTACTTAATTGCAAGGATAAAACACCCATACTGGAGAAGAATGGCGTATACAAATTAAACTGTAAAACCTGTGACAAATTTTATATAGGAAAGACGTTTAGAGCTCTGGGGACTAGAATATCTGAACATATAAGGAACTACAAAGACAAGAGTTCTTTTGGACGACACTTAAGAATAAACGAACATGAATTTGATGAGTCAGAAAATGTTACTCTTTTGCACAATTTAGATAAGGGCAACAAACTTGACCTTATGGAAATTTATGAGATAGCCAAAAATTTGAAAACACACCAAAACAAATGTTTAAACACTCAAACGGAATCACACCTCAGCTATCATCCTATATTTGAAAGTTTAATTTGATTACTGCGTTTATGAAATTTCCGAACACACCCATTACTTGCATCACTTCTCACCTCACGTCTTTGTCAATAATGTCAATTGTCAATGTTAACCATAAAATGAAACTGACGCTGTCATTTGAACGATTGAAATTCACCATTGGAAAAAGTTTTACTAGGAATCAGCTTTGTCTGAAAAGTGTGCTTCTCCTAAATCTGAATTTTATAATAACCGGAAAGGTTTATGTTTATGTCAACCTGTATAATCTTGACGAGTAAGTTCTTGAAAATGTCACAGTGTTGTAGTATCTTATTTCATGTTTTCATGTTCATGTTTCATGTTTTCATATTTTCTCCATTTTACAGAGCTCCTGAAGATGCCCTAACAAGGCGAAACATGTAGAGCAAATTTTATCAATAAAGATCCATTTACGTACGATTGACTCCTTCATTTACCATAATTGTAATATTACTTCCATTGAGGAAAGTTAAAAAAAAGTGTGCCGCTTAATACAGTGAAGTCAAGATCCTACATTTGAAAACAATTTGAAGAATTCTGTGCTGCCCGGAAATACCTTGTAAATGAAAAAACAAGTTTGTCAGAGCTCAATAATATTATGCTAGCCTGGGCTTTCAATATGAAGAAAAGAGATGGATCAGACTACAAGGAAAGTGTCGTAAAAACTTTGTGGAATAATACTGCCAAACAGCTGCAGGAAAAATTCTATTAGGAATGGGGCGCTAGGTCCGATCCATTCACAGACGTGGCTTTTAAAACGGCGCGGGATATACGAAATGCCAAGAGGCGTATTTTGCAAGTGGACCCTGAGAAAAGAAAAGGTAGTGCCAAGGCGCTGTCTTTGGAGCAACACAAAAAGATGGTCAACTTATGTAAAGAAGATAACTCAGATGGTTTGAACAGAAAATTTCATTTTATTGCTGCATTGGAGCTTGCTTGGCGCGGTGGAGAGAGTTCATCATGCCTAATTTCGCATTTCCTATTCGAAATTGAAAACGATGGTAGTCCCACGGGTCGAATTGCCTACAATCCGATATTTTCTAAAACAAGACAAGGTGGTGCCCAAAAATGTGCGGAAACGAAATGGCTGACTCCCAATATTGAGGAAGATATTTGCCCGGAGAGGTTATATAAGCTACTTGTATCCAAAATAACTGCAAACATAACCACTGAAAGACCTTACTCCACATAAGAATTGGAAATATGGTTCATGGTTCAAAAACTCCCCAGTCGGTCCCAATACGATAGCTAAATGGACAAAAGAATCGGCAGAACTCATTGGCATCAACACAACTAAGTCGAAGATAACCAACCACTCGCATCGAGCTAGTGCTGTCAGCCAATTAGCCAAAGCAGCGATTGGCGAGGAACAGCTGATGAAGATAACAGGCCATTCTTCTGCAGCGTCAGTGAAACCGTATCTCCAACTGGACCAACAACATCACAAAAAAATAATCACAGCCATAAGGAATGAAAACAATGTCCTTCAAGAAACAACATCAGTATCTACTTCATCATTCGAAAATAATGCTCGTAATGTGTATAATAATTGTACTATCAATAATTATTATTTTGAGAATAAAGATGAATAATTTGTTGTTATGCTTCTATCTGGTTATTTGTGAATAAAAAACTATTTTTTATTTCGTTTGATTTATATTGTTGAATGATCTTCCCAAATACCACACGAGATTCGAATTTTTTTTGAGAACACTCTATCGTTTGTTGAAAATTATACAAATTTCACTAAACAAAGTGATGCCTCACTCATGATTTTGTTATAATATTTCCTCTTCATTAAAAGTTTTGGCCGTTTTGGGACGAAATCTTATATTCTCGTTTAATGAAGGCAGTTAATTTATGGAATTTTCCAATATCCAAATCCTGTTTCAGTTTACAAACACTCTTTATCATTGAATATCGGGACCATAATGTGTTTGGTCTCCAAATTTTGGACATTCCTTCCTCGGTTGAACCTTTTTGGAATTACACCAATCAATGAATTCTGAATATTGCTTCTCATATTTTATCTTCGACTTGGCCGGTAACACATTCAAACTCGCTTCATAAGAAGCTGTTAATATTTCTTCGGGCAGGCCATCATCAGATCCCGAAGTATCCATTTTACCGGAGCGTACTGATTGAATTCGAGTTGATATTATTTATATTTACACATAACACATATATATAACCACAATGTATTAATTCTTATTCACATGCCGTTTCCATAGTAACGTCGTCGGTGGCATAGAGATATATCATTATTCAGTTTATTCTTTAGAAAAAGCGTGCGAGAAAAACCCTTGCTAATCCATTACCACACGCATTTGCGTGCGGTAATAGAATAGCAGGGGTTTTTCCCACACTGTTTGGCAATGTGACTCTTTACGAATTGAAATACGTGCGGGAAAGAGAATGAAAGTGCACGCTTGTAGAAAAAATCATTAATTGCATTTGAGTAATTCAGCATTTTTCCAAAAGTAGCATTTGGCTAAGATCTCCCCCCATGGTGAGAGATTTGATTCGTAAATTAGGAAGGGATTCATCACGAAAAATAGAGTAGGCATGATGACACCTAATACTAGAGTTTTATAAAGAATATAGAAAAAGGTTTACTCTGTTTTGAACACGGATTTTTTGTCAGGAAGTTCGACTCAATCGATTGAGACCATTATAGGCTCAAAATATCTAAAATTGACAGTTATAGTCTTACACTTCTAAAAAATTTTTACCGATACCTGATTATTCTAGAAAACACCATTTTCTTCGATGAATAAAAGATAATTTTTCATTCTTATCATAAGATCAAACAATTGAAATAAAAACTACAGAAAAATTAATCAAAAAATGAGCCCAGAGTAAGTTGTAACCAAGAATTGTTTAAATTATTGTTAATCGAATATAAATGTCTGATGAGAGAAAAGTGTAATACACAAATTTCGAAATACATGTGTCGTATTCTATTTCATTTTTCTGTGGTTTTTTTTTAATTGTTTGATGTTATAATAGAAATGAAGAACTCTCTTCTATTCGTCGAAGAAAACGGTGTTTTCTAGAATCATCAGGTATCGGTGATACTTTTTTTGAAGTGTAAGATTATAATTGTTAATTTTAGATATTTTGGTTTATTTACATTTTCAAGAAAAGACTTGTTCAATTAAATAATTTGCATTATAGGCTTGATATACGCAAATAACCGAAATTTGAGCAGAACGATTACACTCTTTTCAACTAGTTAAATCAATTAAAAACAAGTTTGCCAAAACGAAGCATCGCATTTACGGAATACCTCGCGAGTGCTGACAATCTTTCATCGCAAAATCTATATCTCAATAAATAAAAATAAATAAAAACTGCAAAATCCTCAATAAATTATTTCATACATGTTGCATCACCAAAAATATCCTGAGCATTCATTCTGCACGTAAACATATTCCGTCGTACTAACAAAAACATAAATCTAATATTGTTTGTAGAGTTCCCGAAGATTAACTGACTTAATCGACAGCTACAAAACTGAACGTGAGTTCACTATCTGACTAAAATATACAATGGAAATTCACAATGCGGACGATTATTATGTGTGCTGAAAGCTGTTGTTGTTTGCCACTAACGTCGAATCAAGTAAATGTTATCTGAACATTGTTGATGCTCTACATGTAATCCTCTTTTAACGTTTTGAAATTCAAATTTCCAAGGGTAAACCACTGTGTGAAGTTTACTGTATATTTTATAATATTGAGGACAGCGCTCATGCAATACAATAGCATTTGATGTTGAAGATTCTGTCCCATTCTAAGACAATTTAGGTATAAGAGAATTCTGACAACATTGTGTTAGGAATATGAGACTCTATGAGATTTCTGGGAGTTATATCCTGAAAATTTCTAGTGAATATATTCTCTAGAATATGTACTCATGACTCATTTATTTTTTGAAAATCTATCATAACAATGGAAAAAAAACGATATTGTTTAATTTCCGCTATATTAATCTTACGGCACGACGGGTTTTGGTAATCAAATAATCGTCAAGTTATGTATTCAGACTGAAAATTTTTTCTGTTCTTAAATCTGTTCTTAAAATATCTCATATATTGAATAGTGTAGAATGGTTTATCTCTATTTGTGTATCAAGATTGATTGACCTTAAACGTTGGAGCAAAATTATCACTTATAATACCACAAGAGCTTCAAAATTATCGGGAAATACCAGATAATTTTGAAGCTCGTGTGGTATTCGGGGGATTATTTTTCTGTCCTAAATGTCGGCCAATAGAATTGCACCATGAGACGAAATGTACAGTTAACAAATAAGAATTTCATAATGAATAACACAACATTTAATTAAGAATCAGGGTAGTGCAATTAAAAATACAATTGTTGTCAACATTGGTGCATGTTTTCTTCAAGTCAGAGTTATCGGTAATGGTCCCAGAAGAGGTAGATGGCATGAGGTTTATGCTGTTGATGGCATTTTCTGCAGTAGGCTCACTCCTTTGCAGTTTCTTGACAATTAATTCGTGGTGTTCCTGGTCGAGTTGGAGATACGGTTTGATGGAGTTACTGTTGGCATGTCCAGTCATTTTGATTATCTGCTGCTCTCCCAGGCACGATTTCGCTAGATTGGAGACGGCTGTTGCACGACTGGAGTGATTGGTGATTTTTTTGTTACCAAGGTCAAGCCCAGCTTTTTGTGCTGACTCCTTAACCCACTTTGAAATCGTGTTTTGGCCTACTGGGGAATCCTTGTACCACCTAGCGCCTGGAACAGAATGAATTTTGGGTCAGGAATAATCTGTCGCTCTTGATATTGACATCTCTCTTCTCTCTCAATTTCTGGAACAGTCTCACTGGGCACTTGTCAGGGATTTCCCGATTCTCCACCATGAGTTCTTCCGATTCTTTTGTCCATTTAGCTATCGTATTGGGACCGACTGGGGAGTTTTTGAACCATAAACCATAATTCCAATTCTTATGTGAAGTAAGGAATAGTCTTTCAGTGGTTATATTTGCAGTTTTTTTGGATACAAGTAGCCTACATAACCTCACCGAGCAAATATCTTCCTCAATATTGGGAGTCAGCCATTTCGTTTCCGCACATGTTTGGGCACCACCTTGTCTTATTTTAGATAATATCGGATTGTAGGCAATTTGGCCCGTGGGATTACCATCGTTTTCAATTTCGAATTGGAAATGCGAAATTAGGCATGATGAACCCTCTCCTCCGCGCCAAGTAAGCTCCAATGCAGCAATAAAATAAAATTTTCTGTTCAAACAGTCTGAATTATCTTCTTTCCATAAGTTGACCATCTTTTTGTGTTGCTCCAAAGACAGCGCCTTGGCACTAACTTTTCTTTTCTCAGGGTCCACTTGCAAAATACGCCTCTTCGCATTTCGTCCATCCCGCGCCGTTTTAAAAGCCACGTCTGTGAATGGATCGAACCTAATGCTCCATTCGGAGTAGAATCTTTCCTGCAGCTGTTTGGCAGTATTATTCCACAGGGTTTTTACGACACTTTCCTTGTAGTCTGATCCATCTTTTTTCTTCATATTGAAAGCCCAGTCTAGCATAATATTATTGAGCTCTGACAAACTTGTTTTTTCATTGAGAAGGTATTTCCGGGCAGCATAGAATTCTTCAAATTGTTTCCAAATGTAGGATCTTGACTTCATTGTATTAAGCGGCACACTTTTTTTCGAACTTTCCTCAATTGAAGAATTATTACAATTCCCAAAACGTTTCATTTTTATCTACTTTATGGTAAAATACTGAAATAAACTGACAGAACTGCCAAATGTGCTGTTGAAGTTATCGCTAACAACTGGTTATTTATCGTAACCATGACGACCCCTACTTTCACCAATGGCCAAAGCTATCCGGACGTATTAATATTCCTATGCAAATTAGGCATTTGATAAAAACAAATTTCTAAAAGTGAAAACACTGTGAGGTTGAGTTTTTTCAGATACAGTTTGTTTCTATTGGTCTGTTTTCAAAAATTGAGCGATTTCATTGGACGATGTAGCATAGTGTTGAATGATCACTTATATTGTTCTTTCAATTCAAGTTTTAAGATCAATTAGAATATCTTTGTTTCATTTAGTTTTATCGGTACTATAATTATACAAAAAACACTCGATAACTTTTAATTCATTTTAAATGAACACAAACTGCTGGTGGCTTCGAATTCTTATCCATGCTTACCTTTCCCTATACAAATTCCTAATGGAGCTCCTTTCCTCTCCAGCTGGTTGCGGGTTGCGTATCCAAGATTATGTCCCCATGTCATCAAAAATCGAATTTTCTGGGTGATTTCACAAATTCTTATTCACTGTTGAGTTGTTGAAGATGGACCTACATCCTGTATATCTGCATCATATACTAAAATCAAATTTTTTTTTCAGAAATAACGAGGAGCAGTGAACGTCCGTCTATTCCAATATCAAATTTCATCGGTAAGTATGCTATGAATCCAGCTACGCTCAAAACGACCAGCTCCATACACATCGTACACTCAATGATTGGCAGGGTTTTGTTTTCTTTGTGTAGAATGGAATGGTGACAAATGCAGGGATGAATCTAACAAATGAAACTACGCGCTCGTACATTCGCGGAACAAATGCATGAAGCGGCAGTTGACAATGGAAAATGATGAGGGAAATTTCCAGGACGGTTCGATTGAATTCTGACAAATGATTTCAATTCATAACAATTGTTGCAATTACTTCGTCATACTTCAATCCTTTTTGAACAATACTGGGTCGTGTTGAAGTGTAATTGATGATGTGGCTGTTTGATTAGGTCAATGATTTTCAAATTGTAAAGTGTCCCTGGTTGATAGACCAGATGAATATTTTGTATAAAGTCTGATTATATCACATTTGATTTTGTTCAGTAGAAATTGAGGGATGAAAGTCAGAAATATTTCTCAGTTTATTGATGACAGAGCAATGATTGATCAACTAGGTCGGAATTATTCCAAACTACCTCGATGAGCCTACAGGTAGATTCATTGTGTGAACGCTATTCATTTCTTCAAAAGATATTCTTATATCAGCAGTTCATGTTGTGCCATCAATGCAGATGATATGTATATGAAATTAGATGCAATCGCCGTTGAAATCGAGGAATATTCTCCTCGGCAGTCAGAACTGAATATGTAGTGGATGGCCTATAGGGCCAGTCCTACATTGGAAGCGGAATTTCTCCAGATCAGTCAGGACGGGTCTGGCTGGGTCTGGAGGAAACAAAAACAAAGAAAACGTACATTTCCTCCTACATTGGAGGCAGTATTCGATCTGGTCTGGACTGCTCTGAAGAGAATCAAATCGGGTCGGGTTGGCTGGCCAGACCAAATCCGCTTCCAATGTAGGACTGGTCTTACGCGTTTACTGAAATGTTATTCTGATTTTGAGCTTATTATTTGCACCTTATTGTTTGAGATAATGATCTTCATATCTTGAATACTCTGTCACCAAACCCACTCGGCTCCAGAGAGTGCACAAAGTACCTCCTCGGCTAGCTCTAGAGCTGAGACTACTTATAAAGGGGCGCCACTCTCTTTTATGATAATACAAAGAAAAAAAAGAGGAAAGTACACTAAAGATCTCAGGGTCATAAAGAGAGAAAATAACGAACGCACTCTCAGGATGCCAAACAGGCCCGATCACACAAGCGGGAGGTAGTGGCTGGTAGAAAGAATATAGAGCAATTATTTAATAATATAATGAGCCCAAATGAAATACACAAGGTCCCTCAAACGAGGATATATCTTACAGAAGGTAGATCACTAACTAGTTCTTACTTCACAACCCGAATATTCGATATAATGCTTTATCTCTTACTAAACAAACAGTAATATCACCCCAAGGTATATACTTAGAGCCTCGATGGTAATCGTTACAAATAGCTCTTTACTTATATCTAAGCGACCTTCTCGATAGGTCGGGTTTTATGTACTAAACAGTATTCACTGAATTGGGCCTCTTTGATACTAATCAATCTTAACTAAATTTTACAGACTAACCTTCTATAACAGTCTAGGTCGTGGCTTGACTGAAGTACAAAAGGATATAGTTTCTCAACCCATAATTATTCTCACAGTCTCGTAGATGGAAACTGGGCTCAAATATATTCCTGGGCCAACGTAGTACAATTTTTCACAGTAATGCGCCCTGGGTAGACGACAGGTGTGGTATCTTAGGTGGCGAAATCTGGTGGAGGTCCCCAAAGACAGCTCCCACGGCAGTTCGACGGTAATTCAAAGACAGCCTAGACAAACAGCTCGAAGACTTCAAAGACAGTTCAGAATCTGCGGTACCTCGCAACGGTACAATAATAATTCCCAATTCGAAGCAGAATGATGCTAAAATACGAACAAAAATCTAAAATACCTCGTGACAAACATAGGTTAACTCACCAATCCCACGTCGTTTTTCCAAACAAATACGCCACTCCGCTAAAGCGCAAAAATCTCACCAACGAACAAACCAAACCAACATGATAAGATTTCTCTCAGGGCTTCAGTTAAAATCCTGTTCAGATCCGCAAAATTGCGATTAATTACTCCAGGACATTTCAACCAAATATGCGGGAAGAACGATGTAATTGACAACCTACGTCACATGATGACAGAAAAGGACCACCGACAACGGCGTCCATCGAAACGTACGAGATAAGCTGGCAAACTACTGCGACTAACGCCACCAGTTCGGTTTGCAGGTACTAACTGGAGCGGGAATTTTGAAACCGTGACAACTCTTTGATAATTACAGCTTTCAGTTAACTGACTACTACTTTTTTATCCGTTATGATATACCCAGAATATTTTTTCATAATTAGATATCTCATTAATTGATAATTTCGAATATATGCCTTTACTGGAAGTTTATAAAAAAGCAAAGACTGAATACAGTGTATTGCTCCGAAGAACTAAGAGGCTTTATTATTAGACAACCAGAGTTTTGAATGTTAAGTCGCACCTTTATTCTCGAACCTCCTGATCGATTTCCTAATGCTATCGTCACTTGGCGCGTGACGTGTACGATATTCCGCACGATAGAGACGTTCAGCGGTCACTATTGAATCACCATAACGATAATACGCTCGTACGCAAAATGCGCGATGCGTCCCCCTGTACTATTCCATCGTGACTAAAATTCCCCGCTCCTTTTAGACTCCCGTTACGAATATGGCGCGAAAACAAATACCCGATACCTTTTCCGGACACCTTGTATATTGGATACTCATAAGTCGGCGACGTGACACCATACCATTAATGGCGTCTCACAGGGTGCGTACTCAGCTGGAACCATGGCTTTTTACCCAAAAATTTTTCTTCCACAATTCCCATTCTGACTCTAGTGTAAATTTTAATACCATGCAGCTATACCAATCTTTACTGTCTTTTTCTAAGAAGAATTGTAATATCACAATTTTTTTATTGTCCTGATTTACTTTAAAGCGTACACATTCTTTTTCAAAATTATTTATCCACTGTTGTGCATTTGCATTTTTCCCAGTAAATTTCTCTATCATAAATTCCTTTGCTATTTTTCCTAAGTTTTGTATTTCAGAATCTTTTTGTCTTCCTTCAAGTAGTTTCTCTAATAATTTTAGTGTAGAAACTTCTGTACTAACCTGACTTGTATCAGTGCTTTCCTCATTTGTGATTTCCTCTAGAAAAGTATTTGCAAAGCGTAAATTTTCATCTTCATCTATGTATTCATCATACAATTTTTGTGTTAGTGTAATCCATATTTTCCTGGTTTGATGTCTTTTCTTTAGTGTATTTTTCAATGTATTGAATGCTTTTGTTTGTACTAATTCTGTGTGGATATCTACACTCTGCAATTCTATTGGTATCCCATATATCTGGCCATTGGGTGTTATAATTGAGGTTAAACATATGATGCTTGATTTTCCATCCGATGCAGCCTTCACTTCAAATTTGAACTGTAGTTTTTCCATTATTCTGTTCGAAAGTGATTTTATTTTGCAGAATGTTGTTTTATAATGTTCCATATATTTTTTATCCTATTATTTTTTTGTGAATGAGGTTATGAATAACCAAACAGAATAGTTTCTCTGTAAAACAAAGATTTTTCATTTATTAATAAATTAACAACAATATACTATTACAAATTTTACCTGTAAAACAAAGAAACAACATTCAATGTCTATTATTCACTTAGTTCTTATTTAAATCTTCAACAATATTTTATTAATCTATTATGACGTCGTAATTCGCCTGTCCACGTCTTGATTCCTTGTCTTTCTCTCTCTCTCTATCATCAGTGCGATCTACCTTGCCGACCAGTACGTGGTCACTGAACATTTTGCTACGCGATTACTACGCAGTGTCGTAGATTGCAATAAAGTTAGGAAAGTATAATGTGCTTTCCTTACATATATTCATGCTCATATATCAGAATGAATGAACTCTTAGGTGTTCGAACAATATTTCACTTTGTTAGTATGATTTCTTATGAAAATCTGATAAGAATGCCCGGGCAAAGTTTCATCGTTCCCGATTTCCACTACTAGACAGCTAAACACGGCCACCCTGTACATTCCACTTAATGCTGATGAAAACCATCAACAACACATCGATAAATAATTTTTTCAAATATGCGCAAGAAACTGGCTCCATACATCATTTTCAGTCTGGTGCTTCCAACACAGGGACGTCTTGGATAAGATTTGCAATTATAATTCGATCATTCTGTCAAAATATTTGGACCAATCATTTATGCTTCCCGAGTTTACCAACTCAATGATGGAGAATAAATAGAAGGGTAATGAACGGAAAATCCGGGTACTTTATTTGATGGCGTTGTTGCGGTATACCGAACCCCACCACCCCACGTGTCCTGAGATTATAATTTATAACGGCTATCACAGATTCGAATAGGTTCCGTGAATTTGGAGCACGATGGTGGTTTAGGATTAATGACGGAAACCATGAAATGGGATTCTGCATACCATAGAGAATTCCGTCTCGACATTGAGCGAAACCATAAATCTGTGATCTGGGCATATTCTTGAAAAATCTCTCGGTAGACAAACATCGAATGATTTGATTTGTTCCAAAATAGTAAATCTGTCATTTAGTCAAAGGTTAGCATATGATTGGATATTTTTTTTCAGATTCTATTGAATCTCATGATTAATTATTTTTGGGATTTTGCCAGTAAAAATATTACTCTATTATAACTATTTTGATTGGTTTGCTACGTTTCGCCACTGATATGCTGTATTTTCAGACCTGGGTGTACATAAAAAAAAATGCTCACACTGAATACAAATTTTTTTCACATATAAAATTATTTAAAAACTTACAGAAATGAGATAGCTACAGTGCCTGTGGAACTTCATCTTTTACTTATGGCCTGAATTCAACACAAACACTAAATTTCATTCTCCCTTTCTTATTTTATTCCACACAAATTCTTCAATTTCACCAATTATTTCTCGTGTGTTTCGAAGCTCAATATGGACTGAATTATTCATTGGACATCGCCAGATTTGTTTTGATGAACATCCGGGTGGGTTTCCGGTATTTAATGCAGCACCCCTAAGTTTGTTCATCAAAAAAAATCTGGCGATATCAGATAAATAATTCAGTCTGAATCGAGCGTTAAAATACACGGGAAATAGAAGACTAACAATATGAGATATATAACTGATTGGGTGACAAACTGTTAACAAGTGGGATTTAATCCTATTTAGTGTCATCCAGTTAGTTCCATAGATATCCGATATATGGAGCTATCCAGTCTGAAGTGAACTTCAAATGCAGTTGGGAGTTGAGGTTAGTTTGTGAATTCCCGCGGTGCAGATAGATAGAACTTAGCGTCATATGAAATTTCTATTTAGTAACGAATTGTGGAAAAAGTAAATCTGAAAAGTAGATTGTTAATGTGAATTGTTTGTTGTATTTGTGTTGTTGAATAGAAATGAGTTCAAGTAGAAGAAGCTGTGTACATCATCCTGATATTTTTTGCTACATATGCGGAGAATACACGTTCTTGGAAAACAGAAAAACTATTAGTGATTTTGTAAAGAGGGCTTATCTTGGATGATATCTTAAAAATTCGAGCTGACAGACAAAAACTAGTAGCATATTTGAATTCAGGGCATCAAATTCATAGGAAATCACCTCCAAAACCTTCGGCACCAAAACCACTGTTGGCCAGTGTTATATACAGGGTGCGGCAGAACGTTTTGCATAGTTAAAAAAAGCAAAAGTTATTGCAAATAAATTTATTTTCGAGAAAAATATAACATCAATAATTACTAGTGACCTCACATTTTATGATCGAATTGTTTCTTCCCTCTTCAACACACATGCGGCATCTTTTAGTCTCGGTGAAACAAATTTTACCCTACAAGGACACCTGCATGAATACTTGCCCATACTGTCACACCAGGAACATTGAACTCCTCTCCGATCGTAAGATGGAGGTTTCGCTCGACCAGTAAACGCTGTTGTGTCGATTAATACGCCTACAACTTGAACTGAATCTCATCTTTAAAAAGAATTGAATGGTACAAAAATTCGTCATCATCTGCGCAGCCTAGATACCACTCACTAAATATCAATCTACGATCAGGGCCATCCTCGTTCGGCGCATGCAAAAGTCGAGGCCGATAACAACGAAATTTCATCTTCTTCAAAATGCGATGTAAACTTCGGCCAGAAATCTCCAATGCTGTGGCTGTGCGACGTGCCGATTGATTTGGATGTTTAACAAAAGATCAAGTCACGATGTTGATGTTTTCCTCCGTCATAAGGGTAGCAGGGCGACCTAAACGCGGCGGGTCGACTACGGAGCCAATACTTACACCATTTATCTGGTGGGAACTCA
Organism: Micraspis discolor; assembly: GCA_030674115.1. Taxonomy (NCBI): domain Eukaryota; kingdom Metazoa; phylum Arthropoda; class Insecta; order Coleoptera; family Coccinellidae; genus Micraspis; species Micraspis discolor. The sequence goes on along the minus strand of JARTUT010000006.1, from coordinate 227,907 downwards.
CTTATTGGAAAGAGCTAGCGAAATTTTTCGAAAATTTCAGCATAATCTCCGTCAAGTTTTTGATAAGAAGTGAGAAAAAAGCACGTTCTTCTTTCGTGTACTTTACACGCGCAGTCAAGGCAACGAACGCACAGTAAACGTACACAACAACACTACAACTCAACTCGCAACTTTCAGCTACCTCCTTCCGCCCTAGGTACGATACTGGCCGAGAATACGCGCATGCGTGAATACCAGACAGTGTAAACTGACTTTTGCCTCACTGTGTATATAGTATTTAATAGAAAAGTTTCAGGAATTTTCGTTTCAACCTGTTCCTGTGGAATGTTACGAACATTTTAGTACGATTTGTATGGTCTGAACCAATCAGTTCTTTCGAAAATAGTGATTTTTCAACTGAAGATAATATCATATGATCTGAAAAGATTGTCTACTATACTCTCCAAAATTTACTCAAAGAACATTGGATATTGCTCACTTTTACTACAATTACTTGACTTTTACTAATTAGGTATTATTGGATTCATAAAAATATAAACTTATTAGGCTTCTGTGAGTGCCTCAAAGAATATGGTAATCCATTTCAGCCGGAAATTTTCAGCAGAAAAAAGAATGAGGTGTCATTATATGTAATAACACAAATTTCCAATTTTCAGGTGGTCCAAATGCAAAGGATGTCAGGCATCCGGAATGGTATTATCCAAGCGTTGCTCCAGAGCCATTAGAATTGGAAACCATCTCTGGAATGAGTCCATCCACCGAAATTACTTCTCATTACCATATCGTAATGTTCTCTTTATTGTTTACTCTCAGGTGACATATCAGTTAATGGAGCTCGAATATATCAAACCTCTAATAACTTTAAAGCACCCCCATTCCTAATATTAGATATTAGTTTTATAAATGACTCGAATGAAATCAAATCTGTAACTGTGAAGTTCATATCATTGTAAAAATTATGGGAATTAATACTCACAATAACCTGTGTATTCTTATATACAGGGTAAGTCTTTGACACAAAATTTAATTTCAACCATAGACCTCTAAACATTGCAGAATCAATATTTTCCAATTATTTTTCTCCATTCATTTTGGCGAAGGAGTCGTGTTTTAATGTTTAAAATTTACCCAGTACGATTCTGATTTCACATTCAAGGTATACAAGGAATTTAGGATTTTTACGAGGAAATCGTATGTTTCAAATGCACTGACTGGGTGAAAAAGTAGCACTTAACTGATATACCTAATTTGCTGTTTGATCAGCTTTATGAAGTTTTTTTGGTAGTGATGCAATGTGAGAAACACCAGGTTTTGCCTGAAACCTAAAATTATCACAAGAAAGGCATTTGTTACTTCATCCTTGGTAGTTATTTGAAATGTCCTCACTACGGATTTTTACCAGCAGATGAGGCATGTTAGCCATGTTACTTAAACAGTATACTCTCTTGTTGTCCAAAATATTCTGGCATCCACGACTGGATTCACTCTAGGATGGATTGTTTTTATTTCATTGCAAAACCTTGCCGTTTGAATATAAAAGTATATGATAATATTCTCATCAATGTACTTCCTCATATGGTTACAGAATTATCATTCGAGTGCGGTTTCGTTTAGATTTTTTTGAATTTGCAGCTCATTGAAAAGAATGTTTTCTCTATTTTTGATTTTCCAAATGAACCCACTTTCCTGGACGTATCTGTGAACCAGATGAAATCCTTCGATTCTAGAAGACGACTTTGTTCTGTCTGAATTTTGAAAAAGGCATCAGATCTCATTTTCTTCGTCATTCTACTGCCCAATGCCCATTTATACAAATGGATCCGAACCACCTAGAAAGGGTTCACAGCTTCTAAACATCAAGAGCAAGACCTTCTATTGAGATTAAATCTAAACCTCCTATAAAAATAAAATTTTTTACAAAGTACCAACTTTTATGGTTTTAATTAATATTGTTATAAAAGACTCATCCTGTATCAACTGAGAAGCTGACAAATTCTTGATGTTTTTAATTGTATATTTCAGCTTTTCTAAGTTTTCACAGAAAAAATGAACTCGATATTCAATTGTCTCGAATCTTTCGAGATTCCAATTATTCCTACCATATCATTCAGTTCTTTCAGCCTGACCACTCTGGATATGTACGGTGAAAGTATTTCGTTTTTAGAAGCTGAAGAGCTATTTCATGTAATCAATAATTGGAATTAATCAAATAGTCTTCTATAACTTGTCACTACCAATGAAATAATTTATTGTTACTGATAAAAACGGTATGATGTCAATTCAAGACTAGACTACCTTTCTGGAAAAATTTTAATGATATGTTGAACGCAGGTGGAAAGTATTGAGTCACAATGATGTGAAAGGTTCGAATCAAAATATTGTTTTTTAGTTAGAAATAATGATTGAAAAAAAAATGAATAAATCTGTGATTTTCGAGCTCTTGAATTGAAATTCAATAAAGTGAACAATATTCTTTAATTTTGTGATAATTCGTTTTCTCCTCCTGTAATCAATATTCCCAATTGAATGGTCCTTAAAACATATGGATACATGTACATATTGAACAAGATAATTAGAATGTATGTGTTGTAATAGAACCCACAAATAAATTATCTGTCAGGCCGAATGGAATCCATAAATGTTCTTTGCAACATGCGATAAAATTAGGTGTTAATATTGCAATCTATATGAATATTATGTTTGTACATATCGTGAAAGATGAAACAGATATTGTTGAATAAATAAATTACATCTCTTTACTATACGACCTTGTTTTAATTACATTCTTGAGAATGTATTTTTCCAAATCGCATATGGGAAATACATGTAGAATACAATTGACTATTATCATAAGAGAATACAATTGACTATTATCATAAGAGTGCAAAGAAAAAAAAGCTTTCAGCCAATAAACTTAACATTCCTAAAAAATTGACAATGATTGGTGCTCAATTGTTTGAAGTAGATAGATTAAAAAATAAACTAAAACTCCAACACGTGAAATTTTTCTCAAAAGATCAGGAACCAACACTGAACAATTAATATCTCGATCCCAGCCCATCCCCCAACATAAAAATATTTGATATGCAGATAAACAACTGAAATCAACCACGCTAAACATGCCCTATAGAATAAAATTGATAACTATATCCTGAAGAAGGAGTCCAGAAGAAAATACATGAAAACCGCCAAGAGAGATGAACAGATAAGATGCTGAAAAATCTACCAAACAAAAACAAACTTCTAAAAAACGAAAACATCAAGCATCTCTACCATCTTTATGCAAAAAGTACTGCTATGAAAAAATAATAGAGAAAACTCCAGGAAACCAGAGATAGGAAGCATATATACCTTAAAGGAGAGAACATATTTAATCCTGCAATAGAAAAAGTGGATGGAATAATTAATTTCTAATGAGAGTTACTGAAATTGTCAAATCGAAGAAACATGGATACGGTAGAAAAATATTTGATCAATAAAAAATAAATACGGAAGCTATCAAACATTGTGCTCGTAGGACCGTTGATTCTGGATTGTTTGATGATCTTTGGTGATACTCTAATCGCAAAAAAAAATGTCGGATGAAGGAACTTACAAAAATTTAAGCTGTAAATATTCCTTTCCATTAGGTTCGAATATTGGAAAAGAACCGCCCTCGCAAATAAGCCTTATTTGAATTATTTCCACTTCAGATACCACCAAATGGGGCGATTAGTTCTTCGAATTACATTTTCACAATTTTCTTCGGGCTAAGTATTTATGGATTCAGCAAGACGAGCCAATGGGTGTTGGGGCAATTCGTTAACATTTATATTCAAATTGAGGTCCTCAGGGAATTTTTACGACAGCGTTTTTCGTATTGGCTGTATGTAACTCGACAAATCAGTTTTTCCAGCTCGGTCTCATCAACGTGTCTCTTCTCAATTTGACATATGATTGGATTGAACCATAATTGGAGTTTCATAAAGATGCAATTTAGAGTTAGGGAAATCAGATATTGTGTTCTGTTTCCAATGCGAACTGTATAATATCAATCATGTTAGAGACAAGTTTTCAGATATAGCAAGTAGGTTTTACTTTTATCATGAATGATAATGCCCATGTACGCATTACTCAGTATATTTTCACTTTTATGGGTATATTCAACATAATTCTCATAACTTACAAGTTTTTGTTAGATTTGGCTTTAAAAATTTGATTCATCATTACTCTTAGAGTTTTTCTACATCGAAAAAAAATTTTTTTTTCTGAAATTTTTGAAAATTTCCAAAACATAATATACTCTCTGACAAAATGGTATCCGGAAATTTGATATGAAACTTCAAAATATTGAACTCCTTCAATATTTATGGAATATACTTCAAAATATGGTACATTTGATGCGATACAAAACGTTTATTCCAAGTTTATCCTCTGGAGTGCCGCAGGGATCTCATTTAGGATCTTTATTGTTCATTGCTTACATCAATGATATACTAAAATGCTTTAAGATTTGCAGAATATTGTTGTTTGACGATAACTTGAAGATTTTCATGAGGATTCGTAACTCAGATGACTGCCAGCTTTTGCAGGACTTCGAAAGCTTTTCGATGTATTGTGCGTGGGCGGATTTGTTCCAAAATGTTAGCAAATGTCACATAATTAGTTTCACCAGAAATAAAAATCCGGTGATCTTTCCTTATTCAATTATGGATTTACCATTGACGCGTCTATATCACGTTCAAGATTTGGGTGTAACATTTGATTACCAACTGAAATTCAATTTACATATTGACAATATTGTGACATCTTCAGCACAGATGAGTGGCTACATATTGAGACAGAGTCGATCGTTTTCTAATAATAGATAGCTTATTGCCCTTTATTATTCATATGTGTACAGTAAGTTGATCTTTGCTTCAGTTGTATGGAATCCCCACTATAAAACCTATATAGAGCGATTTGAAAATGTTTACGTTTGAATAGGGGTGATCCTAGAAATTATGCTATAAATACAAAATAAACTCTACTGAATTGTATGATTGCATTATAAACAAAATTTGGACTTTTTGAGTTAGGCCCCTCTCAAACTCTCACTGGATGGAGAAAGAAAGAAGTTCCCGTATGGAAAATGTCCATGAAAAAATAGATACGCAGGTTTGAATACCCGAAGAGCATGAATAGTATATTATATACCGCGGGACTGAAGTAGTACATTTAATCCTGAAGGTAAAGTTTATGGCCCGACTGCAGTCGGGCCATAATTTACCTGAAGGTGGTAAATGTACTTCAGTCTGAAGGTATATACGATACTTTTCGTACTTCCGGTATGATTTTATTAATTATTTCAATAATTTCAATCAGTTTTTCTCTCTTCAACCCATTTAATAACTGTCTTTAAAATAAGTTACCATAGTAAAATTGCGTTGTGACAATTATAATTTAGAAACATTGTCATTACTAGTCTCATTGTAAAGAAACATTGTTATTGATAATTATTGGTATCATGAGTGAAGAAGGTGTATCTAATATTGATAAAAGAGCAGCCGAAGTAGGTGAAGAATTGTTACCACCGAAATCTGAAAACTATACTAGCAGCAGTACGATGTTTTTAAAAAGTGGTGCCGCTTAAAAAATGTGAGACAACCTACTGAAAATGCGCTGTTAGTCTACTTCAATGATAAATCAAAAGCGGTTTGTGCCTCAACTCTCTGGGCACATTACTCAATGCTGAAATCGGTTATTAACATTAGAGAAGATATTGATATAAGTAAATTTCCAAAATGATTAGCTTTTTTGAAGAGAAGAAATGAGGGATTTAAGCCAAAGAAGTCAAGAATTCTCACGTCTGAGCAGGTAGATCAGTTCTTACGGGAGGCTCCGGATGATAAATATTTAATGCTTAAGGTAAATTTGGAAATGTGTTTATATTCAGAAATTTTAAGAAATCAATTTTTTTGTAGGTTGCACTTATTTTGGGCGTTGCGGGAGCTTGTCGTGGAAAAGAGTTGGTTGATTTAGAAATCGACGATGTGAGAGATTTGGGCGATTCCTTCCTAATTGCGATTAGAAACACCAAAAATTAAATTGACCGAAATTTTTTGATCAAAAATTCAGAAAACAGTGCCATCAGTTTTCTGGCGATATTTCGAAAATATGTGGCATTGCGAAAGACAGGGACACCTCATTCAAAATTTTTTATTCAATACATCAACAAAGAATGTACTACGCGAGTAGTAGGAAAAAACATGTTTGGTACATTTCCAAGGCAAATAGCAGCTTTCTTGAAATTAGAAAATGCGACGTCTTATACGGGACATTGTTTTAGACGCACATCTGCGTCTTTGTTAGCTGATTCGGGAGCAACAATAGACGTGCTGAAGAGACATGGAGGATGGAAATCCTCCAACGTGGCCGAGGATATATTGAATCGTCTATTAAAAATAAACAAAAATTTCAGATAAAATATTTGGTCAAGTCGCCGATTCGTCCACTATAGTTATGCCACAGTCCTCATTCTCGCTTCCTGTTTCCGCAGGATCTTCGAAACAAACACCAGTTCAATATGATAAGGACCTATCTGTTACTCGTCAGTTACCTGCTGCATTAACCCAGGAAAGACTGGTCAATATGACGAACTGTCACAATATTAATTTGAATATCAACGTTAATTACCATTCTAATTAATTGTATTTTCAATAAAATATCCCTTAAATTCGTTTGTTTGTGATTTAATCGTTCCAAGAGTTTCGTCAATATTTAATCCCGGAGGATTAAATGTGACACTTTAGTACCTGTCACAAGGGAGTGAAGTTGTCACTTTAGGCCCGGAAGTACGAAAAAATCATTATTATATTTATTGAAATAATTCTATAATCCATGGTTACATCAATCTCCCTTTCGTTCATCTTTCAACTCTATTCCCACAGGAAGCATCAGCGCATGGAAAATATAATGAGATTTAGCCCATCGAGAAAATGAGATTGTTCATTCATCCAATGCTTGTAAATATTTTGATGAGAGATGTATTGGATTATCTCTTTCGACAAGAAATGATGCTAATTTCGCTGACGCATACGCGAGGGTTCGAATACTCATTTCGACAAGGCTAATATCCATTTGATCATATTAGAAACGAATTTTCCTGCTGTGCAGCATTTTCCGTACGTGATTTCGTGTGTGGGTGCTTGCATGATTATTTATTGGGAGGTCGAGGTATGATTTCCGGATGCAAATTCGAACATGGATACTCGTATAATGACAAATACCTGATATGTTTTAGATATGACTCATATGAGGAAAACTGAAATTGTGGATAGAATTTCACCATAATGAGGAATCAGAGCGTCCGTTTGGCCAGTCGTTTTATAAGGTTTCTCTTATTCTGACAGATACGCCTGCGCATTAACAACATCCTCCATGGAATTTTCAGATATAATACGGGAATTCCTTATTTTTCTACAAATAAACGATGACCGTATTTCAACAAGGTTTCCCTTTTTTCGAGTATTATATTATATGGCATGAATAAACTTGTTCACATTCTTGAGATATTTACCTCTGCAGCATAAACTTTTTCTTCTAGTTACGACCAAACTGTGTAATCCAAGGATTAAAATCACATGACCGAGGAGGCCAATGAATCAAGAATTTATCACAAAATATAATACCTGAAAAAAAATTTAATGAAAGAACAAGTGCACTTTACCCAATACATATATTAGATTCGTCCACTATAGTTATGCCACAGTCCTCATTCTCGCATCCTGTTTCCGCAGGATCTTCGAAACAAACACCAGTTCAATATGATAAGGACCTATCTGTTACTCGTCAGTTACCTGCTGCATTAACCCAGGAAAGACTGGTCAATATGACGAACTGTCACAATATTAATTTGAATATTAACGTTAATTACCATTCTAATTAATTGTATTTTTCAATAAAATATCCCTTAAATTCATTTGTTTGTGATTTAATCGTTCCGGGAGTTGCGTCAATATTAAATCCCGGAGGAATTAAATGTGTCACTTTAGTACCTGTCACAAGGGAGTGAATTTGTCACTTTAGGCCCGGAAGTACGAAAAAATCATTATTATATTTATTGAAATAATTCTATAATCCATGGTTACATCAATCTCCCTTTCGTTCATCTTTCAACTCTATTCCCACAGGAAGCATCAGCGCATGGAAAATATAATGAGATTTAGCCCATCGAGAAAAAATGAGATTGTTCATTCATCCAATGCTTGTAAATATTTTGATGAGAGATGTATTGGATTATCTCTTTCGACAAGAAATGATGCTAATTTCGCTGACGCATACGCGAGGGTTCGAATACTCATTTCGACAAGGCTAATATCCATTTGATCATATTAGAAACGAATTTTCCTGCTGTGCAGCATTTTCCGTACGTGATTTCGTGTGTGGGTGCTTGCATGATTATTTATTGGGAGGTCGAGGTATGATTTCCGGATGCAAATTCGAACATGGATACTCGTATAATGACAAATACCTGATATGTTTTAGATATGACTCATATGAGGAAAACTGAAATTGTGGATAGAATTTCACCATGATGGGGAATCAAAGCGTCCGTTTGGCCAGTCATTTTATAAGGTTTCTCTTATTCTGACAGATGCGCCTGCCCATTAACAACATCCCCCATGGAATTTTCAGATATAATACGGGAATTCCTTATTTTTCTACAAATAAACGATGACCGTATTTCAACAAGGTTTCCCTTTTTTCGAGTATTATATTATATGGCATGAATAAACTTGTTCACATTCTTGGGATATTTACCTCTGCAGCATAAACTTTTTCTTCTAGTTACGACCAAACTGTGTAATCCAAGGGATTAAAATCACATGACCGAGGAGGCCAATGAATCGGAGCTTCTGCACCTCTACCAGTAGACATTAGGACGAGGGAAGTGACCTTCGACATTTAGAATTCGTGAACTTTTGACAATAAATGGAAATTAAAAACTGTCAAAGCTTGGTACCAACCGATGATCAACATGACAATCGAAATCGAAATCTACACTTCCCTATGAAATAAATCACTATTTTTAACCATTACAAGTCTTGATATAAGGAAACACTTTGCTTGTGGAATTAATATGGTACAATGTTTTAAAATTCACGAATCTTCGATTTACCTCGATTTACATTCAGGAGTTTCTGAATCTTGGACAAAGTATTCATGAGATAATAAGTTTTATGACAGAAAAAAAAAGACGGGTTGCACTCCGGGAGTGCCGGAAGAAGTGAAAACTTGAATATTAACGTTGTGCATTTTTGATATTTTGGAATGGTTAGAGAATAATTTTGTATGAATTCCTTTCATTCTCAGTATAAAAGTGCTATTATTTATGTGGTGGAATACAATATTCATTTATTGCGCTATCGTACACAAAAATGACAATAGGTTTGTTCGGGTGGCAGTTCCCAGTTGTACTGGGGTCACAGAGAACCAGGTTCTGTAACTCTTGGAATCGTCGCAAGTTGTTCTATGACACGAACGGGTGAGAACAGGTGGGAACAGATAATTTCAAAACGATTTCGTTGAGTGCATGGATAAGTGAAAGTATGGTTATGTTGTACATCATGGACATTGAACTCTAAATACCATATAGGTTTTCATATAGAGTTCAATGATCATGGATCATATCATGGATAGTGTTAAAAAGATATTGAATAAGTTATTGTATTATTAATACGGTGGAAATACTCTAGAAATTACAAATATTAAAATTGAACAATTTTTTTTCTCATAAATAAATAAACATAAACATATCCATATAAATAACTGTAAATATAATTTATATGTGATGAAATATTTAAAGAAATGATTTAATTTAATTATAATTTGAAATTTCAATACATGTAGTAGTGGTCATCAGTGGAGAAATTATTTTTGTTAGTTCATATCTGGATAAACTATGAATTTTTCTATTATTAGGTTGATTTTTCATGGAATTTTGAGGAAAGCAACTGGTCAAAAACTACATTCAACTAATGCCAACGTTTCGTAGATATATTTCTACTTCTTCAGGGCTACAAAAGAGATCGAATATGGTATAAGTACATCTGATATAAAATTGAATAATGGATTAAGACATGGTTCCAAAATAAACATATACAACAAACGGTAACAAAATCGTACAATTGAAACTATATATTAAAATTACATTCATTCGAATTCATTTGTTATTTTTTTTTTCTTTTTCTATTTGGATTTGACAGAAACATATATTCAAATTCGAAAAAACCTTACCAAAGTCGAACTTATGTTTCACACACAAAGGATCTTAATATTAGTTTGTTGAGCAAATTGAAAAGGAACTTATGGGGAAAATTTGGAAAACTCCGTCTAGAATGTTTTTTAGACAAATTGCAAAACATCACAATAACTTGTTACGGTCAATGAGTGTTCCGAAACTGAAATATTTATTTCTATCTTAACCTGTTCAACAACAGGTGGAGTCTAAAATATGTTGTTAAAAAAGTTGAATTCCTCAATTCGCTGTTATGAATATTTGTTTTTGAAAAGATCTAATATGTTATTATATATCAAGCTCAAATTTTGTGTGTCAGTTCGGCAATTGACGGTATCATTTAATTTTATGTATATCATCTCACTGATGGTTCTTTTTTGTATAATTTCTTTCTATGTCCAAAATTTTTCTATTATTTTTCTATTATTTCATTGTAATTTTGGTGGAAACTGTGTACAAAAAATTTTATATAATAGAATTAGGTAATTGTATATGGAACTGGTGGCATTTGGGAAATAAATAGAAATATTTTCTAACAATTTTCATAGCTTTGTAATTATTTTTAAGATAAGAATTGTTTTAACAAGTCGTTGTGTTCTTGAAAAAAATTTAGAATATTACTTAATTTTCTGTGTGACGATTTCCATGAAATTTCGCTAATCTATTTGCTTCAACCCTATTCGAACATCCTCCAAGTTACGAATTGTTCGGATGAATATTCAAGGACCTGGAAACCAGTTTTCTCATAACTGCCCAAATATTCGACAGATTTGTCCCAATAATGAACTTCACGGAGATGTTTGGACAACTAACCTATCCTGAGAAAAAGCATATTGTAGCTCATATCAGTACGAAGATAGCGAAGTGGGAAAACTATAGCACCCTGTTCTACTAGTATACTGAACTAGAATGATAGAGCGAAAACAACGAGATCATTTGAAGTCCCTCGATTTACCATACAGTTTTTCAGACCCTTATGAACAATATTGATTGGTCTGAAACACCATATTGGTTCAAAATATGCATATAAAAACTTCTGTTTATTCATCACAAAATCAAGGATCGCTCCTGAATGAGAGATGCCCTCTGTATTCACAAACCGAAAGCTGGAGAAAACGTGAAGCAGAGGCCTTATAAGATTTAATGCTCATCTATTGATTTTCTGGAATATGCAGCTCATTGAACTTTCTTGGCAATACTCATTGCAGTAAACTGTTTAAGTAGGAAACTGTTCGCTATCGTACAGCTCTTATACAGGGTGATTCCGGAGGAGACCGTCAGATTTTAGGTGAAGTATACACTAGTCAAGGCATGAACAATATCGTTATTTCGCTCCAAGGCAGTGAGTATATTCTGAACTAGAATGTAAACTGGTGTCGTCCAATGATACAAAGCTCTTCCCGAGTCCTAAAGTAGTTCTTCCAAATTCGAAATTCATATTTAATCACTCATATTCTGATGTATAAAATCATTTAATCCAGAAAATATCTATAGGAAAGGTATATCGGGTGAATCCACAAGTAGCAGAAGGAAATAAATGAGGATGGTACTTGCCGACACGTGTTTCTGCTGATTGGCTTCGTCAGGGCAAGGTAACCTTAGGAATAAGGAGATGGTTAGAAGACAAAATAGACAATAGGAGTAAACAAACAGGAGCGAGCGACCAATTTATGTCTTCAACACTAGGACCTCTCATTTAGGAGGAAAATCTAAGGCATTGACATGAAGGAAGCATAAGCAACCTGTATGATGTAACTCGAACCCAGGATTAATAAAATTCAAACACTATATTCATCGTGGAGATCAAATATATATAGGAAAGGTATATCGGGTGAATCCACAAGTAGCAGAAGGAAATAAATGAGGATGGTACTTGCCGACACGTGTTTCTGCTGATTGGCTTCGTCAGGGCAAGGTAACCTTAGGAATAAGGAGATGGTTAGAAAACAAAATAGACACAACTCCTCAACTTTTGGATAGATTCAATCGAATAACGAACTTTATCGGGATATTTGGATAGTAAGCCTATTCTGCAAATATTAAAACTCTATCTCATCTTCTTCGGAAGATAGAGAAAATATGGCAGGCCGGACGGATATATCTAAGTTTGACCCTGTACTCTTCATCAGGAAATCAAACCCAATTGATCATTTTCGGCTTGATATTAGAAAATTACTCTCATTTTATTTGGGAAAACGGATATCACGATGTCCTACTGAAAAAAGCGCGCAAAAACATTAATTAAGGGATATTTGACATTCGTGACAACAATATCATACTAGAGAGTTTAGATTACTATCAACTTTCGAGTTGGAATTGGGAACAATCGGAGTCAAAACAAGAACTATAATATTGAATTTAGGGAAAATCAATACCAAATTGTAAATGAAGAAACCGAATTTAAAATAAATAATTCAAAATTTGTGATAATCAATTACAAATTGGAACGACGTTCGATTTCATGGTAAATCTAACGTTTACTCACACTATGATTGAACGATTGCAGATAAGAGATTGGAAAACACGTGGAAAAATACGATAGCGAAAATTGATGCCCTATTTCGTTTTGTTTATGCACTCGAATTTATATACACATCCCTCAAACCGAGAACTTCTGAATTCAGGAGTATCAGATTAGATCTTTCAACGCATAAAGTTTCTTCGAACATTCAGGTACGACTCAGATGCTTGAGAGTTTTCGGGATCAACAGAATACTTTCAATAATTAATAGAAACAGTTCAGTCATTCTTCACATATTTTTGCTGCAAACTTGTACAATGCCCTCTAGGCGATGAAATGTGGAGAAATGGGGAAGCGAGATATAATGCCTTCATACTCTACTATTGATTTCCTAAGGGATACAACCAGTTAGTTGAAGCTTGAACAGATGGCGCCCATTGATCCTTTCCATGCAAAAATAGTTCTTAGTATCCCAGATTTCCTTGGAATCTGTTTTATTACATTCAAGTCGAAATTTTGTTTTAGGAAGTATGAGACAAAACCGAGAAAATGTGTTCCGATGTCACATATGTTGTCCCTTCAAAGTGCATCTAAGATAAAAAGTTTCTGGTACTTAACACTGGCTGCTCCAGATGACTACTTAATTATAGATGACTACTTAATTCGACATAGTCCAATTCAGGCGAAAAAGTGTAGTTATTACCCTTATTCTTAGTTGATAACCGACCTTCACGAATACATTCACTAGTTGTTCTCGAAACTGGTCCTTTTCAGTGACTGTGGGATCTTCTTTCGGAAAATAAACACCTAAGACAGTTGTTCTGAGTCCCTTCACGTTGGGCCATGCTGAGATAATTTCTTCAGTTTTGGCTTCCCAGACCGTTAGTTTACATTTTGATTCTTTCTTATTAATAAAGATACCCTCTGTTGCGATATTCTCGCAACAAAGGACAGTTCTAGGAATTTGGGGTAGCGGCCGTTACTTCCAAGAATGCCTACTGTCGGACGGAATTTTGGAAATCCCTAAACTTAGCTACCTGAACTTTTGTACACGTCCGAACTCTTTCAATCAAGTAAATTCATTCCCTCTACACCTCTCAAGGTGGTAAGTAACTTCTACAAGTAAATTCTCTCTCAAGACGCTCTCGTGCACAGTATCTTCAAGTAAGTTCTCTTATCAATTTACCTTTCACGAGTCCATAACGGCACTCAGAACTACAAGTTCCTGTTAAAATTTCTCAAAATAATCTGTTTTCGGGTCAGTTGGTTACCCTAGTTCATGTGTATGTGAATTACTCAGTTGAAATTCTCTACGTAAAAGAAAAAGGTTGTGAATTGTGAACCTGTGACGCAATTACATATCGCCAAGGCACAATTCATCAGTGGAAGTTTGTGAAGCTTTATCCAGAGTGCCTGCACCTTATTCAGAGAAATCTACCCTCGACGATTGAAGCAGAGCTGTGGTAAACTCCAAACAACAAATAAGGTCAGATCTCTTTATCATTTAATATTACCAGAAGTGCCTAGATTGAGCAGAGAAGTTCAAATCCTTGATTATTATAGACACCTAAAAACTCTTTCTGTGAGTGTAAACTCAAGTGCCGAACATTGTGTACCTATTCTTATCTGTGAATACGTAATTCTATTATAACTACAAACTTGTTTTTATTCACCTTGCAAACATCTTTTCTACCAAAGATAATTTTTGGATCGACTGTTATAGTATAACCAGCGACTCAGGAAGTCCGCTGCCCTTCATTAAGCGGGTGATTATTATTATTTCTAATTTTGTACCCGCACACCCTCTTACATTCCATCTACTCTACTTTAAATATGAATATAGTCTCGTAGCATAAATAATGAGTAAGTGAAATATGGAAGTATAATACTAGATTTTATTGTAGCTGATTAGCAAGATTACCATAGAGATGCACTCAATAATGGTTTAAAACTTATAAAGTATAGAACATTCAGGATATAGTGAACTTTTCGACTATACAAAGACAATATTGAATTATTTTTATTCAGGGAGAAGTACTCGAATCCTTGGCGTTCACCTTGAAGGCACAGTTCTTGAATATTAAAAAACTGATACCTAAGTGGAGTAACTGGCCTTTACAGACAGTCTCAAAGAAATCAAAGTTAAACAAACACAACACTCGAAGGAGAGGAATCGACTGAGGATCAATCCTGTACGAAGATTCCGACAAAGGTTACACGATGAAGTCTTTTTGGGCGACATCAGCAACCTTTTTATAATAAATGAGATCTAACGTATCCAATCTTTGAGAACGGAACGGGCCTAATATGTGAAACATACCGAAAAGAAATCGAAGACGGCAGATGACTCTTTGACTATTCAACCGTCCTCAGGAATCAGGGCCATGAAAATGAATTTAGACGACAAAGATTTGGAATATATCAGCGAAATTACATACCGTCAATCGAAGAGTTTCAACAAAATAGGCAAATTGAATTCACGAAATCGATTGAACGCATCAATCAGTTTGATTCCAACAATTACATTTTATTGAATCGTGGATATTAGAACATCAAATCTTCTAAATGAACGTTGGCGGAAAAGTGATAAATTCATTGAAATAAATCTTAATTCTTTTGCAAATTATCATTTTCAAATCTGAACACGCATTGAACTCAAGCACTGAAAGAAAAGACTTGAAGAATAAGGGGGTTGCTTTTTAAATTTCGAAATTGGAAAACCCTTGTGTTGCAATATATCAACTGATTGCTTTATCGAGAAGCTTTTGAGCTTGTGCGATTAATTTTTACAACTTTCGACGTGGATTAACTCAACAACAGTGCATCGATGAACTTATTTCATATTTTGGCGATATAAATACAGGGTCTTTCACGAGGAACCTCACCCATATCTATACGGGAAAGTACTGAACGTATTTTCATGAAATTCAGCACTTATAAGTATTTCACGATACTGATGAAATCTAAAATATTTACAAGGCATGAGCACCTCCGGTTTTTCCGGAAATGACGTCAACTTCCGTTTTTCAAATAACAACACCATTTTTTATTGCAGAAATAGATTCCTTAGAAAATTTCGAGTTATTTTGATGTAACATTTTTCAGTTTTGGTTGGAAAATTCTCTCTGAGCGGGAAAATTCGAAAAATAAATCGAAAATAGAGCTCCGCTGAAACAAGAATAACTTCGAGGTTTTTAGATGGAAAATTTTCATTTTTGCGATTTTTCAAGATGTAAGATTGATGTATCCACTTTAAAAATCGAAATCGCGATTCATGATACAAAAAATCGCTTTCAAAGTAGGGATGACAAAATCGTGAAAAATCAATTTTTTCAAATTAGAACCCCATTTTTTTATGGCAGATATTAAATCTACGTTAAAAAATAATGTGAGTGTACGCATCACACCCTTGCCCTAAATATGATATTTTCTGAGTTATTCACAAAAAACTGTTTTTCGTCATGAATTTTCAGCTATTTCTTTTCCCTTCACGCCAAAAAGATGACATTTTCAGGAACTGTTATTCGAACCATGCTGTAGATTTTTCACCCCTTCTTGAAACCCACTTCAAGTTACTATTAGAAGAACCATGGCAAACTCTCGCAGTTATAAATAGAGAAAATGCTCAAAGTTTTGACCGTTAATTTCGAGACATTTATTTATACGTCTCAGGAATGCTTCGTGCGTTGCTCTTCTTATTTCATCGGGAGGAAGAGATCTGCAAAAGTGTTTAAAAACCAAATTGAGTTTCAAAACTATGAATCTAAAAATCTAAACAAACCTGAACGCATTTCTGACTCGTTCTATGCAGTCCTCTTTATCAGTCAGGGAGTTGAGTAGACAATATTTTTTATCCTACCCCAAACATAATAGTCCAAAGGAGTTAAATCGGGAGAACGTGGTGGCCAAAGATGTGGACCATTGTTCGCCAACCATCGATCTTCAAATAGCCTGTATAGGATATTTGACACATTGAGTGAATTGTGTGGAGGCGCGCCATCTTGTTGATACCATAAGTCATTATGGTTCTGTACATGTGTAGTGTTCTATCTTACCAGTTAAAGTCCCATCATAAATGTGAACATCGAGAATTGCATTATTTTTGATGGCGCAAAAAAACATTGAAACTCCAGGTCTCTTGAAAGTTCCATTGTCTGAAGTGGTGGTTGTTGTCTTCATCCCAATAATGACTGTTATGCCTATTGAAAGAACCATTCTTTGTGAATTTGGATTCATCTATCCAAATTATACAGTCCAAAAAGTTTTCATTCTCTTGAAATCGAATCATCATAGCTACGCAAAACTCTGTTCTCCTGACGAAATCAGTTTCCTTCAAATGCTGTACCCTATTGAATTTATATGGGTGCATTTTATGTTTTTTTAATATTCTCCAAACACTCGATTGAGATAATCCGAGAGCAATCTCGGCATCTTTGAGAGAATTTTGAGGATTCACACGAAAATATGCAAGAACTGTAATTTCGTTGTTCTCATCTTCTACTACACTTTTTTCTCTGAGTATAGTTTTCTTAACGAAAGATCCGACATTTCTCAAGTTTGTCATGGTTGTGTTAATGGTTTCTCTCGTTGGCCTGGGTGGGTCAGGAAACCTCTCAATGAACAGTCGAATCGTTCTATCTACAACTTTATTACATTCTCCATGAAGTAGAATGAGATTTAAATAATCTTCATTGGTAAAATTAGGCATAGTGATCGATTTTATAACTTAATACGAATTATTACCAAATTAATAGTAAACACAAAATTCTACTGAATAAAGAGGAATTTGGCAGATTTAATTAATGATATCTATCATTAGAAAAAAAAATGTAAAACATGGTAAGTTTTTGCATATGGTTCATAAGGAATTATTTATTTATCACTGAGAGAAAACCGATGGCCGATTAGTTGAAATACGGAGGTTTTCGATAAAAATTCGAATCCAAATTCGCCATCTATTTAAGAATCTTGCATATTAGGGTAGTAAAATCTGAAACATGGTTTAAGTAACAGTTCCTGAAAATTTCATCTTATTGGCGTGAAGGGAAAAGAAATAGCTGAAAATTCAAGACGAAAAACAGTTTTTTGTGAATAACTCAGAAAATATCCACTTTGGGGCAATGATGTGATGCATACACTCACATTATTTTTGAACGTAGATTCAATATCTGCCATAAAAAAATGGGGTGTGGATACATCAATCTTACATCTTGAAAAATCGCAAAAATGAAAATTTTTCATCCAAAAACCTCGAAGTTATTCTTGTTTCAGCGGAGCTCTATTTTCGATTTTTTTTTCGAATTTTCCCGCTCAGAGAGAATTTTCCAACCAAAACTGAAAAATGATACATCAAAATAACTTGAAATTTTCTAGGGAATCTATTTCTGCAATGAAAAAATGGTGTTCTAATTTGAAAACGGAAGTTGGCGTCATTTCCGGAAAAATCGGAGATGCTCATGCCTTGAAAATATTTTAAATTTCATCAGCATCGTGAAATACTTATAAGTGCTGAATTTCATGAAAATACGTTCAGTAGTTTCTTGTATAAATATGGGTGAGGTTCCTCGTGAAAGACCCTGTATATCTATCCAACAACCCAGTGGTGCTCGTCTAACATGTCCAAACCATTTCAAACGAAATATATAATTCATATAAGATTCCATATTTACCAAAAACTTTTTATTTAACACGGAATACTGACAAATTGAATCAAACATAATTAAATATGCACTGTCTTCCAAATCAACAAGATCGAGCAATTATACAAGTGTATCATCGGGTATTAATTCGATTAATTGCAATAATTGTGTTATAAATATCAAATATAATTGAGTAACTTATGTCCTTTCTCGTGTTCTGTTCCTAATGTTACAAATATCCCATTCAAAAAATAAAAATTACACCAAGTATTGCAACAGAATTTAACGGTTCACCTCATTCATTTTAATGTATGTTCACAAAACGCTCACTTCTTACTTATTAGTTGCACGCCCGAGCATTTTTTGTTAACCCATCTTTTCACACAACGTCATATGTGCTTAAACTAAATCTATAATGACAGCTCCTCTTTTCAGCCTAACATTCAAACATGATCCAATGAAAGAATGTCGGGAATGAATGTGAGAACCCAAACACAATATATTTTAATGATTTTGGGTCTATTGAACAATAAACGAATCATTTTGCTTTAAAGTTCATTTTGTTATTGGTTAGGATATTTCTCTGAACGTAAACGCATCCCTCATAATTTCAATTTCCGGTCTGGAATTTATAGGTATAGAGGAGAGATCGCCGGGTGCGAAAATGTATCGATCAAAAATGTTGCCCACGTTCGGAGTTTGAAAATATTGCCTTAATGTCTTTCTCTGGAAAATTCGCGATAACCCATAATATTGAGGTTCATAAATATATATTTGTTCTCGATATATAACCTAAATTGAATCGGGTGGCGTGGAACGGAACAACTGTTGTTTTCACATCTTCCAGAGGTTATATTGCCGAATCAGAAAATAAATAGAACTCCGTTGTGACATCATCAGGGATTCGCATCTCTCTTTGGTTCTTTGACGGTCGAGAAGAAACAATTTTTTTCGTTGGATGTATACACTCTTTCCCGCCTCAAATTCTGAAGGTGTTCGTATAGAAGATTTATATGTTTTCTTCAATTCTGGAAGTTCGGTATGAAAGGTGAAATATATATACTCTGTCAAAAACTCGATCTAGCGTAGGTACATTATGTTATAATATTTCATTCAGACAGTCACACTACGGGGACGACTTAGTTGACGCTTTTTCGGTCCTTATGAAACGTGCCGGCAACGAATGAACTGTTCGGTTGAAAAATTTATAAATGAGGAGAAATATCGACAAAGAAAAATAACAACCTTGTATTTCAATCCAATTTTCATTTAATAGGTGAAAGTATATGGTTTTAGAAATTAAACTAAACAGTATGCCGACTGCTTCGTTATATTTAAAAGCATCTTCAGAGCTGTAGAACAATGAAGAAGAGTACAATGAACCAATATACTTCATTACACCGGGTGGCCCACCATTGACGCGAAACTCATTTTAAGGATGTAACTGAAGATAATTTCAGAATTCTATTTTAGTGATATATGAAGGTTGATCAAAAGCATGGTTTAAAATTTATTTCAAATGTACAGGGTGTTGCAATAAAAAGATATAATACAAAGTGTAGCACCATGATTTACCAATTTCAATTAACCGCAGAAATCCGCTTTAAAACTGTCTGTGAGCATTTCATTTGTCATTGGAATGATCTACTTAACGCGCCGAATCGGTCGATATCACATGGTCGATGTTCTCGATCCAGTTTGTTTTTTTCACTGTCGAGAAGCTGCTGAAATAACACGTTTGAAGTGTTTTCGTAGATTTTATATGCGAATTTTTCCTGGCGGAAGAGATTTTCCGGTAAGTTTTCATTTATGATCAGACAGGGTTTATTCGATCCTAAATGTCATGTTTATTTAATGCATTTAATTATTTTTTGTGTAGATGACAAAAAGATGTCGTATAATTCTGGTCGGACCGCCATTTTTTTCACTTTTCCATTTGAGAATATCTGGTGGATCAGCTCACCTTCATTTACTTTGATATTGTACTTAACTTTATTATTCAATTTCAATTTCAATTATTTAATTTTTTTTGTGTGTGATAATGCGATGAAATTAGATATTTAAGAAGGATAATGGGTTAAACCGCAGGAATGCAGAAAATATGGGGACTGGATGGAAGATACTTGCCGACACGTGTTTCTGCTTATTGGCTTCTTCAGGGTAAGGCAACCAAGAAACCTGGATATGAATGGAAATGAATAATAATATAATAATTTATATTTTTTTATTATTCATTTCCATCCATATCCAGGGTTCTTGATTGCCTTGCCCTGAAGAAGCCAATAAGCAGAAACACGTGTCGGTAAGTACCTTCCATCCAGTTCCCATATTTTCTGCATTCCTGCGGTTTAACCCATTATCCTTCTTAAATATCTAATTTCACCGCATTATCTTCTCTTTGAACATAACTATAAAGTTAGGATAAAGATCGCAAATGTAAATAATTTTTAATAAATATATTTAAATATAATCCAAACAGCTTGTGTGCTCCCAAGATTCAACCTCTTCTTCAATACCTTGCTGAGTTCACCTGCATAATTGGATAAAATGAAATTTATAAATCATTCACAATACTTTTGCTCTGTCGAAACCTTTATGCGAATTTAATTATAACTGTCATGTAGTCAACACGTTCTCTTCATATGATCGTCTTTTCAGAATCATTTTCTTCATCCAACTCATTAATCATGCCTAATAGTACCACATCGCTGTAGTCGCTACTTGAGTAATCCATTTTATTAAAATTAATATACACTTTAATCTTCTGAAATGCACTATGAACAAAATTTCAGACGTTTATCTGTACAGTCGTTGTTGCTGGTCGAACTTGGCCGCTAAACGATTGCACTTACAAACATCGTTTTTGACATCTTTGGTAAATTTCAAAGCTCTTTGAAGGGCAGGTTGGCACATAACAATGAAAATGTCATCTCTGGTTTGCTGTCAGACCTCTTTTCAAAAAAAAGGATTGATAGCTATGGATAGTAAGAATCTTTATCAGCAGGTAGAATATTGAAACGGAGGCAGGTTCAGAATGACAAATTATTTGAATTCAAATTTCAATCTTTTCATACATATTGAGGATAGATATGTTATTGAAAACGGACGTAAGTCTACGCTCAAGTTGTGACAGCATTGCTAACTTCTTTTGGCTCAAATGATCTAGAAGACTCTTTGTCTCCGGAATCAGAATTATATTGTTTAGAAGGGGGATGATTTAGTAGGTTTGAACCCTCATGAATCAGTAGCATTGCACAGGTGGCTTTAAAGAAGGCATAACGCTTTCCCGTGATCGTGAGAGGGGGCAAAATAGACCTTGATATCGCAGTGTACCGTCAACCCTTCCCAACTATAACTAAGAAGGAATAGTTATAGGGAATGAAGCAAGAAACACTGTATACAAAGTTTGCGCAGCTCTGCGAAAAAGTGAAAAGCAAATAGCAATCGAAATTTTCCAGAACTAGAATCGAAAAGCATGGAATGAGATACACTCAAAAATTTCAAATGAAAAAATCAGTACCCGTTGAAATATGAAAGAGTTAAATTGAGAAGCATCGCGTCATGCGAAAACCACGTCTGGGCGGTCGAATCTGCAATATATTCTGTTTCGGAGGCAGAAAAGGGTCGAAGAAATAATTCAGGATAGAAGTCTGAGTGCGAGCATTACATAGAAATTGATCGATGTATTCCATTACTTGGGTCTCGTTAGAGCTTTTCGAAAATATATAGTGTGAAATGAGGTGCAGGTTACGCTCCTGCGAGTTTCTTGAATGAATTTTTTTATGCGACACTATTTCGGAGCTGTCTCTTTTGAATTACAGCGCCATTTCCATCTAAGCAGTTAATACTGTAATTTGTCATGGTACCTCTATCTTGGGGTGTACAGGAAATGAACTCAGCATAAATCATTAAACCAATTTTTCAATATTTTCGTTTGTTAATTTTATTTATTTTCCAAGGGCGCTTGGGCGCTGTGGAAATGCGTGCTATCGGTTGGCCCAAAATTGATATGTTTGTTAACCATAAATAATCTTTATCGAGAAGACTATTAGCTTGAGTAGTCAAGCATTTGAAGAATATACCCCAATTTCAGGGTTGAAATGTATCAAAAGAGTTGTGTCGACCTCTTTTTACTCATGGTACAGACATATACATCGGTCGACCATCCGGACATTTGGCCTAGTTGAACGCTAGCGAGAAACACAAAGAGATGCTAGTATTGAGTTTATCAATCAACGTATTTTGTCGGATGATTGTTTTCAATTGTATCAATTTTTCACAATTCTTATAATTTTGGGATATTATTTCGAGAAGAAATTGTAAAATGTCCGTTTCAAACGGGATTCTGAACGTTCGTTCACTTAATCTCACTGAAGCCGCCAACATCCAAGGTAAAAGAAAGACTGAAAAAATTATAGATGGTTGTAATATAGAATTTTATGTTTTCGTAGGCTTTTTATTGGCGCTCTTGTTCACCCGAACAGAGTGCCTATCATTTTGTCCGAATGTCTGTAATTTTGGAATATCGAGCCGAAAATGGTCTCAATCGATTGGGTTCGACCCCCTGATGAAGAATTCGTGGCGAAAGTTGAGTCTGTCCGGCCGGCCGTATCCTCTCTAGCATCCAAAAGGAATCAGCTAGAGTTTTCATATTTTCTGGATAGGTTAATTGTCCAAATATCTCGGTCAAGTTCGTTATTGGGCCAAATCCGTCGGATGGTTCAGTAGTTATGAGCAACTGAAATTTTATTTCCTCAATAACTACTAGAATATCCATCCGATCGAGTTGATACTTGGAATGTTATTGAGGGAGGCTGAAACGAAACGGCTCGCAAAATTTCGCAGAAATCGTCACGCTAGAAAATTTTTAAAAAATTCCCAAAAAAAAATTTTCAATACTCAATATCTCCTAAGACTTCATTTAGATTTAATAAAAAATCCGTATATATATTGAGGTTACCGATGTCTTACTCATCCTCAAATTTCATTGTCGTAGCTTTTCCCCTTCTGAAGATATGATCATTTTTTTCATTTACTCAAGAGAAAAATAGAAATGTCATGAAGTCCGAGCTTTGTCATTGAAAGATTTGCCATCACAGATCGATATTCGTTTGACAACTTGCGGACCTAGATATCAGTGTCAGTTGGCATAATATCAATCAAAATTTTCATAGATTTCATAGAGGTAGAATTCGATGTCGATGACGTCAAAATTCAGAAAAGCACAGACGTAATATTAATAAAAAAAATTTTTATCATAGAGAAAGAATTTTATGGCGTCAAAACTCAGAAAAGCAATGACGTAAGTTTCTAGGAGAAGCATAGAACAAAATTTGGTGAAAATTATGAGTAGTTATTTTCAAATTGAGATAAAAGTTTGTTTATTCATTAGGCTTGGACTATGCAGATGATAAGAATTTAATTATCATTTCTGATCAAATGAGCAACCTGCAGTCTGACTTGTGCATGCTTATAAAGAAGGTGAATGAATGGTGTATTGAAAACGCGTTGATATTGAATACTGACAAAACCGAAGTCATGCTTTTAACCACAGGTTCATCCCTGCAATGTTCTAATTAAAGTTATTGTGATCAGATTAAGAAATTTTCTGGAACAGTAAAATTTCTGGGATTGTTCATAGATTGTTTCATGAAGTGGAAAGTGCATATTGACCATGTTATAGGAAAGTTAAGTTCTTTAGTTTTTATGTTAAGGATACTGAGGGATAATGTGAATCAGGAAATTCTCAAGTCGGTGTATCATTCTAATTTTCAATCACTTAGGAGTTATGGATTAGTTTTCTGGGGAGAATCTTCGTCTGTACAACGTGTTTTTATCATTCAAAAGTGGGCAATAAGAGTTATTTTCAAATTGGGATGGAGACAGTCCTGTAGAGGAGTGGTAAGACAGGATAATATTTAAACTGTTTACGGATTGTATTTATACAAAATCCTTTTATTTTTACATAAGCACAATTCTTAATTCACCCTGCATCAAAATCAGAATAATACAAGGCAAACATTTCGTTACTTTTATCCAGTGCATAATCAGTGTCAAAAATCATCTGGTACATCAAGGAAAATTGGCCTTACGAAAATTAAATACCTTACTACTATTGGAACCCACACCCATGGAAGGAGCATGTTCCGATTTGTGAGTGACATTGAAACAAACCGGAGGGTGCTGCGGATCAACATTTACAAGAGAAAAATTTTCTGAAGACATGCGACATGGAACATTTGAAAAGAGGAGATCCAGAAGCCTACCGTTTACATATATTGCATCATTCAACTGATCTAGGTTGAAAAACTTTGCAAAAATCTTCACATGGACGATGTTTTCTTTCTTTCTCATTGTTTTCCAGTACAAAAGTTTTATATTTCAATGATTGATTATTTTCCTCCAATAACCTATTTATTCCATCTAATTCATGAATTATTTTCAAGAACAAATCTTCTTTTGTAGATGTATTACTCATCTTGATGTCCATGTCGCTTGTCTCCAGTTTTCATGAACTCGTTTTTTTGTTGCAAGGTAGTTGCAATTAATTTAATGTAATTTTCCTGAGATTGTTCAGCTCTTATTTATTCGGTTGTTAGAAAGCTTTCAATAAGTTTATTACTAGAAATTCAGAATCCATATACATATATTCATACCAATTTAATCTCGATATGAAAACGTATTGATGCTCTACGCTCATCCCCAATAGGATATGTTCAGGAGTACCAAGAATTCTAATATTAAGGATATGACGATGTCTGTGCCATTCAATGAAATTTTCAGATTTAGCGCATGAGTTATCCGCAATATACCGCTTTATAACACCCTCGAGGTTTACAATGGAAGAATAGAAAATGTTGAGCTATATAAAGACACTTGAGCCTTCAATCGTATAAGATCACGTACGTAGATATAGGTAGTTTTCACAGTATGTGAGTTTGGAGCTGAATCGGCTAAATATTGATTTAATCTGTTTCAGGATGTCCCAGAAATTCCTCCCTTGATTTCATGACCGTAAAATGAAATATACGAGGAACTATGCTCGCCTTCACAAAAAGATCACATTAATTCCTTCCTTCAAGAAAGATAATATGAAGGATGTTTCGAATAACATACGTTTCACAGCAATGCGAACCTTTTCCAAAGTATTTAAGAGAATAGTATTAAGTAGAATCATTAAGTATCTTGACACATTTGGACTGCTTGAAAGTGCTCAGCATGGTTTCAAATTAGGTACATCAACTTGAACTGGGATGTTCAATTTGTCTTCAAATTTAGGTGACGGCTCTAATGTTGCAACAGTGTTTTGTGATTCATCGCATATATTTGATATTCCTTCACACCAGTTTATTCGGGACAAAGTTTATAACTTTTAGTCCCTTTCATAATTGAATTATCTTAATTGTTCGAAGATGGATTTTCTAAGTTCTCGTGTTTGTAGTTACACTAATAGTTCTTAGTTTTTTAACGGGCGAATTGCATGATTGCGATTACTTCGGAAATATCTGCTAAAAATGGTATCGATGCCTACATAGTACGATCTCTGTGTTTCTATGGCGCGCATGATAGAGATCGACCTTCTTCAATTCTGCATAATTTATTGTGTTAAAATGTTACAGAGTACATGTGTAATGATCTTCTCGAATTGAAATAAAGTTTCAAACAGAGAGTTTGTCGTGGCGAACAGTTTTATAACGTTCGGTACACACATCCATCAACGTCGACGATTGATATTTACTTTTGTTTAGTGTACAGCCTCTTATAATATTTTCCTTTTTCTTATTATTCAACAACGATTACTCCGTTTGAATAACGGCTGTGTGCAAGTTTTCTGAAATCCATTCGCTATAACAGCTGATGGATAGATTATTATGATGAACCTGTAGAAATCATATATTCGATTATCCCATTATAAGGAAGCGTTTTGTGCAATTTCAATAATAATTTGACGAATGGATAACTCAAAGTTGAGGAAAACATAAGTAATTTTCTCAATTATTTCAATGAATACAATCGTTTTCCCGAAACAGTGATCCTCTGTAATTTCTAAAGGAATCGTGAAATTAATAGGAACAAAATGCAGAGATACCATGCACATATATATATATATAACAGTAATCAACCGATAACAACAACCATGCTATGCAAACATTACGTTCGGTAAATTTTCAACAACACCCTTGGGAAATTAAAACAAGTATTTCCTTTCCACTTGAAATCCTTTAATGCTCTTATGGAATGAAAGCTGATGTTAAGTTTCAATTTGAATCCATGTCAAATATGGGTAACAAATTTGGATTACTCAGATACGAGTATGAGGCAATTCATGAATTGTCGTCAATAAAGTGAACTCGCTTGGAAGTCCCACAAATATCGAAGCTGTTCTCTAATCGTATGACACGAACATAAAATCATAACAGAATATGGATTGGTAAGAAAAATATTGAATTATTTATTCCGGAGGCAGTCCTTGGTGTGCTATCGAGGATACTCGATTTGAATGGAGGAACCTACTCATGAGGTAGTATCGTGCAAGGAAAATTAACATGAAACTCAGGAAACAGCAATTTATGTAGAATTCAGGTTATTTGTATATTACTGTAACCTGAAGAGTAGCCGATTATTTTCTCATCACAGATAAACGCCCGATCGTTAAATTGCTAACACTCACTCAATGACCTCACGGATACAAATTTGTGAGTGGTATGTCTCCTCGAACATATCTTCACCAAATTTGTCTCGGAACAGAAAATTTAAGATATTTCTATTATTGCTTGTAGTTATGAGCCATAATCATTTTCTGAACCTGAGTTTATCTAATCTGAGGCGAACATGTTTGATTTCTTTGATCTTTTAGGGCTTCCGCCATTTTGGGTTATATGCTCACATTGAGCTTAATCTAATATCCTATTAATGTATTTACTCGTATTAATGTTTTTCTATTAGATGTACAAATAAGTTTCCGCGGTTTTTTATAAAAAATTAGGAATTCATTGTATAGGAAAAGTACATTACGTTTCATTCAAAGTATTTTCCATCATTTGCCACTACTTTTCCCCATCTTTCTGGCAACATTCGGATACCCCGTCGAAAAAACTCTTCATCTTTTGACGCTATCCACAAATCTACCCAATTTTTGGTGTCTTCATATGATGTGAAGCGCTGCTCAGACAGACCATGTGCCATCGACCGGAACAGATGATAATCAGAAGGGTCTAAGTCTGGTGAATACGGCGGGTGGGGTAAAACTTCCCAGTTGAGTGTTCCCAAGTATGTTTTTACCGGCGCCGCAACATGTGGACGAGCGTTATCGTGTAAAAGAATAATTTTGTCTGGAGTAGTAATGGGCGCATTTTTCCTTAAGTGCCCGACTCAATCTCATCAATTGTGTTCGGTAGAGAGCTCCAGTATTGGTTTCGCTTGGTTTCAGCAATTCATAATACACGACACCAAGCTGATCCCACCAAATACACAGCATGAGTTTTTTTCCATGAATATTCGGCTTAGCTGTCGATGTTGATGGTTCGCCGGGCTTAACCCATGACTTTCTCTTCTTTGGATTATCGTAGTGAATCCATTTTTCGTCACCAGTGACTATACGATGCAAAAAAACTCTTTTTTTTATTCCTGGCAAGCAGCATTTCACTCATGCATAATCGGCGTTCAACGTCTCTCGGCTTTAGTTCATATGGAACCCAATTTCCTTGTTTTTGAATCATTCCTAACGATTTTAAACGATGTGAAATTGCTTGTTGAGTCAATTGTAGAGTAAGTGCAAGTTCTTTTTGCGTTTGGGACGAATCTTCCTCCAATAGTGCTTCTAATTCCATGTCTTCGTATACTTTCGGCCTTCCACTGCGTTCTTTGTCTCTAACGTCAAACTCACCGTTCTTAAACTTTTGAAACCATTCCTGACAACTTCTCTCACTTGAAGCAGCTTCACCATATGCTTCTAGAAGCAATCGATGCGCCTCAGCTGCAGATTTTTTCACATAAAGAAGTAAATCAAAAGTTCCCGCAAATGATGCTTATTCGGAATAAAACTTGACATTTTTGCAGGAAAAAAATTACGTGATGCTGATACGGAATCACTAGTACTTTAAGGTTATGGTGTTGCCAGATGACTAAACTTGGGATATTACGTTTTACATCTGACAATTTCTCCATAACCTTCTGGTGGGGCCATCTTTTGACAAACCGCGGAAACTTATTTTCCCTAAGTTACTCGTTTGCAGAAGTCTTCAATTCGTTATTCATCAGAAGATAGTTTTAAATAATTTTATATCTTGATCGGAGAGAAAACCTATAACCTTGAGTTTCATGTCTGTTAATTTGCATTTTTTGCTCCATGTTTAAGATTTTAAAATTCTTTTTAGAGGCTCAAGATTAATCTGGATTATAAGCGTTCAGGATGGAGTGTAGACGTATCTGTTCTTACTGTATTGAATTTACCAGTCACGCTTAGAGCAAGGTTTAGTCCGCATGTCGAAGTATCAATGTTAATAAATGCAAATGATATCTAAACCAGAGTAACCAGAGAAACTATTTATGCAAAATATTTCGAAATTTTTATGCCAATATTAGGTTATCCAAGGTACATTTCTGAAATACTTTCAAATTTCTAGTTTTGCGAAATGTATGCAAATTTGGCAACAGCTTCGTTATTTTAAATGGGACACCACGTATTTCTAATGAACTAGATCAAGCTCGCAAAAGAATACATATCCTTTCAAGCAAGAAACCGTCGAATTAGACAAAATGATTCCTTGTTATGTTCATTTTCTGCATCGGTGCTTCTTCCTTGTGAAAAGCTATCTCATAACCGCATGTTAATTATCCCTTATTCGGAAAGCTTTCTCGTGGAAGAGAGGTTCATAATCTCCTGATCCCTATTATGAGTGGAATTATTTCGAGTTTCCTCTCAATATGAAAACCCAGCAAATTCATCTAAAATTTTAAGTTCCACCAACAAATAGGCACTCATACATTTAATGGGGATCTAGCAATAAATAGCTGGGAATCCATACCGAAATAATGAACGGAAACTAGCATCTCTAAGCTTTTTGTGTAGACTGTTGCCTGCGGGCTTTCATCAAGGCGTCTGAACGACGTTTTTGCTGCTGAGGAATTCTTTATGAGAGTAGAACTGTTCAGCAGAATCCCTCAGCGAATATGGAAATAAGGACAATTAGTGCTAGTTCGGAGTTGGTATGTTTATTCGCCAAATATTTATAGGTAGGGGCGAGTTCGCGACTTCGAAAAGTTGGAAACACGGTTCACTACAACTCCTGATTGTTCACAGGGGAAATATTTGGAACAATAAACTTCGAATGTATTTTGACTCCTCCATTCTCTTTCTTTCATAATGTCTTAATATTCTATTTGCTTCTATCTAATTATTATCTGCAGCTAATACTCAAGGCTCTAACTACATATAAAATATTTTCTGTTCATCAATGTAGTGATTAAGAGTCTGGATTATTCAAGACCCTTGTAACAGTTAACAGTGGTCTTATTAACAGAAAAAAAATGCAAATTTCACTACATCATCAAATAAAGCCTCAGTCATTTGACACAGCTCTGCTGTGAGACAGAGTCCAAAGTAAAGCAACTTGATCTTTCAGTGGTCAGTCATGCTGTGTAAAACTATGCTACAGTACAGTCTCTCTACTCAATCCGGCCGTGCTTTTCCACTCCAACTATAATCCGGCACTCGGCGCCGGAGGAGTTCATTGTCTAAAGGAGTACAATATTGGCCCTTGCAGGCAATACACGACATAAAGGCAGAAAGACTGGGGTGATTCAGTTTTCCCAGGGAACCAGCAGAAGCTGTGAATCATCCTCTCACTACTCTCTTTGTGGGCTGGGAAAATGAAAGCAGACATCTGACATTCTAATGTTCAGCATTAAAAAATGCTCAATTATGATGAAATATATGTTTTTCTTATTATTATTTATTATTTTGAGCTAGAATGAAAAACAAGAGTTATATTTCCTAATAAACAGCTTCCGTTATAAAGTACACGTCAAAATTATGTAACAAATTCATTTTCTCAGAAGAAAATAATTCGGCAACAAAATACAGGTCAATTTTTGTTCCACTTTTATTGACATTTTATGCATCTTCGAAGGATTTTGTTGCAGCCTATTCCATCCCCATCTATCCTCTAAATTTTTCGAATAGGAATAGGAAAAAACCATATCTACAGGCGTGCAGAAATATTCTAGAAAATTTCAGAGAGTAGATAGAAAATATTGTTCCATTGAACACAAAACAAACCCACACATAATTACCAAAGACGTGAAAATCAACTCAATGGAATGACTTCAAAACTTTTGAGAAATACTCACTCTAAATATACAAGAACTTTCATAAGGATGAAAAATAGAGATTTGAAACTACCTAAACATGTCAGACTAGAAAAAAAAATAGGAAAGAACTTCAGAGACGATTCGATTCATTCCCATACTTTCACAAAAACATAAAGATAATTCATTTCAATGAAACTTAATTATAATATCAATTGAAAAAGAAGATTGCACCAAAATCACCGAAAACCTCTAAGGCGATAAAGAAATGTGGAAGGTCATTAAATCCATGAAGAATAAAACCCAAATAATTTTAAATCTCCCTGGAGTTAAAATATTAATTTTCGACGAAGAATTGAAAGCAAATCTCCTGAGCGAGTACTACTATGAAATCCAAAAATCGACAAGCAAAATGAGTGACAACAAACCTGAAAATAAATTCAAATACCTGTTTATTCATTAACGATAACATTGAATGAACAACCGAAATTATTTTTCCTCAAGGAATTGAATTAATTACTTATTATTATTATTGAAACGCTAAAAACAACAAAGCGCAGGAGACGACATAATACTCAGAAATATTATGAAAGAGTACCCTGTAATAGTATATTATATACCGCGGGACTGAAGTAGTACATTTAACCCTGAAGGTAACAGGGAGGGCCATAATTTACCTGAAGGATTAAATGTACTTCAGTCGCAAGGTATATACGATACTTTTCGTACTTTCGGTATGATTTTATTAATTATTTCAATAATTTCAATCAGTTTTTTCTCGCTTCAACTCATTTAATAAACTGTCTTTAAAATAAGTTTCCATAGTAACATTGCGTTGTGACAATTATAATTTAGAAACATTGTATTACTAGTGTCATTGTAAAGAAACATTGTTATTGATAATTATTGGTATCATGAGTGAAGAAGGTGTATCTGATATTGATAAAAGAGCAGCCGAAGTAGGTGAAGAATTGCTACCACCGAAATCTAGAAAACTATACGAGCAGCAGTACGATGCTTTTAAAAAGTGGTGCCGCTTAAAAAATGTGAGACAACCTACTGAAAATGCGCTGTTAGTCTACTTCAATGATAAATCAAAAGCGGTTTGTGCCTCAACTCTCTGGGCACATTACTCAATGCTGAAATCGGTTATTAACATTAGAGAAGATATTGATATAAGTAAATTTCCAAAATTATTAGCTTTTTCGAAGAGAAGAAATGAGGGATTTAAGCCAAAGAAGTCAAGAATTCTCACGTCTGAGCAGGTAGATCAGTTTTTACGGGAGACTCCGGATGATAAATTTTTAATGCTTAAGGTAAATTTGGAAATGTGTTTATATTCAGAAATTTTAAGAAATCAATTTTTTTGTAGGTTGCACTTATTTTGGGCGTTGCGGGAGCTTGTCGTGGAAAAGAGTTGGTTGATTTAGAAATCGACGATGTGAGAGATTTGGGCGATTCCTTCCTAATTGCGATTAGAAACACCGAAAATAAAATTGACCGAAAGTTTGTGATCAAAAATTCAGAAAACAGTGCCATCAGTTTTGTGGCGATATTTCGAAAATATGTGGCATTGCGAAAGACAGGGACACCTCATTCAAAATTTTTTGTTCAATACATCAACAAAGAATGTACATTTCCACGGCAAATAGCAGCTTTCTTGAAATTAGAAAATGCGACGTCTTATACGGGACATTGTTTTAGACGCACATCTGCGTCTTTGTTAGCTGATTCGGGAGCAATAATAGACGTGCTGAAGAGACATGGAGGATGGAGATCCTCCAACGTGGCCGCGGGATATATTAAAACGCCTATTAAAAATAAACAACAAATTTCAGATAAAATATTTGGTCAAGTCGCCGATTCGTCCACTATAGTTATGCCACAGTCCTCATTCTCGCTTCCTGTTTCCGCAGGATCTTCGAAACAAACACCAGTTCAATATGATAAGGACCTATCAGTTACTCGTCAGTTACCTGCCGCATTAACCCAGGAAAGACTGGTCAATATGACGAACTGTCACAATATTAATTTGAATATTAACGTTAATTACCATTCTAATTAATTGTATTTTTCAATAAAATGTCCCTTAAATTCGTTTGTTTGTGATTTAATCGTTCCGGGAGTTTCGTCAATATTTAATCCCGGAGGGATTAAATGTGACACTTTAGTACCTGTCACAAGGAGTGAAGTTGTCACTTTAGGCCCGGAAGTAAGAAAAGTATATTAGCCTTTTGAAAGGAAAATACGCCCCCAAATAACTCTAGACAAGCCAACGTTCTGATATTCCCAAAATTTAATAATGACAGGACCGAACGGCCATTCCTCCGTAATCCATAATACGAGTATCTTCGAAAAAATTGTACTTAATTGACTAGATTCTCATCTAGATGAAAACAACATGACAAGAGAAGAATAATATGGATTCGGAATACAACGCAGCACTACAGTTATACTTGAGAATATAACTGATCAAATGACAATAAATTCCAAATACAAGTGATGATAATGCTGAAAATTGACATCGTTTCGCCCGAACCGCCGAAAAAATCGAATTTCCGCCATACTGATCAAATCTTTTATTCCTATCTGACCAACAGAACATTTCAAACAAAATCAAACGGAATTTTATTAGAAATAATTCACACCCTTAGTTAAATCCTTCATAGTAAGGTCATGAAAAAACCACTTAAATCCATTTATTTGACATCAGCTGAAACTGCGAGCAAACTCTTTGCCAGAAAATATACAATGCCCTAGATGTTAAGAATCCGGTCACCAAACAAACCCATTGCGACAGTTCATTTATGTGAGTTAAATGAGGCAAACAGCAGAATTCAAAAACATGATCCATACAAAAAACAACAACAGCCACTTGTTCCATATTGGAAGTTAGTGTAATAGACAACATAATACATCTGAACCTACGAATGGTATCTACATACCCCAAACCCAAGTTGCAAACAGAACACCAAAGATGTTCTACGCAGAAGCAACGAGAAACCAACAGCCTCAATAAAAACTGCCTCTTCACAGTCAAAATCTAAATTATTTAGAAACGATGATATCAAATTTCCTATCAGCCCTCAAATCCAGGATGGCACAACTTATTAACCAGAACTAGATCATACTGAATCCACTAACATCCATTGTTAACAATGCTTACGTATAAAGGTATAGCTACTTACTAGAAAACTGAGTGAAATCGAGGAACAAGATGAAAATTCTCAGTACCAACATTATATAGAGAATAAAACTGACAAAAATGAGCAAAGTATCTTGATTGCAACGGAGAAATTCAAGTGACCTACTATGAGGAAATCTCCGATTGAAATGGTCAATGAAGAGTGGACTGGATTAGTTTTCGAAACACTCTACCCATCTGAAGTGTGAAATGTCTGAAAATATGTTATCTGATAAATATTCAATTAATATTTCCGAAACAGTTGAAGATAGGTATAGGACATTGTACATGATTTATGTCTAGAATTCTCTGAAGAATCCAAAGAATTAATAATATACAGGGGCTTGCATTTAAAATAAGAAAGTGGGTATTGGCCACTGTCACATGACGCATCCTATATAATTTTTTTTAAATGCTCAGTTAAAAATACAAATCGCCGTGTCCAAGCGTTTTTCCAAACACGCTCTCATTTATTCGTTATCGAATTTATTCCATTTGGCTGTTCCACACTGTATACCTAACGATTTACCATTTTCGCGCTAACAGCTCACATATGAAAGTAAGTTTTATGGTTTAGGGAATTTTTTGTCTGTTTGGTGGAGGTTCACATTTTCGGTGTGCATAATATTTAGCGCGTTAATGTACCAACTAGACGTTTATGGGGAACTAAATCTATTTGAGATTCGAAAAATCAGATTGCTATCTATTTCGTTTTACACTATAGAGCTGACATATTCTCGAAGCCTGGGCACTTCATGCAATAGGTGGTAGTGGTTAATATGACTGACAAAAAATTTCTTCACTCTTCTGTTCTCAGGATTAGATTTGTCTGTCTAAATATTTGTAATCACCTCATTTCTTGGTAAAGATGGAATCAATAGTGTTACCTTCAAGTGATTCTGTCCGTCTGTTAGCACGAAAGGAATGATTAACATACTTGAAATGTTATTGTCGGTTCGAATATCTCAGCTTATTTCTAATTCGGTTAAACGGACCTAGTAGATCCGAAGTAATAAAACAAAACCTCTTATAATAATAGTTCCTTCTGATTAAATTATTATCATATTCATAAGTTAACGAGACTCACATTAACAACTATTTTTGAGATGTGTTCTTTCAAACATAGATTGATTTCTCGCAAGCAGATAAACAAGAGCGCTGACCCCATCATATATCACGTCAGTGCTTTCTCAGTTTTTGACATATCCTATTTCCTAGTTTGGGTTATCTGAATTCCATTAGGTATCAAGCGAAAGAAATAGCGGTATCAATTCAACATTATAGGTTATACTTGAAAATTAAAAAAAAATCACTGGTGTGAAATTCATTGAAGAATAATAAAAATATTGTGTAGAAAATTTATTTTATTCGAATTAAAATAAACAAGAATGTGCAAATTATTCATAAAAATTTAAAATCAAGGAATTAATTAGAAAAGATATTATATATAGAAATGCATCAACATGATTTGGTTTTTCTTCTGTGTGTATTGATATCTGTCTCCTCTTCGTATAACTTCAATTCCTTCTATATCATCCCAATTTCAGCCATTCAATAATTTGTGAATTTTTTTGATATCGTCTATTGAAATATATTTGATTATTCTATCAGCAGAATAAAAATCTAAGTGAACATCTGAATAAACTGTGAAATAATTATAAAGAAAATGTTCAGCTTGATTTAGTCCTAAAGCTTCCTGAAATTTTTTCTGGATATCTTTCCCGAAAATGGGATATTCAGCAGGATTGAATTCTCTCAATTTCGCCTTAATATCATCATCATAACATTCTTTATATAATTTCTCGATATCCATAATGAAGAATGTGTACAAGGTGTTGTCTTTTATTGAAATCTTATTCAATTTTCGGAGTTCGCCAGTTCCTCCTTTTAGATAAAAGAGCAATTCATCGTCGGATTTTCTGATGGCTGCTCTTATCATAGTTAAAGTGTGGAGTCCTGTCATACAATTGTGAATAACTAAATATTTCATAACTTCTTTAGCCAGATCCTTATTTGTCCTTATCAAAATTTGCAGAAAGATTTCATCTTCGGAATTCCGAAGGGAAACATTGATACCATGATTTATCAAAAAGTATATAAAGTCCATGCTATTTCTGTCATCGTTTCGTGAAGCGAGATGCAGAACACCATTTTGCATTGAATCTTGCCGGTTTAGGTCTGCTCCATATTGCAAAAGCATTTTTGCACACTCTATTTTATTCTGAACCTTCTCATTTATTGCAAGTAAATGCAAGGGAGACCAGTGATCATGTCCAGTCCGAGAATTAGGGTAGCATCCCGAAATAAGTAGAAGCTCTCCGAGCTCAATATTCACATATGGATTCTGATTGACAAGTAGATGAATACAGGAATAATATTTATTGTCTACAGCATACTTATCAGCTCCATTGCTGAGCAAATATGAAGCAAGCTCTAAATTATTTTCCATGATGGAGTACATCAATGGGGTTCTACTCTGGATATCCCTTGCATTCACGTTAGCCCCATGTTCTAATAGCGATTTCGTCATCTCAAATGCGTTCTTTTTGACAGCCATATGTAACGCTGTATCCATAAAATTCAAGGCCTCTTTGTTGACATCCGGATCCCTCGAAATAGCATATGCGAACACGTTCTTCAGTTCATACAAAATCGATAATTGCAATGGTGTGATTTGCTTATAGAGACGAAGTGCACGATGACATGCTAAGTACGAATCTATATCGATAAATCTCAAACTGAGAAGCACCAGTTCCTCTTCTGCAAAAAAATTAGTTTTGATTAAACATTGGTATAAGAAATTGAATATACACATTCACACAAGTACTTTGGACATTAGTTCAATATTGGATGAGACACTAATTGTTGAATTAGAATCAAAGTATGATACTACTTAGGTATAAATAAATGAAATACAGACGAAATTATCACATGTTTTATCAGCAAGTCTGTTTGAAAAGTATTGATTCTGCCAAAAATAGTTACTTAATATAGTAAATACAGGAATCTAAAAAACTAGGTCTAATTTCAAACAGTCAATTATCTAGCTAATTTTCAGGGGGCAACATTGATTATCTAGGTTTATAAAACACCATTACTCACCTTTCCTTAGTGCTAACATATGTATAACACTCTCATTATCCCACGTGTCCAAGGGATTTCCGTCGTTTTCCAATATTAACTGGAAAACTCTTCTATCTCGACTATTGAATTCCCTTTTTTCCTTAACGAGAGCAATTAGAGCAGTTTGTTGGGCCGAATTTGTTGATATTCGCATATTGAACTCCGATTGCGGCAGTTCATTAATAAGAAAATCTTCAACTTCTTCTACAGACCATGTGTGTACGATGTTGTGTATAACTTGCTCATTTCCACTCTGCTCCATATTATATTTGAAAAATGCTGATGCTTATACTCACTTTTAAAAATTTAATAGTGTAATATATATTTGAGTTGTATTTTCAACCTATATATACAAAAGATGGAACCTCCTAAGCTTTGACAGAACTTGAATAGTATTTTGTTAAGTACTTTTTGTCCAACGATTTCTGCCTTTCAGAAGTTTGGATTTCGCTACGACGATATACCAGACTCGAATAGTACTGATTTCTGAAAATTCTAATAGTACTCTGTATGAAAAAGTCATAGAATACAACACTAGTTCTTATTCACATAGTCATAGAATACAACACTAGTTCTTATTCACATAGTCATAGAACACAACACGAGTTTTTATTCATATAGCATAGAATTCATCTCGATTAAAAATAGGTAGTTCCAAAATTGAACGAATAATAGATGCTACCCTTCTCCAAAAACATTTATTTTATGGCTTTTACTGAATTATTTCAGATATATTTTCAAAATATGGGTTACCATAACTGAATACGAAATAGTTCCTCATAAAATAATTAGCGCCGATTTTGTGACAATTCATATATTCAAGTCAAAAAATATAGTAACAAGAACAACAATTTGTTCAAATCATGGTGCTAGGACTAAAAATAAACCTACTTGTGGTACCAGTTTCGAACAAATTTGCGCATGACGTCATCAAGAGGCAATTTGGTTCGTTAGCGGAGACAGAGATGTCTCCAGCATAGATTTACATTACATAATTTAATTTTTATGTGCAGAAGAACGAATTAAGAACCTCTTCGCGCATGATAACAAGATGGGATAAGAAGCCTTGGGTTTTTCGAAATCGTCGTTTTTTTGGATTCGCCGAATAATGTGGATATAATATTTCTTTCACATTACAAAAAATGAAGTATCCGACGAAAAAACGATTTTATGTTGAATAAATCTTCGATACCATATTCCAATGTTCAGTACACTGTGTATGTTTACTGTGTAATGCTCACTCATAATTTCATAATGAATATATTTATATTGTTTGATTCTAATTAGTATGATATTATATTTTATTTTTTGGGTATACTTGAAAGAAGACTGATGGTGTGGTATTTGGTATTATTTAATCAGCTTTGTTGGGTTTGGGGAAAGATATTATAATGGCATTTTTGAGATAACGGGAAATTTATTCAGGTTCAGACAACTGATGTAAATATATTGGAGTTGAATTATTGCTTCTCTAGGAAGATATTTGAATTTTAATTCTCAACATCCTTTCACACAAAAAATAAACATGATAGAAAATCTCTAATTAAGATCTGCCCGTTTAGCTAGCACGGAGTTTCATAATCAAAATTTGAATAAAATTAGTAGTTTCTTGATGAAAATTAATTACCCTTTAACATTGATTAAGAGAATCTATTATAATAATATGACGCATAGTAAGGCCTAAACCAATCAACCGATTTGCATCAAATTTTTTTTAAATTAACGGTAGGCATTTAAACTGATGCAGAAAAATAATAACAAGTGCCAAACATCTATAATTTCTCTAAAAAACACAGAAACTTTAAATTAAGGGTGTTTGGCATGCCTCCGCTGTAGATGGCGCCACCACTCATCAAATTTCTTCTTCTTGCTTTAATTTCTTCTTCTTTCACCCCAAGTCACCATTACCGTCATATAACTCATTAAAAATATTTGTAAATTTGATTAACTTTATTTGTATTTAAATTATAACATGTGACATACACACTTATAAATCATATGGCTACATTTCTATTATAATAATATCTATTAGGTATAATAATGTGATGCACAGTAAGGTCTAGCGCCTAAACCAATCCACCGATTTGCATGAAATTTTTTTATATTAACGGTAGTCATCTAGACTGATGCAGATAAATAATAACAAGTGCCAAACATCTATAATTTCTTTAAAAAACACGAAAAACTTGAATATTAAGGTTGTTTGTCATGTTTTCGCTGTAGATGGCGCCACCGCGCAACAAATTTTTACTGATATGGGCTTTAATTTCTTTTTTTGCACTCCAAGTTACCATTACCGTCATATAAGTCTTGAAGAACATTTGTAAATATGATAAACTTCATTTGTATTTAAATTATATTTCTAAGTTCCTAGTTTGGATTATCTGAATTGAAAAAAGGTATCAAGCGAAAGAAATAGCGGTGTTATTTCAACATTATAGGTTATACTTGAAAACTTAAAAAAATCACTGCTGTGAAATTCATTGAAGAATAATAAAAACATTGTGTGGAAAAGTTATTTTATTCGAATTAAAATAAATGAGAATGTGCAAATTATTCATTAAAATTTAAAATCAAGGAATCAATTACGTCCAACGTTCACAGAACATTGTTACATAATTTCAATTACAATTTTAATCCATACTCTGTATAATATTTTGAAAATTCTTCAATTCATACGATTCGTAAGAGCCCTGGTGAGGTATTCTCTTATAGTTTAGCAGTGTACGATATGTTTTTATGAAATTCAAAAATTTACCCAGCATAGAACCAGTTTTGCAATCCCTATCCAATTTATTTCATCCCTGTCAATTTCTACTCTGAAATGACAATGTAGTTGACATTCTAATCTTATGTATTGTAATCATACTTTTATTTATGTATGATTGTTATCCTAACTGAACAATAAACTAATCCAAATGGATATTTCGCAGGTAGGGATTTGCAGATAGCAGGTAATATTTTATTCGGGTTGTACATTTCAATTTTCACTCCACGAAGAAACATAGGAACGACCCTGTAAAATTCATCATGCCTTCAGAACAAAAAATCAGATACATCCACCCACGCTAAGAATTCTGTCTTCAGCAATTAATTCATAACTTTCATCCCACAATCAAGCAAAATAAAAACAGTAGTTGATCAAATATACGATTGGTTTGCAATTCTTGTATATATAAAAGAAGAATTAAAACTTTAATATTTAATTACTCAGATATTAAAGATTGAAGTCGTCTTGATCACATAGGCATACCAAACAAATATTCTAACAAGTAGTGGCAAATTATTATGTTTCTGAATAAATAAAGGATGGAATTTACGAGAGCACTGATCGCATTTTATAGTTCAAAAGAATATATATTTACCAGAAATAATTAACCGACTACACTTCCAAGGCGTGCTTTAATAACAATACATCTTGAACGGACTGTAGGTATCATTGACAGTCGTAAACATTTCTAAATATTCAATCTGAGTCTGTTCAAGATCTCGATTCAGCATCCAAGTAAAATACGATGCATCTTGCGACGTAGGGTATAACAGAGACTGTGAATTGAATGAGACCCATTTGAAATTCAAATTCATTCGGGCATCCATAAATATCACCAGCTATTCAAATTTACTCAAAACCGTGAACGTCGGAAAATTAGAACTCCATGTCGGATTATTGTTACCATCTTGGCACCCTTGTGATGCTGGGGTTCAATCTAGGGCACTATTTTATGGAGTTTTCTTACCTTAGGGCCTCTGTTCATAATATATTAGTGGACCGGGGTCATAAGAACTGCCACAT
Source organism: Micraspis discolor (assembly GCA_030674115.1). Lineage (NCBI taxonomy): Eukaryota > Metazoa > Arthropoda > Insecta > Coleoptera > Coccinellidae > Micraspis > Micraspis discolor. The sequence goes on along the minus strand of JARTUT010000006.1, from coordinate 187,140 downwards.
TAATTATTCACGGGAAGCAGGTCGAAGGCCGCTATGAGCTCGTTATTGCGAAAATTCGGGAACACATAACAAAACAGCAACTCGGTTAGCCTTTACTTTAACTTTTTATTGACATGGATTTTATCTTAAAAAATATAGTTTTCTTGATCCAATACATCAAAATGTATAAAATAACATATCGTCGTCCTGCAGATTGCGTTGTTGTGTCTTCGGTGACCCCTGTACTTGTGGTACTTGTAACGTGATAATTAGACACATTAGATAACTTGCAAGAAACTATAAGTATTGTATATGAGTGATGGAAAGGATCACAGGTCTGTTTTTGGAAGAAAACCGAGGTTTCGATTTATTCTAAATCTTCCTCAGGGCTTAGAAAGAAATAATAACAATTTCAACAGAGAATAAACTTATAGTTGATGACGAGATATTGTTGATGATGGAGCTCGTGTTGAATAATAATAATAATAATAGCCCAAACAATCATTCAACAAGAATAAACTTATACATCATAAAATGAAAAAACAAGGAGCTTCAGACCAATTCATAAGTGGTGTAAACACATATTGAACTATAAACTACAACAAACAGTTCCGGGGGTGCGAATATCTGTGGAGGTTTATATTATCGAAGGCGAAATATATCCGTTTCAGACGGCTTTGTAAAAGAAGCAATGGGTATCAAAAAAAAATATAAATGGCCTGCTCTTTGGAGAGAACAAATTGAGGAATGAAAATTACCGGAAAGTGTGTTAGTTCAATTTGATGTTAATACGGTTGGAGCTCCGAATACTACCTTTGATTATAGGTTGGGCACTTGCGGTTCACAAGTTACAGGAAGGACTAAGTTTTAGTTTTGTTTTCTGTTTCATTGAAAAAATAAATAGGATCTTTTCTTTGGTATATGGTATACCGTTGGAATTAAATCGATCACTTATCACATATCATTAATCGCAAAATCGAAACCTCCCTAGAATTGAAAGAAATTATGGCACTGTGTTTTCTAGGCCCCGCATTCCAAAATTTATTTTCATTGATTTCCCGCAGTCCCCTGTTCAATCTGTTCCATAAATTCCAAAAAGATTTAATGATAGAAACCGAATTGCTGCATAAATTTAGACAATCTCCGGTTTGTGTTCCCGGACAAACCTCGAACTGCAATCAAATTTTGACTGATTGCTTCGCTAATTTGTTCCTAAACTTCCTCTAACTTTTTTCCGAGGTAGGTTTTCAACTTCGACAACCTGAAATATTGCGTGGACTTAGCAAGCCAGACCGGATAAAGTTTGGACGTTCAAAATAAGATTCGCATGAGTTCTACGAAAAATCGGGGGTATTATAAGGGTGCCTTTTTATCTAGAACATGTTGAGTTGAAACGAGACCTAGAAATTTACTTTAAATCGTGCAACATTCATTATTTTATTTTTCACTTGTACATTATATGTTTATTTTACCTTAAAAAGGGTTGCTATAAATACACTCATTATGCCCGTGGGCATTTTAGCGGGCATTATGGATCATAACGCCCGCTCGTTGTGCGAGAAGCAAAATAAGCTAGAAAGAAATTATTTATTTCGCAGAATTTTAATACTAAAACAACGACAACTCAACAAACGAAAACAAAGTCTTTCTTAATTAAAATTAAAAGTGCAGTTTTCGAATTTCCCGGAAAAATTCTTCAATCGTGAATCTTGGGATGTTTTCGAAACCTGGGGAGCGAAAACTTGAGCACAAGTACTTGGAAGTTCGTTCACAGGAGAACCACTAGAGAATTCATGAGAATCTGTTACCGAATTCACAATCATCGTCGATATTTTGTTTTTGGAAAAAATGCTCTGCTCTATGTAACCTTCCGCCACAGATGCACTCTTCCATCTTCCGTGTATTTTTAACGTTTCATATGATGCACCAGCCTCAGTTAAAAGAGTTGCTGAAGTCCGTCTCAAACAATGTCCTGTATATTCATTTGCATTATCCAATTTTAAGTATTTGGCAATCAACGAAGGCACACTTAACTCCACTAGGTCTCAAGGATATATATTTTCTGACCAGCCCCAAAGCTCCTATTTTTTCTTCCTCTACAATGCTAAATCCTTTTGACATACCGGTTTTAGTTTCAGGTATTTTAACAAGTAAACAGCTACCCTTATCTTCTATTTCTTTGATAGACATTTTCACTAATTCATCTCTCCTTAGTCCTCCAAAAACACCCATTATTAGAACTACTTTATGAAGAAGATTAATTTCATCAAGAGCTTCATTGATGAATGTATGAACTTGTTCTGCTGTCAAAACTTTGGATTTCTTCGGAATATATCCTTCAGATTTCATTTTTGAAAACGCTATTAGCCGGGAGAATTGTGAAATATTGATATTTTCATTGACAATCAGTGTAGATTTCAAAATAAAATATTTCGTCCACAATGACGCAGGACAAAATTTTTCAGACTGAAATAAAAAAAATTACCCACACATGAACAAAATGAAAAATAAAATAGCATACCAATTCTTGAAAGTACGCCAATAACTGTTTCATCTATAGTAATTATTTCATTGTTCAACTTCCATTGATGGAATATTTCATAATCCTTGTAGTAGACGAGTCTGGATTTTTCTGGTAATAAATTATTTGCAGCCTTGGCTGCATTTTCAATTATATTATTTGGCAAATTGCTATTCATTTCTGTTATTTCTTTAAATCTTCACAACGAAAACAGTAATGACATTCACTTATTAAAATGATGACAGCAATAACGAACTTCAAAATATTAACAAATGCCATGGTTACTACTGAAAGTTAAATGGAAAAAAAAACATAGGAGCAATCGAATTTTATTGTAATTAAATGATATATTCTTGAAAAATAAAATCTGCTCATCGGGCAACATTGTTTGCCTCCGGGCGTTAGGATCCATATAACGCACTAGGTACATAGTTGAACAGTTGAAATTCAGAAGCGAATAATTGCTTTCAGCAAATTTTCAGCTGATATCAACAGTTACAGCACGCGCAAGGATCCACAGGGTTCCGTCCGCAAGCGGTAAAATATCTGTTGCTACACCAGATGCTACATTCACGCCATAGACAACCTATAGATGGGAAACTCTCCTTTCAATATTTGAAAGCGCTTCATTTATCATGAATTATCATTATTCAATCCTTCGTCTTCAATGTATTATCTACTAATAAACATTTTGTCGAATCAAACAAAAATCTTATTCCTGTTAAATCAATGTATTTTTTCTTGTGAGCAATCGAGAACCTACTCGATTTTTACCTGTGGAAATGAAAATACTATAGGTACCTATAGTCAAATTAAAGTCAAGAATTTGAATGAAATATTTATTCTTCGACTCAAATTAACACAAACAACAAAATCTCTTAACAATATATAAACATAATATCTATATATATATATGTTGAAAAACATTAAGTATAAAACAAAACATATGGACATAAAATGGAGGGTGAAATATTGATTAGTATTTCTAATTCTTTCAGAAATTTCAAAAAGTATATGATCAGTTTCCTAAACATTTAAAGACACTGTCTTGATTACAAACTTTGTTATGAATTATGCATAAATTCGGATCATTCATTTTATGAAGAGCTACAGGAATATGCAAGTTAGAGACTTCAAAGCGATCAACTATTTGGTGTCCAATAATGGGTATCAATTTATAGATATCAGTCTCAGAGAGATTTGCCAAATCTTAGAATCTAATGCAGTTGTCTACAATCACTAGCTAAACTTAGATTTCTCATTTCAAAATATAAATGTTTTACATCTAACGAGCTTTTTATTGCACAATGAAGGCTCAAGTAGCGCCAAACAAGGTTCGTTTGTATAAATAAATTGAAATTGGCGCGAAAGCTTATATAGTTGTCTGAAATCACAAGCACAATTCGAATCTTTATCGCAGAATATAAGAATTTTACGTCGAATGAGCTTTCTTTAATGCACAACATATGCTCGAGTTGGGCCGAACAAGGATAGTTTGCTAGAAATAAATCAAACACTAGAAAACAATCAAACTATAGTAGGTAGTCGAAGAAGATTTGGCACCAAGTTTGATAAACATCTTTAAAAAGAATCTCATTTGGCTTAATTGCTACAGAAAATATAATGAATCCAATGAGAAAAAAGTGAATTGAAACATTTTTCCAACAGAAAACGAATTACCTTGGAATGTACGTCGATAATCTCCTAATCCATTTTTTAGTAGGAAAAACTCCAGTGAGCCTACGTCTGACTCTTCCATGGAAAAGTGCATATATTTATTTTCCTACTCGTATCTATCTTTCAAAAACAGAAAGAGAATAGGTATGGAATTGAAAAAGTGCAATTTTTTCAGAGCATTAAAGCAAGAGCATATAATTGAATTATTTTCACCTAAATTCAACTACACGAATCACTTGAAACAGATCAGAGCAAACTCAATAATTTTCCACATTGACCACAAATCTGAGAAAACGCACAAACACTTATCCTTCGAACTCTTCAAGGAGAATAAAGATAAAGCACTGCACCTGCACTTCTCTTGAACTTCCTATAATATTGTATCCCGCCTGACCCCTAACCTCTCAAAAGGCCCTAATTGACTAAGAAAATGAAGGACGACAGTATAAGATACCAAATTTCATTGGCGGAATCGTGAATAGTCAACACATGTGAATACCCGATATTATAACAGAAAATCTTGCGCGGAATTAGTCGAAAGCCCTTTGCAGTATAGCTCTTCAAAAATATACTAATTGGTGGCGTTGAATCGTCCACGAGTTATGAACAAACAATTATTTTCTACAAAAAATTTGATCGATCTTTCTTTGATCGAACTAATTCATTTGTTTGAACTTAATGGATAATATTTAATTCGAATAAGTTGTGTTTTTGATTCAAATATTCTCAACAGAAAGTAATAGAAACAAATTACCTTTTTGAATTAAAATTCATATGTTTCAACATAACAAATATTTGTTATGTTGAAATAAATTCGCTCAAATAAATCCCTTGCGTGAACCAAGACAATCATGTTGATTGATATTAATAATACTTATTTATCGAGAAGAGATCTTATTTCAAGAAAACAAGTCATTAATTGAATTCAAAGAAAACCTCTGAAACAAAGCATTTTGTTGCTGGAACCATCTCTTTTTCTCAGTGTAGGTACATAGTTGAACAGTTGAAATTCAGAAGCGAATAATTGCTTTCAGCAAATTTTCAGCTGAGATCAACAGTTACAGCACGCGCAAGGATCCACAGGGTTCCGTCCGCTAAGCGGTAAAAAGCTGTTGCTACGATTCGATGCTACATTCACGCCATAGACAACCTATAGATGGGAAACACTCCTTTCAATATTTGGATTGAAGGCGCACCCATGCGGCGGTTCAAGAAGTTATTTACGAAAGATAATCGCCTCCTGGTGGCATTATTTTGAACTAATAAGCGTAAAAATTTTCAATGAACCGCCCACCAATATTTTCAATTTGAATGTAAACATGTCACAATCGGAGTTGAGACATAAAATGTCGCAGAATGATAGATTCTTCCACCAATATTTTCAAATCAAGTGTAAACTTGTCAGTTCAGGCCTATAAATAGTTGTCGTAGAATGATTAAACCATGATATATTCAAAAATAGCAGCAATAACAATACAATACATACATATATACAAAACAGAAAATATTTACATAAAATATTTTTCTAGGAACGCCAATGGGGTTTTTTACGTGACTTCAGAAATTTTTTTTTCGCTTTTGCCTTCATAGGATCCCCTGAAACATCAACAGAAATTTTATATTTAGTGTACCCCTCACTATAGCATTCACACGTTTGCACCAAAAGAATATATCACACCTCACAAACAATTTACAGGCAGAATTAGCCGTTTCAGGATGCAATTAACAGTGAAGGGAAGGCCGTATTCCAAATTCCTCTATAGCTATTCAGTTAAAATTCTTCCGGCAAATGTCTATCACACACAAGATAGGTCTTCCTAATTTGACTTTGTGTTTTTTGCCTCAGAAGTGGATTATTTACTTTATCTAACCACACATTGAACAGACTCGGGTATTCGTCTGGAATAGGAAATCTGTGTCGCTTAGAGCTCTTATATTCACAATTTGGAACACAGCATTTATTTTTTAAATTAGGCATCTTTTCCATTTTATTATACATAATTATGTATTGGTAAATTTTTATAGAACTAAAATAAACTAGGCAGGCACTTGTCACTTTCTTAACTTTACTTCTTAAACACGTTGCTAGATAATAAAATGCAAATGACGTCTCGTATCGTAATGGCGACAACACGTGTCGAGGACGTAAACAGAGATGCGAGCGCCTCATGCGGCGGTTCGAGCAGTTAAAATCGGCTCAATTCATCGAAATATTTAGTGAGAGAGTGGCCCATCTATGGGTTGTCTATGATTCACGCTCATCATAGTACAAGGGACAGAATTAAAGAAAAAAATTCTAACAATTTATATCGATAATTATGACACAGGTAGAATCAGTAGACAAAATCCAGTTCTTAAGGAAATCCATCATGACAAAGCAGTTTATCTGTTGGTATCATCATCATTATGAAAATTGATATCTTAAGTTTTAGGTAAACCAATGAAATTAATTGCTTTCGCAGAAGTCATTTATATAACTCAATGTGATCCTTGGAAATGCAACTGACTTCTTAGGAATAAAGTTGAGTTTATTAATATTGTCATCATCAACTAATAATAAACAATGAAATAAATAAACAAACCCATTTATTGTTGCAATAACTTTCTAATGCAATTTAATGAACGGATGCACAGTGTACAATAGTAATCTAATGGAAATCCTAATACTTGTCCCTTTTTGATTGTTCTACCATGGCATAATTAAAGTGGGTTGGTACCTGTGTTCTCCATGGTATTGTAAATATACCTGCGTCAACATGAATTTTATCATTGTCTAGCCTACCAACGACTTCAAATTTATATAAGGGTTAGACTGTCTAGATTGAGCAGCGTGTTTTCATCATCTGAGTATCATTGTGCTTTTCTAATACAAAAATTATTCAAAATTCGATACTTCAGCGACAATATTTCATCGCATCAAAAAGGTAAGCATTTTTTTTATGAATTTTTGGAAAAAAGTTAATCACTGAACAGCGCGAAATGATTATTGCCTATCTATAGATTTGGAATATTGATGCAAAAATGGTTCCAACATAATTATAAGCTAAATAATCTTAGGCTACTGCAAGCGGATTTTTCACGGTTTTTGCCGCATAATTGCCGGTCTTACGGCAATTCGATAAGCGTAGTATTGAAGCATGGTCAAACGGTTACGCGGGGCTGTTGCACGTTCGTTTCTGTGGCTTATGTTGAGATTGAAACCAAATTCGCCGTTCGGAAAAAGTAGTGGGTACGCCATTGATCCATGCGTGGGCTAAGATTTGATATTGTCTATTTTTTGCATGAACCGCAAAATCAATATGTTCTGGCGGTTTTCCATTTTCGCCTACAAATATTGTTGCAACACTAGGTTTGTTCGCGTGGCAGTTCGGAACTGTAATTTTTGGTAATTTGTGGTTCTCACCCGTTCGTCTGGGACGGAACAGGAGTTCCTTGTCGTTCGTGTGGTCGGAACACTTGATTTCGAAACTGTTCTTACGGTTCCTGATCTAGAGATGGGTACAAGGTACAACAGAAGAAGCGGTAAATTCAAATAATCGGTGATTCAAATTTTCAGTAGTTCTAATTGGCAATTAAGTTATATATTTGGTGACTAGGATATTCGCATAGCTGTTTTTGAGTATATTTGATGTTGTGTGAGTATAAATTTTTAATCAATTCGTTATAATAGCTTCTAAAAATTTTAGTTATCTCAAAGAAGAGGAATCATTTGCAATAGATGAATGAAATAATTGCATAGTTGTTGATCAAAGTATGTAAGATAATTATTTTTTATTATTTATATATACGATATTTCGTATATATATTCTATATATTTATTTTTGTTATTTCGTTATTGTAGTATCTTTATTTTTTAACCACTTAAAATGTATTGCAAATTTAGGAAGGAAACGGAGGAATGACCTCTTTCAAGAACTTGTTAAAACAATTCTTATCTAAAAAATAATTACAAAGCTATGAAAATTGTTAGAAAATATTTTTATTTATTTCCCAAATGCCACCAGTTTCATATACAATTACCTATTTCTATTATATAAAAGTTTCTGTCCCCAGTTTCCACCAAAATTACAATAAAATAACAGAAGAATTCGCAGTTTACCCAGATATGAACTAACAAAAATAATTTCTCCACTGATGACCACTACTACATATATTGAAATTTCAAATTATAATTAAATTAAATCATTTATTTAAATATTTCATTACATATAAATTATATTTACAGTTATTTATATGGATATGTTTATGTTTATTTATTTATGACAAAAAAAAATTGTTCAATTTTAATATTTGTAATTTCTCACGTATTTCCACCGTATTAATAACACAAAGATATTGAATAAGTTATTCAATATCTTTGTAACACTATCCATGATATGATCCATGATGTACAACATAACCTTACTTTCACTTATCTATGCACTTAACGAAATCGTTTTGAAACCATCTGTTCCCACCTGTTCTCACCCGTTCTCTGTGACCCCAGTACAACTGGGGACTGCCACCCGAACAAACCTACTGTCTCCTGTCGGCAAATTGTATCTTCTAGGATCGTTGTCTGTACGCGCAAAAACCAAATAAATATGATCATCTATATTTATATCATAGAGTAATTTCAGACGTTTAAAATTTTTCCATCGTAGAAATTAAAAAAATCAATTTTCCAGTTTATTTTATAACCTTCTGTAGCTCCTGCATATAAATGAAATAAACACTCCTGATCTTACCGCAGAGCTTCTTTGAATAATTCAATATAAAAAAGATCGACATAAACTCGAGATTAGAGATTTCTTCTACACAGATCTCATAAATTATGGAATTACAGTTGGTTTTTACGGAGCGACTTCTTTGGAGCCTCTTAACGAAGACGTAGTGATATTGTGGGAGATTCTTTGATTTTCATCTCAACAGAAGAGCAATTTTACTTTTAGTTATTTCTTTATTTTTGAGACTATTTCTTCTTCAGAGAAAGAGCAACACGCTCAGTTTTCGATTTCAACCTGTTATTTATTTACTAGTATCTAATGATGCCATAGCGTTCATCTTTACGATTAACAAAAAATATTCAATTGATATTGAAAATTCTATTCGACTTAAATAAAGAAGAATAAAAGGACACGTTTCGTCGATTCTACAAAAAAAATGTGAGAGAATTGTGGTTATTATCATCAAAAGAAGAAATATTGATTTTCTTATCAATCTAATAAAGAAAAACTCTAAATTTCATAGATGAAATTATTCAGAAAAGTTATATTCAATAAATCACCATGATAAATGTTGAAATTTTGAATTGCGATGAGCAAACATGAGGAAACAATTTCATTATTTTATTTATTTATATTTTAAAACCCTAATTAGAATGGTATAAAGTTTATATTTATAGATGAAAATAGCATTCATGCTCAGTGTTGATTGAATATCATTTTATAAAAACATATCGTACCAGAACAACCAGGCGAACTGTGAATGATGTGAAAACTTTTTTTCAATCTCTTGAAATCCCAGAATGCAAATCAATTACAAATAGCAGAGCTTTTAAATTTCAGAATCACTATAAGTTTAATACCTTTTATTTCTCGGCTGACATGTTTCGACTTAAAAAGTGGTCTTCAAAAGCCAAAATAAAAAATAAAAGAAAAGAAAAACTATTGGGAATTTTGGACACTATTAAATTATCTATTGTTAAACTTGTGACAATGCCAACGTTTCGAAACAGACTTCGTTTCTTTTTCAAGGCTGTAAATAAATAAATAATACATTACAAGACATACAATATGATACAACACGAAAATAAATTACCTAGTTACGATGAAACAATATTGTACGCTTTTTAAAACATTCAGACATTTTCTAAGAAGACAAAATTTTTCTAGAGGGCAGGTACACAACGTAAACATCTGCCTCATTAATTTCTATATGCATGACAATGACAATTAACATAAGGTAACAAAACATTTACATAGAATGGACTTAACACTATTTACGAGGCCAGCTATCACTTATTACTTAGGGATAAAAATGTAAGTTTTTCAACAACACTACAGAAGACCTCATCCATAACTAAGTTAGCCAAAGATGGGCTAGTCGGTGCACCCATGGCAGTGCCATCAAATTGTCCATAAAATTTTCCCTCATAGACACCGACTAGCCCATCTTTGGCTAACTTAGTTATGGATGAGGTCTTCTGTAGTGTTGTTGAAAACTTACATTTTATATCCCTCTCATCAAGTTTTTTGTGGATGATACATTATTGTTAGTACCATCCGACAAAATACAGTATATTTATATAGTTTTCAACTCTTACGATCATAAGATACAGTTCACGATTGAAGTAGAAAAGAATAATAGTTTACCTTTCTTGGATTTATTGATAATTAGAAAACTCCAGTATTATTACTGACTGGTATACTAAACCAATAAGTACAAACAGATGCATAAATTTTCACAGTAACCATAGCATGCAACAAAAACTAATATAATAGAGAATTTACTGAAAAGAGCTTTAAAACTAAGCAACGAAAAGTTTCATGGGAAGAACTTAAATAAAGTTGAAAACATTTTAAAACAGAATAACTATCCCACATACTTAGTCAAGAGAATAATAAATAAACGCACATCCAACGTAAGTCGCGCAGTTAATGTTTCTTCTAACACGACCGTTTCTTCTTACTTGAAATTTCCATATATACCGGGTCTTTCTCACAGAATTAATAAAATATTCAAGGAGTTGAAAGTCAAGTGTGCTTTTTATAATTTATCCAACACAAAGAGATTCTTCACAAATTTAAAATTCAGAACACCTTATAATTTAGAATCGGAAGTAGTTTACAAGATACCCTGTGCTAATTGTGAGAAGTGTTATATTGGCCAGACAAGACAATATTTACGAGATAGAATTAAGCAACATAAATATGATAGTGAGAATATTGCGAATTATAATAAAACTGCTCTAACTTTACATCAAATGACTATGGGCCATAAATTTAACATTGAAAATGTACAAATTTTTGATAGAGAACAGGTTGGTTATAGACGTAACATAAGCGAGATGATTCATATAAAACGAAATCACACTGTAAATCATAGAGAAGATGTTCAACACCTTAGCACGATCTATAATAATATAATAAGAAAGTAATAAGTGATAGCTGGCCTCGTAAATAGTGTTAAGTCCATTCTATGTAAATGTTTTGTTACCTTATGTTAATTGTCATTGTCATGCATATAGAAATTAATGAGGCAGATGTTTACGTTGTGTACCTGCCCTCTAGAAAAAATTTCTGTCTTCTTAGAAAATGTCTGAATGTTTTAAAAAGCGTACAATATTGTTTCATCGTAACTAGGTAATTTATTTTCGTGTTGTATCATATTGTATGTCTTGTAATGTATTATTTATTTATTTACAGCCTTGAAAAAGAAACGAAGTCTGTTTCAAAACGTTGGCATTGTCACAAGTTTAACAATAGATAATTTAATAGTGTCCAAAATTCCCAATAGTTTTTCTTTCCTAATCTGATGACAATGGACGATAGCCGAGTTAATAAAAAATAAAAGGTTTTCTGCCTAAATAAGTTATCGATACGAGTCTATCTCTCATACAAGAAGGTGAGGAAATGGAATTGATTTAGCCATCTCTTGTGAAAAATTGGTCAGAAATGTTGAATATTATAGTACATAGTTAGTCCCGACTCCTTATCGCGTCAGAGTGGCCAGAACACCTCGCCTTCTTGAAGTAGGACACTCTATCGCTTCAGAGCAAAAATGAACAGCCTCTTACACATTCAATTTTTAGAGTACTACATAACACTATAGCCTTGGCTTCGAAAGAGTTGTAAACCGCAGTCCAGATAATATAGTGGACATTCATTGATTAAAAATATGATACTCAGAGCAGAACTAGGATTCCTAAGTTACGAATTCATTTCGAATCATTTTCGTGTTCTGCACATTATATCTTTCATTATTCCATTCAAATTTTTTGTTGCAGTTTCAATTTGAAGCGCAGTTCTCCACCAACAAAGTCATCATATGCTTCGGTAAATAATCTGTTTGATTCGGCCTACCAAACAAGCTTTACCGCAAGTTTCGAACTATTTTCAGCATGCAGTTGATTACATTGCTCATATTGATAACGATTGGAGTCAGGGCAGGAATTATCAAACCATCAATAACAGATTCTCCAACCTGCCAATGCGTTTCAAAGCATATGTGTATGGACAACGAATCGGGTGCAAATATCAAGGACCTGGTGGACATTCGGTAAGTTACAAATAGATTGTAAATCATATTCGCCAATAATACCGGATGACATATTGATGTTCGATTTCGGAATCCATGTGAACCTGTTATTTGCTTTAATATGCGTCGGACCAATGGCCCGAGGGCTTCCTGGGGGTCTATCTATGCTTGCTTGATATTGGGAACATGTCGATAAATCTCTGAAACAAAGAAAAGTATTCGAATTTAAGTTATGAGGAGACGCGAGCTTCGAATATCCCGAGTATCACGTATTCCCTTTCTGGAATATGTTCAAAGGGACTGTTTATACAGTAAGAAATAATTTTACGTCCGTGGAATTCGAATAATAATATTTTCTGAGAAAATTTCTCCTTTGTTGAATATCTTTGAGAATTGAAAACATATTACGATTTCGCGTGTCTGAATGTTCCCGGATAAAAATAATGCATAAATTTTTATAATTCGTCAGAAATTGAACAGTTCGTTCAAGAAATATTGAGATCCGAGCATGATTTCAAGATGTAGTCGCAACTCTATACGCAATAACAAAAACTAACTATACGGGGTGACTTCTTCACCACTGAATTTAATACAACCATAAGTTCCTAAGTTAAAAAAAAGTTATTTTCTGCAAATCGCCAGGAAATTTTGACATTCCTGTCAAAATTTCTTGAAGAAAAAGTCAGGACTTCCTTACTGTAAGGAAATGATATTTCCGTTCAGTTGTTAGTGTTCTACATAAATGATAGAAAACAAATTGTTTATAAGGAATTAATTTATATTTTGAAAACATCGTCATTGCTGAATACATTTTTAAAATCAATTTGTTATATTTACAGTAATTTGACAGTTAGTCCAATTATTGAACATTGGAGGAACACTCTTAGAACAATGAGAAACATTTTGAACAACATGCAGGGTGGAAGGGTCATTTTGTTGAATATTTTGTACTGTGAAAATTTTATTTGCTACTTCAACCTTATTGTTAAGCGATTCTTCGATATATCCTTCAGCAACGTTTGATGACTTCCATCCGCCATGCCTCTTTAAACTAGTTATGTCGGCACCAGAGTCAACCAATATTGTTGCAGAAGACCGACGAAAGCAGTGACCAGTATATTCTGTCGGATTTACCAAGTTCAAATAAGTAGCAACTATTTTGGGCATTTTTCTAAATTGATGAATTTCTACCACTTGTCTACAACCGTTTCCGCTTTGATATTTAAAGAAAAATCGGTCACTGTTCATATTTTCTGGTCTTAACGAATTATACTTTCGATAAACATTCAAGTAGATCTGATTAATTACAAATGATCTTGGTTTGTTGGTTTTCGAATCAGGTATGCTGATTAAAAGCTTAGATTCTAAGTCTTCTATATCGTGTACAGTCATTCGGACTAACTCATCCATTCTACAGGCCCCAGAAATACCAAATATTACAGCCACCTAAAAAATGAATAAAGCTATAATCTAAATAGAAATTAAAAACTTGTAAATTACCTTAATCATTAAATTTTCTTTATCTGGAGCTTCCTGGATAAATTTTTCAATTTCTTCCTTGGTTGAAATCTTAGATTTCTTTGCCCTATAACCTTGAGCTTGCCGTTTCAATAAAGAACGAAGTTTTGAGTATGTAGATATATCTACATTGTGTTTAAGTGCAAGGGTTGACTTCAGCATTGAATAATTGGCCCATAATTGAAGATTTCATCTTTAAACAAAGGTCTAGGAAGTATGCCATTACAACATTTTTTGAAAAAGAACTCGTATTTTTACTCATGCGATAATCCATAAAACGTCTGTATGCATTTTCGTACTTTTCTCTTGATTTCTTTGGCAATAATTCTAATGAAGCAGTATTCACTGTTTCAACCAGCTCTGGAGGAGTGCCAGGAATGAAAATTTCATCATCACTTATCATTTTACTTTCGAGAACACCAGCAATTAAATTTATAATCGTCAAGTTTGACAATTCAACCTCAATACGTTTCCATAGTAACCCAAGTAATTTTATTAGGAATTTCAAAGCACCATTTATTTGGGAATAAAATTATCGCGTTTTTTTAAATCAATCAATATCTGTCGAATTTTAAACGATTTGCGGAAAAACAGTTTGTTTACCTCGTAGGAAAAGCCACATTCCTGGACTCTGTGTTGCAAGTCTCGGCTTACGCCTGGACTTAGTCTTCTGATCGTCAGGAATGTTACTTTTCCTACCCGGTAAACAATGTACTATTTCTATACCGATTTTGCAAATTGAGCCGCGTTAAAGCTCGCTCCTTCATTTTCAAATATGTCTTTCGTGTTGGAATTGTAGGCAATTTTGCAACTTGTATTAAAAAAACCATTAACGTCATAATTTTCTTATGGTTTCTTCAGGTACTCGAGTGAAAAATGTAGAAACAAAGATGAAATCTGTTGTATATCACTAAAACAAAAACTGTCTCAGAAGGCAATCATAGAATTGGAAGCAGAGGGTAATAATGAAACAAAAGGACCGCTTCTACCTGAAAATATACTTCCTAACTCCTGTGGATATCAAACGGTGTTGGCAGATCGAATAATTGGAGGAGGCATGCTAACCATGGGTGAATTACCATGGACAGTAGCCATTTTATTCACGGACGGGAAAATCTGGAAATTTTTATGCAGCGGTTCAATCATTCATCCAAGTGTGATATTAACAGCTGGCCACTGTGTCTACAAGTACGAAGCAGAGGAATTGATGATTAGAGCCGGAGAAATCGATAATGAGTCTGAGTCTGAGCCTTTTCCACATCAGGACAGTTTCATCGTTGAGAGAGAAGTCCATCCAGAGTTCAATGTTGAAACTTTGAAAAATGATATCGCTCTATTATTGCTAGGGGAACCATTGATTATATCATACAATGTTCGAATTGCCTGTCTTCCTTCAGGAAACTTGTCGTCTGTTATAAATTCGAACTGTGAAATTGGAGGCTATGGGGTTTCAGGACCCTTGATGTCTTTCACTGGTAAACAGTTGCATAAAGTCGATATAGAGTTGGTGAAAAGAAAAGAATGTGTACACATATTGAGAAGCACCAGACTTGGAGGACATTTCAATCTTCATAAAAGCTTCATATGTGCTGGTGGGACTGGTGGTGAAGATGCTTGTAAAGGCGATGGAGGAGCTGCTTTAGTATGTCCTATGAAAAAACGAGCAGATCGTTTTGTTCAGGTGGGTATAGTCTCCTGGGGAATGGGATGTGCTAGTGGAATTCCTGGAATATATACAAATGTCAATTTGTTCAGAAATTGGATTAATGAAAAAATGATTGACAGAAATTTTAATATAAGTGTTAATACCTATTATTGATCCTAAATTAGGAAATGTTCGATTATTCTTCACAATAAAAATTTTAAATAATTTGTTTATTCTCTGCCTATAAACATTTTGTGAGTATTAATTGTCGGTGATGTTGCATAATCGGCTTAGAATGGTTGATATTTCACCTCAATGATGAAATAATATTAGGTGTACAAATAAGTTTCCGAGGTTTGTCAAAAGATGGCCCCACCAGAAGGTTATGGAGAAATTGTCAGATGTAAAACGTAATATCCCAAGTTTAGTCATCTGGCAACACCATAACCTTAAAGTACTAGTGATTCCGTATCAGCATCACCTAATTTTTTTCGTGCAAAAATGTCAAGTTTTATTCCGAATAAGCATCATTTGCGGGAACTTTTGATTTACTTCTTTAATGTGAAAAAATCTGCAGCTGAGGCGCATCGATTGCTTCTAGAAGCATATGGTGAAGCTGCTTTAAGTGAGAGAAGTTGTCAGGAATGGTTTCAAAAGTGTACGAAGACATGGAATTAGAAACACTATTGGAGGAAGATTCGTCCCAAACGCAAAAAGAACTTGCACTTACTCTACAAGTGACTCAACAAGCAATTTCACATCGTTTAAAATCGTTAGGAATGATTCAAAAACAAGGAAATTGGGTTCCATATGAACTAAAGCCGAGAGACGTTGAACGCCGATTATGCATGAGTGAAATGCTGCTTGCCAGGAATAAAAAAAGAGTTTTTTGCATCGTATAGTCACTGGTGACGAAAAATGGATTCACTACGATAATCCAAAGAAGAGAAAGTCATGGGTTGAGCCCAGCGAACCATCAACATCGACAGCTAAGCCGAATATTCATGGAAAAAACTCATGCTGTGTATTTGGTGGGATCAGCTTGGTGTCGTGTATTATGAATTGCTGAAACCAAGCGAAACCATTACTGGAGCTCTCTATCGAACACAATTGATGAGATTGAGTCGGGCACTTAAGGAAAAACGCGCCCATTACTACTCCAGACACGACAAAATTATTCTTTTACACGATAACGCTCGTCCACATGTTGCGGCGCCGGTAAAAACATACTTGGGAACACTCAACTGGGAAGTTTTACCCCACCCGCCGTATTCACCAGACTTAGCCCCTTCTGATTATCATCTGTTCCGGTCGATGGCACATGGTCTGTCTGAGCAGCGCTTCACATCATATGAAGACACCAAAACGAAGCAGAGGAATTGATGATTAGAGCGGAGAAATCGATAATGAGTCTGAGTCTGAGCCTTTTTCCACATCAGAACAGTTTCATCGTTGAAAGAGAAGTCCATCCAGAGTTCAATGTTGAAACTTTGAAAATGATATCGCTCTATTATTGCTAGGGGAACCATTGATTATAGTTTGATACAATGTTCCTGAATTGCCTGTCTTCCTTCAGGAAACTTGTCGTCTGGTTATAAATTCGAACTGTGAAATTGGAGGCTGTGGGGGTTTCAGGACCCTTGATGTCTTTCACTGCAAAACAGTTGCATAAAGTCGATATAGAGTTGGTGAAAAGAAAAGAATGTGTACACATATTGAGAAGCACCAGACTTCAGAGGACATTTCAATCTTCATAAAAGCTTCATATGTGCTGGTGGGACTGGTGGTGAAGATGCAGATGCAAAGGCGATGGAGGAGCTGCTGAGTATGTCCTATGAAAAACGAGCAGATCGTTTGTTCAGGTGGAGTATAGTCTCCTGGGAATGGGATGTGCAAGTGGAATTCCTGGAATATATACAAATGTCAATTTGTTCAGAAATTGATTAATGAAAAAATGATTGACAGAAATTTTAATATAAGTGTTAATACCTTATTATTGATCCTAAATTAGAAATGTTCGATTATTCTTCACAATAAAAATTTTAAATAATTTGTTTATTCTCTTCCTACTTATGAATATTTGTGAGTATTAATTGTCGGTGATGTTGCATAATCGGCTTAGAATGGTTGTTATTTCACCTCAATGATGGAAATAATATTAGGTGTACAAATAAGTTTCCGCGGTTTGTCCAAAGATGGCCCCACCAGAAGGGTTATGGAGAAAATTGTCAGATGTAAAACGTAATATCTCAAGTTTAGTCATCTGGCAACACCGTAAACTTAAAGTACTAGTGATTCCGTATCAGCATCACCTAATTTTTTTTCGTGCAAAATGTCAAGTTTGTCCGAATAAGCATCATTTGCGAAACTTTTGATTTACTTCTTTAATGTGAAAAATCTGCAGCTGAGGCGCATCTATTGCTTCTAGAAGCATATGGTGAAGCGCTGCTTTAAGTGAGAGGAAGTTGTCAGGAATGGTTTCAAAAAGTGTACGAAGACATGGAATTAGAAACACTATTGGAGGAAGATTCGTCCCAAACGCAAAAAGAACTTGTACTTACTCTCACAAGTGACTCCAACAAGCAATTTCACATCGTTTAAAATCGTGAGAATGATTCAAAAACAAGGAAATTAAACTCCATATGAACTAAAGCCGAGAGACGTTGAACGCTTCTCGATTATGCATGAGTGAAATGCTGCTGGCCAGAATAAAAAAGCAGTTTTTGCATCGTATAGTCACTGGTAACGAAAAATGGATTCACTACGATAATCCAAAGAAGAGAAAGTCATGGGTTGAGCCCGGCGAACCATCATCATCGACAGCTAAGCCGAATATTCATGGAAAAAAACTCATGCGCGCTTCACATCATATGAATACACCGAAAATTGGGTAGATTTGTGGATAGCGTCAAAAGATGAAGAGTTTTTTCGACGGGGTATCCGAATGTTGCCAGAAAGATGGGGAAAAGTAGTGGCAAATGGTGGAAAATACTTTGAATAAAACGTAATGTACTTTTCCTTTACAATAAATTCCTAATTTTTTATAAAAAACAGCGGAAACTTATTTGTACACCTGATATTTCGCCAATTCCCAAACGATTAATCCCCCTGCGGTTCCACAAAACAATCTTGTAAATTTTTAGAGCAATTGCTTACATTTTTGAATATTTATTTATGACTCGGATGTGTTATGTTAAAAGGTTTACATGTGCATCTTAATAGTTGAGAGAGTTTCTGACGAGTACCACTGAGTACAGTGGTGGAAACTATGGTGAACCCCATTCGTTTAAAGTGGACCAATGAGAGTGTTTAGGGATGCACTTGAAAATTACGAAGAATGGAAAGTTCCTGAAAATTTCATCTTTTTGGCGTGAAGAGAAAAGAAATAGCTGAAAATTCAAGACGAAAAACAGTTTTTTTGAATAACTCCAGAAAATATTCACTTTAAGGCAAGGGTGTGATGCATACACTCACATTATTTTTAACGTAGATTCAATATCTGCCATAAAAAAATGGGGTTCTAATTTGAAAAAATTGATTTTTTCACGATTTTTGTCATCCCTAACTTTGAAAGCGATTTTTTCACCCCCTGTATATGAATCGCGATTTCGATTCTTAAAGTGGATACATCAATCTTACATCGTGAAAAATTTCAAAAATGAAAATTTTCCATCCAAAAACCTCGAAGTTATTCTTGTTTTTCAGCGGAGCTTTATTTTCGATTTTTTTCGAATTTTCTCGCTCTGAGAAGGAATTTTCCAACCAAAATGAAAAAATGTTACATCAAAATAACTTGAAATTTTCTAAGGAATCTATTTCTGCAATAAAAAAATGGTGTTCTAATTTGAAAAACGGAAGTTGACGTCATTTCCGGAAAAACCGGAAGTGCTCATGCCTTGAAAATATTTTAGATTTCATCAGCATCGTAGAAATACTTATAAGTGCAGAATTTCATGAAAATAGGGTTCAGTAGTTTCCCGTATAAATATGGGTGAGGTTCTAGTGAAAAGACCCTGTATATAAATCTCCTTTAATCGTGTAAGTGATTTTTTAACCCGGATCAGCTCAACTGATTCCTTGTAGGACAAACTTCTAAATATATCCTATCTTGACTCCACACTGCAGAATGAAGTATGCTTTGATTCTTCTCAAGAAAGATGTTGAAGTTTGAATTTTAAATATTCCCCTTCAAGACACATTCAAATTGCCTGTCAACGGATATACCTTTGTGAAGCAATTTACAACTAATGTTTTTATTCGAAAAAGCTGAAGGGCAAATGAATTTTTAAGTAATACTGAATGCAGATGTGATGAAAATTTACTGAAAATACACATTATCGAATAAGCATATTTTCCTTTACTATTACGGTAGCTCAACTTGTAATGATACTGGGATTTACTAGAAAATTTCAACCTTGGCTCAGTGGTGAAGGTCTCTGGAAAACCCAAATAACTTCTCCTTCCTAGCAAAAGCTCTATCTGAACTGTTCTGGCCATAATCGATTTTCAGAATGAGACTCAAATTCCCAAATTTATATTCAATGGAAGTTCCGAAAGTTTAATATCACACAAATGTCCACAACTTTCATTCCTTAATCATTTCATAATTGAAAATTCTCTGAAATGGTTATCATGTTGTCCAGAGATCCACCCCGTCGGTTTACCGACTGAAAACAGAAGAATAAGAATTCGCAGCATCTCAACTAGCTTATAAAACCTTTTTAACAAAGTTGAATTAAAAAGTTTCTGTGTAATTCTGGTGTAAAATCTGATTAAATTGTTTTATCAGAAATAGCGGAATAGCGGAGGCTGACAGCCTGGTTATGTGACTTCTCTGAGCACTTAATAAGATTACCAACTTTACCCTCGACTCTTACGGTGTATTTACAGGGGCCAAATCTGACTTCGTATTAATTATTCAAGATTATCTAGATAGGCTTGATAGTTTCTCCTGGAAAACTCTTAAGAGGTTGAAGAAAACAACGGAGAATCTTCTCATAGAATAACTTATAGGTAAGGCCACACAATGAGTATTTGATATTCTACAGTTATCATTCCTGAATAGATTTCCTTGAACAGAAAAAGGTTTTCATATCATAGTTCCAAGAAACGTAATCATTTGCACCAAATAATTTAGCCGGATCCAACATTTATAAAAAACTGCGGAAACTTATTTGTACACCTGATATTTCGCCAATTCCCAAACGATTAATCCCCCTGCGGTTTCACAAAACAATCTTATCTTCAGAGTCAATTTTCGGCTCCTTATTCCCAAATAACAGATAAATAGATGAAACAATTGCTCACTATTTCACTAGGAATGGAAAAAAAATTTGAAAAGCACTGACGTGAGGTCAAAACTTTAACGCGATTTTCTAAGGTTTTTACGTACTCCGGAAGGGTATAATACTAATACAACCACCACAATGAATTGAAAAATATATATCTTGAATTAAAAATAATTACCTGTATTGAAAATGTGAAATCCGATATTTTCTTAGCGCGTCTTCGTGTATCGATATATCTTAAGATAACGAACTATTCCCTTTTATTTGTTTGGCGCCGTCTAGACAACCTAATTGAAGGGATATGTTCGAGATGACATTTTTGAATATTTATTTGCGACTCGGATGTGTTATGTTAAAAGGTTTACATGTGCATCTTAATAGTTGAGAGAGTTTTGACGGAGTACCCTGAGTACAGTGGTGGAAACTATGGTGAACCCCATTCGTTTAAAGTGGACCAATGAGAGTGTTTAGGGATGTACCTTGAAAATTACGAAGAATGGAAAGTTCCTGAAAATTTCATCTTTTTGGCGTGAAGAGAAAAGAAATAGCTGAAAATTCAAGACGAAAAACAGTTTTTTGTGAATAACTCAGAAAATATCCACTTTAGGGCAAGGGTGTGATGCATACACTCACATTATTTTTTAACGTAGATTCAATATCTGCCATAAAAAAATGGGGTTCTAATTTGAAAAAATTGATTTTTCACGATTTTGTCATCCCTAACTTTGAAAGCGATTTTTCACCCCTGTATTATGAATCGCGATTTCGATTCTAAAGTGGATACATCAATCTTACATCTTAAAAATTTCAAAATGAAAATTTTCCATCCAAAAACCTCGAAGTTATTCTTGTTTCAGCGGAGCTCTATTTTCGATTTTTTTTTCGAATTTTCCCGCTCAGAGAGAATTTTCCAACCAAAACTGAAAAATGTTACATCAAAATAACTTGAAATTTTCTAAGGAATCTATTTCTGCAATAAAAAAATGGTGTTCTAATTTGAAAAACGGAAGTTGACGTCATTTCCGGAAAAACCGGAGGTGCTCATGCCTTGAAAATATTTTAGATTTCATCAGCATCGTGAAATACTTATAAGTGCAGAATTTCATGAAAATAGGTTCAGTAGTTTCCCGTATAAATATGGGTGAGGTTCCTAGTGAAAGACCCTGTATATAAATCTCTTTTGTTCGTGGCTGATTTTTTTAACCCGGATCGCTCAACTGATTCCTTGTAGGACAAACTTCTAAATATATCCTATCTTGACTCACACTGCAGAAGAAGTATGCTTTGATTCTTAAAAACATGTTGAAGTTTGAATTTTAAATATTCCCCTTCAAGACATTCAAATTGCCTGTCAACGGATATACCTTTGGTGAAGCAATTTACAACTAATGTTTTATTCGAAAAGCTGAAGGGCAAATGAATTTTTAAGTAATACTGAATGCAGATGTGATGAAAATTTACTGAAAATACACATTATCGAATAAGCATATTTTCCTTACTATTACGGTAGCTCAACTTGTAATGATACTGGATTTACTAGAAAATTTCAACCTTGGCTCAGTGGTGAAGGTCTCTGGAAAACCCAAATAACTTCTCCTTCCTAGCAAAAGCTCTATCTGAACTGTTCTGGCCATAATCGATTTTCAGAATGAGACTCAGAATTCCAAATTTATATTCAATGGAAGTTCCGAAGTTTAATATCACACAAATGTCCACAACTTTCATTCCCTTAATCATTTCATAATTGAAAAATTCTCTGAAATGGTTATCATGTTGTCCAGAGATCCACCCCGTCGGTTACCGACTGAAAAACAGAAGAATAAGAATTCGCAGCATCTCAACTAGCTTATAAAACCTTTTTAACAAAGTTGAATTAAAAAAGTTTCGGTGTAATCTGCGTAAAATCTGATTAAATTGTTTTATCAGAAATAGCGGAATAGCGGAGGCTGGACAGCCTGGTTGTATGACTTCTCTGAGCACTTAATAAGATTACCAACTTTTTACCCCTCGACTCACGGTGTATTTACAGGGCCAAATCTGACTTCGTATTAATTATTCAAGATTATCTAGATAGGCTTGATAGTTTCTCCTGGAAAAACTCTTTAAGAGGTTGGAAGAAAAACGGAGAATCTTCATAGAATAACTTATAGGTAAGCATACACAATGAGTATTTGACTTCTACAGTTATCATTCCTGAATAGATTTCCTTGAACAGAAAAGGTTTTCATATCATAGTTTCAAAGTTCCAAGAAACGTAATCATTTGCACAAATAATTTAGCCGGATCCAACATTGTACTTGAAATATATTACACACAGATGCTGTCTCTGAAATAATCCCATTCAAAAACAAACAGAAATTCTGAAAGAACTACCTAAGAAAATTGTTGTACTGCTCACAATATTATTTGATAGAATGATGAGTATATACTACTTCCCCATCATATGGAGGTATGCTGAGGTTATAATGATACCCAAACCTGGTAAACCAGAACACAATGTAGAGAAATATTGGCCCATAAGTCTTCTGCCAATACTGGATAAACATTTCGAGGAGTTGCTTCTAAAAAGTCTGAAAGATGACATAGACACGCACCAACTGGTATCAGACCACCAACTAGGTGTTTGAGAGAACAACTCGATAACGCATCAGATCTATGGAATCGTGAGTACCATCACAACAAGACTCGAAGAAGAAACATTTTGCTCAGAAGTGATTCTGGACTCATCGCAAGCATTCGACAAGGTTTAACAACACGAACTATTGTACAGACTCAAACAACTCGTCTGTATCACATGATTCTGCAGTCGTATCCAGCAGACCGTTATTTTTCCCGTGAAGTATGGGGAAGCAATAACCACTCCTGTCAAAGTCAAATCTGGAGTGCCACAGGGAAATATTTTGAAACCACTTTTGAATATCATCTGCACTCCACACCATCATAGCATCTTTTGTAAATGATACAGCCTTACTTGCATCTAATGAAAACGCCACTTCCAAATAATTACAAGATACCTAGATGGCAGTTGCATGGAAAATGGCTACTCAACATCAATGTGGCTAAGTCAGTTTAAGTTACACTCACCACAAGAAGAAATATATGTTTCCCTGTCAAAATAATCGAAAAGGACATACCAGTCGACACCAAAGCTAAGTATCTCGGCATACATTTGGACCAGCACTTCAACTGTTGGTAATACATTGATGTCAAAAAGATTAAAATTAATCTGAAATTCTTAGAAATGTTTTGGCTTATTGGCAGGAAATCCAAATTCTTATTTTCAAAGCTATTACCAAGCCAATATGGACATGTGGCATCCAGCTCTGGCGTTGCGCTAAGCCATCATCTGTTTAAATTGTTCAAAGAGTACAATCAACAATACTACGGGCATTGGTTAATGCCCCTTAGAATGTCTCCAACCCATAATCTATGAGGATTTAAGAGTCCCATATGTCATCACAGAAATAGAAAACCGCTCAGAAGCTACAAGGACATGCCAACCAACTGATCGACCAGCTGACAGAGTATCTATTCAACTAACGAAGTTTGAAAACGACCGAACTTACTGATCAGACCTGAGAATCCAACAATGTGAAATAATTTCTATTACACATTTGCTGAATATTTTTGAGAGTAGATGGTATACACTATACAAAATAAAAAGGATTACACTACTTCACGGGTCGCGCAGAAACGTATGCGTATTATGAGAAATACAACTTCTTTAACATTTTGCATTGCTATATCTCCGAAATGATAAAGGAATTAGGAATAAGTGTACGAACAATTTTTATACATAAACAACTCAAAAACCCGATTTTTGCAACATTTAATGTTGAATAATTATTTTTTCACACGTCTAATTGATTTGATTAGTTGACAAACTATGTGTAATAGAGTTCCCAATAACCATGTCAATTTTTAGCTAGATGCGAATTAATGTAACCTTTTACTCCTATTTTAGAAGCTAATTTGACCAGTCTAGCAATGTCTTTTTAATTTTTTTGGTCAACATTCGATTTCCTGGGACATTCCACGGCAAACTCAATTGAAACAATGCTAATCTTGTCATCAGGAAATTGTCTAATACCATAGACAAGATTCACGCTCGCATAGAAGTTATTTAACATTTAATGAAAGAACGTGACAATTACCTTCAATAAACATTAATGTCTCCTGAAATTTCCAAGTTCTTCGATTACGTTCGATTCTCAAGAATAGGAGTTAATGGAAATCTGAATTGAATCACTTCGAATCCATTTGCTATACAACAGATAATATTCATTCCCTTTAAATTGTCCCTGAAATTTTATCTCCTGGGACAATGCGAACACTGATGTTTTTGCGCGCTTATTTCGGTCCTGTTAAGCATTCAAAGGGAATTGAATCGATGGAGGAGCTAAGATGGTACATTTCCTCTGGCAAAAAGAGAATTTGATATCATGTCGAGTTATTTCTGTGATTCCGATAGAGTACTCATTGCCACATGGTGTAGCTGAAGATCTAAACATATATTGTGGATTAGCACTGATCTCAAGAAGAGATTTGGTCGTGTACTAGACCTCATGGGAAACTGCCTTCCTTCATCCGAACCCTGAATTTAACTGATGGCCCTCGTTACCTATTCTGATGATAATCAAAGGTAAATCTTATGGAAAACCAACTTACCACCCCATGTGGGGCAATACGCTGAACTTTAGGTATGAGTTGGTTAGACTGACTTTGAATAAGCTTGTAGTTCCCAACTTAGGTTATGGACTGAATCGTCTGAACTGAAGAGTAGCTTGCAAATAGCTGGAAGTAGTTTTGAAGAATACCAATGTGCGAATAGGGAACTCCCATTTCAACCCGAAAGGTGGTGCAGTGAAGAGAACGGTATCCTGCTCTTCCGACAAAGAAAGATATTGTAGCAATAGAAGAGCATGCAGATTTAGCCATAAAGGCAGGTTCAGAGACTGAACAATTTGAGGAGGGAGTTGTGTAACTGATTCTGCTTTGGTCATTGCTACCTACACATCGATATATGATTCCTCAAAGAACTGGGCAAGCAATAAAGTAATCACGAATGATATTTTCATCCATCTTATGACAATCTGACTTTCATAAAGACCATAACTGTCACATAAAAACGGAATAAAAGAGCTTGGAAAATTTGGGTACCATCCTGAATGTGAAAAAGACTCTCGAAAAGTTACGAAGGAGTAGTCATGATATAGAACACAGGTTTCTGCTTGGATGCAGGGAGGGTTGTTCGAAGAGAATTGCAGATTCATATTCAGTAATAACTTATGAATATAAATTCTCAGTGTACATAAATTATTATTTCAAGTTGTGTGAATGGATTAGTTATTGTAAAAATAGCTGGTTATTTTTGTGTTATTGACTGAAATACGTTACAATGTTGTGTGATGTTACAATCTGTGTTTGCGATATGATAAAAGATAGTAAAATTCAGTTTCCAGCATAAATTGAAACTCTTGAGGTTTTAAAATACCTTATAAATAAAGATCATCATCTCAAACCTTAACAAATAAATTCTGAGTTAAATATTCTAATAGGTATTTCACAAAGGTCTAATAGGCTATTGCCGAGCCGTGAATCACTCAGTATGAAGCATACTTTGTAGATTTTCATCAGGGATTATGTTTTCTCTCACCATATATATCAAGAACAATAAGGAATACCCATCAAATTTTCCGAGCAGAACGCTTCATGTGTTTTAACAACACATAAATATATTAGGAAAATGTATTGTAAACTCATTCAAGTTCGAAAAATAATACCGGCATTGATGTTTTGAAATACATGAGGTTCTGATTCCAAAACCTCACTCCGGGACGTATAGCATCATAACTACACCCATGAATATTTATAAACTTCGAATAGAATATCACGTATTTGCATATAATTTTTCACTTCGAATAATAAAATTCAAATTTTCGAAACTTACGCCCACTCGATCCTGAAAATGTCTCACTATGAATTTACCATGAGTTGTTTTTACAAATTCTATATTTAATGATAATGATATTCAGAGAATTCGAATATTGCTGGAATACCCGAAGGTGATGCCTTTTTTACTGATATATGAAATCCCTTCAAACCTCTTCTTCGATGTGAAACTTGAGAATCGTTTAAACAACTTTGAGAGAGGGGAATCTGCATAGCGTTGTCGAAATCATTTGTTCAGAAAATTATGGAAAATTTGTATTTTACTCTGAATATTCGGTTACTTACTACCGCTCGATTAACGTCCGGACTGTTCCCGACCAAAACCTATATCCAGTGGAGTATAGATTTCATTATAGTTTGTGATAATCATTTAATATTTTATTCATTTCACCATTGCGCTCGTAGATCATGACATAATTAATTTCATTTGAAGTGTGTATTAATTCCAGATTAGGATTTGTAAATATATACCATTTTTGACTCATTAACTGCTGTGTAACTTCATTTTTCTGAGGACATGTGCACGGCTCTTTCACTCCCTAATCTTCACAAAAATGACGTTAAGTCCTCACGACGCGATTACCAAATATCAGAGATTTAAAATTTTTCTGAGCCTGGGAAGCCGACCGTCTCTGTCTCTTGGGAAAACCGTTAACTTCCAGAAATGAGGGATTTAACTTGCGTCTGGTACGCGTGGCGTTGATTTATCTCATCGAACAAAAGTGGGGAGAAAACATCCAAGGGTTTTCGAACTCATAAAAGTGTAAATTCGAAATTATTGTAGTAGAAGAGGAACGTCGAGTCCGCAAATCCAATTTGATTGGAAGATGCGAAATAACCGGATGGAGGACAGACGGCTACGTACGACTGTCGGACGTTAATGTGAAGTCATTTTGCAGTCCCGGACTCTTGGGAACCGCTTTTCGGCCGTATGCATCATTCTGTTCTGTCGGTTTTTCTGATTCGCCTCTCGGAGCGGGAATCCCGCCGCGTCGAGCGAAGGTAGGATATATTGAATAACGAAAATCAAATTTTCCCCTATTAGATTGCGAAAATATGTCACTGATGCGAGAAATCGCATTCGGACCTACTTTCAACAGTTCCAGGATTGAAATTATTACCTGACGTGAAAACAGGGCTTGGTCGTAAATTTGCTCCTATGTCTACCAGGAAAACAATTTCTCCACTGAATCTAACAGAGTATATGTTCAGATATCACACCTGAGAAGTTTGGGGCTCCGTTAGAACATATCCAATTTAGAGAGTGCTTTT
This sequence comes from Micraspis discolor, assembly GCA_030674115.1. Lineage (NCBI taxonomy): Eukaryota > Metazoa > Arthropoda > Insecta > Coleoptera > Coccinellidae > Micraspis > Micraspis discolor. The sequence goes on along the minus strand of JARTUT010000006.1, from coordinate 159,050 downwards.
AGAGAAACTTCAGGAAAATGATTCTGCAATTTAAAATTGATAAAAATTAATTCAATTTAGAGATCCATTGTGAAAGGAAGGAAAGCACTTATTTATTCATTTATTTGAGAAATACAATGTTTTATATGTAAAACTAAACTACGGAACAAAGTGAACAGTAAAAAACAACAATTTTTAAATTCAAAAAATCAGTATCACAAATTCAGCCGAAATAATATGACTTGAGTTCTGAAATGCTTCAATCAGAAATATCAAAGATGGACAGAGTTTCAGCCATTACACAAATAATATAGGTTATCATGAGTTCTCGGCCCTGAAATCAAGTTTTGGAACTAAAAAATAAAGTTTACATTAAAATTTACTACACATGATTCTTTAACTATCCCACTCATCAACTTGTGTATGAACTAATGGGTAGATAAACTTTATCCTCTCCATGAGACAAAAGTTTGAGGAAACGTTGTGTCACTGAATGAGCCCTGATTGGCTCGTATCATTTGAAATTTCAAGAATAAGCATTTGTCTATTTCATTCGGAAAATTGGGAGATGAATACAATTGCTCGAGAATAGCAGCCCTGAAGCGATTCGTTCATTCAAATGTTTGTCCTGCGATGGCTCATGATGAATGCCTACGTACTCAAAGCTTTCCACTTAACAGCAAGAACCAAGAGTTCGGCAATAAATTAGATTCAAACAATTTTTTCCATTGCTATGTGATGATTTTGATATAATTACATTTCTGTAGGAATGAAACATTTCAATGAAGAGATATTAATTCATTTGTCGAGCATTTCATCCATTTCGGGATATAAAGATAATTCACGCCTGTCCACCCTTCGTCAAAGACGATGTGTATTCTCGATCCTACGTGTTCAGTTACTTTCCAGATTGTTATTAAAAGTTAGAAGATGTATCGAATTAGTTCCAGTCCACTAATTGCTTCATAAGTCTCATTAGTCTGTTATATAGCTCTTTTTATATGAGCTCTGGTATCTCTCGGTAAGGCGGAACTCGTAAAATTTGTCAAAAGTTGTCATAAACGGTTCGGAAGGAAGATATGAGGAAACGCTTTTTATTTTTCTTAATCGTGGCTCCACCTACTCTAATCTTTTCCGCTTTATTTCAATTACAACTTTCATAAAGAGCAAATGGTTTTCTACAGAGTGAGACTTTGTATCCGCATTAATTTAATCCATAGTTTTTAATTGAATTTTTGCTCGGTTTGAAAAACACAGGCTGTTGAATTTCATTCAAGTAATCGCCATAATGATCAATTTTACCATAGATTTAGTTTCCAGGAGACTAGTTTTTCGTACGTTAGACTCGAATCATTTAGGTATTTCAAAGGCCTGTACGTGGTCATTACCTTGTCGTGGTGGCCTAAGTAGTTGCGATAAGCGACGAAAACCAAGAATGACCATCATCCCTGAATTCCTCCCAATCCAAGGGCTCTGTCTAAGCGTGCGCATAGGTCGTGACACCTTTGCAACACACCTAGGCATCCGGACCTAGAAGACGCTGGAGACCGAGTCAGCAAGCAAAGTTGTCGAACGACTGGCACAAGGTAGCGGAGTGATAACTATGGCTCTCTCGGCCCCCCGAGTCCTAGACATGGGGTAGGCCTGAAGAGTACCGTTAGTATCACATGTCCGAACCAGGAGGCCACGACTGATAGCTTAATCCGATTACTAGGCGAGAGGAGGAGTCCCGATTCTCCCCCCTAGTTCTTAACGGGCCCGGCATAGATCTGGGAGGCACAGTCGTAGCAATATCAGAGAAACAATGACCCACTCGGCACCTCAGGTCTGTACTCCCAGTCCTGAGGAAGACCCGAGGGGTAACGTTAACGTCTGACAGAAACCGCAACTTCCTAGCCAAGTCCTCGAATCAACAGGGCCATTCAACCATCCATGCTGGAGTGCCGTATGACCGAAGGCATGTATGGGGCCAAGACCTTCCGAGGATCTATACCTAGGGCTCCGAGTTCCGTAACCAGAGCTGGGTGCACACGGAACGGTGGAATCGAGTTAGTTGACCCTCACGAGTTCTTCCCGAGACAACGGTACTTGGTCTCAGATAGCAATACCAGCTCTTCCTCACATCCCCAACTTCCTAGTGAGTGTATGAGCGAGTGCGTGGGCGGCACATATACTGTTCGCGCAGTGGTGTTCCACAACCGCCAGTTCTATGAGTCGGTGTCCCTAGGACTCCAACTGGAGAGCGTTGCTTTAGGAGGAGGACGGGGTTTTAGTGGGTGAAAGTCCCACACGAACCTGGAGCATTGCACAACCGCCGCTGCAGGGAAGGCATGAGGAGTTCCCCCTGCCTCTAGGGCGGGAAAAAAAAAGGTATTTCAAACGATAAATCTTACTGGAAGGAATACTTCTATTTTCTTGATGGGAATGCTTGGGTCTCGAACAAAACTGAAGTATAACAGAAAAGGTTATTTTTAATTCAATATATAATTTTGTTGATTCTTTAACATTCATGTTAGAAGTTGTGCTATTATCATACTTTTCAAGAGTTCGTGAAAAGACTTCAGAGCAACCTCGAAACAGCTTCTTACCTCACGTCACTACTTTATTTTTTACAGTGCTCCAAATAATTTGGAGAAAAATAAATAAATTATGTTATTATAGAAAAATTCATGAATTTTATCTTTACTAATATTGAAGTTGAAAAATTAAGTAGTGCATTGAGGAGAGACTTCAGCAAGGCATTCAATAAGATTCATATTCCTAAGCTGATTGTTAAACTACAGATGTGATGACAAAATCGTGAAAAATCAATTTTTTCAAATTAGAACCCCAATTTTTTATGGCAGATATTGAATCTATGTTAAAAAATGTGAGTGTATGCATCACACCCTTGCCCTAAAGTGGATATTTTCTGAGTTATTCAAAAAAACTGTTTTTCGTCTTGAATTTTCAGCTATTTCTTTTCCCTTCACGCCAAAAAGATGAAATTTTCAGGAACAACCTTGCCAGCGAAAACAATAATAGTGGTGGGGGATATTTCTAAAAATATAATTCCAAAAGAGCATAGAAATCAAACTTTCCACCTTAACCTCTCGAAAAATATCCGATTCAGATGAAAATTAGTATTATTTACTGTTGAATATCGGAAATAAAATTCTTCGAATCGTTTGAGAGTGAAGAGTTTCGAATTTTCAAATTACTTCCTGGAATGAAACTCTTTCGAACTCCCCAAATACTGTCGGGAATATCCGGCTTGACATAAATGAAACATCAACAAACCTCATTTATCTATCTATTGGCAGCTTCTCAGAATCTGAAAACAGAATTTGCATCACTAACGTGGAAATTTCCTCGGCTTCATCAATTTCTCGAAGAATTCCCGACCAGCCTATAATCAGAACGGATAAATCGATAAATTTCTCAGTATCCTGCTTCGTAAAGTCTCCATAGAAAAGACTCCTTGGAGTATATCAGGATCGAATTTTTGTTGATTACGCTATTAGACAATTTTTCTGGTCTTTCAGAGAAATTTATCAATTGAAAACAACAATATGTTTTAATTAATTTTCCTTTGGTTATATCAACCCTTTTCATTTTTGAATAAAGTTTTTCATAATATTTTTAAGAAGCCCTCATAACAAAAGGATGACATGAGGAATACTTCAGATTAAATACCATATGTCAGAGTTCAAATTTCTCAGATTTTGTTTTGACGCGCGTGTGTTCAACTTGAAATTGAAAGAAATGTTAAATGACCTATTTGTGAAAAATATATTCGGACAAGTTGTTGCTCATGTTTATTTTATAGAGTTTCAAACACGAGGACTTCCACATGCTCATCTTCTTTTTCCTCTTCAAAAAGAACATAAAATGCGGGAACCAAATCAGATTGATGATGCGGTCTGGGCCGAAATCCTAGACCCAAATGAATATCCCAGACTTTATAATAGTGTAATGCGACATATGATCCACGGACCGTGCGGTACTCTAAATGCGAATTCTCCGTGTATGTCGAATGGTAATTGTCAGAAGAATTTCCCAAAAGACTTTCAAGGGGAAACCGTCGTTTGTGATAATGGCTATCCAAAATATAAAAGAAGAGATACAAATATAACATACGACCGGAATGGAAAACCTGTGGATAACAGATGGGTGGTGCCATACAATCTATACTTACTTTTAAAATACGACGCTCATATAAATGTAGAAATCTGCACTTCAATCGAAAGTGTTAAATATTTGTATAGGAGTTTACGGACAAACTCAGACAAACTGTGAGTGTTTATTCGGTATTCAGGATATAGGTTTGTTCATTCTTTTACATTTATTGTGGCGGTTTTATTCAGCTTCAAACAGTTCTACGGTCCAGAAATCGACTTTTTCCTCATTTTTGTATCATAAAATCGCCCATACCTACTGCAAATAAACAACTTCACAATAGAAGTCTTAGCTATACTGTATACAATCATTATATACTCAATATCAATATCACTTCACTAGAATACGTCACATATTTAGTGTTTCCTTAGAAATCTTTTATAAACATTATTTTTCCTCTTAGTACTTTACCCAGAAAAGAACTTTCCTCATACTTTCCATTTAAACTCGTATGGTCTCACCCAGAAAATTTCCATACTTTCCATTTAAATATGGTCTCCAAAGGAGGAGGAATGAATTTATGTGCAATTAAGGTTGAAGGAATGAACTAGAGATTGAAATACGTATAGGGATTTATTCAGTAAGGGACGCTGGGACCTGAGGACTAAGAGTATACACAGCTAACTACCAGAGCGTATAGTGTTTCATTAGCCGAGACGGAAACAAAGGTTATTTATGAGATCATAGTCCCAACAGAATTTTCACCTGGGTTATCCGTTTTCTGTGATGGAAACTATATTATTTTCAGAACCTCATCACTATTATAGAGAAAACTTCTTAAAAATCAGCATGACAAAGGATAATCTAGACGCTTCTTTGACTTTAAGATCGAATTTATAACCGAGAGAAAACTGGCCCTGGAATATCCTAAAATCAGAATCCGAAGAGGCCGATAATGGGATAATTCCGAGTGTCAATTCCCTGAAATTAAAACAAATTCCTTTCATTCAAATGGAATGTGATCAATATGTGCAACTTCCATCCCCTCGGTTGGAGCTTTCGAAGGGTGAAAAATGATTGAACTGTGGGTAGGCGACAGTTGATAGCTGAATATATAGGCGCCAGGTGGCCCAGCAATTCGTAGCAAAAGGCCGACATTAATTTTCCGGTGTGTTCATTCGTCACTCCCTTGGAGGCATGGCTGGGGCTCGAGCGGCGGCGTACTGGCATGATTTCTGGCACTCCAAGCAGCCGATTTCTACTTGACAACTGTCCTTTCCGCATAATTATACATCAAATAATTCCGGTCGGGAATTAACTGGATGTTAAAAGGCTGCTTGTCGGAAATTGTCACCCACGAAGTGCGCAATGTTATCTTTTCATTACGTGTTTTGAAAGAACCTTACTGAGTCTCCACAGTAAAGAAATTTACTTTGGAATACTTATTCATGCATCGAAAATGAAAAGAAAAGTAGAAAGCACTGACAAAAGGTCAGATAGCTTAAGCGCTCTTGGAAGTAAAGATTCAAATCTACCTAAATAACATTTCGACAATATCCAGGATGAATCTTAAACTGCTAAATTAATTTCAACCATAGATTCTTGAGACAAAAATGAACTCTTTTTTGCCGTACCATTTTTTGAATCTCAGCTCCATTGAAAAGTTCCAGGTTGTTGAAAAATGATTAGATGAATTTATTTTTGCTTATACCTTCGTAGTGGATAATCAAAATGAATTCAAATTTGCAGGAGGCTTCAATCGAATGAAACAAACATTTCAGATTAAACAAACTTATTCTATCTATCCTATGAGGTGTTTCAAGTTAATACATTACCTCATAAAATTATATTCTATTATTATTATTACTTTAGGAAAGAAAAACTATTGGGAATTTTGGACACTATTAAATTATCTATTGTTAAACTTGTGACAATGCCAACGTTTCGAAACAGACTTCGTTTCTTTTTCAAGGCTTTAAATAAATAAATAATTCATTACAAGACATACAATATGATACAACACGAAAATAAATTACCTAGTTACGATGAAACAATATTGTACGCTTTTTAAAACATTCAGACATTTTCTAAGAAGACAAAATTTTTCTAGAGGGCAGGTACACAACGTAAACATCTGCCTCATTAATTTCTATATGCATGACAATGACAATTAACATAAGGTAACAAAACATTTACATAGAATGGACTTAACACTAATTACGAGGCCAGCTATCACTTATTACTTTCTTATTATATTATTATAGATCGTGCTTAGGTGTTGAACATCTTCTCTATGATTTACAGTGTGATTTCGTTTTATATAAATCATCTCGCTTATGTTACGTCTATAACCAACCTGTTCTCTATCAAGAATTTGTACATGTTCAAAGTTAAATTTATGGCCCATAGTCATTTGATGTAAAGTTAGAGCAGTTTTATTATAATTCGCAATATTCTCACTATCATATTTATGTTGCTTAATTCTATCTAGTGAATATTGTCTTGTCTGGCCAATATAACACTTCTCACAATTAGCACAGGGTATCTTGTAAACTACTCCCGATTCTAAATTATAAGGTGTTCTGAATTTTAAATTCGTGAAGAATCTCTTTGTGTTGGATAAATTATAGAAAGCACACTTGACTGTCAACTCCTTAAATATTTTATTAATTCTGTGAGAAAGACCCGGTATATATGGAAACTTCAAGTAAGAAGAAACGGTCGTGTTAGAAGAAACATTAACTGCGCGACTTACGTTGGATGTGTGTTCATTTATTATTCTCTTGACTAAGTATGTGGGATAGTTATTCTGTTTTAAAATGTTTTCAACTTTATTTAAGTTCTTCCCATGAAACTTTTCGTTGCTTAGTTTTAAAGCTCTTTTTAGTAAATTCTCTATTATATTAGTTTTTTGTTGCATGCTATGGTTACTGTGAAAATTTATGCATCTGTTTGTACTTATTGGTTTAGTATACCAGTCAGTAATAATACTGGAGTTTTCTCTAATTATCAATAAATCCAAGAAAGGTAAACTATTATTCTTTTCTACTTCAATCGTGAACTGTATCTTATGATGGTAAGAGTTGAAAACACCCAAAATATACTGTATATTGTCGGATGGTACTAAATGTATCATCCACAAAAAACTTGATGAGAAGGATATAAAATGTAAGTTTTTCAACAACACCACAGAAGACCCCATTCATAACTAAGTTAGCCAAAGATGGGCTAGTCGGTGCACCCATGGCAGTGCCATCCAATTGTCTATAAAATTTTCCCTCATAGACAAAATAACCCCCATCGAAACAAAGATCAACTAATTCCAAGAATTTTTGTCTACCGAGACCTGCATAGCAGCTTATAAATACCCATCTTTTTTTAATGACACTAACAACAAGTTCTCTCGGGATGTTCGTAAACAAGGATATAACATCCAACGAGACAAGTACGTATCCTGGTGGCACTTTTATATCTGACAAAATTTCAGTCAATGAAAAAAAATCCTTAAGATTAAAAATGGAAGTAAACAAGGTCGAATTTAAGATATCATGTAGATATTTACCGATGTTGTAAGTAGGAGACTTAACACAACTAACTACAGGTCTCAGATTAAGACCATTTTTATGGACCTTACGTAGACAGTACAGCTTGGGTGGTAAACTGTTATGTCTAATCAAAGTTTTATACTCTGTCTCAGATATATATTCTTCTTTCTTGAGTCTCATCAGGCATCCATTGACTGCATTCTGAATCTTTGTCGTTGGGTCCGTTTCCACTTTTTTGTAGGTGTCCTCATCACTCAACATTCTGTCCACTTCACTAAGATATTCATCTCTATACATAACCACGGTTGCACCTCCCTTATCAGCTCGACTTATGATGATATTCTGGTGTTTTTTTACAAATTCATTGGTCTTATTCACAAACTTATCAAGTAGGTGGTTTCTCTTCATATGTTGTTCTCTTCTCTCAAAGTTGCTAATAACATTCACACTTTTTGATCTAAATGTATTCTTGACTTCCTCCGATATTGGCTGAATGTTGATGTAGCTTTCTATATCTTTGATGACAACTTTGACTGGTACATTCGTACATTCCTTAAAATTGTTATCTGTAAATTGTATTCATACACCTCATTATATTTGTCAAAAACCGAAGGGAGTTTTATTGCTGGGATAATTGAGCCCATCCTGAGAGAATTAAGAGTTGAGTCTCATGCACATTATTTAAAGTGGCACTTTGTCATGTTACAATGTCTGTTGAAACGTTGGAAAGAAGATCAATAAGAAATGATGGGTTACTGCCCAAGTAATATTTCTACATGAGTTGCATTGCAAAAAATTTTTTGCCATCAAAGAAATATTGTCTTTATTATATCATTTCGATAATTGGTTTATTTTGTCACCTTACTTAACTCGTCGAAGTTTAACTCCTACGATCATCGAGATGCTAAATTGCAGAAACTGCAATCATCGGAGTTGTTGAAACCGTAACAAATTCAATCAGGGTTTCAATTTGAGCAATCGTGTCGAAATAAATTTCAGAGTTCTCCACCTCAAGACCCCGGTATACGAGAAAGTTTAGAAAGAAAAAGAACGGGCATGCTAACTTAAATCTCCGAATTTATTCCTTCCGTGAGAGTTACGTGAATCGTAAGAAACAACTGAAAAATATCCTACGAGCTCCAATTTTACCGTAATGACTAGCTGGGAGCCAAAATGTGAAGTTTTTCGTGTTCAGTGAGGTTTCCTTTATGTCTAGAAAGTTTCGGCGGCTTAAGGTCCTAACGAAAAACAAAAAATGCGGATCCGATACGATGTAGAGTTGGATAGAAGGCGGTTCTGTGGAAGGTGTTCGATGAATTGATAGCTTGCAGAAGAAGAATTCTCGAATCGAAACTACTTAGAACTAATTCTACAGCTTCGATTACAGTTGTCCCCGCAGTTGCTAGATAGCTTGATAGATACGAGGCTTGCGTTTTATATTTCGGGATTGCACAACCCTAGTGTTGCAATCTACCAACTAAGGGCTCTACCGTAAAGCTTGACATTTTTGAGGATATACGTACTCAGAACGTTTTAACAAATGAGCGCTATTTGTGTTGTTCACAGTTACTTAAAAGATTCATCTCGTCGAAAAAAATGGAATTAAATCGTTAATATTTTCCTGCGATTATTTTTGACACTTTTCGACGAGGATTAACTCAACAACAGTGCATCGAGGAACTTAATTCAATATCTGGCGATGATGCTCCATCATGGACCAGTGTTTATCGATGGTTTAGTCAATTTAACCGAGGTGGGAGTTCACTCCAAGACGAATTTCCTGAAGGTCGTTGAATATCAATTGTTTTTCCGAAAACCCTTGATGCTGTGCGCCAACAAATATTGCAAGATCGTCATGTGACCTATCGTGAGGATGAGACAAGCTTAGACATCAGTGAGACCAGCACACATTCAATATTGTATGAACAGTTGACCGTCAATTCATTCGCGTTGGATCCCACACAATTCGTCAATCGCTCAAAAGATGGCTCGTGTCGATTGGTCGAAAGAAAGGCTCCAAAACTACGATCGCGGTACTTCGAGGTACGTCTATGACATCGTGGCAGGTGATGAATCGATAAATCTGTTAATTGAAAGATTTGAAAAATGTTTAGGGGTTGCAGGTGAATACATTGAAGAGAAAAAATCATTTCGTATTATATTTTTATTTCTCACCCCCATACCGTGAATTCAAAACGTCACTTCGTATAACAATACAGCGCTAGCAATTCACTTCAATTTTATTTTCTCCTATCCCTTCAGTTTGAATTATTCCTGATGTAGCATTTATTGACTACACATTCTGCGGTGATTTTCACGTGAATTCGATCGGAATACTGTTACAAAACGCGTGACATGTACTTTCATGACACTAATTTGTCGATGTCATTCCGAATTTGCGGAATCCAGTTTGTGTCACGTATGGAACATTACCCACTTTTTGAATGTGAAAACTGGGGAAACGATGTATCACTGCTGTAGGGCGTTCAGGCTGTTGAATATTATTAGTGTAATTGGTTTTCACGAACGATCTGATAGCAGAATGAGAATATTCCTGGATAATATTCTCGGTTGTCTTTGATGACGATGTTTGCAGTTGTTGAGTCTTTCATTCATAGCCGAAATCAGTTCTAGATTTGCCCAAATGACGATAATTTTCTAATTTCGAGAAGAACATGACTTCAATCGATTTGGTTTGAAATTGAGTGTATCCTTCCATTCGGTAGGCCGTATAGTTTTATATTTCGAAAGAGATCAGCTGGATTGTTCATATCCTCACCAGCTGAAGGTTCAGAATTTGCCCTGTAAATACATAAGTACATCAGTATCCTACGATTATCCAAACATATTCGGGCGGCAGAACACTCTATGACATTTGCTATACTAACCAGATTTAAGTCCGACCTTTCAGTACATTTCAGTTCTTCTCTGCTGTATAAAGCACATCCACCATGTCTCCCATTTAAAGGACCAAAACTGGAAACCAGTTTGTTTCCAACCACTCTGTAGGCTAGAAGTTTTTGCACTTCCAGTGTTCTGTATCAGCAATGATGTCTGGATTTTCTTTATGACCCATTAAGGCCCGTTTGCAACAACCACACTTAGCGTTAAGCGTCCCTTAAAATGAATCCTTAACTTAAATTGCGTTGCACCAACTTTAAAGCGGCACTCAAATCCCTTAAGCGAGCCTTAAATTTAAGTGCTCATTCATGACCACTTAACTATTTAGGGGCGGATTCTACCCATAGATTAAAGGTAAATGTATATTTATTTTATATTTATCAATGATTCTAACCTGAAATAATTTGATTTGTTTGGTTTTCCAAATATTGGTCTAGTATTTCTTTGTGATTTTCGAACAAATGTGATGTTACTAAAATAATATTAATTGTAATCGTAATATATACTTCGAACAACGCTATTAACTTGTCACGGTTTCAAAATTCCCGCTCTAGTTAGTACCTGCAGACCGAACTGGTGGCGTTAGTCGCAGTAGTTTACCAGCTTATCTCGTACGTTGTCGGTGGTCCTTTTCTGTGATCATGTGACGTAGGTTGTCAATTACGTCGTTCTTTCCGCATTTTTGGTTGGAATATCCTGGAGTAATTAATCGCAATTTTGCGGATCTGAACAGGATTTTAACTGAAGCCCTGAGAGAAATCTTATCATGTTGGTTTGGTTTGTTCGTTGGTGAGATTTTTGCGCTTTAGCGGAGTGGCGTATTTTTTGGAAAAACGACGTGGGATTGGTGAGTTAACCTGTTTGTCATCTTTTTGTTCGCATCATTCTGCTTCGAATTGATACCACACCGCAGATTCTGAACTGTCTTTGTCTTCCTGTTTGTCTAGGGTCTTTGAATTACACCGTGGAGCTTATTCTCGTGATACCACAACTGTCGTCTACCCAGGGGGCATTATTGTGAGAAATTGTACTACGTTGGCCCAGGAATATATTTGAGCCCAGTTTCCATCTACGAGACTGTGAGAATAATATCCTTTTGTACTTCAGTCAAGCCACGACCTAGACTGTTATAGAAGGTTAGTCTGTAGAATTTAGTTAAGATTGATTAGTATCAAAGAAGCCCAATTCAGTGAATATAGTTTAGTACATAAAATCCGACCTATCGAGAAGATCGCTTAGATATAAGTAAAGAGCTATTTGTAACGATAACCATCGAGGCTCTAAGTATATACCTTGGGGTGATATTACTGTTTGTTTAGTAAGAGATAAAGCATCATAACGAATATTCGGGTTGTGAAGTAAGAACTAGTTAGTGATCTACCTTCTGTAAGATATATCCTCGTTTGTGTATTTCATTTGGGCTCATTATATTATTAAATAATTGCTCTATATTCTTTCTACCAGCCACTACCTCCCGCTTGTGTGATCGGGCTCGTTTGGCATCCTGAGAGTGTGTTCGTTATTTTCTCTCTTTTGCGACCCTGAGATCTTTAGTGTACTCTCCTCTTTTTTTTCTTGTATTATCTTAAAAGAGAGTGGCGCCCCTTTATAAGTAGTCTCAGCTCTAGAGCTAGCCGATGAGGTACTTTGTGCACTCTCTGGAGCCGAGTGGGTTCGGTGACAAACTTGTATAATGGACTTCTTTAATAAATTTGATGCATTTTATGACGACTTGGAAATGGTAGAAATTGTGGAAAGAGGATTTCCTAGGCATATATACGTATAAAGTCCTTAATTAAAACCATATAGAGCTTGTTTATTTATATATTAATTTATAAATAAATATTTCTGCCGTAGAGTACACGAAATATTTAAAACTTCTTTAACCACAGAAAATCAAATATTGCGTGTAGCCAATGAAATCGCTTTATTGATCTAGGGAGAAATGAATTACTGAAATATCACTAGATTGAGAAAGTTAATTGTCGCTTAGTTAAGTTTCTGTTCAGTGACAGTCGTGCAACTGGAGATGAATTTAAGCGACCCTCAACTTTAACCGGCACTTAGCTAAGCGATATTTCAAGGGGCGTTGGTGCAAACGGACCTAAATGCTTTTGAATGTTCATGAATGTACCGATAGACTGAACATTCTTATTATGAGACTAAAAACCTTGGATAATAATCTTTATCTCTTTTTATTGGATTTATTTAATTTTATTTTCCAGAAAAAAAATTCAGTCGATAAAATGGGTGTATTCATAATAGTAATTTCCCTGATGCATAAACTCTATGGAATCTATAAAAAACTTTTTGTCTTTATTTCTCAATCTATTCTTAGGATACTAACCCGGCATTTTCTGGAGCAAAAATCTATTCGGACCCTCGTTTTCCGCTCCATCTTTCCTAACAGAAATCCGTTGAAATGGATGTGCCAGAAAATGCTAACCTTTCCGAACACCGATTCGGTTCTAATGTTTTATAAATTACTTACTTCCGTAGCATCAGCTCGACGCTTTAATCTGACAGGGACATTTAGCACTCACGGAATATTAATTTTATATGAATTCTTCGTGGATAATGTTGGGCTACCCTATTATTCGGATAACCGTGCCATGAGAGGTTCTTCCAGGGATATCCTATGCCATTTGACTCCCTTTTCTAACTGATGTCTCAGTAATTGGAGTCAAAGGACTATTCAATTCCACCCACCTTTCATCCTCACATGGAAAGGGTTTTATTGTACATACCTTTTGTTATCATCCCTGTAGGGTATTTAATGTTGTTGATGAGTGACGTAGAAAGTTCAATTATACGTGTTAGATTCAATTAGGCGTCGCTTGAAATTTTGATAATGTTCAACCGAAAAGAAAGATTCTGAAAATGAGGTTCCACAATTTTTCATTGGAGCTTCAATTGAAAGTTCTTCAACAATTATAGTCTTTTTTTGCCTACATAAGTTAATGGTGCATAGGATATCAAATGAAATTTTTAAGTTTTTATTCAGTTGTGGTGTAGAACTATATTTGGGCAATATCTACCATATCTTATTGTTCGTGCTACCTATGTTTCGATAGCCAACTTCTATCGTTTTAAAAACAAATTAGCCCTAAAATAGGTGGAAATGCTTGAGTTGGGCCAAAAAAAGGTTGAGTGAAAAATTCATCTTGAGGTCTATTGCTACTAAGTAAAATTATTCAACATATATCATCGAATTGCAACCTCATTCTTATGAAAGAGCATAAATAAAATATCGCTACGAGAAAAGACAACGCGCATCGACTATAAATTGAAAATTGCAATGCTAGAATTAAAGAAAATAGAGAAATTTCAAAAATTTCAATAGATATTACGATGTACCTCTGTATGCAAGAATAACCTTTTAGGGACATGATGAACCAAACGAATTTTTAAATCGCAAGAATTTCAAAGAATAGGTTGATCTTGTTAGTAAATTTGACACTATCTTGAAAATATTCTTAGAAAATGATACCAACAGTGGATCGGTTTTTTCTGGTAAATCTAAAACCAGACAAATGAATCAATTGAATCGGTTGTTACTGTTTTGAATAAGCAAATTCAGGACGAAATATCAAAATCTTTGTTTTTTTCTTCTCAAGTTGATGAAACAACTGACATAGGCTGCCATTCACAGTTATCCGTTATTTTCCCTTATGCAATAGATAAATTACTCGTTGAGCACTTCATGCGGTTTTACTGAAGATCTATTCCAATTTTTATCTACCAAATTCGGAAAATTCGACTTACGTTCGAAATTAATGATTCTAACTCACAATGGGGCTGGTGTAATGTCCGGAGAAGTGAACGGGTTACAGACAAAAACTAAATCTATAACACCACAAACTCTCTATACCCATTGCTATTCACACGTATTCAATTTGGATTTAAGGCTGTACATCACCTTCTTTGTGCCTATACTATTTCAATGCTAATTTACTTCAAGAATAACGCATAAACCGTTTGTCGGATTTCTTTCAAAATTTGAGTGAGCATTGGCATGAGTATTCCCTAGTGCGTACTTTCCGCCGATTTTTGATATGATGCATAGTTTTTGGCTAATTACACTTTGAAAATTGAAATACTGTTCAGATGCAAATATTTCCTCAAGGAAATATTGTATCGAAAAAAACTCATAGGTAGTCGTTCGGTATTACATTGAACTTTGAAATTAGCTAAATTTTTTTTTTCAATTTTCTCAATTTTTCGAGTTATTTTCGTTCTTGTATTAAATAATTGTATTTGGCCCGCCTCCCAATGGTTGATACCTCTTTACGGCAGATGGGCCAATAGAATCTTAACCTTCATTTATGACCCCAGGTATGATTGACACTTTTATGACCTGAGATTACTATTTTTAATAGTTAAAATGGAGGGAAAGAGAGAATTCAAATACTTTCAGCTTATCGGTTGCAATGAAAAGTTTGAAATTAAAAAGTGATCTTTCGGCCTGAATGTAAGAGAAAATTAATTGAGTGGAAACCGCAACCTTATGGTTCAACCGTTTTCGGGTTTATAAGAGAAAATTGGATAATGAAGTGAAATGAAAATTTCTCATAATTTATGTATTGCAGGTGCTATAAAAATTAAACAAAAATATTATTAAGTTTTTTTCATTAGAATTCATTGGTGTTCAAGTGTTCAATTTGAACGTTTTTGAATCCCTACTTTGGGATTCCCAGCGGCAAACTTCAATTATTTCTAGTTTTCCTCAAGTTATAGAACTGGATGCACCTCCAGTCAGAAATATTAGTCCAGTCAAAATGATGGTGAAATCGGGTTTTTCGCCTATACGGCTGATTTTATATGGAAATAATCAGAAAAAAGCGTAGAAAACTGGGCAAAGTAAAAAAAAATCCAAACACCAGGAAGGGGGTGAAAAACATGAAAAACTACCCCAAAATACGACCCGTTTTTCGTTATCACGGCATAACATGAAAACGGCTACTTTAATTTTCATATAATAATGAAAAATTGTGAAAACTAGGTTGAAAAAATTTACTTAGATTTGTGAAATTTTTTTAACTTGTAGTCGAATTACTAAATTAATAAAAAATTATAACTAGTTTGAATTATTAATTATTATTCTGGAAGACGTGATGAACCACCCGAAAAAAAAAAGCAAACTAAGTGAAAAAGAAACGCGCCAAATTTAAAATTCGTTATTGCGCAAATAAAGAAATACGCTGTTTATCAGTATATAAATTCACTTTCGAGAACGATAAAGGACATAATTTGGACTAGAATTTTCCGCTCTACAACTTTTGTTCGAAACTTTTTTTGATATTTGCGCAATTTAACCGAAAAATCGTATTTTGGGGTAGTTTTTCATGTTTTTCACCCCCTTCCCGGTGTTTGGAAATTTTTTTACTTTGCCCACAGTTTTCTACGCTTTTTTCTGATTATTTCCATATAAAATCAGCCGTATAGGCGAAAAACCCGATTTCATCATCATTTTGACTGGACTATATTCTATGCTAGAGCACCGACTAAATCTATTGTAGGTACTTGAGTATTGTTGTGGATTGTGTATTATTATGTACTTCAATAATTTCTGTACAGTTGATTTATACATTTTAAAATAACTTATTGTATGTACAATGTCCAAATCTGTACAAGGCTAATGACCCAAGCAGTCGATGCCTTCAATTACAAATTATTATTATATTCTACCTGAACAGCTGGAGTCCTATCTAGCGAAAGTAACGAAAGTGATCTCAGATTTGCTGTTTCAAGGAATTTCATTTTTAGTATAGACGTCAACTTCATCTCTGAACGCTCTTTATTTCTGAACTATTCAACACAGTTAGTACAGTGTTATTTCGTATAAGATTCTAATACATAATTTCATTCCGCACCTATGGCGAATAAGCGAACTGCTCCATCAAGAGTGACAAAAAGAACCAGAAAATCAAGATTGATAAGAAATCTTCTGAAGACAGGGTAAGTTCAGTTCATGAGAGTATATTTATAAAATTAGATATAAATATGATATATTTCATGTGACTCTATGAAAGAGTAAAATTGAACATGATATTCTCAAAATTCCAGTTAGTTTGAAGAATATTTTGTATGCATTATTTTGTAAGCAACTGCAATATTCGAAATCGTTTTGTACATTGGAGTAGAAGTTGTATCAATGTTTCTCTAAAATTTGAAAATTGGAAAAGAGATGAGTAGAATTTTACTAAAGAGAAAGCGGAGACACGAGGAAAGGAGAGAACTGCAAAATATTTCTTCAAAGAGGAGGAAAATATGCAATGGTCCTGATTTGAACTATGGGCCAAATGCTGCACAAGCGGATGTATCGGAATTTGAGATGGAAGATAAGAAGATCCGATTTCTGCAGAAGCGACAGTACCTAGAAAGTTTATTAGGGGTCATAAATACCGTACAGTTCCTTGAAATTTTCGCTTGGTGCCATCTAGCGGAATTCGAGTTTCGCCGCAAGGTGGTGTACAGCCTTAAGTAACGCTTGCTGCAGAATGCTACGGGATGAAGTTTTTTTCCCAGCCCTGTTAGGATTTTCATCCTATTTTTCCAATTCAACAAAGCGTTGACAAGTTTGAAAACAAATTGGAGGATATCATATTTCCTCGTTGGATTGTCAGTTCTCCAGCCGTTCGCAATATTCAATGATAGAGATGAGTGACTAGAAACTTTTTATTTCATCATCAATAGTATTAGTTGCATTTTGATCGAAAATCTATTAGGGAAGCAATAGATTGGGAAATTTTAAGATGATAGTGATTTTGAGTTCGTATTCAACTCAGCAGCTAGATGCTTTGAGAGTAATCGTAGTATTAACTGATTCGTCAGTCGATTCGATTTCAGTGAAAAATATTTCATTAATCAAAATATTGTTGGAAGAAGTGTCAAGTCAATATTTGACACCTGAATCACTGATCTGAAAAAGTCCACTTCTTCACTCGTAATATCCCATCCATTCATTTGTCCCAAAAATCTCAACTTTGGGCAATGACTCATAAGCAATTCAACCGAAATTGCAGTGAGGCTTTTCGCGCACGACAACCACAACTCTTCGAGAAACAAGAAATCACACTCAGCGCACAGCCTAAACAAATCACCATCAGTTAAGTTCACTTCACAGCCAATCATAGCCCTTCGAAGAAAAGGACTATTTGTTAGTATGTGTATGAGACATCTGTCTGACAAATAACAGTAGAGAATTTCGATATTGGTGAGACACATGAAGAAAACATCAGGTCTGGACAGCGTCAAATGCATATGATAAAATTCCAACGTGTGAACTCTTGGAGAACCTTCTGCGATGTTCGAGAGATCTAAAGGATCATCTCGGCCACTTGCTACTTTGAGAACCTCTAAGTTAGATTTGTGATCGGATAGATATTCCGTGAGTTCTGCAGTGGATCCTTTACAGAGTTTGAGAAAATTCAAACGTTTGAGTTTTCTCAAATGTAAAACAACTCCAGAATTCGGTTCGTTCAAGTGGAAATTTTCGAGATGAGGACAAATCAGAGATATAACATCGAATTTTTCCAGCGTTGTGTGAGTATCACGAAGAAGTGTCAGATTGGTATTTTGCAATGATGAATTTTTGAGGAGAAACAAGGAGCTTCCAGTGAACGAATACGTACGGATTTCTTTCAGCTTCGGTAAATTTCTTATAACACAAGAGACGATTTCAGTATCATCGTTGCTTCCTTCGCATATCTCCTTTTTACCATAATATCCCACATCAAGGATGTGGAGATTTTCGTTTTTCAAATAACCCAGACCATCTGCAGTGAAATACGACTCGCCAGAAATATCCAATACGTTCAGATTCTTGCAGGATGCGATTTCTCGAAGAATAGCATCGTTAGCCATATGGGGTATGATGAGAACTTTCAGATTGTTCAAAGAACCCACCAATTTAGTTAACAATGCGGGATGATCTCTGGCCCACACTCCTTTGAGATTGAGCTGGCGCAGTCCGATCCCTCTTGATATAATAACATCGAGGATTTTTTCGTAATAAGAATGAGGAAATATTCCTGTGGCCAATTTTCTGACGTCGCTACGGAGGAGAACTTCCAAAATACTGAATCTTGTGGCTGCATCTAAATGGATGGAGTTCAGAATATCTCTCAGGAGCTCTTGAAGCACTTCGTGGGTAACGTCCGAGAAATATTGCTTGACCGCTTCCTGATTTCCATCTTCGTCATCTGCCAATGACTGGACTAATCGGATAGCAACCGTTTTGATACACAAATAAGATAGTGGAGGTATCAGGATTCTTGGGGACATATTTTTCACTATTCCGCACGAAACGATGCATTGAGTTCATCATAACTGCGTCCGATTGTCGAAATCGATTGTTTTATTTATCGTGGTGTTGGGAACCGTGCCATTTTACTAGCAGGTTAAATATAAACTTGAGCACTTCAGACTCCTTGAACTTGAATCGCAGTTATTTCGAGGATCGAATTTGTTGGAAAATAAAGGGATAGATAACCCAATACGGATGAATTTTCAGTGGGCAACTAACGGCTAAAATATTGGAAGATCAATTATTTAATCATTGTACAGGGCCCGGCAGAAAAACTGCCCCTATAAGGGAAGCTAATGAAAACAAATAAGGTAGGACATTATTATTTTTACCTAGAAAAAGTTACTGATGTGAAAACAGCCGAGTAAGATAGCCGAGTTTTGTACAGAATTTTTCGTACGCCACTGGAATATTGGCCGAATAGCGATGCAAAAAATTTTGATTCGCCGAGATAATTTGAGATTTTTATTTTCACGTTGGAATCTGGATCTACTACGATGGCCCATGATAAATCCATCACCAGCACTCATTCCACTGCACCCCCGGGTCGAATATGCCGAACGACGAACGAGTTTTCAATAAAAAAATTCTTATCTGGCAAACTAGACATAAGATTGATGTAAAATTTGGCAGTAGCGTCCAGGAAAATAAACAGATAACTACTTCATACGCCACTTTTACTTGCACCCCCAGAAGGTCAGTAGGTAGTCGGCCTGATTTTTAAAAATTCATAAAAAATCAACCATCAATAAGAATGCCATCAAACTCCTGCAGAATTATCTACATGTCGATAAAAAAATAATTCAGTAGTTATCTCTGACTTGTAACCCCTTGGGGGGCTAAAATAACGGCTTAATGATTATTCAAGCAGATATGAATATCTCGAGAACTAGACATAGAATCGACACGAAATTTGGTTTCTAGCCGAGTTGCAGACGAGTTTTCTGTGAGTAATTCATACCTGAGAAGCTAGACATAGGATTGGGGTCAAATATCACAATAACATTAAGAAGCATCAACTCACAATTTCTGCATATGCCACATTCATTGAAAGTGAAAGCTTAAATTGCAGAAGCATAGGCGGAAGTCAATTTTGATTTGCTGAGCGGTGGCGCCATCTACAGCGAAAACAGACCAAACACTCTTAATTTTTAAGTTTTTTTAGTTTTTTAGAAAATTATAGATGTTTATTATAATTATTAAACGTTATTAAGTTTGACAATAACTTTTAAAATGATTGTTTACAAAATCGCTGTTTCCATCTTATGATTTCAAGCACGTTATATAAAATATAAATTGTTATAAAATTATTCGAATGCTCACTTTCTGACCAACTCAGATAGTACTCTTGAACCTTTTTCAACTCGCCCCAACAGTTCAACTTTCACTTAAGGTAATTTTATTCAACAAAATTTGAAATTTTTAACTATTGCAAATTCACAAATTATTTTATTCACAAAATTTCACTTCACCCCTTTAAATTGAAAGTCTACATAAAACAACTGAAATAAGGTGGTTTTTCTCTTCTAGCAAAGTTACCATATGATTTGTAAGTCACATGTTATAATTTAAATATAAATAAAGTTAACTAAATTCACAAATCTTTTTAATGAGTTATATGACGGTAATGGTGACTTGGAGTGCAAGAAGAAGAAATTAAAGCCCATATCAGTAAAAATTTGTTGAGTGGTGCCGCCATCTACAGCGAAAACATGCCAAACACCCTTACTTTTTAAATTTTTTGTGTTTTTTAGAGAAATTATAGCTGTTTGGCAGTCGTTATTATTTTTCTGCATCAGTTTAGATGCCTACCTAAAAAAATTGATGCAAATCGGCGCTAGACTTTACTATGCATCATATTATTATAATAGATGAGTATTTCCTTGAGGAATCCGCAGTCGAAATGAAAATAAATTCAGAAGTTTCAATATTTTCACCAATACTTTGTTGAAAAATTACTAACTATGGAATTCAGTCTAATTTTCAGCTGGAATAATGATTTGAAAATAAAATAATGTAACAAAACCGAATATGAACCGTCTAATTACTACTACGTCAACAGAGGAGTTCCGCTTGATGCGCCGACAAAGGGATTAAAAACATGAAAGGGACCGCTCGCCATAAAGCTGTCACATAAAAACGATTAATGCTGGCATATTTATGACATAAAGGAGACTGCTACGAACACTCTGGAATGTGAAGCATCTTTCTGGTAACTTCTAGAAAAACAGCTCTGGATATAAATGACTGAAGCCGATTTATGGATTCATTCATGAGTAGAACTTGCCGACGAATAAACAGGTGTTCCTAGTGAAATTCTGTAGATAAATTGTGTATATAAATTATTGATTATTGTTAGTTGAGTGTGAATATAAATTAGTTTAAAGAAGACTTGTAGTGTTTTTCTAATTCGCTGAGGAAAAACGTAACAATAATATGACTTTTTCCGAAGTGTAGTAGAAATGAGTTCTTATCATAAATTTTACCGTGTCACGTCTCAAACATATACAGGGTGCATAAACAAGTATGTATCTACAAGCTGAATTTTTGTGTAATCTTGAGAAGATTAGTCAGTGGTGGATTTACCCAACTTGAAAATTTAAAGCGCTTATAACTTTGAAATGGGGCAGAATTGGAAAAACTGCTATAGGAATAAAGAGTTTCTTTCGGCAAGAATCAGTAGTTGAAATTAGCACAATGGTCAAAGACTCACCGTGTATAGTAATAAGTAAACTCATGATGAAGGATGCAATGAACAGCCGAAGTTAATCGTTTATACGGGATGTACTTGTTGTGTACCGTCTATAATCATGAGTGATGAAATCTGTTCATCTGAATTAGGGAACATAATAGGAGAGGAAGCGAAATTACAGCTAGACCTGTTCCACCTCTCTTAGATAGGACACAAATCTTCGGCTGTCACTTACAATCATAATTAACTTGCTAATTTGCTGGTAGATGTCGCAGTCATGATATAGAACTTCTACTTGGCAACACATGCACACTTGTTTTTAAATGGAAAGAGCATCGTTTATTCGTACTCGACGTGGCAGAAAACAGCTCAACACTGAGTATCCTTTGTTTTTGTGACTCACAACCAACGCACGATAATGCTACAACTCGTTCGTGATTACCCTCACAATTCCAGAACACGCATCCTTAAGGAGCTCTCGTAAATATATGTGAATGTGGTTGGATGAAAGGGTTTGTTTTTCTTTGTTTTTTGAAAGGTGATTTAATTCAGTAAGAGGAATGCCTAACGCAGATTGATAAATGTTGGGTATTCAGAAAAGGGATGTGAGATGATCAAGGGGTCCTCCAGGACATTTTGAAATATATTGAGTAAACTACAAATGCTTTTGTCTTGCTTGCATCCTTTCAATATGTCCTTCAACTTATGTTCCGTCTGTACATTGTATACGCCCTCACAATTATTACAATTGATATACAGGGTGAGTCTTTGACCACTGCGTTAATTTTAACCATAGGTTCTTGAGATCAAAAGAAACACTTTTCCCATTACGGCTTTTCTATATTCAGCTGCGTTGAAAAGTTATAAGCATTTTGAGTTTTCACATTGGGCAAATACCCCTCTGTAGTCCAGTATAGTTTGAATGAAAAATACTTTCCACAGCATCCACTATTGAATCTGAATTGTTTAAAAACATTATTTTTCCTCTAAGAAATGATCACTTATGTTTCATATGATGAGGTCCATATCCAGAAGGAAGATAAAAAATACTAATTTTCTGGTAAAAAAAATTCAACACCATAAACATAGATTTTTATTGTTCTACTATATTTTCTTTCTACTTCAAGATTATAAACCATGCCTTTCTAGTGAGAAATTCCAAAAAACCTCAGAATTATTGGGTGTTATCATCATACATTTGTAGTTTTCTCCTTAAAATTTCCAAATCATGAAAACCATCATTTCTATGAAAACTTCCAAGGCAAGAGGTTGTCACTGTGCTTGTTTTTCACTCAAAGCCAGAAAAAATCATCTATGATTTTCCAAACACTGATATTTCTGAAGTTTCTTCTCCTTGACAGAGACCAGTGAACAGGTCTATGAGGTCTCTTGATATACTGTTAAAAATATGAAAATCTTTTTCGAAATCTTCAACAACAATGAATGATGTTACTACGAATAATCATTTGTGATGTTACTTTGCTTGATGATTATTTTCTGTACTGAATCCCAATTACAATTCACCTGGATAGATTACAAGTTTTCCAGATTTAGGTGTGCAATTATACTTTCTTGAAGAAATACCTAAATTTGATTTTGAAAAATCAACTAAGTGTTCTTTAATAAAAAATTTTTGTCAAATCTTTAATATGAATCTATTCTGTTTAGACTATAATTACTGATTACTGATTTTTATAATCAGAGTATCTGTTTTAAACGTAAACAAGAATATAAATATTGAATAATGGTTATTCATAGATTATGTCAAATTTTAATACCTTACCATAGAATATTAATTTATTACCGAGCGAAAAAATTAATATTTGCAATGTTTTTTTAAATGAATGATAATATCTGTAACTATTATTGATATTTAGTTATAATTTTCCTCAGAATAATTAGAGTGAATTATTATCACATTAAAATATTATAACGTCTCTGTGGTGGGTAGTTCCAAATAAAAAAGTGTTCTGAGGTTCCTTGTTGTTTTGATTCTGTTTGAAACTGTCAACAGTTATTTGTAGCTTTCTTTCAGAAAAATGTGGAATATATTGGAAGGATAATATCGATAGTTTTAAGTTATTCAATTCAGTATGAAATGATTATGGTTAGAAAATGCATTCTATTCTAATCTTTCTTGTTTATGAGCTTATAGCTTCCAGTTTCAATATTGATTGAATTTTAATTAACCATGCATCATAACAAACATTCAGAAATATTAAAACTAAGTCAAATTCTATTATCTCCTAAGTTTGTGAACAAGGTTAGATCGGTGTATGAAATAAAGATAATAAAGGTATAAAACAAATCTAGGAGACTGGGTTCGAAGTTTTCAAAACTCATATGAGCTCAATTTGCAGCATTCCTATGTTAATGCTGTTATAATTTGATGAACCTTGAAAGTCTGAAGCTATAAAAAACCAGCTCTTCATAAAGACAACTCTTCAATTTAACAGGTCCTGACAGAAAATACATCATTAATAATGCATACAGCATGGCATGGCAATTTAGATTTTGTGGTGAATGTAAGACAAAAATTGTTCAGTGGTTAATTTCATCTATAGCGTTTAGTGGTGGAACCATAGACTGGAGAGAGTTGGATTTGGGAAAATCAGAAAATTTGGACAAAATTATATCGATTCAATTCCTTTCAACTTCAAATATCTCAAGAATGGTGCTCTTTATGAGAAAAGATGAGGAATGATTTCATATGCAAAAATGACTAATGATTCCAGGTAGTACGAGATACGGACCTTTAGTTCAAGCGATATTTGTTTTTCATGCAATTTAACCAATCTGTAGAGTAGTAGTGAGAAATCCACAAGAAGTGGAATGAATCTATTGATGCCAAAATATGCACGAGTGTTATCAAAAACCTTCTACAAGAGATCATTTCAATTGATATTGTCGTTTGAATATTACAGGTGAAAATGCAATTTTTTAATGAAATTTCAACACCCTATATGTTTTGAACGGGGCCAAATTTGGAAAAATGTTATAGGAAGAAAATGTTTCTTTTGACATCAAGAATCTATGGTTAAAATTAACGCAGGGGTCAAAGACTCACCCTGTATTCACATAATCACTAAATAACTTCTTGTTGAGAATTGCCTTTTACACATTCCATCGAAAAATATGCAGTTTTAAAATTTGGGTGAGAACCGGATTGGTTTGAAAATTTTACATGTTGCACGTGCAAATCAATGTGTATTATACGGCCTTCTCCCGGTTGTTCATACAAAAATCATCTCATGGTCAATAAATTCAACATTTCATATGCAGCTCAATTTTATGAGGATGAATGAGTTAACTGATTACTGTGAATTCGCATTGATTTGTGAGTATATTTATCATTCAGGTTATATTCATGAAATATCATTCATTCTCGTTTAATATTCAGCAGTTTCAAACTAGAATTGACGAGAGAAGAGCATTATAAAAATAGGTACTCGTTTAGTCTCTGAATATCCTCTTTGAGGTCGGAGAATTTTTAATAATTTTTCTTTCACTTGCTTTGCAGTTTCTTCAGAAAATATTCAAGGAGGTGATTCCTCATCGAAAAAGAGATAGGACCTTTCATATAAAGAATCTTCATTGGAGCATCCCTTGTTAAGATACAGCCCCTCAATGGGAGTACTAAAATTTGTAAAACAATTTTTTTCACAAGCACCAAAAAAGTAACAATATTGAAATCAACCTAACGTTTCCTACTAGCAAAAAGACACTTATCCAGTTATTTATTTGGTCTACCCCATGGTTGTAAGGGTGGGAAAAAATATGTATATATTCAATAACTGGACTGCTTTGCTTAAAGTTCAAATACCCTCCCTTTCGAAAACAAAGAGTAAGTATATTTAGTCCATGAAAAATCATTTCGAATATTTAACCTTCCCTAATATCTTGTCGTTGGCAATATTTTATAATATTCCAGTCCAAATTAAAAACTCGAATGAATAACAATCAAACCAACATATACCGTTCAGTTTCATTTCAGAGTCTAATATAACTTTCATAGACATCAAAACCACTGCAGAAAAACAGAGCGCTAAAGCTCCTTAAATTAATTAAATTGGCATAACACATGCGCAATTTTCTAATTGTGATTGGGGTGAAATATAGAAATGAAAAATTGAATCGACGCATTTATCAATCAAATGACACTGTGGTCACATTTATTATTTTCTATATATATACACAAACAAATTGTAACAAATAAGAATGTACGTTTTATATCAAATTTACAGTCTGGAATTGTTGATTGCTCCTCTACTTTAATGTTTTCTTCTGTGAAACTCGATGCAGGTTAAGCTAGAATTCCGTTCAGACAACAATTAAACGGGTTTCTCATCTACGTATTCGACTATGAAATGCTTTGAGGTTGGTTGTTTTCCAGTCACTAAACCAGGCACCACGGAAGGGCTCACATCTATTCTAGCCACACATTTTTCTGCCCACCGGATATTTCTCTAGTACTCTTCATATGCGATTGTGATAACCACTTGTGGAAAAAATATCAGCATTTTAAAGAATGATCTCTCACGACTTGAAATCCAATCACCTTCTGTACTCAATTCTCAATTGAGGTTTCGAAGACATAATTCCTTTAACGTTCTCCAAAGTTCTGGTCATAACATGGTCTACAATATCTCTTGAAATATAAAAATGAAGAGACATTCTTTCAAAATACTCTATGCATGACGTTTCTGCCTGATATCTTTCGAGTGCAAAACTGAACTTTCGTTTGATGCTCTTACCGTAAATAGGAAATTCCTCTGCGGTGAATTTTTGCATCGATGTTCTGATAGATTCGTTTCTGCATATTTTCGATAATTTTCTTCCCTTCAAAGTATATAATGACCGAAGAGAAAAATTGCAATTATCTTCAATATTTTTATTCAAGGCTTCAACTTCATTTCGATATGTAGTTAGCTGCTGTTGATATCTTTCATTCAAACTTATCAATTCGACTATATTACTATACTCGAATTGATTATCTCGAATCACCATAAATTGCAATATCTCTTTCAGACTCTGGCTGTTTTTCTCTTCCAGAATGTCCAGAAACGTCTTGTTCTGTTTATTTCTGAGTGTCCAATTCACCTTATTCCGCAATAAAAATTTTATATATGGCAAGTCGTCTGATGATTCTCGTGCAGCTAAATGAAGGATATTATTACCCTCCACATCTTCCTCATTCCACATGGCACCAAATTTAATCAACAGTTTTGTACATTGTTTTTTATTCTTGATGCCTAATTTGGGGAGGGAAAACAAAGTTTTATTCCGGCTATCACGATCATTCGGAAAGCATCCAAAATCTAATAGAAGCTGAAGCAGCTTCACATTAACATTTTGGTTCATTCTACTCATAAAGACGAAATGCACCACCAAACTACGCCGAACTACATTGGATTCACGTACTCCGTATTTGATAAACAACTCAACATCGTTCAATTTTCCGTATTTTATAGCTAAGAGGAACGGTGCCTCTATAGTCCCAATATCTGGTTTTGGACATGCTCCATATTTCAACAAGATTTCAGTCATTTTCAATTGTCTTTCACATGCAACAGCAAAATGCAAGGCTGTGTATCTTCCATCTGACGTTGCTTTATTAACATCTGGACTTCTGGATAGTACATAGTAAAACGCAAGGTCCATTTCCAAAATTACACAGAGTTGAAGGGGTGTAACGTTGGCTTCCAAGAGATGGAGACACCTTTTTTTATAGCCGGATTCAAATTTGCTCACGTAAGTGTCTATATCCTCAACGTGTTGTAGTAGCGATATCATAAGCCCTGAATCTGCAATAAAAATATATTATGAATGAAATTGAATCTGATTAATAAAATTGAGAATAGTATTCCTAATTCAGCATACAATATGGGTTGTCAGCAATATGATATAGAATCAATCGTTTGATTTTTACAATTCTCGAATATGCATATCTTAGGCTATATTATAGCCTGACAGATGGCAAAACTATTGAATTTCTTCAAGAATTCAGGAGAATTAAAGGTATTCATAATCTGAGAATTGAGAAAATGATATTCTCTACAAAGATCGAATATTTTGGAAACATAGGTAATTTCTAGGTATGAAATAAAGTTTGGTAATTTTCATTGCTTTCAGAATAATTTGATTTCAAGAGTTGATGGAACTGATGGAAATAACAAGAAATGTTGAATGTACTGATGTGAGGTCAGATAACTTTGACGCTCTTGTTGAGATAATTGCGAGTATCTATAAACACTCTGTACACTTAAGACATAATTTATCTTAAAATGTGAAATTAATCGTTGTAAGTATGATATCATCATAATGTTTATGTTTATATTCCAGACCAAATTTGATGAAGAGAACAGCCCGAAACGTCATTTGGAAATGAAATGACTGATATTCCGATCATCAATAAAAATAAAATTCAATCGAAGTAATCGAGGCGGCACAAAAATTGTCTTGATACAATTTTCAACCATATATCGCAAACAATCAGGTAAAATACCTCCAGAAGAAATGGCGAGACGCACTAAGCCTCAGATGATGAAATCTTAATTTCCAAAACGTACATGGCTAATGTATTCAAAACTAGGTTCGGCATAAAACAATATTTTATGAAGAGTCAGATCGTACTATGGTCCGAATTGAAACAATTGAATATCAAATATCAACTCACCTCTGCTCATAGCAACTCTGCCAATTACAGTTTCATTGTAAGAATAGACCATCACCACATCTTCGACAATATCAGTCTCAAAATCATAAACTTTCTGTAAAGGATCGGCACCATGTTCAAGCAGTAATGTAAAAACTTCTCGGTCACGTTCACTGTACAATTTACCCTTTTTCACCATGGAAGATAAAGCAGTATTATATTCTTGGTTTCTAGCATCGATGGTAAATGATTGGTTTGTGGACAAATTATTCAAGAAATCTGCAACTTCTCCAACGGACCAGTTGTTCACTATATTTTCAATTATCAGTTCAACTTCCATTTTGTATCACAACCTGTTCACTTCGAAAAATGCTCGAGGTATGCCCAAGAGTAACCAATTGTAAAATACTGTTATCTGCTATAGAGGTTGACTATTTATAGGCCGGCAGGTAAGCGAAAAATTGAAAAAGGTATAAGGTATTGACTTAGAACATAGAACCACATGAAGGAGCATAAACGTGCGACCATAGAGTAAAGATACCAAGAGTGGAAACGAAGCGACCACAGTCGCATTAGCGCCATCTCGTGGTTCAATACCCGAACCAGAAAAAATATGCTATACTTTACTAAGGCCATTAGGAGAGAAACATGAAAAATTTGTAGTTTTGCTTTCACGTGGTATTTCTTTGGTTATGTTATGTTATTGTTATGAGGCATGAGGATCAGTATACAATCAAAGATTAATTTGATAATTTGATAAAATGTAAGTATAAGTTCAGTTAATAATGAGATACGACTTTCGAGCAGAGGTCACGTAAATAAATATTCAAAGATGCCTACCGGATCAACTTGTATGATAAAAACTGTAGGAAAAGTAAAGAAGACGATCCATAATTATCATTATTCCAGTTACCGAAGAGAAGGAATGTGTAAGTGTTGACGCATTTTAAAAAATTACATATTTATTTGGTTCATAATAATAGAATAGAATAATTTATTCATACCGATAGACATTTTACAATGCATAGGACATGTCAGTTATAGTAAAATAATACAGAACAATTTTTCCTACTTTCTGCATTTTTCTGTTTCATGTTAACCTGTTGTCGAAGTATCAACGGATTTGCATCAAATTTTTTTAAATTAATGGTAAGCATCTAAACTGATGCAAGAAAATAATAACAGGTGCCAAACATCTATAATTTCTCTAAAAACACGAAAAACTTAAAAATTAAGGGTGTTTGGCATGTTTGCGCTGTAGATGGCGCCACCGCTCTACAAATTTTTACTGTTATGGGCTTTAATTTCTTCTTCTTGCATTCCAAGTCACCATTACCGTCATATAACTCATTAAGGCTGTACACCACCTTGCGGCGAAACTCGAATTCCGCTAGATGGCACCAAGCGAAAATTTCAAGGAACTGAAAACAGGCACGCCCATTGTACGAAATAGGACGGTCTGTACGGTATTTATGACCCCTAATAAACTTTCTAGGTACTGTCGCCGGTGGGTAGGATCGAAACGGAACGTAAATTTGTGTTTATGGATTTTTTGTGGGTTTCGAAGAGAATGGTAAATACAGAGTTCATTCTATTTAGACCGGTCAATTGAGACCAAATAACAAGGGTGAAGTTACATAAATTCCCTATAAGCTGAGAGTCGGTGAAATTGTTCAAAACATAATTATGAATAAAATATTAGTTTCCCTGTATGGAAAAATTTTATTCAAGGTTAAAGGCCAAAAAATGCGGTTTTCACGATTTTCTGCAAAACGTCAAGTTTTATGTTAAAATTACTTCAGACAAATATTGTAGAACATATAATTATCTATAAAATGTGTATCAATATTTTGTTCCAAAGAGTCACCGTTTTTGAGATATAACGGTTCAAAAAATTATGAAAGTTGTAATCGTCATAATATACATGATTTGGCAACGTATACAGGTGAGTCAAAATTGTGTATCGAGCTATCTGGGGTACATTGAAAAATAAGTATAGTATGATGGATAAACTCATATCCCAGAATGCATATTATGACGATTACAACTTTTATAACTTTTTGAAACGTTGTATCTCAAAAACGGTGGCTCTTAGGAAAAAAAGTTGATACATATTTTATAGATAATATATGTTCTAAAATTTTTTCTGGAGTAATTTTGTGATAAAACTTGCCTTTTGCTGAAAATCGCGAAAAAGCATTCTTGACCTTTGACCTTGACTTGAATATTTCCTTACAGCGGAATAATGAAATACTTTCAAATTTTATTCATAATTAGGTTCTGAACAATTGCACCAACTTTCAGCTTGTTGGGAATTAAAGTAACCCTGAATGTCTAAATTGACCTATATAATTATTTATGTGAATGTGAGTGATGCAAATTAATTAAAACAAGCTCTTGAATTTGTACATGGGGCGCTATACTACATGAAAAAAAATTATTCGGACAAATCTAATCAGTTGAAGAAGCATATAAAATTTCCATGTCTCCAAAACATTTTTCCTGGGCATATCAAACATGGGAAATAAAAAATTTTTGTTTTTTAAAATATATTATTTGGATTGAGGGAGCTGATATAATGCAATACATATTGAAACAAAATGATCCTAGCTGAGGTTGGTGCACGGATTCAAGTCAATAATCTCACACCTGATTTCACTAACGCATTTTTAAAAAACTACGATCAAAAATTGTGACTTAGGTTTGATTTTGGACGAGTCACTGCGGTTCCGGGAACATATTGAGAAATTAATTTTTGGTGCCTATGGGGATCTTAGAATGATGTTCCCTCATAGATCCTACTTACCGGTCCATATAAAAAAACTGCTATGTGAATTTTTGGTTCTGTCAAAGTTTAATTACTGTTCTACTGTCTATGCTCCATGTCCCCATTGAAGAACATCTACCTTTCAAAGAAGTTTCAGATATAATATCTATAGACTGTACAACAATATACCTGAACACCTGAAACAGCTCACCAAAAATCGATTTAGGACTGACATAAAAAATTCCTTCCTTCTCCGTCTCTAATTTGTTTTTAAAAATCAGTCTCCGAAGATAAAATGTAGAACTATTAAGTTTGCTCAGAAATGTATTTTTTCATTTTCGTTTTTTATTTTTCTTTCTAAATGGTAAATGCCCTAATGGTTTAACTGTAATAAGTATAAGTGGTAGAACACCTCTGGGTAAACTTCCCCTTGGGATTTCTGTTTATTGGAAATAAAGACCTTTATTATTATTATTATTACAAATATGTAAGCTCCAACTATTAGAAAATAAATATCTTTAAGATCACTGTGCTTGTCCACAGACAATCCATTCCTCCAAAACTCCGCAAAACAAATATATTGCATTGGAGCATTTTTATCCCGGCAAGGAAGAAATAAATATGGTAGAACCGCAACAATATGTGCACTAAGAATTTTTAAAATTTTGTTGAGAAACGGATTGGCTTGAAAAAATTACATGTTGGATTTGCAAAGCAATGTATATTATGCAGACAAGAAATGAATTATTTTCGAACGTAATATGGGAATTAGGTTCCTACTCAATAACATATTCTATAGTTTATGATGCTTATAGATTGCTTGTTTGTTTTTTCTATTGTTAATATATTGTGTATGATGTATTTTTACAAGCTTGAAAAAAGGCACTGCCCGAAACATTGACAAATTATATTACATTATTAACAAAATTAAACCCTGAACATTTAATACCTTTGTACAGGTTGGGTATATTTCGAAGTTTCAGTACTTCAACTTATGAACCAGAGAAGGTAGACAAAATCTGATACCCTATTCTGGTGCTTATATTGATGGTAGAGCTCTGAAATTGAAATATTTTACAGGCTCTTTTTCATGAGGCATCCAGAGGTGTGCTCCGTCTGTTTGCATTATTTTCAATGACGAAGCTATGAACCGAATTTTTTTTTTAATAGGAACACTATATTTATGTGCCATTTTCTGGAAGCTTGATTTTATTTTATTTCCGAATTTCATGTTATAAAGGGAAATACGTATATATTCAATAACTGGACTGCTTTGCTTAAAGTTCAAATACCCTCCCTTTCGAAAACAAAGAGTAAGTATATTTACTCCATGAAAAATCATTTGGAATATTTAACCTTCCCTAATTTCTTGTCATTTGCAATATTTTATAATATTCCAGTCCAAATTAAAAACTCGAATGAATAACAATCAAACCAACATATACCGTTCAGTTTCATTTCAGAGTCTAATATAACTTTCATAGACATCAAAACCACTGCAGAAAAACAGAGCGCTAAAGCTCCTTAAATTACGACAGTGCTTTTCTCATTGTTTCAAGTATCAGAACGGTTAGGTGTGAGCGAGTTTGGCATAACACATGCGCAATTTTCTAATTGTGATTGGGGTGAAATATAGAAATGAAAAATTGAATCGACGCATTTATCAATCAAATGACACTGTGGTCACATTTATTATTTTCTATATATATACACAAACAAATTGTAACAAATAAGAATGTACGTTTTATATCAAATTTACAGTCTGGAATTGTTGATTGCTCCTTTACTTTAATGTTTTCTTCTGTGAAACTAGATGCAGGTTAAGCTAGAATTCCGTTCAGACAACAATTAAACGGGTTTCTCATCTACGTATTCGACTATGAAATGCTTTGAGGTTGGTTGTTTTCCAGTCACTAAACCAGGCACCACGGAAGGGCTCACATCTATTCTAGCCACACATTTTTCTGCCCACCGGATATTTCTCTAGTACTCTTCATATGCGATTGTGATAACCACTTGTGGAAAAAATATCAGCATTTTAAAGAATGATCTCTCACGACTTGAAATCCAATCACCTTCTGTACTCAATTCTCAATTGAGGTTTCGAAGACATAATTCCTTTAACGTTCTCCAAAGTTCTGGTCATAACATGGTCTACAATATCTCTTGAAATATAAAAATGAAGAGACATTCTTTCAAAATACTCTATGCATGACGTTTCTGCCTGATATCTTTCGAGTGCAAAACTGAACTTTCGTTTGATGCTCTTACCGTAAATAGGAAATTCCTCTGCGGTGAATTTTTGCATCGATGTTCTGATAGATTCGTTTCTGCATATTTTCGATAATTTTCTTCCCTTCAAAGTATATAATGACCGAAGAGAAAAATTGCAATTATCTTCAATATTTTTATTCAAGGCTTCAACTTCATTTCGATATGTAGTTAGCTGCTGTTGATATCTTTCATTCAAACTTATCAATTCGACTATATTACTATACTCGAATTGATTATCTCGAATCACCATAAATTGCAATATCTCTTTCAGACTCTGGCTGTTTTTCTCTTCCAGAATGTCCAGAAACGTCTTGTTCTGTTTATTTCTGAGTGTCCAATTCACCTTATTCCGCAATAAAAATTTTATATATGGCAAGTCGTCTGATGATTCTCGTGCAGCTAAATGAAGGATATTATTACCCTCCACATCTTCCTCATTCCACATGGCACCAAATTTAATCAACAGTTTTGTACACTGTTTTTATTCTTGATGCCTAATTTGGGAGGGAAAACAAAGTTTTATTCCGGCTATCACCATCATTCGGAAAGCATCCAAAATCTAATAGAAGCTGAAGCAGCTTCACATTAACATTTTGGTTCATTCTACTCATAAAGACGAAATGCACCACCAAACTACGCCGAACTACATTGGATTCACGTACTCCGTATTTGATAAACAACTCAACATCGTTCAATTTTCCGTATTTTATAGCTAAGAGGAACGGTGCCTCTATAGTCCCAATATCTGGTTTTGGACATGCTCCATATTTCAACAAGATTTCAGTCATTTTCAATTGTCTTTCATGCAACAGCAAAATGCAAGGCTGTGTATCTTCCATCTGACGTTGCTTTATTAACATCTGGACTTCTGGATAGTACATAGTAAAACGCAAGGTCCATTTCCAAAATTACACAGAGTTGAAGGGGTGTAACGTTGGCATCCAAGAGATGGAGACACCGTTTTTTATAGCCGGATTCAAATTTGCTCACGTAAGTGTCTATATCCTCAACGTGTTGTAGTAGCGATATCATAAGCCCTGAATCTGCAATAAAAATATATTATGAATGAAATTGAATCTGATTAATAAAATTGAGAATAGTATTCCTAATTCAGCATACAATATGGGTTGTCAGCAATATGATATAGAATCAATCGTTTGATTTTTACAATTCTCGAATATGCATATCTTAGGCTTTATTATAGCCTGACAGATGGCAAAACTATTGAATTTCTTCAAGAATTTTATAAACTTAAAAAGACAATATTTGTCAGTACACAGGATTTCTCGAGTTCGAATCCTTATAAGGTATTTCAGGAGAATTAAAGGTATTCATAATCTGAGAATTGAGAAAATGATATTCTCTACAAAGATCGAATATTTTGGAAACATAGGTAATTTCTAGGTATGAAATAAAGTTTGGTAATTTTCATTGCTTTCAGAATAATTTGATTTCAAGAGTTGATGGAACTGATGGAAATAACAAGAAATGTTGAATGTACTGATGTGAGGTCAGATAACTTTGGCGCTCTTGTTGAGATAATTGCGAATATCTATAAACACTCTGTACACTTAAGACATATATGTACAGAGTGTAAATTATAATTTATCTTAAACTGTGAAATTAATCGTTGTAAGTATCATATCATCATAATGTTTATGTTTATATTCCAGACCAAATTTGATGAAGAGAACAGCCCGAAACGTCATTTGGAAATGAAATGACTGATATTCCGATCATCAATAAAAATAAAATTCAATCGAAGTAATCGAGGCGGCACAAAAATTGTCTTGATACAATTTTCAACCATATATCGCAAACAATCAGGTAAAATACCTCCAGAAGAAATGGCCTCAGATGATGAAATCCTAATTTCCAAAACGACATGGCTAATGTATTCAAAACTAGGTTCGGCATAAAACAATATTTTATGAAGAGTCAGATCGTACTATGGTCCGAATTGAAACAATTGAATATCAAATATCAACTCACCTCTGCTCATAGCAACTCTGCCAATTACAGTTTCATTGTAAGAATAGACCATCACCACATCTTCGACAATATCAGTCTCAAAATCATAAACTTTCTGTAAAGGATCGGCACCATGTTCAAGCAGTAATGTAAAACTTCTCGGTCACGTTCACTGTACAATTTACCCTTTTTCACCATGGAAGATAAAGCAGTATTATATTCTTGGTTTCTAGCATCGATGGTAAATGATTGGTTTGTGGACAAATTATTCAAGAAATCTGCAACTTCTCCAACGGACCAGTTGTTCACTATATTTTCAATTATCAGTTCAACTTCCATTTTGTATCACAACCTGTTCACTTCGAAAAATGCTCGAGGTATGCCCAAGAGTAACCAATTGTAAAATACTGTTATCTGCTATAGAGGTTGACTATTTATAGGCCGGCAGGTAAGCGAAAAATTGAAAAAGGTATAAGGTATTGACTTAGAACATAGAACCACATGAAGGAGCATAAACGTGCGACCATAGAGTAAAGATACCAAGAGTGGAAACGAAGCGACCACAGTCGCATTAGCGCCATCTCGTGGTTCAATACCCGAACCAGAAAAAATATGCTATACTTTACTAAGGCCATTAGGAGAGAAACATGAAAAATTTGTAGTTTTGCTTTCACGTGGTATTTCTTTGGTTATGTTATGTTATTGTTATGAGGCATGAGGATCAGTATACAATCAAAGATTAATTTGATAATTTGATAAAATGTAAGTATAAGTTCAGTTAATAATGAGATACGACTTTCGAGCAGAGGTCACGTAAATAAATATTCAAAGATGCCTACCGGATCAACTTGTATGATAAAAAACTGTAGGAAAAGTAAAGAAGACGATCCATAATTATCATTATTCCAGTTACCGAAGAGAAAGAATGT
Source organism: Micraspis discolor (assembly GCA_030674115.1). Lineage (NCBI taxonomy): Eukaryota > Metazoa > Arthropoda > Insecta > Coleoptera > Coccinellidae > Micraspis > Micraspis discolor. The sequence continues at coordinate 122,931 of JARTUT010000006.1, read as the reverse complement.
GTAAGTGTTGACGCATTTTAAAAAAATTACATATTTATTTGGTTCATAATAATAGAATAGAATAATTTATTCATACCGATAGACATTTTACAATGCATAGGACATGTCAGTTATAGTAAAATAATACAGAACAATTTTTCCTACTTTCTGCATTTTTCTGTTTCATGTTAACCTGTTGTCGAAGTATCAACGGATTTGCATCAAATTTTTTAAATTAATGGTAAGCATCTAAACTGATGCAAGAAAATAATAACAGGTGCCAAACATCTATAATTTCTCTAAAAACACGAAAAACTTAAAAATTAAGGGTGTTTGGCATGTTTGCGCTGTAGATGGCGCCACCGCTCTACAAATTTTTACTGTTATGGGCTTTAATTTCTTCTTCTTGCATTCCAAGTCACCATTACCGTCATATAACTCATTAAGGCTGTACACCACCTTGCGGCGAAACTCGAATTCCGCTAGATGGCACCAAGCGAAAATTTCAAGGAACTGAAAACAGGCACGCCCATTGTACGAAATAGGACGGTCTGTACGGTATTTATGACCCTAATAAACTTTCTAGGTACTGTCGCCGGTGGGTAGGATCGAAACGGAACGTAAATTTGTGTTTATGGATTTTTTGTGGGTTTCGAAGAGAATGGTAAATACAGAGTTCATTCTATTTAGACCGGTCAATTGAGACCAAATAACAAGGGTGAAGTTACATAAATTCCCTATAAGCTGAGAGTCGGTGAAATTGTTCAAAACATAATTATGAATAAAATATTAGTTTCCCTGTATGGAAAAATTTTATTCAAGGTTAAAGGCCAAAAAATGCGGTTTTCACGATTTTCTGCAAAACGTCAAGTTTTATGTTAAAATTACTTCAGACAAATATTGTAGAACATATAATTATCTATAAAATGTGTATCAATATTTTGTTCCAAAGAGTCACCGTTTTTGAGATATAACGGTTCAAAAATTATGAAAGTTGTAATCGTCATAATATACATGATTTGGCCACGTATACAGGGTGAGTCAAAATTGTGTATCGAGCTATCTGGGGGTACATTGAAAAATAAGTATAGTATGATGGATAAACTCATATCCCAGAATGCATATTATGACGATTACAACTTTTATAACTTTTTGAAACGTTGTATCTCAAAAACGGTGGCTCTTAGGAAAAAAAGTTGATACATATTTTATAGATAATATATGTTCTAAAATTTTTCTGGAGTAATTTTAATAAAATTTGCCTTTTTGCTGAAAATCACAAAAAAGCGCATTCTTGACCTTTGACCTTGATTTGAATATTTCCTTACAGCGGAATAATGAAAAACTTTCAAATTTTATTCATAATTAGGTTCTGAACAATTGCACCAACTTTCAGCTTGTTGGGAATTAAAGTAACCCTGAATGTCTAAATTGACCCTATAATTATTTATGTGAATGTGAGTGATGCAAATTAATTAAAACAAGCTCTTGAATTTGTACATGGGGCGCTATACTACATGAAAAAAAAATTTATTCGGACAAATCTAATCAGTTGAAGAAGCATATAAAATTTCCATGTCTCCAAAACATTTTTCCTGGGCATATCAAACATGGGAAATGAAAAATTTTTGTTTTTTAAAATATATTATTTGGATTGAGGGAGCTGATATAATGCAATACATATTGAAACAAAATGATCCTAGCTGAGGTTGGTGCACGGATTCAAGTCAATAATCTCACACCTGATTTCACTAACGCATTTTTAAAAAACTACGATCAAAAATTGTGACTTAGGTTTGATTTTGGACGAGTCACTGCGGTTCCGGGAACATATTGAGAAATTAATTTGTGGTGCTTATGGGGATCTTAGAATGATGTTCCCTCATAGATCCTACTTACCGGTCCATATAAAAAAACTGCTATGTGAGTTTTTGGTTCTGTCAAAGTTTAATTACTGTTCTACTGTCTATGCTCCATGTCCCCATCGAAGAACATCTACCTTTCAAAGAAGTTTCAGATATAATATCTATAGACTGTACAACAATATACCTGAACACCTGAAACAGCTCACCAAAAATCGATTTAGGACTGACATAAAAAATTACTTCCTTCTCCGTCTCTAATTTGTTTTTAAAAATCAGTCTCCGAAGATAAAATGTAGAACTATTAAGTTTGCTCAGAAATGTATTTTTTCATTTTCGTTTTTTATTTTTCTTTATAAATGGTAAATGCCCAAATGGTTTAACTGTAATAAGTATAAGTAGTAGAACACCTCTGGGTAAACTTCCCCTTGGGATTTCTGTTTATTGGAAATAAAGACATTTATTATTATTATTATTACAAATATGTAAGCTCCAACTATTAGAAAATAAATATCTTTAAGATCACTGTGCTTGTCCACAGACAATCCATTCCTCCAAAACTCCGCAAAACAAATATATTGCATTGGAGCATTTTTATCCCGGCAAGGAAGAAATAAATATGGTAGAACCGCAACAATATGTGCACTAAGAATTTTTAAAATTTTGTTGAGAAACGGATTGGCTTGAAAAAATTACATGTTGGATTTGCAAAGCAATGTATATTATGCAGACAAGAAATGAATTATTTTCGAACGTAATATGGGAATTAGGTTCCTACTCAATAACATATTCTATAGTTTATGGTGCTTATAGATTGCTTGTTTGTTTTTTCTATTGTTAATATATTGTGTATGATGTATTTTTACAAGCTTGAAAAAAGGAACTGCCCGAAACATTGACAAATTATATTACATTATTAACAAAATTAAACCCTGAACATTTAATACCTTTGTACAGGTTGGGTATATTTCGAAGTTTCAGTACTTCAACTTATGAACCAGAGAAGGTAGACAAAATCTGATACCCTATTCTGGTGCTTATATTGATGGTAGAGCTCTGAAATTGAAATATTTTACAGGCTCTTTTTCATGAGGCATCCAGAGGTGTGCTCCGTCTGTTTGCATTATTTTCAATGACGAAGCTATGAACCAAATTTTTTTTTTAATAGGAACACTATATTTATGTGCCATTTTCTGGAAGCTTGATTTTATTTTATTTCCGAATTTCATGTTATAAAGGGAAATACGTATATATTCAATAACTGGACTGCTTTGCTTAAAGTTCAAATACCCTCCCTTTCGAAAACAAAGAGTAAGTATATTTACTCCATGAAAAATCATTTGGAATATTTAACCTTCCCTAATTTCTTGTCATTTGCAATATTTTATAATATTCCAGTCCAAATTAAAAACTCGAATGAATAACAATCAAACCAACATATACCGTTCAGTTTCATTTCAGAGTCTAATATAACTTTCATAGACATCAAAACCACTGCAGAAAAACAGAGCGCTAAAGCTCCTTAAATTACGACAGTGCTTTTCTCATTGTTTCAAGTATCAGAACGGTTAGGTGTGAGCGAGTTTGGCATAACACATGCGCAATTTTCTAATTGTGATTGGGGTGAAATATAGAAATGAAAAATTGAATCGACGCATTTATCAATCAAATGACACTGTGGTCACATTTATTATTTTCTATATATATTCACAAACAAATTGTAACAAATAAGAATGTACGTTTTATATCAAATTTACAGTCTGGAATTGTTGATTGCTCCTTTACTATAATGTTTTCTTCTGTGAAACTAGATGCAGGTTAAGCTAGAATTCCGTTCAGACAACAATTAAACGGGTTTCTCATCTACGTATTCGACTATGAAATGCTTTGAGGTTGGTTGTTTTCCAGTCACTAAACCAGGCACCACGAAAGGGCTCACATCTATTCTAGCCACACATTTTTCTGCCCACCGGATATTTCTCTAGTACTCTTCATATGCGATTGTGATAACCACTTGTGGAAAAAATATCAGCATTTTAAAGAATGATCTCTCACGACTTGAAATCCAATCACCTTCTGTACTCAATTCTCAATTGAGGTTTCGAAGACATAATTCCTTTAACGTTCTCCAAAGTTCTGGTCATAACATGGTCTACAATATCTCTTGAAATATAAAAATGAAGAGACATTCTTTCAAAATACTCTATGCATGACGTTTCTGCCTGATATCTTTCGAGTGCAAAACTGAACTTTCGTTTGATGCTCTTACCGTAAATAGGAAATTCCTCTGCGGTGAATTTTTGCATCGATGTTCTGATAGATTCGTTTCTGCATATTTTCGATAATTTTCTTCCCTTCAAAGTATATAATGACCGAAGAGAAAAATTGCAATTATCTTCAATATTTTTATTCAAGGCTTCAACTTCATTTCGATATGTAGTTAGCTGCTGTTGATATCTTTCATTCAAACTTATCAATTCGACTATATTACTATACTCGAATTGATTATCTCGAATCACCATAAATTGCAATATCTCTTTCAGACTCTGGCTGTTTTTCTCTTCCAGAATGTCCAGAAACGTCTTGTTCTGTTTATTTCTGAGTGTCCAATTCACCTTATTCCGCAATAAAAATTTTATATATGGCAAGTCGTCTGATGATTCTCGTGCAGCTAAATGAAGGATATTATTACCCTCCACATCTTCCTCATTCCACATGGCACCAAATTTAATCAACAGTTTTGTACATTGTTTTTTATTCTTGATGCCTAATTTGGGGAGGGAAAACAAAGTTTTATTCCGGCTATCACGATCATTCGGAAAGCATCCAAAATCTAATAGAAGCTGAAGCAGCTTCACATTAACATTTTGGTTCATTCTACTCATAAAGACGAAATGCACCACCAAACTACGCCGAACTACATTGGATTCACGTACTCCGTATTTGATAAACAACTCAACATCGTTCAATTTTCCGTATTTTATAGCTAAGAGGAACGGTGCCTCTATAGTCCCAATATCTGGTTTTGGATATGCTCCATATTTCAACAAGATTTCAGTCATTTTCAATTGTCTTTCACATGCAACAGCAAAATGCAAGGCTGTGTATCTTCCATCTGACGTTGCTTTATTAACATCTGGACTTCTGGATAGTACATAGTAAAACGCAAGGTCCATTTCCAAAATTACACAGAGTTGAAGGGGTGTAACGTTGGCATCCAAGAGATGGAGACACCGTTTTTTATAGCCGGATTCAAATTTGCTCACGTAAGTGTCTATATCCTCAACGTGTTGTAGTAGCGATATCATAAGCCCTGAATCTGCAATAAAAATATATTAAGAATGAAATTGAATCTGATTAATAAAATTGAGAATATATATAAAACAATATTTTATGAAGAGTCAGATCGTACTATGGTCCGAATTGAAACAATTGAATATCAAATATCAACTCACCTCTGCTCATAGCAACTCTGCCAATTACAGTTTCATTGTAAGAATAGACCATCACCACATCTTCGACAATATCAGTCTCAAAATCATAAACTTTCTGTAAAGGATCGGCACCATGTTCAAGCAGTAATGTAAAAACTTCTCGGTCACGTTCACTGTACAATTTACCCTTTTTCACCATGGAAGATAAAGCAGTATTATATTCTTGGTTTCTAGCATCGATGGTAAATGATTGGTTTGTGGACAAATTATTCAAGAAATCTGCAACTTCTCCAACGGACCAGTTGTTCACTATATTTTCAATTATCAGTTCAACTTCCATTTTGTATCACAACCTGTTCACTTCGAAAAATGCTCGAGGTATGCCCAAGAGTAACCAATTGTAAAATACTGTTATCTGCTATAGAGGTTGACTATTTATAGGCCGGCAGGTAAGCGAAAAATTGAAAAAGGTATAAGGTATTGACTTAGAACATAGAACCACATGAAGGAGCATAAACGTGCGACCATAGAGTAAAGATACCAAGAGTGGAAACGAAGCGACCACAGTCGCATCAGCGCCATCTCGTGGTTCAATACCCGAACCAGAAAAAATATGCTATAATTTACTAAGGCCATTAGGAGAGAAACATGAAAAATTTGTAGTTTTGCTTTCACGTGGTATTTCTTTGGTTATGTTATGTTATTGTTATGAGGCATGAGGATCAGTATACAATCAAAGATTAATTTGATAATTTGATAAAATGTAAGTATAAGTTCAGTTAATAATGAGATACGACTTTCGAGCAGAGGTCACGTAAATAAATATTCAAAGATGCCTACCGGATCAACTTGTATGATAAAAAACTGTAGGAAAAGTAAAGAAGACGATCCATAATTATCATTATTCCAGTTACCGAAGAGAAAGAATGTGTAAGTGTTGACGCATTTTAAAAAAATTACATATTTATTTGGTTCATAATAATAGAATAGAATAATTTATTCATACCGATAGACATTTTACAATGCATAGGACATGTCAGTTATTGTAAAATAATACAGAACAATTTTTCCTACTTTCTGCATTTTTCTGTTTCATGTTAACCTGTTGTCGAAGTATCAACGGATTTGCATCAAATTTTTTTAAATTAATGGTAAGCATCTAAACTGATGCAAGAAAATAATAACAGGTGCCAAACATCTATAATTTCTCTAAAAACACGAAAAACTTAAAAATTAAGGGTGTTTGGCATGTTTGCGCTGTAGATGGCGCCACCGCTCTACAAATTTTTACTGTTATGGGCTTTAATTTCTTCTTCTTGCATTCCAAGTCACCATTACCGTCATATAACTCATTAAGGCTGTACACCACCTTGCGGCGAAACTCGAATTCCGCTAGATGGCACCAAGCGAAAATTTCAAGGAAATTTCAAAAAACAGGCACTTGTACGAAAACAGGTCTGTACGGTATTTATGACCCTAATAAACTTTCTAGGTACTGTCGCCGGTGGGTAGGATCGAAACGGAACGTAAATTTGTGTTTATGGATTTTTTGTGGGTTTCGAAGAGAATGGTAAATACAGAGTTCATTCTATTTAGACCGGTCAATTGAGACCAAATAACAAGGGTGAAGTTACATAAATTCCCTATAAGCTGAGAGTCGGTGAAATTGTTCAAAACATAATTATGAATAAAATATTAGTTTCCCTGTATGGAAAAATTTTTATTCAAGGTTAAAGGCAAAAAATGCAGTTTTCACGATTTTCTGCAAAACGTCAAGTTTTATGTTAAAATTACTTCAGACAAATATTGTAGAACATATAATTATCTATAAAATGTGTATCAATATTTTGTTCCAAAGAGTCACCGTTTTTGAGATATAACGGTTCAAAAAATTATGAAAGTTGTAATCGTCATAATATACATGATTTGGCCACGTATACAGGGTGAGTCAAAATTGTGCATCGAGCTATCTGGGGGTACATTGAAAAATAAGTATAGTATGATGGATAAACTCATATCCCAGAATGCATATTATGACGATTACAACTTTTATAACTTTTTGAAACGTTGTATCTCAAAAACGGTGGCTCTTAGGAAAAAAAAGTTGATACATATTTTATAGATAATATATGTTCTAAAATTTTTTCTGGAGTAATTTTGTGATAAAACTTGCCTTTTTGCTGAAAATCGCGAAAAAAGCATTCTTGACCTTTGACCTTGATTTGAATATTTCCTTACAGCGGAATAATGAAAAACTTTCAAATTTTATTCATAATTAGGTTCTGAACAATTGCACCAACTTTCAGCTTGTTGGGAATTAAAGTAACCCTGAATGTCTAAATTGACCCTATAATTATTTATGTGAATGTGAGTGATGCAAATTAATTAAAACAAGCTCTTGAATTTGTACATGGGGCGCTATACTACATGAAAAATAAATTATTCGGACAAATCTAATCAGTTGAAGAAGCATATAAAATTTCCATGTCTCCAAAACATTTTTCCTGGGCATATCAAACATGGGAAATGAAAAATTTTTGTTTTTTTTTCAAATATATTATTTGGATTGAGGGAGCTGATATAATGCAAAACATATTGAAACAAAATGTCCCTAGCTGAGGTTGGTGCACGGGGTACCATACAATTCTGCGTATGATACAATAGTCCAGGGACAATCCTCAGCAGAAAAAACCATGCCCCCGTGTCAAAAATATATAACTTTCTACGGGTGTTCGACCTCTGCATCTGAAAAAATTCGATATAATTTTTTCCGCTGAGAGAGTAGAATGTAGGCTTCGTTCGTGAGAAACACTTACCCACTTCCATAATAATTTCAATTTATCTCGCGGACACTCATTCCTCTTGGTATTCTGCCATCTATTATTTCTGGAAGAATGCACTTCTTGTAAAAGTCCTCTAATTTTGGAAGCATCGTATATCTCCAGAAATTCCGATCCCTTATTATGGTTTCCACATGGAAATCATTATCGCAATAAAGAATCAAGTCGCAATATTCTCTACGGCATAAATTTAATTGTCCCTGAATTTGGTAAAAATAGTACCAAACCTGGGGTCATAAATGATCATAAATGAAGGATAAGATTCTATTGGCCCATCTGCCGTAAACAGGTGTCAACCATTGGGAGGCGGGCCAAATACAATTATTTAATACAAGAACGACATTAACTCGCAAAATTGAGAAAAGTGAAAAAAAAAATTTAGCTAATTTCAAAGTTCAATGTAATACCGAACGACTACCTATGAGCTTTTTTCGATACAATATTTCCTTGAGGAAATATTTGCATCTGAAGAGTATTTCAATTTTCAAAGTGTAATTAGCCAAAAACTATGCATCATATCAAAAATCGGCGGAAGGTACGCACTAGGGAATACTCATGCCAATGCTCACTCAAATTTTGAATGAAATCCGACAAACGGTTTTTGCGTTATTCTTGAAGTAAATTAGCATTGAAATAGTATAGGCACAAAGAAGGTGATGTACAGCCTTAGGACAGTCACAGTTTCAGAATCTTAACTTTTATGGAACAAAATTCTTTCACCTGCTTCCCATTTCTTATTCGCCGACGCCACCTTACCACCAGTTGCACTTGGCGATCTTTCCTCTTGGATTAACCCCTTTCGCAACAAATATTATCATATTCCGTTTCTTGTTGAACAAGGTGCAAATTAGGAAAAACGGCCAGCCGAATTTCGCAGTAGCGCTGACGAGACAATGGGAGCGCGTGCGCTGAAGACCTTTCAACTAAAATACAGTAGTATGCACGCTACGGATTCAGTTTCGGTCTCGACTTCCGCAGAGCCTGAAATTCAGAGGGTAAACGGAAGTTCGCGTGCCTCCATGTTTATCTTACGAATTGAAAGCTCCAGCCGGAAGACGTAATTGAATTGTTGTCGGTGCTTTTCGATAAAAGCTGAAGAATACGGTTACTCCTTGCTTGGAATTCGTTGCATCTTCTGAATTTTTCTAGCAATTTGTGTGAGTTATTTTTGAAAATTGGTGCGGACATAAATATTATTATTGTTATAAAAAAAAACAATGTGAAGTGTTTCGAATTTTTGAGAGTGATGGCTTGTTCACTTCTTTTCAAACTTTGGTGTGTTGTGCTGTTGGGATGTTGTCCTTCAGTGAACAGCTACCAAGGTAAAGAGAAGATAGTTAACATTTAAGAGCTGCTTGGACTCTATACTCATTATATTTCGTATTTCACCTTCAAATTATATTTACAAGCAAATCAAAAGATTGGGTTTATAATATTGGGGCCTGAGTTGTACTTCTCAATTCAAATGGATTTGGATAAAATCATTCGCCAATATTTGTTTCTACGAAAGGAGTAGATTCAATGCTCCCTAACCACAAATGCTTCAATTAAGACAATATCTATCATATTTTGTATTAGGAACAGCGTATCTAAAATATATTACACCGGAGACTGATAGGAAATATTGTTGGTGCAACCATTAGTAGAACTTTCTTGCTGTTGAAAAACTCATTGGTGTTTAACTTAAGGCACGCATAGCTCAATATGAAATACATTCCGAGTCAAGACCTACAGCAAGTGAATTCAATGCAAAACTATGAAGATTTATCGAATATAATTATTTACTCTATAATTATTGATAGTACAACAGCATTTGATGTGCAGGAATCAATTTTATTCACAACTAGCTGACCCGACAGACTTCGTCCTGTCAAAAAATTTGTAATGTGGCAGTTTTTGTGCCTACGTATTTTAAAAAATTTTCCTGAACAGAACCGTCACCCTGGTGATAGGGCGTTGTGAATAAAAAATAATTTAATAAAACATATATAAGGATTTAAAAGTAAGTAATCGCTTTATTGTTAATCATGTGAATCATAATTATTATTATTATCATTATAGTGCTTTGTTGTATACGATGTTTTTTGTTTGATTACCTGGCGCATAGATAAACAAATCTGATGGTTTTCCAACACGGGAACAGGCAACATACAATTGACCATGTGAGAAACATGGATTTTCTAGATTAATACCACAAACACTTAATGATTGCCCCTGGGACTTGATTATAGTCATAGCAAAAGCAAGCCGCACTGGAAACTGTAGACGTTTAAACTCAAATGGCACATCAGTCGGAATCATTGGGATGCGCGGTATGAGAACATCTTCTCCTTTATACTATCCTTTGAGTATAGTTGCTTCTATCACATTGTTTAGTAATTTTTTTATCGCTAACCGTGTACCGTTGCAAAGACGCGGTTGGTTGATATTTCGCAACATTATAACCACCAATCCAACTTTTAATTGAAGATTGTGAGGTGGCAATCCTGGCAAATCCAGCGAGTTTAAAAATTCCGGTGGATAGTTGACTACATCATCTTGATTAGTAGCCGAATCAACTGATTTATATATCCTCAATTCGCCTGTAATTTGTTCTTGAATTTTGAAATTTAATTAATTTACATCTATGTTTTTTGCAGCCAGTATAGCTCGTTCGCTCAACCAATCACGGTTTCTGTAATTTTGAGAAACATCTGGAAATACCTTCTGAATAAGTTCATCTTTTGATCGAGTTAACTGACAAAAAGAGAGAAAGTTAATGCAGCCAGTCAACATGTCTATAGGAAATTTGCCATTACCAATGTCAATGAGTTGTTTAGAGAATATGTTTCCAGATTGGTCATTTTGCAACTCGACACGCATATTCTTGCTTAAATGAAGTACTTTGACATGTTTCCACAAATTGGAGGACTTTAGAAATGCATTGAGTTCATCAGCTGGCGTTGATCGTTGATCACTGGCAATGTTTGACGAAAATCTCCTGCTAATAAAATCATTGCACCACCAAATCGGTTATTATTGTTGCGTAGATCTTTTAAGGTTCAATCTAAAGCCTCCAAAGCTCCATGGCATGTGCCATCGTGCATTCATCCCAAACAATCAATTTACATTGCTGCAAAACCTCTAATACAAAAGAAGCGCGAGTTTCGGAACGCGACATTAAACTCCTCCAACTATGTATTCTGTGCTCCAACTCACACATGCACATTGTTTTGATAGATATGATCTTTGACGTTAGGAACACACCTACATTGCTTAGACAACAGTGAGTGCTTTTAATTTAATATGAACTTTATACCATAGCAATAAAGCTCAAATTGACTACGTTTTAGTTACAAATCATTTGTATGGGAAAAAGAAAAGGGCTATTTTTAGGGTTTTTCCAGCAATAATTCTAATTTTTCTCGCCGTAAAAACCATCCTCGAACTTCAACGAACATTTTAAAAAAAGATTTGGCCAAATTGGTCCAGGCGTTGTTGAGTTATGCGCTTACCAACACATTTTGCGATTCATTTTTATATTATAGATGGAGTTTAAGATAGAAATCATCCGAGAACTTAGCCTAACTTTTCCTGATAACCCTTTCAGGGACTTCATATATGCCATTAGTGTTAATGATTTCATCGTGACTCGTCATTTATGGCTATGAGTTTACCTTTAAATGACCTTCGAACAATCGATATTTGTCATCATGATATGATGAATTCAAGGAAGTGTCCATTACACCATCCAATATCCATTCAATTCTATTACAAATGAATAGGAGTTTTCATCGGAATTATATGTAAACAACATTTCAATATTGAAGAGTGAAACATTCATATACATAGTATCACACTAGGTTTCTTTGTTTGAGTAATCATTACATTGCTGGTATCTTCATGAATAAAATTTTGTATTGGTGTTGTAGGTAATATAAAGAATGGTTGATTCGAATATTGCGTGTTTCCTATAGCTCATATGTAATGATGATTATACAACGCAATTCGTCTCATCGGAAAACGTTCCTATTTATCTTGAGAAAAACCCTTTTTAATTAACAATACGGAATATTTCACGGGGCGACTACCGGAGTTCAATAATACCTACTACCAAATTTGTTGTTGTCGGGAGATAAGGTTATGTGGTACTGATGATCCCTAAAAGGGTGAAACTAGTTTACCGCTACCCCTCCCGATAACAACAAAAATCTTAATGTCTTTGCGCCTACACAGCCTTTGTTGTATTGTTCTGAAATTTCTATTTTTCTTGACGATGGTTCTGTTCGATGGCAAACCCAGCCGAAAACAAATAACCAAATATTACGACTTCATAAGAATTCTAAAATGTGCTCGGTACACGTTTGACGTATATTTCGTACTAATACAAAAACTGAGTTCAACCTTTCTTTTCCTTCTACTTGCAGTATCAGTTGGGGCACAACATCAATGGTTGCGATGCACTTCACGAAAGTGTTGAACGTAACCAGTTTTGAGCTGAAATATATTTTTAGGAGCGGAGTTTTGAAAATTGGCCAAAATATCCTTAAAACATAAAATCTTTGTACTCTGTTCTACTAGTTTCCGGCACTAGGAAAAGCGCGCAAAAAAAACTCCTATATCTTCTCATGGGTTTACTATACAAACATAAAATTTCAGATTATTCAATATATCATTAACTCTCATGAACAACATACACAATTTTTTGTTTAGGTTCGACGAATATTGACACGTGATCGAATAGGGATTAGTAAATTTGGAAATATACTCCTGCTATGATCTATTTACTCTCGAAATTCAAAAATTACGACTTTCATGTCTGATAATTTGCTATGTATTCTCTCGGAATTATTGGTTTGTTCACCTGCTGAATGAAAATAAAAACAGAGTAATCTTTCGAAAAAAAATGTATCCAACTTTCACATCTCTCGGTCCATTAAAAATTCAAGTCTCCCAAGGTATCTGAAAATTTTTCCTCCGGTGCGTGTTTTATCTCTTCCTTTCTCCGCACGTGAAAAGTCTGTTTTCAACAGTTATCCCAGAACTCGTAGAATCCAACTAGTTCAGAGGCGATCAGGAAAGTAAAAAAATCACGAAACATTCACTCCAGGCAAGTTCAGATGAGGGAGGCAAACTTTGTCCATCAGTTTTCGTGTTGGGTTCTGAGTAATAAAATCGTCTGGGGTTAGTAACCAAGTTTGTGTTCCATGGCTAATAGTTTCGTGAGCTTCACATTTCTCGTCTGCACGGAAATTCACCGCCAGTTCTGTGTTATTTATATGGGACGAAAAACCATTAGGGAAAAGATGTCTGGTGCTGGCGAAAATCAATGTTGGGGAATTTTCGGTTTCAATTCTCTCATATGTGTTGTGTATCATAATTACCTACGAAAATTCCTTGATTGTTCAAGGTGATATTATTGAACTTAATCAGAAAGTTATATATTATAATAGTGATATCTAGACTTGAAGGCGCTACAGAGAAAGAATCGGAAAAAATGTACCTAATACTATGGAGGGTGATTCACTCGTGAATGAGTGGATGCTAGGGGTAGATAGTAGACACTGAGATAGTCAGCATTTTTAGGGTACATATCTCATTATATTCTAGATGCATTGTTATATTTATTCTGACAATTTGTCGAATACACTGATAAACAATTTGTAGCGGCACTCTGTCAGCGGCAGAGGAGTGTGTAGGGATCTCTTGGCGGCACTCTATATAACCACACAAATTCCATCTGAAGATATGATCATTCTTTCAATTTACTCAAGGGAAAACAAAAATGACATACGTCCCGATGATTTTCTTTGAACGATGGCCATCACAGATCGATTGACAAATGCCGGACTCATTAATCAGTGTCAGTTGGCGTAATATTAATCAAAATTTTTCATAACGGGAAATCATAGAGATAGAATTCAATCTCGGTGGCTGAAATAATATACGTTATCAAAATTCAGAAAAGCACTGACATAAGTTTTTAGGAAAAGGGAATTATAGCTTCGAACAAAACTTGGGGAAAATGACGAGTAGTTATTTTTAATTTGAGATATAGGTTTGTTCATTCATTAGGCGTTCATATTTGCATCACATTGTCCTATAGTACGGGAAAAGACTATTATTCACGTGATCAGAGTGCTTATAGATTTGTTATGGTTTGAATATTTACTCGCAAGTAGCTCAACAAGAGCGCCAAAGCAATCTGACCTCACGTCAGTGCTTTCTAAATTTTTTTTTACAAGCAAACAGAAATTTCCAAGACAAATTCTTTTTTTGAATAATTGGTTAGTCCAAAAAACTCTTCAGTATGGGCATTTTACCATGGCTCTGTTTTCATTTTGAGACTACTAGGGTATCTGATGAACTTTGTGTCTGAATGAAAATTGACCATTAGTGTTGTTCATGCACAACGTTCAACCCAATTGAAATGTGGAAAACAGTGCGTTCCAGTTATGATTTTACACAGGTATATGTATTGTTAGTAAGCTTCTAGCCTGTAAAGAAAATAGACCCCTTGCCAAATTACCACGTGACTTAATTTACCTTATCAAAAAATAAGAGGATTGATGGGGATGACCTAGGGTTCAATAAGATCCTTAAATAATGCATACAACTTTGGTAAAAGTGGACTAAAAATTGATCTGTTGCAGGATTTTATTGCGAAATATTTTTCTCGCACTGTATATTTAATATTGAAATAAAAAAACTTGAAAATAAAAAACTACTGATTATCCGGAAAGAAATGATGATATTCCAAAATATACTCGTCATTGTTGTTTCAATAAAAAATAGTTCTTGAATTTCATAGGATAATTGATAATAGAATGAAATGCTGAAGAAGTGTTTCTCATACATGCGTTTATATTTTAACATACAAAATATATGATCAGATCTGGATATTCAGGCAACACCACAACCAAAATTTCGAAAACTTTAAATCTTCAGGGAGTTTATATTAATTGAACAAATTGAATTTCTTGGGTAAAATCTTGATACAAAACTAAGTGCTGGGGTCAGTATTTGAAGAAACATGAAGTTATTTCGATTGGCATATAATCGGTATATCACCACTGAAAACAATAACTCATAACATAGATTCATTCAACTGATATTTCACTCATAAACCGATTATCATCGAATAAAAGAAGTATTTTGATATTTTCAAAAACTTTATTAGAAACACCTCGTACCTCCATTTTTTTTTACTGAGAAAATTCTAACTACGAACCAATTGGAACTTGCATGGCCTAATCTTGTGAGAGCTGCCATTCCTAACAATATGATTATTAAGATAATCAAGTTGTTCTAACTAAACATAATATGTCTGAGTGACTTTTCTAATTCATAGTCTCACCTCATATTGTGTGATCGGTCAAAAAATATTCCCGAGGTTTTTCAAAGTGCAAACGGAGCACTACTTAAATTGCCATATTTTGTACACTGTTGGTTCTTTAACGGAAATTAAATATTATTTTTCCATTAGTTTCGGAAGTTCTCCAACCTTAATGGACACCACGTCCCTTATTGGATGTTTAAGATTCATTAGAGTGGGATTAAATAAACCAAGCCCTAACATAAATCTCTTTTTAGAGGCCCTAACAAAATTACCCAGAAGAAGACCATAAATCTCAGAATATTTAATGCCTATAAACAAGAGCGTTGCCAGATCTTCGTTGGGTAAATGGAACATTGCGTGACATAAATATTTTTTCACCAACAGTTTGGTCGATGTGAAATGAACCGAAACTGATAAAAACCTCCAGTTGTGTTTAAATGAAAAATTTGCTGATTATCATATTGCATATTTACTTGTACTGAATTCATTCATTACGTATGCATGATGGCCGATTCAAGAGCATGTTTCACTAAGGTATTAATAGAAGCAAAAGACTTTAATTTTCAACTATTTTTTCTCCAAAAATCGTTTCGATATAATTTTGTGAATAAATTACAATTTCTTCAATGAGATGTAGTAAATACAAGGTGAACTGGACATAATCGAGAAATCAGATCAAAACGGAAGTTGCTTTATCTACACAATTTCTCAACACCAAAAACCAGGATGTTTGTAAGGCATTCGCAATAGTTAGATATAATTAGTTTTTTGTAATTCAACGCCTTCGCACTAATAATCAGGGGGATGAAACTACGAGTTGGCTGCCGGAAACAGTATGACAACAGAGATCAATATTTTGATTGACACCTTTGTCTATACAGGGTGTCTACTATAATAGATGCCAAAATTCAGTAAGTGATAGTACAAGTCATTTGCAACAAAAATGTTCTGAACACTTTTTCGAAAAGTTGATAGATATCGAGTTATTAAACACTTCTTGGTTTTTCGAAATATTTTGCTTTCCCATTTAAAAACAAGAATATCTTTTTTATTCTTACAGGTAATCAAATCTGACCATTTCATCAGAAAGGGCAGTAAGAATATTATAAAATAGGTAGTTACTAATGTTAAAAAAATGTTTTTTACCGGGTGTTGTAAATGGGTAAATGTAAAAATTGAAAACAGTGCAAAATTAGTGGTATTTTCTTGTCAGCTGTATCACTGAAAATTGGTAAATAAGTAGTTGTTTTATTTTCTTACCTGTAATAGACTTTTAAACGGTATATCAACTTTTCACTTAATCTTCTGCTTTTACAACAATATTACGGTTTCAAGTCAGAAAAACATACAAATCAGAAACGCATAATGACTGGCCAGCTCGCTCTCCAGACATGAATTGCATCGAACATGTCTGGTCTGAGATGTCTAGACAATTGTCAACCTTAGAACAACCGATCAATAACCTGGAGGAACTTTCTAACGCTTTACGGGTTTGGACGAATTTGCCCCAAAATTTTATAAATCGTTTGATTGAAAGTATGCCTCGTAGGGTAGAATGCCTGAGACGAGCTCGTGGGGGAACAACTAGGTACTAGCTTAACCGAAACTTCAGCCTTCTTGTGGTTTCATCATAAAATTTTTATGTTATTCAAGCACAAAAATTTGAGTGTTCCTAATAAAGCCCTTTTTTCTCTCAAACTTTCCATTTTTTCATTCTTTTCTCAAGTGAACCATATTATCAACTGAAAATACTGTGATATCAGACTAAATTTATAATCTTGGAGCAAATATTTCAGAAATAAATTTAGAAAAAGTAAGTGATCCCTATCAATTGTTGAGCAGTGTAGTAATAAAAGATTGGGAGGAATTCACCCATTGTGACATCCATCATGTTTGAAAAAAATGGTAATATTTGTATGGAAATAACAATTCTCAAATATTTTCAATAAAATTGACAAAATAAATCTTTCATTTAAGGCAATCATAAGATGTTTTCTGAAAGCAACGTTTTGATACAGCTATACTTTTTCTAGGACATCTGGATGATACAAACCCCTGCGGGGAGATGCGAGTGCCATAGAAACATCCACAATTCATGATATGCACTGTAACTGACAATATGTGATATGCTGTGATTTGCTCTAATGTTTCTCTTCAATTATTTTGCTTTCACTGTGATATTTCAATAATTTGTTACTTCATTATGACTTTTTTATTTAGAATAAGTATTTTTTCATAGCTATAAGGGTTTTTTACTATCACTACGTGTTTTATATTGTGCATTAGTTTTTTCTTTTAGATCTGTATTTCTAATAATGTTTCTTTAATTATTTAGTTGTGACCCTGAAGTTAATTTTCATTAATCTCTTTATTGTTTCTATCAGTTATAAATAATCATTTTCAAAAAACAGCAAAGTTGTAAACACAGATTTGAGGAGGAGGCGGGTTGTTGTGTTTGTGGTATAGTTGAAGTCTAGGGGCCTACGGAAATGAATGCCACGAATGAAAATGAACAATATGGCGGAATCTCGAACTAAGCAAACTTGACATTTGTATGGGTTCGAGGATATGCAAATTAACTTAAATTTGACAAGATCTGTCATTAAGTTATCTTAGAAAAAATTATTAAATAACTATTCAGATATTCAGAAAATGACCATGAAGCAGTTTCACAGAAAGTAAATATGACATCTTATGGAATATTACAGGAGTCAAAAATAAAATCCCACTTCCCCCTCATCAACCTTCTGCACGAAATACAATTCCACTGGCTCAGCTGACGACATCAAATCTGAATTCTATCCACCCGAAAAACTAGCCTCATCATTATTGAGAATCCAATATGGCGGGAAGGTGATGAACCCTTATATTCCCTTCCATTTCTCCGTTAAGTTCGTCTTAGACCGTTCTCGTCTACTTATTCACAAACTTTCCTCTAAAATGACCCTGTCTCCGACATTCCACATATTGGAGTGTTCGTTTGTTATATATAGGATCCCTATTCCAGGCCATTCAGCTATGGACGGATCCAAATTACATTGCTACAACTTTGAATATCTTTCTTTCTCGACTTTGTACAAGCTTGCACACGGTTCGGATAAATCTCGGAAAACCGGTCCGGATAGCAGATTTATTGATTACGTTTTCTACACTTATTGTTCTGCGCCATATTCGCATATCAAACGATATGGGGATACGCATATTTATCATACTCTTTTCTCTGAATATTTTTGGGGTCCTGATGATCTTGAGCCCACTTGAACGTGGTGTGATAAAATATCATTCCATGAGCGGTAATGAACCCAGATGAAGTTTGTTGCACGAGCCAGAGGCGAGTGCCATTATTCATCTCTCATTAGTGAGAGCTCAATTATATACTTTATTGAATTGGGTTTAATGACCTACGAGGTCTGTCAATTTAATTCCCGGAAAGTGGCAACACTGCGTCTCTCTATATGCTACGGCGTACGCGTTCGTGTCATTCAAAAGAGTATTCATTTCTGCATCAGTCTGTGCAAGTTTCGTCTCGATCGGTTGTTCAGTTCGTGTTTTACAGTACTTTGATCATCGGCGTGTTTGGACTCCTTGTCGCGTAAATGTGTGATAAAAAAGCTTTGCAAAACTTTGTCAATCTTGTGGTCAAACGTGGTGTAAGTTTCGCGGAATATACATGTACAAGGATGATTGCCTGAAAAAAACAGCTGTCTACGAGTGGGCTAAGCGGTTTAGGGAAGGCAGAGAGTCAGTGGAGAACAATCCACGATATTAATGAACTTGTACACCACGAATACGTTCCAGCAGGTCAGACAGTCAATGGGAAGTTCTACATTGAAGTTTTGAAACGTCTGAAGGCCCGTGTGTTTCGTGGACGGCCGGAATTGGCCGAACGTGGATGGGTGCTGCATCACAACAACGCTCCAGTCCACTCCTCATTCGCAGTTCGCGATTTTTTGACCAAAAACGGCATTCCAACGCTTCCCCCCCCTACAGCCCGGACCTGGCCTCCTGCGATTTTCATCTCTTTCCACAATTGAAGTCCTACGTCAAGGGCAACCGATACGACGGCGTAGAGGAGGTGCAAAGTGTCACGACACGGGTACTGAGGGAACTATCTTCGGGGGTCTTCAGGGGGTGCTTCCAATCGTGGATCCAACGGTGGCGCTGATGCATCGAGCTAGAGGAGACTACTGCGAAGGATTATAAATCAATTTTAAGAACTTATGTATATTCCGGACCGTCCGAGCACTTTCCCGGGAATATAATTGACAGACCTCGTATGTTAGCATTATGATATTGTATTTGAGTGGTTTACAAATGAAAATCGAGAAATCATCCTTACCATAATAAAATAACTGTTCGAATGAAATATTAGACGTCTAAAAATAAATTAAAAACACCCTCTAAAGAAATAAACAATACTAATTACTTTGTTGAATGATTGTTTGGGCTATTACCATCATCTATTGTGGATGTAATGATTTCCGACGTCGACCGATGTCTATCGAAACGTCGGAAAACATTACATCCACAATAGATGATGGTAATAGCCCAAACAATCATTCAACACGAGCTCCATCATCAACAATATCTCGTCATCAATTCATGTAGATAAATTAGAGAACATGTCCTGCTTACTTTCCAATGATGCTAGATCTTCACACTGAAGGTTATCTTGAGATTTCATAGCATTTTATGGATTTTTTTATAGGAAAACATTCATCTTATAATGCTTTGAATTCACCGTAGAGAAAAGCACCCTTGTTTATTCACTTCCTGTGTAGGAGTTTCATAGAGAATGTCCCAATCTTTCTCAGATAGCATATCTGAAAATATGTCAATATTGTGATCATTGATCATACTTATTTCAAAAACATCAGCTGCTTTCCGCGGAACTTCCCTCCTCATTGAATACCTTGCAATTATCGCAGTTGGTCATTATATTACCTGAGCAAGAGTTTTTCCTGATGGGTTCTACTATCATCATCTTAGAACCGAACGGATCAATGATGTCCTTGGAGGTTTGTTTATTTGGAGCAGTGCTGTCTGGTTCTAACTAAGTATTAAAATCACCTGCAATAAAATAAGGAACATTAATTTCAGTCAGTATCAGCAATAGAGCATCCAACCTCCCGAAAACAATACTCACATCAAGTCGAGTCGGATGATTTGATTTATAAATTCAAAGATATGTAAACTGTTTTGTTCCCTTTAATGTTTACTTTCATAGCTGAGCACTCGAACGAATACGAAACACCGAGGCGAGCAAACTCACCGATCTCCGTCACAGAATCAAAGACATCATCGCGCCTACAGTAAGTACAACGCACTACCGCTGTGCTGAAGCCTACCTCTGCAGAATGAAAAGACCAAATTAATTAATTCCTTCGAAGATTTCCAATGTTCAGTAACTGCTAGGAACTGGCAGTTGTGATTGTTTACATATTTTCCCAAACTTGATAAAACATTTCCAAGGGATTGTAAATTAATATGCATGATTTTATACGTGGGTACCCTTTTATATTTCGAGATTAAAGAACAAAAACAAATGTCAATTATAGAAAATTGCATTCCTGTGATAGCACCTCCATGCGTTGTTCATGAATCATCTGCGAACTAAAATCACGGTTAAAATTCGTTTCATACTAGTAAACAGGTCCAAATCAATCGGCACACTTGTGATTGGAAATGTCGAATTCCGAAGAACTGTAGAGAATTACAGGTGCCAACCCAAGAGACTCATGCTGATTGAGTGTCCGAATAAAAAATGAAGAGCTTATACTTAATCTAATTATGAATTATTTGTTAGTCATAACTTGATTTCTCCAGAGATGAAAACGAATTCTCTTCGGAATAAATGGTATCAAGAATGACTAAGAATTCCTGCGGTTTTCACCGTTGTAACACAGTTATCTCTCGGGTGAGCGCAGGATAGTATGAAATAAAACTTTCAGTTTATTATACCCAAAGGAGTGAGTTTATATAGAACGTTAATCAAGTTCACGTCAGCCTAAGTATGGAGTCTCAGTACGCAAAAGAAACTTTTAGGAGACTGTGTCTCTGAAACTGGATATCCCTTATTGGATTCTTTCGAACATTAGGAACCTGCTACCATGAAAAATTTTATATGAAATAAATCATTGCATGCACACAACATTTTTGAAAACATGATGGGTTACTCATGATGATAGTCTATTGGATAGAAAATTTAAAGATTTTTGCATGTTTCGGTTTGGGATAATTACAATTTTTGCATTTTGAGATCCATATATTTTGGGATTATACCTGAAACTCAATACTTCTTTTTTATTTCGAATTTCATACCCTGTATATCATGTATGATATGATATTATTACAGAAAACTTTGATTTTCAACAAAATGTAGTATTGTAATGATTCTCGCAGTAGAAGTTGATCATGAGGAGTCCATGAACTTAGATATCTCGAATTAATAATGCATTAACAAGATATCGAAAAGAAATTTATATATTTCTTTTATTTTTTCCATCAATAATTTATATGAAAGATTCTGTATGCCAGTTAAGAAGACTTTGCCAAAGAAGTATCCTATGATAGATTTTCCCTATTCAAAAAATTTATTTATTTAATAAAAAAGGAATACAGCCAGGTTGACCCATAAATTGTATTCACAGTGCACACTATTCAGTGAAATAATCACTGAAAAAATAGAAACTGAACTAGTTCATATTCAGATTGTTCCACAACACAACCCACGAAATATCATCACGAAATATACAAAAGAAAACTCCCAGTCAATAAAAAACAATAAACTTAAAACAACTCAAACTTAAAACTACAATAAACCTACATTGAGAGGAAATGTTTCTTGAGGAGTAATTTCGAATTCAAAGTGTTACAGTGAAAGTTATCAACAACCTCCCGGAGATTATTACAGGCCCGGAGCATCCGAATTACAAGTTGATTTTTTGAGTTATTTGTTCGCCTCAATGGAATGAAAATAGTCTCAATGATCTGACATTAAATGTTGGAATATTAAGACCGGCAAACTGCAACAGACCCGGTACCTACAATTTTCCTCATCATAAAGAGATCACTAATTTTACGCCTGTCACAAATGGACAGTAAGTTGAAATGTTTGCGTGCTAAGCGAATAAAATCTTCATCCTCACGTATGAAGAAATTACATTTCAAACTTGAAACTCTAAGTAGCTTATTTTGAATACGTTTAATTCGATTAATGTGAATATTATGATGAGGACTCCAGATAACTGAGTCAAAATTTATTCTACCGGCCGTATCCTTTCTAGCATCCAAAAGGAATCAGCTAGAGTTTTCATATTTTCAGAATAGGTTTATTGTCCAAATATCTCGGTCATGTTCGTTATTGGGCCAAATCCGTCGGATGGTTCAGTAGTTATGAGCATCTGAAATTTTGTTTCCTCAATAACTACTAGAATATCCATCCGATCACATTGATACTTGAAATATTGTTGAGGGAGGCTGCAACAAAACGGCTCGCAAAATTTCGCAGAAACCGTCACGCTAGAAAATGTTTAAAAAATTCCCAAAAAAAAATTTTTAATCCTCACTATCTCAAAGATATTTTTCGGATTTCAATAAAAATTCGTGAATATATTGAGGTGATCGATATCTTACTTATCCTCAAATTTCATTGCCGTAGCTCTTTTCGATCTAAAGATATGATCATATTTTTAATTTACTCAAGAGAAAAGAGAAATGACATACGTCCCGATAATTTTCTTTAAACGATGGCCACCACAGATCGATATTCGATTGACAAATGCCGGGCTCATTAATCAGTGTCAGTTGGCGTAATATTAATCAAAATTTTTCATAACGGGAAATCATAGAGATAGTATTCAATCTCGATGACTGAAATAATATACGTTGTCAAAATTCAGAAAAGCACTGACATAAGTTTTTAGGAAAAGGGAATTATAGCATCGAACAAAACTTGGGAATTATGAGTGGTTATTTTTAATTTGAGATATAGGTTTATTCATTCATTAGGCGTTCATATTTGCATCTTACTGTCTCATAGTACGGGAAAAGACTCTTGTTCACGTGATCAGAGTGCTTATAGATTTGTTATGGTTTGAATAATTACTCATAAGTAGCTCAACAAGAGCGCCAAAGCAATCTGACCTCACGTCAGTGCTTTCTAAATTTTTATTTATCTATTCAGCCCCACTTTTGCTTGGAACTACTATAAGGAACGTACTATACGTTCCCTATAGAAGTTTTAATTTCACTTAATATGAAAATATATAAGAAGAATATACACAAGTAGGCACAAAATAAAAAAAAATTTAATGCAAAAAAATATCTGTGTAGTTTAAATATAAGTATATATGTTTAATTAAAAAACCAAGAGGACAAACAAATGAGTAAAAAATAACTCGAAAACATCAATGGCAAGATTTTCTTGAACCTATCTTTGTCCTTGATAAATGCCAACAAATATGAGACATTTTGCTCCTAAGATATCTCCTTCAAGTTCATATACAGTTCTTGTAACTCCATATTTTGGACAATCTATAAGTATGTGTTTAACAAAGAGAGCAACTCTACAACTATCACACGATGGAATATCCTCATCCTCTTATCTATTTAGCAGATATTTAGTCTGTCATTGTTTCATTGAGGAAAGAGTTAATTTCCAAATATTTTCATTGTATTCGCTTTTTTCAATATATGGAACGAAAAGACGTCTAAACTCTCTGATCAGAAAAAAATCCTATTATATTTCTTCACCTTCCAGTTACACGAAAAAATTTGTAATTTGTTGCCGGAAAAGTGTAATGAATTTAATACCCATTTTTTCCTTAAATATTCCTATTAAAAGCGGCATAATGGCTTTAAAATGGGTAGTTATTACTATGCCAATAAGGAAAACAACGAGATGGATGGAATTAAGTGACCCCATGATGAAATGCGAAATAAACCCTAGGATATAATAATGAATTCCGCTAGCACGGAACATTCAAATCAATATCGCATTCCCGTGGATATCAATAAATGGAAACCGACGTTTTTTCTGCAGTGGGTTGATGGATGAGAATATATCAGGGTTTAATGTTGAACAGGATATTGCGTAGGAATTGAAATGAATTATGATGCACCAGCGTTCTTTTGACTATGAACTTTGTCTACGGTGTGGTTGTTTTCACATCTCTCGTTAGCTATCGCATTCAAAATTAGTCTTGGGAAATCGTGGAAATTGACAAATTAAATCTAAAATTGCTCCCTTCTCATTTCGTCACCAAGATGGAGGGCTTGAACAGGAGTTAAGTGGTAGACTTTGTAAATGTTGTTTGTATGTGTTCAGAATACTCTGTTTCCCGAAATATTGAATTTTTGGGATGCTTCACGAATACTGAGGTCATTATTTTCTTCGAATGAATGACAGATTTAAAGTGGGTTAGGTTTATATGTCATTAAGTATAATTAAAGTTAACTTAGTTAATAGCTTATTAACAAATACAGGAAAATGGTATTGGTTACCAAATGCCCGAAGCTGAAAAATTTTCAGCTTTTCCTCGCCAATCCCTGCTTTGGCTAATTGGCTGACAGCAGTAGCTCGATGCGAGTGGTTGGTTATCTTCGACTTGGTTGTGTTGATGCCAATGAGTTCTGTCTATTCTTTTGTCCATTTAGCTATCGTATTGGGACCGACTGGGGAGTTTTTGAACCATGAACCATATTTTCAATTCTTATGTGAAGTAAGGAATAGTCTTTCAGTGGTTATGTTTGCAGTTATTTTGGATACAAGTAGCTTATATAACCTCACCGGGCAAATATCTTCTTCAATATTGGGAGTCAGCCATTTCGTTTCCGCACATTTTTGGGCACCACCTTGTCTTGTTTAAGAAAATATCGGATTGAAGGCAATTCGGCCCGTGGGATTACCATCGTTTTCCGAATTGGAAATGCGAAATTAGGCATGATGAACCCTCTCCTCCGCGCCAAGCAAGCTCCAATGCAGCAATAAAATAAAATTTTCTGTTCAAACCGTCTGGATTATCTTCTTTACATGAGTTGACCATCTTTCTATCAACACAAAACTTCTGCACCACTTGCAAAATACGCCTCTTGGCATTTCGTGCATCCCACGCCGTTTTAAAAGCCACGTCTGTGAATGGATCGAACCTAACGCCCCATTCGGAATAGAATTTTTCCTGCAGCTGTTTGGCAGTATTATTGCACAAGGTTTTTACGACACTTTTCTTGTAGTCTGATCCATCTCTTTTCTTCATATTGAAAGCCCAGTCTAGCATAATATTATTGAGCTCTGACAAACTTGTTTTTTCATTTACAAGGTATTCCCGGGCAGCACAGAATTCTTCAAATTGTTTCCAAATGTAGGATCTTGACTTCACTGTATTAAGCGGCGCACTTTTCTTCACACTTTCCTCAATTGAAGTAATATTACAATTCCCAAAACGTTTCATTTTTATCTACTTTATGGTAAAATACGAAAATGACAGAACTGCCAAATGTGCTGTTGAAGTTATCGCTAACAACTGCTTGTTTATCGTAACCACGACGACCGCTACTTCCACCAACGGCCAAAGCTATCCGGACGTATCAATATTCCTATGCAAATTAGGCATTTGATAAAAACAAATTTCTAAAAGTGAAAACACTGTGAGGTTGAATGTTTTCAGATACAGTTTGTTTCTATTGGTCCGTTTTCAAAAATTGAGCGATTTCATTGGACGATGTAGTATAGCGTTGAATGATCATGGTGAATCTAAGGGAACCGGTATAAATATATTCAAGGTGGATGCAATAGTCACTTTGCCTCGCTTAGCATTCATTTATTATTATATCAAAATATTGAGCATGACCTATTTATCAGACAGATGTTTAGTACAATCATCTATCATCAACTATTAGCTGTTAAATATATTTCTACTAAAGAAACTGGTAAAGAGTTATCCTGCTTTGTGACAGCTATTATACAGTGGTGACGCTGCCTCTTGTGAGAAACACTGAATTTTCAATGAATATTTTTATGAATGACTTGTATCACACATATTTATATGTTTTTGACAGTTAACAGAGTTCTATTCTGTTCTCTGGGTTTATATTGAAATCTTGCTAGGCTTGGAAGAGCCCCTCCGAATTTATCTCCTGTAGTAAACGGAACCAACTATGAGAATGACCTATCTTCCTCGATGTCGATAATGTAGCTGGAGCTCATTTACTTGAGATAGTACCATTCTTTTTATTGGCAATCTGAACGGATTTAAAATATTCAGAATTAATTGTATTACTTCACTGTACTCTCAATAAATTGTCAAAATCCGAGTAGATAGTTAGATGCTGAGATAATTAAGTCTCGCATGGAAAAAATCTCTATCAGAATTTATAGTCACGTCACTATAAAATAATACAGTAATCAGACATTAGCCGCCATTTTCTGGTTGAATCAGATGAAGTAACCATTTGAATTCAGAATTAATAGTGTAATTATTGATAGATTTCATTTTAATGAATTCTAACAGCTTCATGAAGTTGATAAATCTTGGTCAATGATAAATAATTAAAAACCAATAATTTCCGTCTCTGATACCGAGAGCTTTGTACTGGAGGGTTTGAGCAATCGCGTCAAGAAAAGAGCGTTCGATGACAACCCATTATGTTGGACATTCCATAATCCAAAACATTGTCATTTG
Source organism: Micraspis discolor (assembly GCA_030674115.1). Lineage (NCBI taxonomy): Eukaryota > Metazoa > Arthropoda > Insecta > Coleoptera > Coccinellidae > Micraspis > Micraspis discolor. The sequence continues at coordinate 95,817 of JARTUT010000006.1, read as the reverse complement.
GAGCACGAACATCTATTGAATGAAGCCTCATTGCCAATCAATATAATTTGGAAGTGGATGCGTATTGCAGAAGCAAATTTGGGGCGACTGTTATGTTTATTTCGTTTATCAGGATGGAAATGAATAATAATCATGATGAGCATGAAAGTGAGTTTTGGATACTGGGCATGTTAGGTACTTTTCTCACAAAAGCTCAAATTAATGCTACCGCAAATAATTCGTCTAAGAAGAATGACCGGTTTCGAGGTGAGCACTGGTAGTATTTGAATTTGGAAGTCATCTATCGTCTTATAAATCTTCAATGGAAGCGAGGCTAGTTCCGTCTTCCTGATGTAGATGGCGCTTTCTTCTAGACACGTCTGGAAAGTCCCTCACATTCTTTGCTAAGACTGGCAGCCTCCTTCATGACCATCAGTGCTACCCAGTAGCACTGGACTCTGTGTTGCTAAGTCGACTCGCAATCTTCACAGTCGTCCAGGAATGTTAAGCTTTTCCTACCCTGTAAACAATGTACTATTCCTTATACTCATTAGGTCTTATAAAGATAATAATAATAGCCATTAATAAATTGATTGTTTCAAATTTGATTCATTCAGATCTGAATGAATCACCTTTTAGTTTAATGATTCACCTCGTGATCAACTCGATATTTTTCAAGCATTAACAAATTGACTTTCTCCCATGCTTCAATTGAAAAGTCATTCGGAATCAAATCAAATACGTTACGTATCGGTGTAGAATAATGAATATTGGATTATTATCATTTTATGATCCTGACTATTATTTCAACCAAGTGAGTACCATAATGATTTAAATGTACATCAATTCAGATACAAATCCAAATCAGGCAGTCGTGAACAAATCTGATGCGCTACTCCAAACAAACCCCTATTACATTTTACTGCTCAGTTGTTTGCTCAAATACAGCTTCGGGTAACAAAGATTATCCGATCCCTCGAGTATTCCCTTGAAACTGGTATACTAAGAAGATAATCACTCTCCATATCGTAGCGTACAAAATGTTTTCTCCGATATTCTGATCATGGAACACAACAACTGGGAAAGGGTGTCCCGTTACTCTGAACAAACTTCCGTCATGTTTAGATGGAAGAGTTGGCCAGAAGGAGACGATATTCAGATAAAGGACTTCTGTAACTCCGATTTGATGTTATTAAACTTTGTCTGGGAGCTTGAGTTGGTGTGGGTTTGGAATATTTTTCTATTTCAAATTCGATTCTATGGTCTACAGAGAAATAGTATATTATATACCGCGGGACTGAAGTAGTACATTTAATCCTGAAGGTAAAGTTTATGGCCCGACCGCAGGGAGGGCCATAATTTACCTGAAGGATTAAATGTACTTCAGTCGCAAGGTATATACGATACTTTTCGTACTTCCGGTATGATTTTATTAATTATTTCAATAATTTCAATCAGTTTTTCTCTCTTCAACTCATTTAATAAACTGTCTTTAAAATAAGTTACCATAGTAACATTGCGTTGTGACAATTATAATTTAGAAACATTGTCATTACTAGTGTCATTGTAAAGAAACATTGTTATTGATAATTATTGGTATCATGAGTGAAGAAGGTGTATCTGATATTGATAAAAGAGCAGCCGAAGTAGGTGAAGAATTGTTACCACCGAAATCTAGAAAACTATACGAGCAGCAGTACGATGCTTTTAAAAAGTGGTGCCGCTTTAAAAATGTGAGACAACCTACTGAAAATGCGCTGTTAGTCTACTTCAATGATAAATCAAAAGCGGTTTGTGCCTCAACTCTCTGGGCACATTACTCAATGCTGAAATCGGTTATTAACATTAGAGAAGATATTGATATAAGTAAATTTCCAAAATGATTAGCTTTTTTGAAGAGAAGAAATGAGGGATTTAAGCCAAAGAAGTCAAGAATTCTCACGTCTGAGCAGGTAGATCAGTTCTTACGGGAGGCTCCGGATGATAAATATTTAATGCTTAAGTTAAATTTGGAAATGTGTTTATATTCAGAAATTTTAAGAAATCAATTTTTTCGTAGGTTGCACTTAATTTGGGCGTTGCGGGAGCTTGTAGTGGAAAAGAGTTGGTTGATTTAGAAATCGACGATGTGAGAGATTTGGGCGATTCCTTCCTAATTGCGATTAGAAACACCAAAAATAAAATTGACCGAAATTTTGTGATCACAAATTCAGAAAACAGTGCCATCAGTTTTGTGGCAATATTTCGAAAATATGTGGCATTGCGAAAGACAGGGACACCTCATTCAAAATTTTTTGTTCAATACATCAACAAAGAATGTACTACGCGAGTAGTAGGAAAAAACATGTTTGGTACATTTCCACGGCAAATAGCAGCTTTCTTGAAATTAGAAAATGCGACGTCTTATACGGGATATTGTTTTAGACGCACATCTGCGTCTTTGTTAGCTGATTCGGGAGCAACAATAGACGTGCTGAAGAGACATGGAGGATGGAAATCCTCCAACGTGGCCGAGGGATATATTGAATCGTCTATTAAAAATAAACAAAAAATTTCAGATAAAATATCTGGTCAAGTCGCCGATTCGTCCATTATAGTTATGCCACAGTCCTCATTCTCGCTTCCTGTTTCCGCAGGATCTTCGAAACAAACACCAGTTCAATATGATAAGGACCTATCTGTTACTCGTCAGTTACCTGCTGCATTAACCCAGGAAAGACTGGTCAATATGAATTGTGCTTGAAGAGAAATATTGACATCAAGAAGTACAAAAATTAAATGGCGTCTTCAAAATGAAATTTTAAAGATTACCAGCCTAGAAAATCAAAAGTTTATAGTAAAGAAAACATTGCCCATTTACTGGACAAAACTTGTGATGAGCAACATTCAATAAAGTAACGTGAATTGATTTTTCATCGAGATGCAGTTTTTCAGGAGAAATTTGTTCATCTACCCATTCCATACACATGCTAGGTATATAGAGAATTTGCTATAACCGCTGGACCTTTCTACAGTGGGTATAATTTGCATAGTGATAATTTAAAATACGTTACTCTAACGCCATTCAATGTTCAGAATGACCAACTTCTCGTTTTTTTCTTATGTTAGCCCTACTGCAACTATTTTTTTCTAGTGTAAAAAAACCAGCTTTATCACATAATGTAATGAAAATCCTAGCTTATCATAAAAAAAAATTGTTGATGACGTCATAACTTTGACAAATTTGACTTGTTATTTTTGTAACTTATGTCAACAGATGCGGAATATAAAACACTGTTTAACTTATTTTTTTGTGTATAACTTTATCATAACCCTGTATATTATTTCACTGTAAATGAACGAATTCGATTAATTTTTCTCAAGCTCATAATTTGTGAAGCATTGAACGGATTTGGTCCAATAACCAGATATGAGATATATATTTGGACAGTTGACCTATTTTGAAAATATAAACTCTACAGAACATCTCCTTTCGATGATAGAAACTACACGGTCGGTCAGACATAGTCAATTCAACCCTGTAATCTTCATCAGGGAATTGGATCTAATTAAGATCATTTTCGAAATTCAATACTTACAGACATTTGCGAAATGATAGCAAGCTATTCTACTTGTACTTTAACAAGCACGCAAAAAATGAGTGAAAACAAAAATTAAATTGGAAGAGCACAATTCTGCAAATCAAAAGTTTAATTTTTCAATGGAAAAGGGCTGGAAGAATTCAACACACATGAGGTATAACTATAAAACATGAAACATCTTGATGCATCGATATGACAACGAAATCATAGAAGACATTTTGTATTGTTTGTGATAAAGCTCAAGAATTAAGCAGAATGCGAGTGTAAATAGTAGGATCCACTTGAACGTCAAGTCCAAACAGGGAGGAGTCAAATAATCGCTCCCAAGTCAACAAATACTGCATTATTCAAAAGCCCAGATTCCGAACAATTTCACTTTCCCAAAGACACAAATCGCTGGCAAAAGTCCACCAATTACTGTTTAAACTATACAATTTATCCTAACATGACTTTGGGAGGTCCTTCTCGAAATTCCCCGAGAAGGGAATCAGTTTGCCCACTTGTCCGGATGAATATTCTCGGGCTTGATTCGACTCCATTCATAAGATTGAAATTCAATCTAAGTTGAAGAGGAACGAAGAAGGCTATTGAGTCTGAGACGGAAGTAGAAACTCAGGTACTTATGAAAGTTTCAATGCTAAGCAGGTGCGAATAGAACTATCGAGTCTTGGCTCCGCCAATGTTGGAAATTAGCAAACTCACTTTGATTGACTTACGGATGTTCCCTCAGCGTCATTGGATTTCGGGAAGTTTGAAGTTTATTGGATTATTACTGAGAGGAATTAAGTTCCAAAATAAAATCAGTCTTTTCAAGGTTTTATACAGTTCAACTATTTTTAGGGGTGAATCGATAGCGGGAGATGGTCTAACGAATTTTCAAAGCAGTTTGTTTTATATCTATAGCGCTGACATCAAATAATTGCTGTAGTTGGAAGTTGGAACTACAGAGGAAGGTGGAGGGATTTTTTAAGATAGTAGACTCTTATGTTCCCAAGTTGGTCATTTTCAAATATGAGAATATGTGTTTTATGTGGGTTTTAGTTTATTCATTTCCGAAATCAGAAAGCGTTCGACAAATATCACAACAATCCTGCCACTCATACAAATTATCATCCAATCCATCGATTTTCTCCATTCAGAAAACGGGTTCAAAGTTCTTTATTGGAAATTCATTAGTACTAGTAAGTACAAACGGAGCATAGTTGCAAAGGATATTTTTTATAGAGGAAAACTATTTTTTAATTATCCGGAAAACTAACTCGATTAATACTTCTTGCTTCTATTTATTGATTGATTGAAAAAAAAAACGTGCTGGGATGGATTCTTGAGGCATCTTCGGGATTATCCGTGATTCCAGTAATTCCAACTCGAATGAATTATTACTTTCAGGGAATTTCCTAAGCTGACAATACTTACAATACAGACAAGTGTATAGCAACTCATCTTGGAACAAAAAAAAATTAAATACTCCTACTTTCTGAATGGACTTCTTGAAGGGATCATCACGGATGACCTCTCTTTGACATTTCACATTGTGAATATTATCTAAAAGGCACAAGAGACCTACTAACTGATTCGATAATAATTCCCTGGTTTTTCTATAAATGTTTGTAAGGCGCTTTACTTCAAGTAGAACCGCTGAATTCTTAATCACGCTGGTCAGTGGTGTCCATAGCTAATCAGAGAACAATACCTACCTGTTGATGTCGGATCAGCATATGCTTAGGATACCCGGCTTGCGTCATTTCATTCACGAGAAGAGATATTCTGGTCGACCTGTAGAGTTTTGTTACGCGACATACCTACTACTGTCACTTATCGCTAATTCAAAGAAATTTTCGGTTGCAACGTATCGAGCCTTTGGCGATAAAAACAAAGGCCTGCCTGAACATTAACACAAACTTTAAGTCCTCAGCAATGGAATCCTTCCGCAGCAATTGAAAATTCACTTTGTGGAATCCTCTGCTGAAAGTGCTGTTTGGGCTCGGTCAATAAGCTTGTGAAGAGTTTTGATGAACTCGTCGCGCTACGTTTAAGTAAGTTGCCGTATTTTACAAGAGGATATTCCTCTCTTTCTTGATACCTCAATCAATAATTTTCTTCTTCAGATATTTACACGTTGTTGTTATTGCGTTCCTTATATTTACAGGTCAATGATTTTCCTCTCTTTGTTTTTATAATTGAAATCTAACTGCAAGTATCTTTTATTATTCTAGGTCGTGAAAGTCAAATATTTGATCACCGAAACTCACCATAAGCGTTCGTTCATTAAAAATTTTAGACCTTTCTTACTGGTTTCAACAAATTTGAATATGTTAAGAATTAAATTAATCATTATTTGTTTTGTGTCTTCAAACATACTACTGTTTTACGACAAATGCGTCTGCTAAAGGCTTAATGGAGTAAAATTTCAATTTTTCCTATACTTATGTTTTTTTTTCCGCATATGAGAATCGGACCGAAAGTACTGGTCCCTTTCATTCGCGAGTGGAAGTCAAATTCACCTGCCCTTGAACATTCATGAGGGAATCGCCTACTGACGAACTCTCATTCAGTTAAATGCCAGCCACAATTCCTGCTGTGAATTCCGATTCGATGCCTAACCCCAAAATCGCCCCAGAGCACGTAAACAATTTTCTGAGTTTAATGGTATTAGAAAGGGAGTCGAATTCAATGTTGCTCTTCTAAGATTTATCGTTTTCCGTTCTAGTTTCGTACATGTTGTTATGTCGGTACCTGTTTTATTTATGCAGCATGCATTACGCAGAGCCTTACTTCGTTCGAATCTTTCACTATTTCCTGAATGAAGTTGAAGGTATTATTGGAAGTGAAGATTGCTCTAGAGTTGAGAAATCACATACGACACGAATGGGATATCATTTACGGGAAATCAGAATGAAATCATTCTCGAAATGAATTGAGATACCAACGAATGATCCAGGTTTCATTATGAAATATGTTGGAGGTTTCTATAAAATGTAATTAACTCGAGAAAAGGTACGGAAAAGCACCATCATCAGCATTGCAGATTTTTTTGTAGCATCATCATGTTTTTTATTTATTATGGATAGTTATCATTCAGATCGGCATCGAAATATTTCAGAAATTGAATTAGTTTTCACAAAAGTGTCCTATATTATTTTCTCATAAAATATGTGGCAAAGAGAGTAGGATTTTTAGTGTATCATAAGGAAAGTAAACACGTGAATTTCAGTTCGTGTTCAGTAGTGTCTTACATTTCATAATGGTACAACTTAGCTCAGCACAGGGTCAGCAAATTGTTCAGCGTTAATACGGTCTATATTTCTTCAAAACAGAGGACGGCTGGAATGCTACTGTGAATGGTGACCGTTATCGCACCATGATAACAGACTATGTGATGCCCTTAATTCAAGACCGTGGTCTCGACGAAATGTGGTTTCAATAACATGGTGCCACTTGCCATACAGCTGGTGAAACCATGGCTTTACTGCGAGAGCATTTCGTCGAGCAGATCATTTCACTCTTCGGGCCAGTGAATTGACCAGCTAGATCATGTGACATCACAGCTCTTGATTTTTTCCTTTGGGGTTATGTGAAGTCAAAATTCTTCTTGGACAAGCCGGTACGAATGATGTATTGAAGATCGATATTACTCGAGTCATTGGAGAAATATTGCCCGAAATACTAGCACACGTCAACTCGTCATCGAAAATTGGAACTCTCGAATGCTGCAGCAAATAGTTTTGAGCAATACTTCCGGAATTAAATCCTTTTCTGTAAATTTGGGCATAATGCCATGTTGATGTTGCTTCCTGCCCCAATCTGTTGCTGTCAATTCGTTCAACCAAGTTTGAAGCTGATAATATGCTCTGTAACAATGTTGTTCTGCTGCTCCTTCTGTGGGTGGGAGGTTTGACAAAATAAAGGATGATTTAATTTTTGCCAATTGATATTTTTGAAATCTTAATTGATTCAGTGTTATTTTTTCTTTTTTACATTTATAAATAGATTTGATTAATTGTAATCCATTTTTTTTATATTTTCTTTACTGTCATCTTTTTTGTAAAAAACATTGGCCAAATTTGACAAATTTTTCGCGTCTAATATAGAATTAACGATACTTTTCTTTCTTTTTCCGGTAAATACAGACGTTGTATCGCAACCAGAAAAACAATGCAGAAATGCAACAACATTTTTGAAGGATTCGTGTTTGAAACTATTAGACGTGAAAAATAGATCCTTTCCATTTCCAAAGCCTGGTTTGAGAAAATAAATGTCATGATTATTTGAATTTAATTGATTTAAAAGAACCAAAAGATCAATATCTTGACCCACAACTATAACAGTTTTATTGGTATCTCTGGCAACTTCTATCGAGGTCTTAATTATTCACCGAAGGTCACTCAGGTATATAAATTATTTTTAAAACAGCAATAAATAGGCATCTACAAATATTATTTAAAGAAGATTCTACAACTTTTTGAAAATATTGTAGATGTCTTATTAAATATTAACTTTATTAACTTATTTGTTTGTTAATTATAAAATTTTAATTTGTAATTTTTTCGTTTATCAATAAAACATGAAATCCTACGTTTTTTGAGTTATTAAAGTGTAAATTTTAATAAATACCTCAAAATTGTACATAATGATTAAAAAAAAATTTTGAATTTGAGTTTTTTTCAATTTTTTGCATTTTCTAAGAATATTTCCTATAGTAATGTATATTTTTCTTTACACCATCAGAAAGTAGATATTTCAACAAACAAAAAGCCCCAAAACTTTTTGAAAAAAGCTGATATTTTGACGTCAGAATTTTCGATTGAAAATTAGGGTGCTTTTTTGATATTAAATTAAAATGAAGCGAAAAAATAAATATTTTTAATCGAATGAATTACAGTGTATTTGGGACATAATAAGGTAAGTTTTCACCAAATTTCGTAGAAAAAAAAATTTTTGAAAATGATATAAATAAAAAACCAAAAACTTGTTTTTTTGAAATTTTCACCTAAATTTTGAGGTTATGTGAAAAATCTGCAAATACAAAAGTTGTAGATCTTTTTATTGCCTACAACTTGCTTGTAGTTTTGCCGAAAATCAAGATAAACCATTTTTTACCCTTAAAAACTCACCCCTTCCCACTTCCCGAACTCGGATCGACCGTAATTTATTTTTCCTTTCATTTTGATCATATTCCCTTGCTTTTCTAATGGGTTTCATCCTACTGTAATTTTTGTAGGCTTTGACCCTTTTTGTAGGATTTGACCCTGGTCTAGTTATTGTAAGTTGCGACTGATATTTCTTGTCATCGATAAAAGAAGAATGACGAGTTCACAGAAAGATATTGAATTCCTACATATATTTATTTCATCATTTCTATCATCCACGAATGACCGACATCAATATTCCCTTTTTGTGGATGAGCGATTTTGTGCGAGACACAGACGTATTTTCGACTCATTGCTTTTTCAATATCCACTTTTTCTAGAGCTTTCAATGAAATGGCACCCTGGGATATCGACATCGATATCTGCACATGAATCGGGGCAGAAATGGTTTTCTATATCGGGATGGCCATGACGAACACACGACCTCTTATTGTGCGATCCAGAATTCGGCTTTTGTTTTCTTGTCTCCGTGATGGCGCTCAAACTTTTCTGTCGCTTTTTGGTATCTCCGCATGAGGGGAGAGAAGACGAGACAACAATCGAAAAAAGTATTGTTGATAGAGTTTTGATATTTTTCGATGGTTGGAAACATTGCTGATATTGTGTGGAAAAATCGAGGAGAATCAAATCCTATCGCATTCTTCTGGAGTTTTGGCGTGGAAAGATAATTCTGGAGATAATTTCGTGATAGACTTGAAGATTGAAGTTTCATTCCGGATGTTGATGTGTATTATGTCTGGACAAAATTCAATTTGATTATGATGAGTGTTGTACCATACTCAACGTGTTTTTCATATGACAAAAACACTTTCGTCCTTTTTTCCATTCCGAATGTTTTACTTCAACCATGAACACAGAATTGTCAGTCTCACGGAATTGAACCATAATTTAAATTTTCTTCAATAATGTGATACATTCTTAACTCAACTCTTTTTGATCAGTTATACTTTTTATGAAACAACAGCGTGAGATATACGTGGCCCTTTCCATTGTCAACATAAGAAGGGAGCTGAAGGAAGATCTATTACAGGTAGCGGTGTGGTAATGGTATTGTTGGGTTAGTACTATACAGGGTCTTTCACGAGGAACCTCACCCATATTTATACGGGAAACTACTGAACGTATTTTCATGAAATTCAGCACTAATAAGTATTTCACGATGCTGATGAAATCTAAAATATTTTCAAGACATGAGCACCTCCAGTTTTTCCGGAAATCACGTCAACTTCCGTTTTTCAAATTACAACACCATTTTTTTATTGCAGAAATAGATTCCTTAGAAAATTTCAAGTTATTTTGATGTAACATTTTTCAGTTTTGGTTGGATTATTTTTCCGACCCAAATATCGACCAATTGAATTGCACCATTCGACGTCACGTGGTACAACCTACATGGTATTATACTGATAATTTTTTGAAAATTTTCTCTGGTAGTTGCTAAATATAAACAAAACATGATCCAGTGAAATTAAGCACACGTCAAACTGACAGGTTGAATTCAATTGTGAAAATTGGAGATTTTGCATGAAAATGAGTCGATTTGGAGTTTGTTCTCTGTCCACCATCGATAAAAAAGTCAAAGGAAATGTTCCCATTAATACGGAGAAGGCAAAAAAAAACAGTTTGGAACCAATTTACTACTTTTTGTACTGAGAGGGAATACACATTGAGTGCTGAAACGAGTGAAGCGCAATTGGCAAACATTATGAAAGATTACGCTTACAATATGAAGAAAATGGATGGAGAAGACTATAAGGAAGGTACAATAAAAACAATGTGGAATCAGACTGCCAAATTACTTCAAGAAAAGTATTTGAACGATTTCGACATCAAAATCAACCCATTTTCGGATGCTGCATTCAAGACCGCTCGAGGAGCTCGTGATGCCAAGCGTAAGGCTTTACAATCTATTCCGGAAAAACGGAGGGCAAGTGCAGCAGCGTTGGAGGAAAAAGATTGGGATGCAATGACCACTGTTTGGGACGAGGAAACTCCTGATGGCCTCCAGAAAAAATTATTCATGATAATATCAGTGGAATTGTCTTGGAGAGGTGGTGGGGGCAGCATGGCGTCAATACATCACTTCAAGGCAGAACAGCGAAATGAAGGGGAAACAACTGGGAGAATTGAATACAATCCAATTTTCAGCAAGACCACACAAGGTGGTGATAAAAAATTATCAGACAGCAAGTGGCTGGTGGAGAATCGGGAAATCCCTGACAAGTGCCCAGTGAGACTTTTCCAGAAATTGAGAGAGAAGAGAGATGTCAATATCAAGAGCGACAGACTATTCCTGACCCAAAATCCATTCTGGAATAAAGTTCCAGGCGCTAGGTGGTACAAGGATTCCCCAGTAGGCCAAAACACGATTTCAAAGTGGGTTAAGGAGTCAGCACAAAAAGCTGGGCTTGACCTTGGTAACAAAAAATCACCAATCACTCCAGTCGTGCAACAGCCGTCTCCAATCTAGCGAAATCGGGCCTGGGAGAGCAGCAGATAATCAAAATAACTGGACATGCCAACAGTAACTCCATCAAGCCGTATCTCCAACTCGACCAGGAACACCACGAATTAATTGTCAAGAAACTGCGAAGGAGTGAGCCTACTGCAGAAAATGCCATCAACAGCATAAACCTCATGCCATCTACCTCTTCTGGGACCATTACCGATAACTCTGACTTGAAGAAAACATGCACCAATGTTTACAACAATTGTATTTTTAATTGCACTACCCTGATTCTTAATTAAATATTGTTTTATTCATTATGAAATTCTTATTTGTTAACTGTACATTTCGTCTCATGGTGCAATTCTATTGGCCGACATTTGGGACAGAAAAATAATCCCCCGAATACCACACGAGCTTCAAAATTATCTGGTATTTCCCGATAGGTTCCCTGCAAACAAATAAAATCGTCAAGTTTTTCAGGAAAAATCACTCGCGCTTCGCTCTCGTGATTTTTTAACCTGAAAAACTTGACTCCTTCATTTGTTTGCAACGAACCTATCGGGAAATACCAGATAATTTTGAAGCTCTTGTGGTATTATAAGTGAAAAGTTGATTAAGATGTAAAAATAAAATTATTGCGATATTTTTACACGTCTTTTTTTAATTCCAAAACGATTCTTACTTAAAAAACATGCCTCGTAAAGGCTTTCTAAATTTTTTCAAGTTCTATTCGAGAACTCTGGAAATTCATATTTTGAAAATGAAACTCCACCCTGTTCAGCAATGCAATAAGAAATGTTGATATCATATTCTAACCCTGTAGAATCTATGCGAATAGCAATAGTAGTTCAAGGAAAGATTAAACTGACTTATATACATGGTATCACTCAGAGGTAATGGAACTAATAATACAAATCCCTCTGAAGGGGATAATTCAACTATAACCTGATTCCCTTAGGCGCTCTTTATGGACGAAATTATTAATGGTTGCTTTAATTATTTTAATAAGGCACAGGTGGCGCTCATTCGGGAAGAGTATCAAACACTTAGTATAGGGTAAAACTATTTATCTCTGCGTATGTTGACTAACTCTACCATAACTCTAACTCTCAAGTTTCGGATGATTTAAGTAACTATTTTGCAAGATGAATGGCAGCATTTATCACAATACATATGTAATATGTGTAGCGTACGACTTAGTGAGTTATATTAGCTTGGAGAAATATATCACTTCGCCTGTATTTACGCTTCATGTTCACCATTCGGAGGTAATGAGGAGATGCATTAGGACGATGTCTTTGGTGTTGAGAAGAATGACATATCGGTCTTACATATCATATTTTTAGGTCTATTTTTTCCGCTTGTCAAGTGTTTAGTCACTGGTTGAACAGCGTGTTTGTTTTGCCCAAGTGTCTGTAATTTTCTAATGTCGAGCCATACGATTTTCTCAATCGATTGGGTTTATCTTCCTGATGAGGAATCTGTGTTTGAACTTAGGTATGCCCGGTTGGCCGGCCGATCGGTCGTATAAGCTCTATCTTCCTAAGAATAGATAGTTGTTGACGAGAAATTTTTGTTGATGGAAGATGGTAGAATTATTATTTCGCCAAGAACCAACACCTCTTATTTTTCTTCTTCTTAACGTTGAATCAGGCATCTTCTGTCGTTCTCAAAGTAAAGATTAGCTATTAAAAAAGCCAAGTAGTATTGTTGATTTAAGTGCTCACGACAAAGATGAAAGATTAATAAAGAAAGTATACGATCTGAAAAAAACTACGAACTTACAGGATTCATCAAATGTATCCTAGAAAACAGAAGAATCCATGTAAACTGGGAAATGAAAAAAGTCGATGACGAATTCAAAGAAATAGGCTACCACAAGGAAGTGTTCTTTCTCCAATCTTATACAACATATATACCAATGACGTCCCACTTTCCGACAAAGTTAGGAAATTTAATTACGCGGACGACATACAAAACAAGTTTGAAGAAGTAAAACGAACTGTAACAAAAGACCAATCAGAAATGTCAAGTTACTACAGAGAAAATCACCTAAAACCAAATCCAACTAAGACCAAAGTTTGTTCTTTCTACCTAAAAAACAACCAGGCACCAAAAAAACTTGATGTTATATGGGAAGGTGAACAATTAGAAACCTGTAAAACACCAAAATTCCTGGGTGTCGAACTAGATCGACCCTTATCCTATAAAACCCATTGCAAAACACCAAGATAAACTTTGCCGATATCAGCAACTGCCCTATGTCTATCAACGGCAGAATACTCCGCCCTTACGTGGAGAAGTTCTGTACATTCGAGGGAAGTAGATGTGGCTATAAATGCGATAGTCAGAATAATATCTGGATGCCTAAAACCCAGCTACCTAGAGAAGGTATATCCTACAGTTGACATTGCTCCACCAAATATTCGAAGAGTGATTGCTGAAAAAGAAATAACCAAACAAACAGAAGATGAAAGACACCCCCTTCATGGACATATATTATACCATCATCAATTAATATCAAGACAGAGTTTGTTGAAAGCCACTGAATCAATAACTAGGCCTCCTGAAGAAAAAAAATAGAAGAAATCTACCAAAGACAACTGCTCCGGCAAAGAAGAGATATCACCTGGGACCCACATATCTTACGCTTTGTGGAGAACACTTAATAGACTTAGAATGGAAGTATGACGCTATAAGAAGACCTTGGTAAAGTGGGGATACTCAGGTGTAGAATTATGTGACTGTAGATGAGTTCAAGACGAGGCCCATCCACTAGTCTGCAACAACGTCCGTACCACCTGCACTAATCAAGACCTATATATGCATGCACCCCCGAATGTCACTGTTGCGGAGTTCTAGAGATACACTTGCTGAAGATACATTTGGACACGGATGAATAATTGAATACGGAAACTAGATGAAATTGTTACTTATCTGTGGTTTGAAGACTTCTTCAAGTTACTTCCAACAAATGGCCTCCACCTATCATATCCAACGAAAGGAAGCTTACAAGAAGATATATCAAGGGGGACGCGTGTGAACTTAAAGACTAAATGCCAGCAGTCCGTTTGCCGGAAATACCCGAACGACATGGTCAGTGGCGTGCGAGTTGAATCAAATTATTCATTGAATAGGCGGAAATCACAGGAAACATCATCTATAAGATCGAATAGAAATATGGCACTAGGAAAACCAGAGGTATTAAGAATATGGTGCATCTGAAATGTTTACCTTCCTTATTATAATTCTGGGTTTTTTCCACCTATATAGCCGACTTTCAATCTCTCGGGAACCACCGGGTGGAATGTTCTGATTTTCAGGATGAGGTTAGATGACAACAAAGGAAACTTAATGTCGAAAAAATTTTTGACTTCTTGCTGATCCGTTCTGTTGTTTTTCCGTCATATATATATAGCAATTTTCAATATCTCGAAAATTGATTTTGAGATTTGTGTATAACACTGTTCTCTCTTCAGGCATTTATATTCGGTCAACAATAATTCAAAAAATTCTTGGTTAAAACGTTTTAGTTTTCAGTATATCAAAACGATTTCAAAGTAGCGTATAACGTATAAAACAAAATTTTTTCAGCATAATATCTCCTCTCTGAATCTCGGAACCCAACTGGATATTCGAAACAATATCTCCAAGGAACCAACTCGAAAATGTTGCAGAGTGGCTCAGACAATGAGAAATCTTCTTATTCTACTCCAACTACTCATTTGCTCTTGACACTATTCTCTTTGAAACGACGTCTTTTCGTTTATCCCTATCGTATATCAATGGGTCTCAAGTATTTCCTTGGAGGAAGAGGCATCCTCTAGAGATTGAGTGTCGTCTATAACATGAAATGTTCAAAGTTTTAAAGCAAGAAATATTTCACTGGGTTAAGAATTCCGTTCTTGCGAATTTTCGAGGATAGTGAAGGGTGAATTTATATAGCGCACACTTGAATTATGGATTTTTTTCGCCCGGTCCATAATAATGAGAGGAAATTTTTTGTTTCGATAAGAGGGTATACTCTATTCAATTATATTTAGTCATCCGGAGTGCCATGGATTTTTCACATATTTAACTCTAATTAATTTAATCAATAATTAATTAATTTAATTTTTCTCGACTATGATATCTGTAGATTCCTTCATGCGAATATCAGATCTATGTTCATTTTTTCCAATTTTCTCATTAATGATTGACCATAGGGTTTCTGATTTGTTGGCAGAACTATGAAACCTTTTTATGGTCTTCTGTTTTCTTCAATTAATTTGTTGTCATACAGTTTTCTAATATTAGAAAGAACTGGTTTTAAATCAGAATATTTCGATGAGATTGTATACATAATGTCAAGCTGGTTTTTGATATGAGCAATATCGTTGTTACAATGTTTAGAATTATTAAAATTATATTTACTTGGAAGTTTTTTGAAGTTTTTAATCGGAAAGCATTCATCGTAAATATTCTTGAACTTATGAGTTATCGTGAATAAACAAATATCAATTGTAATTGTTGAAAAACAAAATGCACCCCTCACAGCACAAGTAGCCGAGTATTGAATACTTCATCTGGTGAAGTTGAAAGAAATTTTTACTTGAAAATTATATAGCGATATCAACAATTTAATCGGCAGGCAATTTCAACCGTGAAATATCATCTAAAGCAGCACACACTTGTTCAAAGTGAATTTCTCGAAATGTCAGTTTACATGTGTTCCAGATTGCTTATACAGAAAAGTAGAAATCTGAATGAAATTTGACGTTCTCTCAATGCTGAACAATGAACTATTCAGGCAACTTCACTAAGTGATGAATAGCTTGAAGATGTTGCATATTTAATTGGAACGAAATATAGTATTTCATTTCTGAGAAAGATGAATACCAGAAGATGTATTATAGGAATTTTGGATTTTCTTGCAATGAGATTTACATTTCCTTAAAATTTTTTCATTTGATCAATTGCTATGGAAGTTCCTGATTGTAGCAGAAATCAATATAGGGATACGTGTCATTTCTCGAACACCAAACATTATATGATTATAATTATGATATTTTTGTCCGTAATACCAGAATATGTTGAACATAACATTCTCTGAAAATGTTAAATTTTTATCGTTGTACTCCAATGTGTTTTAGACCGATCCTAACGCAAACATAAGGTCTTTGGAAGATGGCAATTTCAGGTTATTCCTCCGGTACAACACTGGTATTATTGTTTGTAATTACGTCATTTTCGTGCTTGCTGAGTTTGATATCCTTCTCACGACTATTGTAGTAGAAAACGATAAAAAGTTATGAGAGACTAGCATTAAATCTGGCACACGTCGAAATTCTGAGGATACTTACTGGAGCAAAAATGTAAACCCACAAATATTCTGATACTTCACAGTAGGCGACATTAATTTTTATTGTGCAGAATACTGGGTGCTTTTCTCTTAAACTAACGAAGAATTTTCCATAGCGGCAAAAAGATGAATACAATGGATTAGGTACACAGGTCTGCAACCAAAATGCTGTCTGGATATTTCCAACTGATTTCTATGAATTTGGGTGTTCTGAAAACTTAAAAAATACTCAAAAAATTCCAGAACATAAGGTTATTTCACAAAACGCAAAATTTTATTACAAAAAAGTGCGGATCCTGTGCAAACTTGTCAAGAGCCCTACCACTGAAACTTAAATGATTTGGTAGGTCAGTCGGCGTCAGTTCTTGTGAGCTTTCAAAGAAGGATCCTAACGTAAAATCCGCCACTTCAGGGTCATCACGTATACTCTCCCCCACCGCCATATTATCTTCACTACGAGGCGCGAGTTTGTGGCGGGAGTGTGTGGCGGGAGTCCAAGGCGGAATTCCGAGGCGGAAGTCCGAGTAGGGAGTCCGAGGCGGGAGTCTATGGCGGGAGTCCGAATCATAAGTCTTGGGCTGGAGTCGAAATAAGGTGTCTGGGGCGGGAGTCCATAGTGGGAGTCCGGAGTCAGAGTCCGGGACAGGAGTCCGGGGCGGGAGTTAAATCAGGAGTTCGAGGCGTGTGTCCGAGGCGGGAGTCTATGGCGCGAGTCCGAATCGGAAGTCTAGGGCGGGAGTCCAAAGTAGGTGTCTGGGGCGGAAGTCCAAAGTGGGAGTCCGGAGTCAGAGTCAGGGGCGGGAGTCCGGGGCGGGAGTCCAGGGCGGTAGTCCGAATCAGGAGTTCGAGGCGGGATTCTGAGGCGGCAGTTAGCGTCGGGAGTCCGAGGCGGAAGTCCGAGGCGGGAGTCCGAGGCGGGAGTCCGAGTCGGAAGTCCAGGGCGGGAGTCCAAAGTGGGAGTTTGGAGTCAGAGTCCGGGGCGGGAGTCCGAATCGGGAATTCGAGGCGGGAGTCTGAGGCGGGAGCTTGTGGCGGGAGTGTGTGGCGGGAGTCCGAGGCGGAAGTCCGAGGCGGGAGTCTATGGCGGGAGTCCGAATCGGGAGTCTAGGGCGGGAATCCAAAGTAGGTGTCTGAGGCGGGAGTCCAAAGTGAGAGTCCGGAGTCAGAGTCCTGGACGGGAGTCCGGGGCGGGAGTTCGAATCAGGAGTTCGAGGCGGGAGTCTGAGGCGGGAGTTTGTGGCGGGAGTGTGTGGCGGGAATGTGTGGCGGGAGTCCGAGGTTGAAGTCTATGGTGGGATTCCGAATCGGAAGTCTAGGGCGGGAGTTCAAAGTAGGTGTCTGGGGCGGGAGTCCAAAATGGGAGTCCGGGGCGGGAGTCCGAATCAAGAGTTCGAGGCGGGAGTCTGAGGCGGGAGTTTGTGGCGGGAGTGTGTGGCGGGAGTGTGTGGCGGGAGTCCGAGGCGGGAGTCCGAGGCGGGAGTCCGAGGCGGGAGTCCGAGGCGGGAGTTCGAGGCGGGAGTCCATGGCGGGACCCCCTGGCGGGAGTCCAAAGTAGGTGTCTGGGGCGGGAGTCAGAATCGGGAGTTCGAGGTGGGAACCTGGGGTGGAAGTTGATGGCGGGAGTCCGAGGCGGGAGTCCGGAGCAAGAGTCTTGGGCGTGAGTCCGGGTCGGGAGTCTGAGGCGGAAAACCGGGGGGGGTTGTCCGGGGCGGGAGACCGGGGCGAGAGTCTGGGGTGGGAGTCTGAGCCGGGAGTCGAAGGCGGGAGTCCGGGGTGGGAGTCCAAAATGGGAGTCCGGGGCGGGAGTCCGAATCAGGAGTTCGAGGCGGGAGTCTGAGGCGGGAGTTTGTGGCGGGAGTGTGTGGCGGGAGTCCGAGGCGGGAGTTCGAGGCGGGAGTCCATGGCGGGACCCCTGGCGGGAGTCTATGGCGGGAGTCCAAAGTAGGTGTCTGGGGCGGGAGTCAGAATCGGGAGTTCGAGGTGGGAGTCTGGGGTGGAAGTTGATGGCGGGAGTCCGAGGCGGGAGTCATAGGTGGGAGTCCAAAATGGGAGTCCGGGGCGGGAGTCCGAATCAGGAGTTCGAGGCGGGAGTCTGAGGCGGGAGTTTGTGGCGGAAGTGTGTGGCGGGAGTCCGAGGCGGGAGTCCGAGGCGGAAGACTATGGCGGGAGTCCGAATCGGAAGTTTAGGGCGGGAGTCCGGAGTCAGAGTCCGGGGCTGCAGTCCGGGAGTCTCTTCTCGGACTTCACTGTAATTAGTTCATTACAACATAGCTGTAATGGGTTCATTACAGCACCTCTGTAATGAGTTCATTACAACACCGCTGTAATGAGTTCATTACAACACCGCTGTAATGAGTTCATTACAACACTGCTGTAATGAGCTCATTACAACACAGCTGTAATGGGTTCCTTACAGCGCCGCTGTAATGAGTTCATTACAACACAGCTGTAATGGGTTCATTACAGCACCTCTGTAATGAGTTCATTACAACACCGCTGTAATGAGTTCATTACAACACCGCTGTAATGAGTTCATTACAACACCGCTGTAATGAGTCATTACAAATCGCTGTAATGAGTCCGAATCGGAAGTCAAGGGCGGGAGTCCAGAGTGGGAGTCCGGAGTCAGAGTCCGGGGCGGGAGTCCGAATCAGGAATTCGAGGCGGGATTCTGAGGCGGGAGCTTGTGGCGGGAGTGTGAGAGTCTATGGCGTGAGTCCGTATCGGAAGTCTAGGGCGGGAGTCCAGGGCCGAAGTCCGGGGTCATAGTTCAAAATGGGAGTCTGGGGTTAGGAATATGAGTCCGGGGCGGGAGTCCGAATCAGGAGTTCGAGGCAGGAGTCTGAGGCGCGAGTTTGTGGCGGGAGTGTGTGGCGGGAGTCCAAGGCGGAATTCCGAGGCGGAAGTCCTAGTAGGGAGTCCGAGACGGGAGTCTATGGCGGGAGTCCGAATCATAAGTCTTGGGCTGGAGTCCAAATAAGGTGTCTGGGGCGGGAGTCCATAGTGGGAGTCCGGAGTCAGAGTCCGGGACGGGAGTCCGGGGCGGGAGTTAAATCAGAAGTTCGAGGCGTGAGTACGAGGCGGGAGTCTATGGCGGGAGTCCGAATCGGAAGTCTAGGGCGGGAGTCTAAAGTAGGTGTCTGGGGCGGAAGTACAAAGTGGGAGTCCGGAGTCAGAGTCAGGAGCGGGAGTCCGGGGCGGGAGTCCAGGGCGGGAGTCCGAATCAGGAGTTCGAGGCGGGATTCTTAGGCGGGAGTTAGCGGCGGGAGTCCGAGGCGGAAGTCCGAGGCGGGAGTCCGAGGCGGGAGTCCAAGTCGGAAGTCCAGGGCGGGAGTCCAAAGTGGGAGTTTGGAGTCAGAGTCCGGGGCGGGTGTCTGGGGTGGAAGTTGATGGCGGGAGTCCGAGGCGGGAGTCATAGGTGGGAGTCCATAATGGGAGTCCGGGGCGGGAGTCCGAATCAGGAGTTCGAGGCGGGAGTCTGAGGCGGGAGTTTGTGGCGGAAGTGTGTGGCGGGAGTCCGACGCGGGAGTCCGAGGCGGAAGTCTATGGCGGGAGTCCGAATCGGAAGTATAGGGCGGGAGTCCGGAGTCAGAGTCCGGGGCTGCATTCCGGGACTCTCTTCTCGGACTCCACTGTAATTAGTTCATTACAACACAGCTGTAATGGGTTCATTACAGCACCTCTGTAATGAGTTCATTACAACACCGCTGTAATGAGTTCATTACAACACCGCTGTAATGAGTTCATTACAACACAGCTGTAATGGGTTCATTACAGCACCTCTGTAATGAGTTCATTACAACACCGCTGTAATGAGTTCATTACAACACCGCTGTAATGAGTTCATTACAACACTGCTGTAATGAGTTCATTACAACACAGCTGTAATGGGTTCATTACAGCACCTCTGTAATGAGTTCATTACAACACCGCTGTAATGAGTTTATTACAACACCGCTGTAATGAGTTCATTACAACACCGCTGTAATGAGTTCATTACAACACTGCTGTAATGAGTTCATTACAACACAGCTGTAATGGGTTCATTACAGCACCTCTGTAATGAGTTCATTACAACACCGCTGTAATGAGTTCATTACAACACCGCTGTAATGAGTCCGAATCGGAAGTCAAGGGCGGGAGTCCAGAGTGGGAGTCCGGAGTCAGAGTCCGGGGCGGGAGTTCGGGGCGGGAGTCCGAATCAGGAATTCGAGGCGGGATTCTGAGGCGGGAGCTTGTGGCGGGAGTGTGTGGCGGGAGTCCGAGGCGGAAGTCCGATGTGGGAGTCTATGGCGGGAGTCCGAATCGGAAGTCTAGGGCGGGAGTCCAAAGTAGGTGTCTGAGGCGGGAGTCCAAAGTGGGAGTCCGGAGTCAGAGTCCGGGACGGAAGTCCGGGGCGGGAGTTCGAATCAGGAGTTCGAGGCGGGAGTCTGAGGCGGGAGTTTGTGGCGGGAGTGTGTGGCGGGAATGTGTTGCGGGAGTCCGAGGCGGAAGTCTATGGTGGGATTCCGAATCGGAAGTCTAGGGCGGGAGTTCAAAGTAGGTTTCTGGGGCGGGAGTCCAAAGTGGGAGTCTGGAGTCAGAGTCAGGGGCGGAAGTCCGGGGCGGGAGTCCAAGGCGGAAGTCCGAGACGGGAGTCTTTGGCGGGAGTCCGAATCGGTAGTCTAGGGCGGGAGTCCAAAGTGGGAGTTTGGAGTCAGAGTCCGGGGCGGGAGTCCGAATCGGGAGTTCGAGGCGGGAGTCTGAGGCGGGAGCTTGTGGCGAGAGTGTGTGGCGGGAGTCCGAGGCGGAAGTCCGAGGCGGGAGTCCGAGGCGGGAGTCTATGGCGGGAGTCCGAATCGGAAGTCTAGGGCGGGAGTCCAAAGTGGGAGTTTGGAGTCAGAGTCCGGGGCGGGAGTCCGAATCGGGAGTTCGGAGCGGGAGTCTGAGGCGGGAGCTTGTGGCGGGAGTGTGTGGCGGGAGTCTAAGGCGAGAAGTTTGAGGCGGGAGTTCATTACAACACAGTTGTAATGGGTTCATTACAACACCGCTGTAATGAGTTCATTACAACACCGCTGTAATTAGTCCGAATCGGAAGTCTAGGGCGGGAGTCCAGAGTGGGAGTCCGGAGTCAGAGTCCGGGGCGGGAATTCGAGGCGGGAGTCCGAATCAGGAATTCGAGGCGGGAGTCTGAGGCGGCAGTTTGTGGCGGAAGTGTGTGGCGGGAGTCTATGGCGTGAGGCGTGAGTCCGAATCGGAAGTCTAGGGCGGGAGTCCGAATCGGAAGTCTAGGGCGGGAGTCCGGAGTCAGAGTCCGGGGCTGCAGTCCGGGACTCTCTTCTCGGACTCCACTGTAATTAGTTCATTACAACACAGCTGTAATGGGTTCATTACAGCACCTCTGTAATGAGTTCATTACAACACCGCTGTAATGAGTTCATTACAACACCGCTGTAATGAGTTCATTACAGCGCCGCTGTAATGAGTTCATTACAACACTGCTGTAATGGGTTCATTACAACATCGCTGTAATGAGTCCGAATCGGAAGTCAAGGGCGGGAGTCCAGAGTGGGAGTCCGAAGTCAGAGTCCAGGGCGGGAGTTCGGGGCGGGAGTCTGAATCAGGAATTCGAGGCGGGATTCTGAGGCGGGAGCTTGTGGCGGGAGTGTGAGAGTCTATGGCGTGAGTCCGTATCGGAAGTCTAGGGCGGGAGTCCAGGGCCGAAGTCCGGGGTCATAGTTCAAAATGGGAGTCTGGGGTTAGGAATATGAGTCCGGGGCGGGAGTCCGAATCAGGAGTTCGAGGCAGGAGTCTGAGGCGTGAGTTTGTGGCGGGAGTGTGTGGCGGAAGTCCAAGTCGGAATTCCGAGGCGGAAGTCCGAGTAGGGAGTCCGAGGCGGGAGTCTATGGCGGGAGTCCGAATCATAAGTCTTGGGCTGGAGTCCAAATAAGGTGTCTGGGGCGGGAGTCCATAGTGGGAGTCCGGAGTCAGAGTCCGGGACGGGAGTCCGGGGCGGGAGTTAAATCAGAAGTTCGAGGCGTGAGTACGAGGCAGGAGTCTATGGCGGGAGTCCGAATCGGAAGTCTAGGGCGGGAGTCCAAAGTAGGTGTCTGGGGCGGAAGTACAAAGTGGGAGTCCGGAGTCAGAGTCAGGAGCGGGAGTCCGGGGCGGGAGTCCAGGGCGGGAGTCCAGGGCGGGAGTCCGAATCTGGAGTTCGAGGCGGGATTCTTAGGCGGGAGTTAGCGGCGGGAGTCCGAGGCGGAAGTCCGAGGCGGGAGTCCGAGGCGGGAGTCCAAGTCGGAAGTCCAGGGCGGGAGTCCAAAGTGGGAGTTTGGAGTCAGAGTCCGGGGCGGGAGTCTGGGGTGGAAGTTGATGGCGGGAGTCCGAGGCGGGAGTCATAGGTGGGAGTCCAAAATGGGAGTCCGGGGCGGAGTCCGAATCAGGAGTTCGAGGCGGGAGTTTGTGGCGGAAGTGTGTGGCGGGAGTCCGACGCGGGAGTCCGAGGCGGAAGTCTATGGCGGGAGTCCGAATCGGAAGTATAGGGCGGGAGTCCGGAGTCAGAGTCCGGGGCTGCAGTCCGGGACTCTCTTCTCGGACTCCACTGTAATTAGTTCATTACAACACAGCTGTAATGGGTTCATTACAGCACCTCTGTAATGAGTTCATTACAACACCGCTGTAATGAGTTCATTACAACACCGCTGTAATGAGTTCATTACAACACCGCTGTAATGAGTTCATTACAACACTGCTGTAATGAGTTCATTACAACACAGCTGTAATGGGTTCATTACAGCACCTCTGTAATGAGTTCATTACAACACCGCTGTAATGAGTTCATTACAACACCGCTGTAATGAGTTCATTACAACACCGCTGTAATGAGTTTATTACAACACTGCTGTAATGAGTTCATTACAACACAGCTGTAATGGGTTCATTACAGCACCTCTGTAATGAGTTCATTACAACACCGCTGTAATGAGTTTATTACAACACCGCTGTAATGAGTTCATTACAACACCGCTGTAATGAGTTCATTACAACACTGCTGTAATGAGTTCATTACAACACAGCTGTAATGGGTTCATTACAGCACCTCTGTAATGAGTTCATTACAACACCGCTGTAATGAGTTCATTACAACACCGCTGTAATGAGTCCGAATCGGAAGTCAAAGGCGGGAGTCCAGAGTGGGAGTCCGGAGTCAGAGTCCGGGGCGGGAGTTCGGGGCGGGAGTCCGAATCAGGAATTCGAGGCGGGATTCTGAGGCGGGAGCTTGTGGCGGGAGTGTGTGGCGGGAGTCCGAGGCGGAAGTCCGATGTGGGAGTCTATGGCGGGAGTCCGAATCGGAAGTCTAGGGCGGGAGTCCAAAGTAGGTGTCTGATACGGGAGTTCAAAGTGGGAGTCCGTAGTCAGAGTCCGGGACGGAAGTCCGGGGCGGGAGTTCGAATCAGGAGTTCGAGGCGGGAGTCTGAGGCGGGAGTTTGTGGCGGGAGTGTGTGGCGGGAATGTGTTGCGGGAGTCCGAGGCGGAAGTCTATGGTGGGATTCCGAATCGGAAGTCTAGGGCGGGAGTTCAAAGTAGGTGTCTGGGGCGGGAGTCCATAGTGGGAGTCCGGAGTCAGAGTCCGGGACAGGAGTCCGGGGCGGGAGTTAAATCAGGAGTTCGAGGCGTGTGTCCGAGGCGGGAGTCTATGGCGCGAGTCCGAATCGGAAGTCTAGGGCGGGAGTCCAAAGTAGGTGTCTGGGGCGGAAGTCCAAAGTGGGAGTCCGGAGTCAGAGTCAGGGGCGGGAGTCCGGGGCGGGAGTCCAGGGCGGTAGTCCGAATCAGGAGTTCGAGGCGGGATTCTGAGGCGGCAGTTAGCGTCGGGAGTCCGAGGCGGAAGTCCGAGGCGGGAGTCCGAGGCGGGAGTCCGAGTCGGAAGTCCAGGGCGGGAGTCCAAAGTGGGAGTTTGGAGTCAGAGTCCGGGGCGGGAGTCCGAATCGGGAATTCGAGGCGGGAGTCTGAGGCGGGAGCTTGTGGCGGGAGTGTGTGGCGGGAGTCCGAGGCGGAAGTCCGAGGCGGGAGTCTATGGCGGGAGTCCGAATCGGGAGTCTAGGGCGGGAATCCAAAGTAGGTGTCTGAGGCGGGAGTCCAAAGTGAGAGTCCGGAGTCAGAGTCCTGGACGGGAGTCCGGGGCGGGAGTTCGAATCAGGAGTTCGAGGCGGGAGTCTGAGGCGGGAGTTTGTGGCGGGAGTGTGTGGCGGGAATGTGTGGCGGGAGTCCGAGGCGGAAGTCTATGGTGGGATTCCGAATCGGAAGTCTAGGGCGGGAGTTCAAAGTAGGTGTCTGGGGCGGGAGTCCAAAATGGGAGTCCGGGGCGGGAGTCCGAATCAAGAGTTCGAGGCGGGAGTCTGAGGCGGGAGTTTGTGGCGGGAGTGTGTGGCGGGAGTCCGTGGCGGGAGTCCGAGGCGGGAGTCCGAGGCGGGGCGGAGTCCGAGGCGGGAGTCCGAGGCGGGAGTTCGAGGCGGGAGTCATGGCGGGACCCCTGGCGGGAGTCCAAAGTAGGTGTCTGGGGCGGGAGTCAGAATCGGGAGTTCGAGGTGGGAACCTGGGGTGGAAGTTGATGGCGGGAGTCCGAGGCGGGAGTCCGGAGCAAGAGTCTTGGGCGTGAGTCCGGGTCGGGAGTCTGAGGCGGAAAACCGGGGTGGTTGTCCGGGGCGGGAGACCGGGGCGAGAGTCTGGGGTGGGAGTCTGAGCCGGGAGTCGAAGGCGGGAGTCCGGGGTGGGAGTCCAAAATGGGAGTCCGGGGCGGGAGTCCGAATCAGGAGTTCGAGGCGGGAGTCTGAGGCGGGAGTTTGTGGCGGGAGTGTGTGGCGGGAGTCCGAGGCGGGAGTTCGAGGCGGGAGTCCATGGCGGGACCCCCTGGCGGGAGTCTATGGCGGGAGTCCAAAGTAGGTGTCTGGGGCGGGAGTCAGAATCGGGAGTTCGAGGTGGGAGTCTGGGGTGGAAGTTGATGGCGGGAGTCCGAGGCGGGAGTCATAGGTGGGAGTCCAAATGGGAGTCCGGGGCGGGAGTCCGAATCAGGAGTTCGAGGCGGGAGTCTGAGGCGGGAGTTTGTGGCGGAAGTGTGTGGCGGGAGTCCGAGGCGGGAGTCCGAGGCGGAAGACTATGGCGGGAGTCCGAATCGGAAGTTTAGGGCGGGAGTCCGGAGTCAGAGTCCGGGGCTGCAGTCCGGGAGTCTCTTCTCGGACTTCACTGTAATTAGTTCATTACAACATAGCTGTAATGGGTTCATTACAGCACCTCTGTAATGAGTTCATTACAACACCGCTGTAATGAGTTCATTACAACACCGCTGTAATGAGTTCATTACAACACTGCTGTAATGAGCTCATTACAACACAGCTGTAATGGGTTCCTTACAGCGCCGCTGTAATGAGTTCATTACAACACAGCTGTAACGGGTTCATTACAGCACCTCTGTAATGAGTTCATTACAACACCGCTGTAATGAGTTCATTACAACACCGCTGTAATGAGTTCATTACAACACCGCTGTAATGAGTTCATTACAACACCGCTGTAATGAGTCCGAATCGGAAGTCAAGGGCGGGAGTCCAGAGTGGGAGTCCGGAGTCAGAGTCCGGGGCGGGAGTCCGAATCAGGAATTCGAGGCGGGATTCTGAGGCGGGAGCTTGTGGCGGGAGTGTGAGAGTCTATGGCGTGAGTCCGTATCGGAAGTCTAGGGCGGGAGTCCAGGGCCGAAGTCCGGGGTCATAGTTCAAAATGGGAGTCTGGGGTTAGGAATATGAGTCCGGGGCGGGAGTCCGAATCAGGAGTTCGAGGCAGGAGTCTGAGGCGCGAGTTTGTGGCGGGAGTGTGTGGCGGGAGTCCAAGGCGGAATTCCGAGGCGGAAGTCCTAGTAGGGAGTCCGAGACGGGAGTCTATGGCGGGAGTCCGAATCATAAGTCTTGGGCTGGAGTCCAAATAAGGTGTCTGGGGCGGGAGTCCATAGTGGGAGTCCGGAGTCAGAGTCCGGGACGGGAGTCCGGGGCGGGAGTTAAATCAGAAGTTCGAGGCGTGAGTACGAGGCGGGAGTCTATGGCGGGAGTCCGAATCGGAAGTCTAGGGCGGGAGTCTAAAGTAGGTGTCTGGGGCGGAAGTACAAAGTGGGAGTCCGGAGTCAGAGTCAGGAGCGGGAGTCCGGGGCGGGAGTCCAGGGCGGGAGTCCGAATCAGGAGTTCGAGGCGGGATTCTTAGGCGGGAGTTAGCGGCGGGAGTCCGAGGCGGAAGTCCGAGGCGGGAGTCCGAGGCGGGAGTCCAAGTCGGAAGTCCAGGGCGGGAGTCCAAAGTGGGAGTTTGGAGTCAGAGTCCGGGGCGGGTGTCTGGGGTGGAAGTTGATGGCGGGAGTCCGAGGCGGGAGTCATAGGTGGGAGTCCATAATGGGAGTCCGGGGCGGGAGTCCGAATCAGGAGTTCGAGGCGGGAGTCTGAGGCGGGAGTTTGTGGCGGAAGTGTGTGGCGGGAGTCCGACGCGGGAGTCCGAGGCGGAAGTCTATGGCGGGAGTCCGAATCGGAAGTATAGGGCGGGAGTCCGGAGTCAGAGTCCGGGGCTGCAGTCCGGGACTCTCTTCTCGGACTCCACTGTAATTAGTTCATTACAACACAGCTGTAATGGGTTCATTACAGCACCTCTGTAATGAGTTCATTACAACACCGCTGTAATGAGTTCATTACAACACCGCTGTAATGAGTTCATTACAACACAGCTGTAATGGGTTCATTACAGCACCTCTTTAATGAGTTCATTACAACACCGCTTAAATGAGTTCATTACAACACCGCTTTAATGAGTTAATTACAACACTGCTGTAATGAGTTCATTACAACACAGCTGTAATGGTTTCATTACAGCACCTCTGTAATGAGTTCATTACAACACCGCTGTAATGAGTTTATTACAACACCGCTGTAATGAGTTCATTACAACACCGCTGTAATGAGTTCATTACAACACTGCTGTAATGAGTTCATTACAACACAGCTGTAATGGGTTCATTACAGCACCGCTGTAATGAGTTCATTACAACACCGCTGTAATGAGTCCGAATCGGAAGTCAAGGGCGGGAGTCCAGAGTGGGGTCCGGAGTCAGAGTCCGGGGAGTCCGGGGCGGGAGTCCGAATCAGGAATTCGAGCCGGGATTCTGAGGCGGGAGCTTGTGGCGGGAGTGTGAGTCTATGGCGTGAGTCCGTATCGGAAGTCTAGGGCGGGAGTCCAGGGCCGAAGTCCGGGGTCATAGTTCAAAATGGGAGTCTGGGGTTAGGAATATGAGTCCGGGGCGGGAGTCCGAATCAGGAGTTCGAGGCAGGAGTCTGAGGCGTGAGTTTGTGGCGGGAGTGTGTGGCGGAAGTCCAAGTCGGAATTCCGAGGCGGAAGTCCGAGTAGGGAGTCCGAGGCGGGAGTCTATGGCGGGAGTCCGAATCATAAGTCTTGGGCTGGAGTCCAAATAAGGTGTCTGGGGCGGGAGTCCATAGTGGGAGTCCGGAGTCAGAGTCCGGGACGGGAGTCCGGGGCGGGAGTTAAATCAGAAGTTCGAGGCGTGAGTACGAGGCAGGAGTCTATGGCGGGAGTCCGAATCGGAAGTCTAGGCGGGAGTCCAAAGTAGGTGTCTGGGGCGGAAGTACAAAGTGGGAGTCCGGAGTCAGAGTCAGGAGCGGGAGTCCGGGGCGGGAGTCCAGGGCGGGAGTCCAGGGCGGGAGTCCGAATCTGGAGTTCGAGGCGGGATTCTTAGGCGGGAGTTAGCGGCGGGAGTCCGAGGCGGAAGTCCGAGGCGGGAGTCCGAGGCGGGAGTCCAAGTCGGAAGTCCAGGGCGGGAGTCCAAAGTGGGAGTTTGGAGTCAGAGTCCGGGGCGGGAGTCTGGGGTGGAAGTTGATGGCGGGAGTCCGAGGCGGGAGTCATAGGTGGGAGTCCAAAATGGGAGTCCGGGGCGGGAGTCCGAATCAGGAGTTCGAGGCGGGAGTTTGTGGCGGAAGTGTGTGGCGGGAGTCCGACGCGGGAGTCCGAGGCGGAAGTCTATGGCGGGAGTCCGAATCGGAAGTATAGGGCGGGAGTCCGGAGTCAGAGTCCGGGGCTGCAGTCCGGGACTCTCTTCTCGGACTCCACTGTAATTAGTTCATTACAACACAGCTGTAATGGGTTCATTACAGCACCTCTGTAATGAGTTCATTACAACACCGCTGTAATGAGTTCATTACAACACCGCTGTAATGAGTTCATTACAACACCGCTGTAATGAGTTCATTACAACACTGCTGTAATGAGTTCATTACAACACAGCTGTAATGGGTTCATTACAGCACCTCTGTAATGAGTTCATTACAACACCGCTGTAATGAGTTCATTACAACACCGCTGTAATGAGTTTATTACAACACTGCTGTAATGAGTTCATTACAACACAGCTGTAATGGGTTCATTACAGCACCTCTGTAATGAGTTCATTACAACACCGCTGTAATGAGTTTATTACAACACCGCTGTAATGAGTTCATTACAACACCGCTGTAATGAGTTCATTACAACACTGCTGTAATGAGTTCATTACAACACAGCTGTAATGGGTTCATTACAGCACCTCTGTAATGAGTTCATTACAACACCGCTGTAATGAGTTCATTACAACACCGCTGTAATGAGTCCGAATTGGAAGTCAAAGGCGGGAGTCCAGAGTGGGAGTCCGGAGTCAGAGTCCGGGGCGGGAGTTCGGGGCGGGAGTCCGAATCAGGAATTCGAGGCGGGATTCTGTAGCGTACCTGGCTGGGGGTACTAGGTTCGGCCAATCGTTTACACGATTGAGGGATGGTGAATAACACTCAGCACTCTCACGGAAGGGTGTTTATTTTACAGGAGATATTCATTACACTTCAACGAGGTACACATGAATGAAATGATCAAAGAACATTGTCTGTGTCTTGAATGAATGTCGAGTTCCAATTCCCAGACAATATCATAACTATTTATACTATATTGTTTATATTGTCTGTCTATTATTCAACACGTAATGTATTGATAAAACAAGGTTGACATTGTATACAATTAAATAAAATGATTATCGATCCTTGCTCGCCGGCACGTGCCAGCGGATGTAACCCTGATCCTAAAGGGCGCACATGCAAATATACAGGCTGCTTATACTACACCTTCCCTCTTTGAGAGAAAAAAAAAAATTTTTTCTATGAAAATACAAAATTTTTTTTTTTGACTTATCTATAACTTATTATCTATATATACAATACATATTTACTATTTACATCAGTCTTAATTCTAATCACTTGATAATCATTATTAGTCCTTTATGAAAAATATAATTTCACTCTGTTCTTGTGCACTTCTTTGAGTTTATTTTTGTCCGTTTTCACAATAATGTTCGGGTTTCACACTTCCACTATTTCGTAGGGACCGATGAATAAGGGGTCAAGTTTATTGTCAATGTCCTTATTATTCAAGAGCACCTTATCTCCTACTTTATAGCTAATTTCATTACATTTTTTGTCGAAACTCTCTTTTCTTTTCAATTTTGTCTTTACCAAGTTTTCTCTAGCATCTTTCCATGCCGTTTGCAATCTATATTTCAGTTCAATAGGATAGTTGTCAAAATTGTAGATTGGATCTACCTGGCATTTTAAATTTTGGGGAAATTTACTAGGTTTTCCGAAAACTAATTCGTGAGGAGTATAGCGAGTTGAAGAGTTAACGGTATTGTTATATGAGAAGCACCAAAACGGAATCCAATTACTCCAGTTGTTACTTTCCTTAGCTGTGTGCATACGAAGGAAAGCTCCTAAGTGTTTATGAGAATTTTCAAGTGCACCTAATGTTTCGTGGTGATAAGCTGTTGAATTGAAACGCTTAATTTTGAGCAATTTACACGATTCACTAAATATTCTTGATAAGAATTCTGTGCCTTGATCTGTAACAACTTCAGATGGTATACCATACCTTAAAACAAAGTTTTGAATGAAAGATTTTGAAACTGTTTCTGCTTCTTTGTTTGGTAGAGGGTAACACTCTACGAATTTGGTTAAGTCGCATTGAATTGTGAGTATATATTTATTATTTTCGATATCGGTAGGTAATGGACCTACGAGATCTAAAAAATTCTTTGAAAAGCAGACGAAGCTGTGGTAGTGATTGTCATAGGTTCTTTCCTAGGTAAGGAATGTTTATGACGTTGACAATCATCACACTTCTTTACAAATTTTCCAACATCGGATCTTAAGCCATTCCAAAAATATTCTCTTTTGATATTGTTAAACATGCGTTCGATACCTGCGTGTCCGCCGGTGGGGAGAATATGAAAATCATTTAGGATTATTTGCCTTAGTTCTCTGTCCTCGATTCGCGTTACATCTCTTATTACATTAATTTTTAATGATGTTCCTAGAATTTCATTTTTATAATTTGTCAACATATTCAAAAATTTTTATTGCTAGCTAGCTTTATGAGGTACAATTCTAATATATTATTTTCTGCGCATAATTTTTCCAGTTTCCTCAACGATGTACCTAAGTCGTACGCTGATCGGATGTCCTGGTTAATGAAAATAATTTGTGAATTCACATTATATATTAAATTCTCATTGTAATCCTCTGAATGTTGATTTTTCAAATTACGAAATTCTTTTTCTGAAAGTGGTCTCAACTCAACACTTTCTGCTGGACGTTTTAAAACTTCGACGACAACAGGCTGATCAATTCCTTTGCCATCGGAGGCATTCGTCTCGTGTTGTTTAGAACCTACTTCCTTTTTAATTCGAGATAAGGCATCTGCTGTGACATTTTCTGAACCTTTTACATAATGAACCGTGAAGTCATATTCTTCTAAAATCAAACGGAATTTGGTTAATCTACTAGACGGATTAGTCATATTAAACAGATAGATCAGTGGTTCGTGCCATCGTCGGCAAAATATGCTTTCTGTGTATTGATTGTTATTGTTTTTATAATGGCTACGAAACTTGTGACCCTGGCCTTGCACGTTACACGATGTGTTAAAATTTTGCTTGTTTTGATTTTCGTTGCGGTCACGACCTCGATATGAATGGTTAGGTTTAAAATTTGTTTTCTGATTAAAATCATTACGTTTTTTATTGAGTTGATTTTTTAGTTATAAGGGTTTTTCTCATATCTAGCACCAAATCTTCAACTTTCTGATACTCTTTCCTCAACCTTAATTTTGCATTTGTAGTTAATTTAATTTTTAGCACATAATTAATCAAAGATTTTTTACCTGGCTCATCGAGCATATCTTTATATAATTCAATGGCGTCGAGTAATTGCAATACCGATTCTTCCGAGCTAGTTATTGATGGCAGTAAAGAGGATGCCGTCCTCAAGTCAAATTTTTCAGTCATAATTAATTTTCCTGAATTACGTTTATCCTCAATCAATTTGGATCTTTCTTGAAGCAATTTTCTAGCTTCTACAAGTGAATTTTGTATGATTGTTTGGTTAGGACTAGATGCTTCGAGAAAATTTGATTCCGACTTGACAATTTCATTTAATTTGTTAAATTTGTACTCTAATATGTTTAGTTCATCTAAAAATTTATTGACTCTGTCGACCCGTTCCCTACGATCACGTGGCTCTTTTTGATATTTTCGAGGAATTTTGGGACACACCGCACAACTCAGCAAATTGTTCATTGTATTCCATGGACCATAATAACAAGGAAAGGAAAAAAAAAAAAACTCTTACGGGTTTCCTTTACACTAAGTCCTGGTGGCTCCTCCTGATTTCCTGTTGTACCTTCTTCTCGATCGCTTTCTTAGCCTTCCAATAGAGGTACATTACTGCGCCAACACATCCTAGCAGGAATGCTATTATTCCGAGGATTTCTGGGATCGATAAGGTCTTGCCTGTGTCTGCAATTGCTGAAGTGGCTGCGCTGTTCCCTGTTTGGGCGATGATTACTTCCTCTTGCTTAGACTGCCCTGATCCCATCTTGGTTTTGTGGTGGACTGCGACCTCTCACTGGATGAATATACCCATATTTATAATGCTGCTGACCATCTGGACCTCTACTCGTGTAGGACTGGCAGGATCGCCATGTAGCGTACCTGGCTGGGGTACTCGGTTCGGCCAATCGTTTACACGATTGAGGGATGGTGAATAACACTCAGCACTCTCACGGAAGGGTGTTTATTTTACAGGAGATATTCATTACACTTCAACGAGGTACACATGAATGAAATGATCAAAGAACATTGTCTGTGTCTTGAATGAATGTCGAGTTCTAATTCCCAGACAATATCATAACTATTTATACTATATTGTTTATATTGTCTGTCTATTATTCAACACGTAATGTATTGATAAAACAAGGTTGACATTGTATACAATTAAATAAAATGATTATCGATCCTTGCTCGCCGGCACGTGCCAGCGGATGTAACCCTGATCCTAAAGGGCGCACATGCAAATATACAGGCTGCTTATACTACATTCTGAGGCGGGAGCTTGTGGCGGGAGTGTGTGGCGGGAGTCCGAGGCGGAAGTCCGATGTGGGAGTCTATGGCGGGAGTCCGAATCGGAAGTCTAGGGCGGGAGTCCAAAGTAGGTGTCTGATACGGGAGTTCAAAGTGGGAGTCCGGAGTCAGAGTCCGGGACGGAAGTCCGGGGCGGGAGTTCGAATCAGGAGTTCGAGGCGGGAGTCTGAGGCGGGAGTTTGTGGCGGGAGTGTGTGGCGGGAATGTGTTGCGGGAGTCCGAGGCGGAAGTCTATGGTGGGATTCCGAATCGGAAGTCTAGGGCGGGAGTTCAAAGTAGGTGTCTGGGGCGGGAGTCCAAAGTGGGAGTCTGGAGTCAGAGTCAGGGGCGGAAGTCCGGGGCGGGAGTCCAAGGCGGAAGTCCGAGACGGGAGTCTTTGGCGGGAGTCCGAATCGGTAGTCTAGGGCGGGAGTCCAAAGTGGGAGTTTGGAGTCAGAGTCCGGGGCGGGAGTCCGAATCGGGAGTTCGAGGCGGGAGTCTGAGGCGGGAGCTTGTGGCGGGAGTGTGTGGCGGGAGTCCGAGGCGGAAGTCCGAGGCGGGAGTCCGAGGCGGGAGTCTATGGCGGGAGTCCGAATCGGAAGTCTAGGGCGGGAGTCCAAAGTGGGAGTTTGGAGTCAGAGTCCGGGGCGGGAGTCCGAATCGGGAGTTCGGAGCGGGAGTCTGAGGCGGGAGCTTGTGGCGGGAGTGTGTGGCGGGAGTCTGAGGCGAGAAGTTTGAGGCGGGAGTTCATTACAACACAGTTGTAATGGATTCATTACAACACCGCTGTAATGAGTTCATTACAACACCGCTGTAATTAGTCCGAATCGGAAGTCTAGGGCGGGAGTCCAGAGTGGGAGTCCGGAGTCAGAGTCCGGGGCGGGAATTCGAGGCGGGAGTCTGAGGCGGCAGTTTGTGGCGGAAGTGGGTGGCGGGAGTCTATGGCGTGAGGTGTGAGTCCGAATCGGAAGTCTAGGGCGGGAGTCCGAATCGGAAGTCTAGGGCGGGAGTCCGGAGTCAGAGTCCGGGGCTGCAGTCCGGGACTCTCTTCTCGGACTCCACTGTAATTAGTTCATTACAACACAGCTGTAATGGGTTCATTACAGCACCTCTGTAATGAGTTCATTACAACACCGCTGTAATGAGTTCATTACAACACCGCTGTAATGAGTTCATTACAACACTGCTGTAATGAGTTCATTACAACACAGCTGTAATGGGTTCATTACAGCGCCGCTGTAATGAGTTCATTACAACACAGCTGTAATGGGTTCATTACAACACCGCTGTAATGAGTCCAGGGCGATAGTCTAGGGCGGGAGTCCAAAGTAGGTGTCTGGGGCGGGAGTCCAAAGTAGGTGTCCGGAGTCAGAGTCCGGGGCTGCAGTCCGGGACTCTCTTCTCGGACTCCACTGTAATTAGTTCATTACAACACAGCTGTAATGGGTTCATTACAGCTCCTCTGTAATGAGTTCATTACAACACCGCTGTAATGAGTTCATTACAACACCGCTGTAATGAGTTCATTACAACACTGCTGTAATGAGTTCATTACAACACAGCTGTAATGGGTTCATTACAGCGCCGCTGTAATGAGTTCATTACAACACAGCTGTAATGGGTTCATTACAACATCGCTGTAATGAGTCCGAATCGGAAGTCAAGGGCGGGAGTCCAGAGTGGGAGTCCGGAGTCAGAGTCCGGGGCGGGAGTTCGGGGCGGGAGTCTGAATCAGGAATTCGAGGCGGGATTCTGAGGCGGGAGCTTGTGGCGGGAGTGTGTGGCGGGAGTCCGAGGCGGAATTCCGAGGCGGAAGTCCGAGTAGGGAGTCCGAGGCGGGAGTCTATGGCGGGAGTCCGAATCATAAGTCTTGGGCTGGAGTCCAAATAAGGTGTCTGGGGCGGGAGTCCATAGTGGGAGTCCGGAGTCAGAGTCCGGGACGGGAGTCCGGGGCGGGAGTTAAATCAGAAGTACGAGGCGTGAGTACGAGGCAGGAGTCTATGGCGGGAGTCCGAATCGGAAGTCTAGGGCGGGAGTCCAAAGTAGGTGTCTGGGGCGGAAGTACAAAGTGGGAGTCCGGAGTCAGAGTCAGGAGCGGGAGTCCGGGGCGGGAGTCCAGGGCGGGAGTCCGGGGCGGGAGTCCAGGGCGGGAGTCCGAATCTGGAGTTCGAGGCGGGATTCTTAGGCGGGAGTTAGCGGCGGGAGTCCGAGGCGGAAGTCCGAGGCGGGAGTCCGAGGCGGGAGTCCAAGTCGGAAGTCCAGGGCGGGAGTCCAAAGTGGGAGTTTGGAGTCAGAGTCCGGGGCGGGAGTCTGGGGTGGAAGTTGATGGCGGGAGTCCGAGGCGGGAGTCATAGGTGGGAGTCCAAAATGGGAGTCCGGGGCGGGAGTCCGAATCAGGAGTTCGAGGCGGGAGTTTGTGGCGGAAGTGTGTGGCGGGAGTCCTTCGCGGGAGTCCGAGGCGGAAGTCTATGGCGGGAGTCCGAATCGGAAGTATAGGGCGGGAGTCCGGAGTCAGAGTCCGGGGCTGCAGTCCGGGACTCTCTTCTCGGACTCCACTGTAATTAGTTCATAACAACACAGCTGTAATGGGTTCATTACAGCACCTCTGTAATGAGTTCATTACAACACCGCTGTAATGAGTTCATTACAACACCGCTGTAATGAGTTCATTACAACACCGCTGTAATGAGTTCATTACAACACTGCTGTAATGAGTTCATTACAACACAGCTGTAATGGGTTCATTACAGCACCTCTGTAATGAGTTCATTACAACACCGCTGTAATGAGTTCATTACAACACCGCTGTAATGAGTTCATTACAACACCGCTGTAATGAGTTTATTACAACACTGCTGTAATGAGTTCATTACAACACAGCTGTAATGGGTTCATTACAGCACCTCTGTAATGAGTTCATTACAACACCGCTGTAATGAGTTTATTACAACACCGCTGTAATGAGTTCATTACAACACCGCTGTAATGAGTTCATTACAACACTGCTGTAATGAGTTCATTACAACACAGCTGTAATGGGTTCATTACAGCACCTCTGTAATGAGTTCATTACAACACCGCTGTAATGAGTCCGAATCGGAAGTCAAAGGCGGGAGTCCAGAGTGGGAGTCCGGAGTCAGAGTCCGGGGCGGGAGTTCGGGGCGGGAGTCCGAATCAGGAATTCGAGGCGGGATTCTGAGGCGGCAGCTTGTGGCGGGAGTGTGTGGCGGAGTCCGAGGCGGAAGTCCGATGTGGGAGTCTATGGCGGGAGTCCGAATCGGAAGTCTAGGGCGGGAGTCCAAAGTAGGTGTCTGATACGGGAGTTCAAAGTGGGAGTCCGGAGTCAGAGTCCGGGACGGAAGTCCGGGGCGGGAGTTCGAATCAGGAGTTCGAGGCGGGAGTCTGAGGCGGGAGTTTGTGGCGGGAGTGTGTGGCGGGAATGTGTTGCGGGAGTCCGAGGCGGAAGTCTATGGTGGGATTCCGAATCGGAAGTCTAGGGCGGGAGTTCAAAGTAGGTGTCTGGGGCGGGAGTCCAAAGTGGGAGTCTGGAGTCAGAGTCAGGGGCGGAAGTCCGGGGCGGGAGTCCAAGGCGGAAGTCCGAGACGGGAGTCTTTGGCGGGAGTCCGAATCGGTAGTCTAGGGCGGGAGTCCAAAGTGGGAGTTTGGAGTCAGAGTCCGGGGCGGGAGTCCGAATCGGGAGTTCGAGGCGGGAGTCTGAGGCGGGAGCTTGTGGCGGGAGTGTGTGGCGGGAGTCCGAGGCGGAAGTCCGAGGCGGGAGTCCGAGGCGGGAGTATATGGCGGGAGTCCGAATCGGAAGTCTAGGGCGGGAGTCCAAAGTGGGAGTTTGGAGTCAGAGTCCGGGGCGGGAGTCCGAATCGGGAGTTCGGAGCGGGAGTCTGAGGCGGGAGCTTGTGGCGGGAGTGTGTGGCGGGAGTCTGAGGCGAGAAGTTTGAGGCGGGAGTTCATTACAACACAGTTGTAATGGGTTCATTACAACACCGCTGTAATGAGTTCATTACAACACCGCTGTAATTAGTCCGAATCGGAAGTCTAGGGCGGGAGTCCAGAGTGGGAGTCCGGAGTCAGAGTCCGGGGCGGGAATTCGAGGCGGGAGTCCGAATCAGGAATTCGAGGCGGGAGTCTGAGGCGGCAGTTTGTGGCGGAAGTGGGTGGCGGGAGTCTATGGCGTGAGGTGTGAGTCCGAATCGGAAGTCTAGGGCGGGAGTCCGAATCGGAAGTCTAGGGCGGGAGTCCGGAGTCAGAGTCCGGGGCTGCAGTCCGGGACTCTCTTCTCGGACTCCACTGTAATTAGTTCATTACAACACAGCTGTAATGGGTTCATTACAGCACCTCTGTAATGAGTTCATTACAACACCGCTGTAATGAGTTCATTACAACACCGCTGTAATGAGTTCATTACAACACTGCTGTAATGAGTTCATTACAACACAGCTGTAATGGGTTCATTACAGCGCCGCTGTAATGAGTTCATTACAACACAGCTGTAATGGGTTCATTACAACACCGCTGTAATGAGTCCAGGGCGATAGTCTAGGGCGGGAGTCCAAAGTAGGTGTCTGGGGCGGGAGTCCAAAGTAGGAGTCCGGAGTCAGAGTCCGGGGCTGCAGTCCGGGACTCTCTTCTCGGACTCCACTGTAATTAGTTCATTACAACACAGCTGTAATGGGTTCATTACAGCTCCTCTGTAATGAGTTCATTACAACACCGCTGTAATGAGTTCATTACAACACTGCTGTAATGAGTTCATTACAACACAGCTGTAATGGGTTCATTACAGCGCCGCTGTAATGAGTTCATTACAACACAGCTATAATGGGTTCATTACAACATCGCTGTAATGAGTCCGAATCGGAAGTCAAGGGCGGGAGTCCAGAGTGGGAGTCCGGAGTCAGAGTCCGGGGCGGGAGTTCGGGGCGGGAGTCTGAATCAGGAATTCGAGGCGGGATTCTGAGGCGGGAGCTTGTGGCGGGAGTGTGAGAGTCTATGGCGTGAATCCGTATCGGAAGTCTAGGGCGGGAGTCCAGGGCCGAAGTCCGGGGTCATAGTTCAAAATGGTAGTCTGGGGTTAGGAATATGAGTCCGGGGCGGGAGTCCGAATCAGGAGTTCGAGGCAGGAGTCTGAGGCGCGAGTTTGTGGCGGGAGTGTGTGGCGGGAGTCCAAGGCGGAATTCCGAGGCGGAAGTCCGAGTAGGAGTCCGAGGCGGGAGTCTATGGCGGGAGTCCGAATCATAAGTCTTGGGCTGGAGTCCAAATAAGGTGTCTGGGGCGGGAGTCCATAGTGGGAGTCCGGAGTCAGAGTCCGGGACGGGAGTCCGGGGCGGGAGTTAAATCAGAAGTTCGAGGCGTGAGTACGAGGCGGGAGTCTATGGCGGGAGTCCGAATCGGAAGTCTAGGGCGGGAGTCCAAAGTAGGTGTCTGGGGCGGAAGTACAAGGTGGGAGTCCGGAGTCAGAGTCAGGAGCGGGATTCCGGGGCGGGAGTCCAGGGCAGGAGTCCGAATCAGGAGTTCGAGGCGGCATTCTTAGGAGGGAGTTAGCGGCGGGAGTCCGAGGCGGAAGTCCGAGGCGGGAGTCCGAGGCGGGAGTCCAAGTCGGAAGTCCAGGGCGGGAGTCCAAAGTGGGAGTTTGGAGTCAGAGTCCGGGGCGGGTGTCTGGGGTGGAAGTTGATGGCGGGAGTCCGAGGCGGGAGTCATAGGTGGGAGTCCAAAATGGGAGTCCGGGGCGGGAGTCCGAATCAGGAGTTCGAGGCGGGAGTCTGAGGCGGGAGTTTGTGGCGGAAGTGTGTGGCGGGAGTCCGACGCGGGAGTCCGAGGCGGAAGTCTATGGCGGGAGTCCGAATCGGAAGTATAGGGCGGGAGTCCGGAGTCAGAGTCCGGGGCTGCAGTCCGGGACTCTCTTCTCGGACTCCACTGTAATTAGTTCATTACAACACAGCTGTAATGGGTTCATTACAGCACCTCTGTAATGAGTTCATTACAACACCGCTGTAATGAGTTCATTACAACACCGCTGTAATGAGTTCATTACAACACCGCTGTAATGAGTTCATTACAACACTGCTGTAATGAGTTCATTACAACACAGCTGTAATGGGTTCATTACAGCGCCGCTGTAATGAGTTCATTACAACACAGCTGTAATGGGTTCATTACAACACCGCTGTAATGAGTTCATTACAACACCGCTGTAATGAGTTCATTACAACACAGCTGTAATGGGTTCATTACAGCACCTCTTTAATGAGTTCATTACAACACCGCTGTAATGAGTTTATTACAACACCGCTGTAATGAGTTCATTACAACATTGCTGTAATGAGTTCATTACAACACTGCTGTAATGAGTTCATTACAACACAGCTGTAATGGGTTCATTACAGCACCTCTGTAATGAGTTCATTACAACACCGCTGTAATGAGTTTATTACAACACCGCTGTAATGAGTTCATTACAACACCGCTGTAATGAGTTCATTACAACACTGCTGTAATGAGTTCATTACAACACAGCTGTAATGAGTTCATTACAACACCGCTGTAATGAGTCCGAATCGGAAGTCAAGGGCGGGAGTCCTGAGTGAGTCCGAGTCCGGAGTCAGAGTCCGGGGCGGGAGTTCGGGGCGGAGTCCGAATCAGGAATTCGAGGCGGGATTCTGAGGCGGGAGCTTGTGGCGGGAGTGTGTGGCGGGAGTCCGAGGCGGAAGTCCGATGTGGGAGTCTATGGCGGGAGTCCGAATCGGAAGTCTAGGGCGGGAGTCCAAAGTAGGTGTCTGAGGCGGGAGTCCAAAGTGGGAGTCCGGAGTCAGAGTCCGGGACGGAAGTCCGGGGCGGGAGTTCGAATCAGGAGTTCGAGGCGGGAGTCTGAGGCGGGAGTTTGTGGCGGGAGTGTGTGGCGGGAATGTGTTGCGGGAGTCCGAGGCGGAAGTCTATGGTGGGATTCCGAATCGGAAGTCTAGGGCGATAGTTCAAAGTAGGTGTCTGGGGCGGGAGTCCAAAGTGGGAGTCTGGAGTCAGAGTCAGGGGCGGAAGTCCGGGGCGGGAGTCCAAGGCGGAAGTCCGAGACGGCAGTCTTTGGCGGGAGTTCGAATCGGTAGTCTAGGGCGGGAGTCCAAAGTGGGAGTTTGGAGTCAGAGTCCGGGGCGGGAGTCCGAATCGGGAGTTCGAGGCGGGAGTCTGAGGCGGGAGTCCGAGGCGGGAGTCTATGGCGGGAGTCCGAATCGGAAGTCTAGGGCGGGAGTCCAAAGTGGGAGTTTGGAGTCAGAGTCCGGGGCGGGAGTCCGAATCGGGAGTTCGGAGCGGGAGTCTGAGGCGGGAGCTTGTGGCGGGAGTCCGAGGCGGAAGTCCGAGGCGGGAGTCCGAGGCGGGAGTCTATGGCGGGAGTCCGAATCGGAAGTCTAGGGCGGGAGTCCTAAGTGGGAGTTTGGAGTCAGAGTCCGGGGCGGGAGTCCGAATCGGGAGTTCGGAGCGGGAGTCTGAGGCGGGAGCTTGTGGCGGGAGTGTGTGGCGGGAGTCTAAGGCGAAAAGTTTGAGGCGGGAGTTCATTACAACACAGTTGTAATGGGTTCATTACAACACCGCTGTAATGAGTTCATTACAACACCGCTGTAATTAGTCCGAATCGGAAGTCTAGGGCGGGAGTCCAGAGTGGGAGTCCGGAGTCAGAGTCCGGGGCGGGAATTCGAGGCGGGAGTCCGAATCAGGAATTCGAGGCGGGAGTCTGAGGCGGCAGTTTGTGGCGGAAGTGTGTGGCGGGAGTCTATGGCGTGAGGCGTGAGTCCGAATCGGAAGTCTAGGGCGGGAGTCCGAATCGGAAGTCTAGGGCGGGAGTCCGGAGTCAGAGTCCGGGGCTGCAGTCCGGGACTCTCTTCTCGGACTCCACTGTAATTAGTTCATTACAACACAGCTGTAATGGGTTCATTACAGCACCTCTGTAATGAGTTCATTACAACACCGCTGTAATGAGTTCATTACAACACCGCTGTAATGAGTTCATTACAACACTGCTGTAATGAGTTCATTACAACACAGCTGTAATGGGTTCATTACAACGCCGCTGTAATGAGTTCATTACAACACAGCTGTAATGGGTTCATTACAACACCGCTCTAATGAGTCCAGGGCGATAGTCTAGGGCGGGAGTCCAAAGTAGGTGTCTGGGGCGGGAGTCCAAAGTAGGTGTCCGGAGTCAGAGTCCGGGGCTGCAGTCCGGGACTCTCTTCTCGGACTCCACTGTAATTAGTTCATTACAACACAGCTGTAATGGGTTCATTACAGCTCCTCTGTAATGAGTTCATTACAACACCGCTGTAATGAGTTCATTACAACACCGCTGTAATGAGTTCATTACAACACTGCTGTAATGAGTTCATTACAACACAGCTGTAATGGGTTCATTACAACATCGCTGTAATGAGTCCGAATCGGAAGTCAAGGGCGGGAGTCCGAATCAGGAGTTCGAGGCGGGATTCTTAGGCGGGAGTTAGCGGCGGGAGTCCGAGGCGGAAGTCCGAGGCGGGAGTCCGAGGCGGGAGTCCAAAGTGGGAGTTTGGAGTCAGAGTCCGGGGCGGGAGTCTGGGGTGGAAGTTGATGGCGGGAGTCCGAGGCGGGAGTCATAGGTGGGAGTCCAAAATGGGAGTCCGGGGCGGGAGTCCGAATCAGGAGTTCGAGGCGGGAGTCTGAGGCGGGAGTTTGTGGCGGAAGTGTGTGGCGGGAGTCCGACGCGGGAGTCCGAGGCGGAAGTCTATGGCGGGAGTCCGAATCGGAAGTATAGGGCGGGAGTCCGGAGTCAGAGTCCGGGGCTGCAGTCCGGGGCTCTCTTCTCGGACTCCACTGTAATTAGTTCATTACAACACAGCTGTAATGGGTTCATTACAGCACCGCTGTAATGAGTTCATTACAACACCGCTGTAATGAGTTCATTACAACACCGCTGTAATGAGTTCATTACAACACTGCTGTAATGAGTTCATTACAACACAGCTGTAATGGGTTCATTACAGCACCTCTGTAATGAGTTCATTACAACACCGCTGTAATGAGTTCATCACAACACCGCTGTAATGAGTTCATTACAACACTGCTGTAATGAGTTCATTACAACACAGCTGTAATGGGTTCATTACAGCACCTCTGTAATGAGTTCATTACAACACCGCTGTAATGAGTTTATTACAACACCGCTGTAATGAGTTCATTACAACACCGCTGTAATGAGTTCATTACAACACTGCTGTAATGAGTTCATTACAACACAGCTGTAATGGGTTCATTACAGCACCTCTGTAATGAGTTCATTACAACACCGCAGTAATGAGTCCGAATCGGAAGTCAAGGGCGGGAGTCCAGAGTGGGAGTCCGGAGTCAGAGTCCGGGGCGGGAGTTCGGGGCGGGAGTCCGAATCAGGAATTCGAGGCGGGAGCTTGTGGCGGGAGTGTGTGGCGGGAGTCCGAGGCGGAAGTCCGATGTGGGAGTCTATGGCGGGAGTCCGAATCGGAAGTCTAGGGCGGGAGTCCAAAGTAGGTGTCTGAGGCGGGAGTCCAAAGTGGGAGTCCGGAGTCAGAGTCCGGGACGGAAGTCCGGGGCGGGAGTTCGAATCAGGAGTTCGAGGCGGGAGTCTGAGGCGGGAGTTTGTGGCGGGAGTGTGTGGCGGGAATGTGTTGCGGGAGTCCGAGGCGGAAGTCTATGGTGGGATTCCGAATCGGAAGTCTAGGGCGGGAGTTCAAAGTAGGTGTCTGGGGCGGGAGTCCAAAGTGGGAGTCTGGAGTCAGAGTCAGGGGCGGAAGTCCGGGGCGGGAGTCCAAGGCGGAAGTCCGAGACGGGAGTCTTTGGCGGGAGTCCGAATCGGTAGTCTAGGGCGGGAGTCCAAAGTGGGAGTTTGGAGTCAGAGTCCGGGGCGGGAGTCCGAATCGGGAGTTCGAGGCGGGAGTCTGAGGCGGGAGCTTGTGGCGGGAGTGTGTGGCGGGAGTCCGAGGCGGAAGTCCGAGGCGGGAGTCTATGGCGGGAGTCCGAATCGGAAGTCTAGGGCGGGAGTCCAAAGTGGGAGTTTGGAGTCAGAGTCCGGGGCGGGAGTCCGAATCGGGAGTTCGGAGCGGGAGTCTGAGGCGGGAGCTTGTGGCGGGAGTGTGTGGCGGGAGTCTGAG
Source organism: Micraspis discolor (assembly GCA_030674115.1). Lineage (NCBI taxonomy): Eukaryota > Metazoa > Arthropoda > Insecta > Coleoptera > Coccinellidae > Micraspis > Micraspis discolor. The sequence continues at coordinate 52,671 of JARTUT010000006.1, read as the reverse complement.
GCGAGAAGTTTGAGGCGGGAGTTCATTACAACACAGTTGTAATGGGTTCATTACAACACCGCTGTAATGAGTTCATTACAACACCGCTGTAATTAGTCCGAATCGGAAGTCTAGGGCGGGAGTCCAGAGTGGGAGTCCGGAGTCAGAGTCCGGGGCGGGAATTCGAGGCGGGAGTCCGAATCAGGAATTCGAGGCGGGAGTCTGAGGCTTCAGTTTGTGGCGGAAGTGTGTGGCGGGAGTCTATGGCGTGAGGCGTGAGTCCGAATCGGAAGTCTAGGGCGGGAGTCCGAATCGGAAGTCTAGGGCGGGAGTCCGGAGTCAGAGTCCGGGGCTGCAGTCCGGGACTCTCTTCTCGGACTCCACTGTAATTAGTTCATTACAACACCGCTGTAATGAGTTCATTACAACACCGCTGTAATGAGTTCATTACAACACTGCTGTAATGAGTTCATTACAACACAGCTGTAATGGGTTCATTACAGCGCCGCTGTAATGAGTTCATTACAACGCAGCTGTAATGGGTTCATTACAACACCGCTGTAATGAGTCCAGGGCGATAGTCTAGGGCGGGAGTCCAAAGTAGGTGTCTGGGGCGGGAGTCCAAAGTAGGAGTCCGGAGTCAGAGTCCGGGGCGGGAGTCCTGAGCGGGAGTCCGAGGCAGGAGTCTATGGCGGGAGTCCGTATCGGAAGTCTAGGGCAGGAGTCCAAAGTAGGTGTCTGGGGCGGGAGTCCAAAGTGGGAGTCCGGAGTCAGAGTCCGGGACGGGAGTTCGGGGTGGGAGTCCGAATCAGGACTTCGAGGCGGGAGTCTGAGGCGGAAGTCCGAGGCGGGAGTCCGAATCGGAAGTCTAGGGCGGCAGTCCAAAGTAGGTGTCTGGGGCGGAAGTCCAAAGTGGGAGTCCGGAGTCAGAGTTCGGGGCGGGAGTCCAGGGCGGGAGTCCGAATCAATCAGTTCGAGGCGGGAGTTAGCGGCGGGAGTCCGAGGCGGAAGTCCGAGGCGGGAGTCCGAGGCGGGAGGCCGAGTCGGAAGTCCAGGGCGGGAGTCCAAAGTGGGAGTTTGGAGTCAGAGTCCGGGGCGGGAGTCCGAATCGGGAGTTCGAGGCGGGAGTCTGAGGCGGGAGCTTGTGGCGGGAGTCCGAGGCGGAAGTCCGAGGCGGGAGTCTATGGCGGGAGTCCGAATCGGAAGTCTAGGGCGGGAGTCCAAAGTAGGTGTCTGAGGCGGGAGTCCAAAGTGGGAGTCCGGAGTCAGAGTCCGGGGCGGGAGTTCGAATCAGGAGTTCGAGGCGGGAGTCTGAGGCGGGAGTCCGAGGCGGGAGTTCGAGGCGGGAGTCCATGGCGGGACCCCCTGGCGGGAGTCTATGGCGGGAGTCCAAACTAGGTGTCTGGGGCGGGAGTCAGAATCGGGAGTTCGAGGTGGGAGTCTGGGGTGGAAGTTGATGGCGGGAGTCCGAGGCGGGAGTCCGGAGCAGGAGTCTTGGGCGGGAGTCCGGGTCGGGAGTCTGAGGCGGAAAACCGGGGTGGGAGTCCGGGGCGGGAGACCGGGGCGAGAGTCTGGGGTGGGAGTCTGAGCCGGGAGTCGAAGGCGGGAGTCCGGGGTGGGAGTCCGAATCAGGAGTTCGAGGCGGGAGTCTGAGGCGGGAGTTTGTGGCGGAAGTGTGTGGCGGGAGTCCGAGGCGGAAGACTATGGCGGGAGTCCGAATCGGAAGTTTAGGGCGGGAGTCCGGAGTCAGAGTCCGGGGCTGCAGTCCGGGACTCACTTCTCGGACTTCACTGTAATTAGTTCATTACAACACAGCTGTAATGGGTTCATTACAGCACCTCTGTAATGAGTTCATTACAACACCGCTGTAATGAGTTCATTACAACACCGCTGTAATGAGTTCATTACAACACTGCTGTAATGAGTTCATTACAACACAGCTGTAATGGGTTCATTACAGCGCCGCTGTAATGAGTTCATTACAACACAGCTGTAACGGGTTCATTACAGCACCTCTGTAATGAGTTCATTACAACACCGCTGTAATGAGTTCATTACAACACCGCTGTAATGAGTTCATCACAACACCGCTGTAATGAGTCCGAATCGGAAGTCAAGGGCGGGAGTCCAGAGTGGGAGTCCGGAGTCAGAGTCCGGGGCGGGAGTTCGGGGCGGGAGTCCGAATCAGGAATTCGAGGCGGGATTCTGAGGCGGGAGCTTGTGGCGGGAGTGTGAGAGTCTATGGCGTGAGTCCGTATCGGAAGTCTAGGGCGGGAGTCCAGGGCCGAAGTCCGGGGTCATAGTTCAAAATGGGAGTCTGGGGTTAGGAATATGAGTCCGGGGCGGGAGTCCGAATCAGGAGTTCGAGGCAGGAGTCTGAGGCGCGAGTTTGTGGCGGGAGTGTGTGGCGGGAGTCCAAGGCGGAATTCCGAGGCGGAAGTCCGAGTAGGGAGTCCGAGGCGGGAGTCTATGGTGGGAGTCCAGGGCCGAAGTCCGGGGTCATAGTTCAAAATGGGAGTCTGGGGTTAGGAATATGAGTCCGGGGCGGGAGTCCGAATCGGGAGTTCGAAGCGGGAGTCTGAGGCGGGAGCTTGTGGCGGGAGTGTGTGGCGTTAGTCTGAGGCGAGAAGTTTGAGGCGGGAGTTCATTACAACACAGTTGTAATGGGTTCATTACAACACCGCTGTAATGAGTTCATTACAACACCGCTGTAATGAGTTCATTACAACACCGCTGTAATTAGTCCGAATCGGAAGTCTAGGGCGGGAGTCCAGAGTGGGAGTCCGGAGTCAGAGTCCGGGGCGGGAATTCGAGGCGGGAGTCCGAATCAGGAATTCGAGGCGGGAGTCTGATTCGGGAGTTTGTGGCGGAAGTGTGTGGCGGGAGTCTATGGCGTGAGGCGTGAGTCCGAATCGGAAGTCTAGGGCGGGAGTCCGAATCGGAAGTCTAGGGCGGGAGTCCGGAGTCAGAGTCCGGGGCTGCAGTCCGGGACTCTCTTCTCGGACTCCACTGTAATTAGTTCATTACAACACAGCTGTAATGGGTTCATTACAGCACCTCTGTAATGAGTTCATTACAACACCGCTGTAATGAGTTCATTACAACACCGCTGTAATGAGTTCATTACAACACTGCTGTAATGAGTTCATTACAACACAGCTGTAATGGGTTCATTACAGCGCCGCTGTAATGAGTTCATTACAACACAGCTGTAATGGGTTCATTACAACACCGCTGTAATGAGTCCAGGGCGATAGTCTGGGGCGGGAGTCCAAAGTAGGAGTCCGGAGTCAGAGTCCGGGGCGGGAGTCCTGAGCGGGAGTCCGAGGCGGGAGTCTATGGCGGGAGTCCGTATCGGAAGTCTAGGGCAGGAGTCCAAAGTAGGTGTCTGGGGCGGGAGTCCAAAATGGGAGTCCGGAGTCAGAGTCCGGGGCGGGAGTCCGAATCAGGAGTTCGAGGCGGGATTCTGAGGCGGAAGTCCGAGGCGGGAGTCCGAATCGGAAGTCTAGTGGCAGTCTATGGCAGTCCGAGAGTCTGGAATGGGAATCCGGGGCGGGAGTTCAAATCTGAAGTCTAGGGCGGCAGTCCAAAGTAGGTGTCTGGGGCGGAAGTCCAAAGTGGGAGTCCGGAGTCAGAGTTCGGGGCGGGAGTCCAGGGCGGGAGTCCGAATCAGGAGTTCGAGGCGGGATTCTGTGGCAGGAGTTAGCGGCGGGAGTCCGAGGCTGAAGTCCGAGGCGGGAGTCCGAGGCGGGAGTCCGAATCGGGAGTTCGAGGCGGGAGTCTGAGGCGGGAGCTTGTGGCGGGAGTCCGAGGCGGGAGTCTATGGCGGGAGTCCGAATCGGAAGTCTAGGGCGGGAGTCCAAAGTAGGTGTCTGAGGCGGGAGTCCAAAGTGGGAGTCCGGAGTCAGAGTCCGGGACGGGAGTCCGGGGCGGGAGTTCGAATCAGGAGTTCGAGGCGGGAGTCTGAGGCGGGAGTCAGAGGCGGGAGTTCGAGGCGGGAGTCCATGGCGGGACACCCTGGCGGGAGTCTATGGCGGGAGTCCAAAGTAGGTGTCTGGGGCGGGAGTCAGAATCGGGGGTTCGAGGTGGGAGTCTGGGGTGGAAGTTGATGGCGGGAGTCCGAGGCGGGAGTCCGGAGCAGGAGTCTTGGGCGGGAGTCCGGGTCGGGAGTCTGAGGCGGAAAACCGGGTGGGAGTCCGGGGCGGGAGACCGGGAAGAGAGTCTGGGGTGGGAGTCTGAGCCGGGTGTCGAAGGCGGGAGTCCGGGGTGGGAGTCCAAAATGGGAGTCCGGGGCGGGAGTCCGAATCAGGAGTTCGAGGCGGGAGTCTGAGGCGGGAGTTCGAGGCGGGAGTCCATGGCGGGACCCCCTGGCGGGAGTCTATGGCGGGAGTCCAAAGTAGGTGTCTGGGGCGGGAGTCAGAATCGGGAGTTCGAGGTGGGAGTCTGGGGTGGAAGTTGATGGCGGGAGTCCGAGGCGGGAGTCCGAGGCGGGAGTCATAGGAGGGAGTCCAAAATGGGAGTCCGGGGCGGGAGTCCGAATCAGGAGTTCGAGGCGGGAGTCTATGGCGGGAGTCCGAATCGGAAGTCTAGGGCGGGAGTCCAAAGTAGGTGTCTGGGGCGGAAGTCCAAAGTGGGAGTCCGGAGTCAGAGTCAGGGGCGGGAGTCCGGGGCGGGAGTCCAGGGCGGGAGTCCGAATCAGGAGTTCGAGGCGGGATTCTTAGGCGGGAGTTAGCGGCGGGAGTCCGAGGCGGATGTCCGAGGCGGGAGTCCGAGGCGGGAGTCCAAGTCGGAAGTCCAGGGCGGGAGTCCAAAGTGGGAGTTTGGAGTCAGAGTCCGGGGCGGGAGTCTGGGGTGGAAGTTGATGGCGGGAGTCCGAGGCGGGAGTCATAGGTGGGAGTCCAAAATGGGAGTCCGGGGCGGGAGTCCGAATCAGGAGTTCGAGGCGGGAGTCTGAGGCGGGAGTTTGTGGCGGAAGTGTGTGGCGGGAGTCCGACGCGGGAGTCCGAGGCGGAAGTCTATGGCGGGAGTCCGAATCGGAAGTCTAGGGCGGGAGTCCGGAGTCAGAGTCCGGGGCTGCAGTCCGATACTCTCTTCTCGGACTCCACTGTAATTAGTTCATTACAACACAGCTGTAATGGGTTCATTACAGCACCTCTGTAATGAGTTCATTACAACACCGCTGTAATGAGTTCATTACAACACCGCTGTAATGAGTTCATTACAACACTGCTGTAATGAGTTCATTACAACACAGCTGTAATGGGTTCATTACAACACAGCTGTAACGGGTTCATTACAACACCGCTGTAATGAGTTCATTACAACACCGTTGTAATGAGTCCGAATCGGAAGTCAAGGGCGGGAGTCCAGAGTGGGAGTCCGGAGTCAGAGTCCGGGGCGGGAGTTCGGGGCGGGAGTCCGAATCAGGAATTCGAGGCGGGATTCTGAGGCGGGAGCTTGTGGCGGGAGTGTGAGAGTCTATGGCGTGAGTCCGTATCGGAAGTCTAGGGCGGGAGTCCAGGGCCGAAGTCCGGGGTCATAGTTCAAAATGGGAGTCTGGGGTTAGGAATATGAGTCCGGGGCGGGAGTCCGAATCAGGAGTTCGAGGCAGGAGTCTGAGGCGCGAGTTTGTGGCGGGAGTGTGTGGCGGGAGTCCAATGCGGAATTCCGAGGCGGAAGTCCGAGTAGAGAGTCCGAGGCGGGAGTCTATGGCGGGAGTCTATGGCGGGAGTCCGAATCATAAGTCTTGGGCTGGAGTCCAAATAAGGTGTCTGGGGCGGGAGTCCATAGTGGGAGTCCGGAGTCAGAGTCCGGGACGGGAGTCCGGGGCGGGAGTTAAATCAGGAGTTCGAGGCGTGTGTCCGAGGCGGGAGTCTATGGCGGGAGTCTATGGCGGGAGTATGAATCGGAAGTCTAGGGCGGGAGTCCAAAGTAGGTGTCTGGGGCGGAAGTCCAAAGTGGGATTCCGGAGTCAGAGTCAGGGGCGGGAGTCCGGGGCGGGAGTCCAGGGCGGTAGTCCCAATCAGGAGTTCGATTCGGGATTCTGAGGCGGGAGTTAGCGTCGGGAGTCCGAGGCGGAAGTCCGAGGCGGGAGTCGAGTCGGAAGTCCAGGGCGGGAGTCCGAGTGGGAGTTTGGAGTCAGAGTCCGGGGCGGGAGTCCGAATCAGGAATTCGAGAGTCTGAGGCGGGAGCTTGAGTGTGTGGCGGAGTCCGAGGCGGAAGTCCGAATCGGAAGTCTGCGGGAGTCCAAAGTGGGAGTCTGGAGGCGGGAGTCCAAAGTGAGAGTCAGAGTCCGGGGTCCGGGGGAGTCCGAATCAGGAGTTCGAGGTGGGAGTCTGAGGCGGGAGTTTGTGGCGGGAGTGTGTGGCGGAATGTGTGGCGGGAGTCCGAGGCGGAAGTCTATGGTGGGATTCCGAATCGGAAGTCTAGGGCGGAGTTCAAAGTAGTGTCTGGGGCGGAGTCCAAAATGGGAGTCCGGGGTGGGAGTCCGAATCAGGAGTTCGAGGCGGGAGTCTGAGGCGGGAGTGTGTGGCGGAGTCCGTGGCGGGAGTCCGAGGCGGGAGTCCGAGGCGGAGTCCATGGCGGGACTTCTGGCGGGAGTCCAAAGTAGGTGTCTGGGGCGGAGTCAGAATCGGGAGTTCGAGGTGGAAGTCTGGGGTGGAAGTTGATGGCGGGAGTCCGAGGCGGGAGTCCGGAGCAGGAGTCTTGGGCGGGAGTCCGGGTCGGGAGTCTGAGGCGGAAAACCGTGGTGGGAGTCCGGGGCGGGAGACCGGGGCGAGAGTCTGGGGTGGGAGTCTGAGCCGGGAGTCGAAGGCGGGAGTCTGGGGTGGGAGTCCAAAATGGGAGTCCGGGGCGGGAGTCCGAATCAGGAGTTCGAGGCGGGAGTCTGAGGCGGGAGTTTGTGGCGGGAGTGTGTGGCGGGAGTCCGAGGCGGGAGTTCGAGGCGGGAGTCCATGGCGGGACCCCTGGCGGGACCCCTGGTGGGAGTCTATGGGGAGTCCAAAGTAGGTGTCTGGGGCGGGAGTCAGAATCGGGAGTTCGAGGTGGGAGTCTGTGGTGGAAGTTGATGGCGGGAGTCCGAGGCGGGAGTCATAGGTGGGAGTCCAAAATGGGAGTCCGGGGCGGGAGTCCGAATCAGGAGTCCGAGGCGGGAGTCTGAGGCGGGAGTTTGTGGCGGAAGTGTGTGGCGGGAGTCCGAGGCGGGAGTTCGAGGCGGAAGACTATGGCGGGAGTCCGAATCGGAAGTTTAGGGCGGGAGTCCGGAGTCAGAGTCCGGAGCTGCAGTCCGGGACTCTCTTCTCGGACTCCACTGTAATTAGTTCATTACAACACAGCTGTAATGGGTTCATTACAGCACCTCTGTAATGAGTTCATTACAACACCGCTGTAATGAGTTCATTACAACACCGCTGTAATGAGTTCATTACAACACTGCTGTAATGAGTTCATTACAACACAGCTGTAACGGGTTCATTACAACACCGCTGTAATGAGTTCATTACAACACCGCTGTAATGAGTCCGAGACTCTATTTGGTCAAGTGTTATCCAATAACGAATATTGAGTCTCAATCTTAGAGATGGAAGAGCGAATTGTGCGTTTGGTCGCCCGATACACATCAATCGGAGAACACCCATTTTCGTAATAAAGCTGAACAATTTGTAGTCGCTGTGACGGGCTAAGTTGTTCCATTATGAAATGTCTGACACTACTGAACAAGAATACCACCTCAGTTTACACGACGCATGCTCAATCTGCAACTGAATACCCTCCACAAAGAGTAACTCTAAATGAATCACACTTTTTATCACTTCTCCTTTATTTTCTGACCATTACTACACATTGTATAATCTCGGACAGGACTAATAAAATATTATTATTTCTACTATTGGAAATGTTCAAATAGCGAAGAAAACAATTATATAGTACTCGTGATCGCTATCTGAACTGTTGCTAACGAAGTGAAGAAAGAGAAAATTTATTAACCGATGAATTTCCAGATAGCCAGAAGCAATTGGCAAGAAAGCAGTCAAAATAGATTAAATCGAATGTGGAAATGATCACGAAGTTCAATGAGCTGTGTAAACTTTCCACTTAGGGAATCTATCTAATGCGAGGACAGACTTCCGCCGAGCTAAATCGTTCTTCCGAGACTTTATCATCAGTATTAGGTTATGTCCGGTCGTAGAAGTTATATCGTGGCAACCAACTTGGAACACGAAGGGGAAACTGAATTCATACTTCCTCTTGCTCTTCTATGGTTCAGTGACACGCGATACTTTTATAATCCATTGCGCTATGTCTAAATAGACCGGTAAGTGGGGACGGAATTTACATGTTACATTCGATGTAAAACAACCATGAAAGGGTAATTGAATCATCAAACCATTCAGATACGTTCCATTCAAGGGATGTAGTCCATTAAAGAACAAATAATGTACCGGGCTGCTTTGGAAAATTGAAATCATATTGGTAACAGTCAAACTAGTACCTAGTGATTCCGGATACACCTTTTGAATACAAAAATTGAAACCAATTGCGATTAATTATTCATACTTTCAAAAATCATATGGTTATGCGACGTAAGTGTGAAGTTGGTTTCGAAAAAACGTAATTAAGTCCTCTGAGGGAAAAAACGAAATTACTTTCCGAACAACCCTATAGATACAAATTGAGGAATGAGAAGTTAGGTTTACCAAAATAGCCCTTAGAAATAAACCTGGGTACACCTGCGGAACATTCAATTATTTTGGTGAAAGGCTTCATTTCGACATAATATCTAAGGAACCGAACACTCCGTAGATTTCTATAACTTTTCGGTATCTCTGTAGATCCAAATAGGTAGAAATACCGATAAATCGGTATCACTGGGAGATAAGTCTATATTCATAGCGGAAATGAATTAGTCTATGCGTATGAATCTTTCCGATTTTCGCTTTAAGACCATAAGCTCCCTCCTGTTATTATATAATCATGGTGATAACATATAAGAATGTTGTGAGAAAGCTGTAGCTAGAGACTGTGGAAAGTGTACCATGTCTGTTACTCCTGCAAAATGGCGAACACGCTGGGTTTAATTGATAGTAAAATCTTAATTCGCTCAATATTGTTGAAATGAAGTTACCATAAAACATGCAATTCATCGAAACACCTTTTGCCATGTCTCACAATTAGAGAATTAATTTTTGGCGCTCTTGTTCACCCGAACAGAGTGCCTATCATTTTGCCCGAATGTCTGTAATTTTGGAATATCTAGCCGAAAATGGTCTCAATCGATTGGGTTCTACTCCCTGATGAAGAATTCGTGGCGAAAGTTGAGTCTGTCCGGCCGGCCGTATCCTCTCTAGCATCCAAAAGGAATCAGCTAGAGTTTTCATATTTTCAGAATAGGTTTATTGTCCAAATATCTCGGTCAAGTTCGTTATTGGGCCAAATCCTTCGGATGGTTCAGTAGTTATGAGCATCTGAAATTTTGTTTCCTCAATAACTACTAGAATATCCATCCGATCAAATTGATACTTGAAATATTGTTGAGGGAAGCTGCAATAAAACAGCTCGCAAAATTTTGCAGAAATCGTCATTTTCGCTAGAAAATTTTTAAAAAATTCCCAAAAAAAAATTTTTTAATTCTCACTATCTCATAAGATATTTTTCGGATTTCAATAAAAATTCGTGAATATATTGAGGTGATCGATATCTTACTTATCCTCAAATTTTATTGTCGTAGCTTTTTTCCATCTAATGATATGATCATTTTTTTAATTTACTCAAGAGAAAACAGAAATGAGATGACATGACATCAAAGTCTCGGTGATTTTCTCTGAACTACGGCCATCACAGATCGATATTCGATTGACAAATGCCGGGCTCATTAATCAGTGTCAGTTGGCGTAATATTAATCAAAATTTTTCATAACAGGAAATCATAGAGATAGAATTCAATCTCGGTGGCTGAAATAATATACGTTTTCAAAATTCAGAAAAGCACTGACGTAAGTATTTAGGGGAAGGGAATTATAGCTTCGAACAAAACTTGGGGAAAATTATGAGTAGTTATTTTTAATTTGAGATATAGGTTTGTTCATTCATTAGGCATTCATATTTGCATCACATTGTCCCATAGTACGGGAAAAGACTATTGTTCACTTGATCAGAGTGCTTATAAATTTGTTATATTTTGAATATTTACTGGCAAGTAGCTCAACAAGAGCGTCAAAGCAATCTGACTTCACGTCAGTGCTTTCTAAATTTTTTATACATGCGAATTGGTAATTCACACAATGCACACTGACCCACAAGAAATTTATTTGTCATATTGAAATTTGAATAGGATCTTCAAAAAAATTTGTATTCCCCTTATGCCATACACGCTCCGGTCGATAGAGAAGAAAAACTGTACAGGTATACCTGTGCCGGTCGACAGGAGCGTATGAGTCGCAGTTTTTCAAGACTGCACAGGTCGTTGCAGTAAATTTGAAATTCGACTCGGTCTAGTGTCACCGTACGGACACAATATAGGGACCAAGCAGTAGTCGCACTCCGTGGATTTTGAACTGAAATCGCTTACACCAAAGGGAACTCGCGCATTCCTCCCTGCGCATCTAATCTCATCGACCGCGAATTTAAAAATTGATTAGAAAATGTTATTTGCGTTATCTGAAAACTTAAATAGTTTGATTTAAGCTGGTAATAAGATTAGATAATTTCCATACAAAGATTTAGCGTGAAAAACTCTTTCATGGGGGGGTTTATTACCCCCAGTACACCCCCCGGTAAATACTACTTCCCTGCGCTAAATATGCTGAGTTCCCTCATTCTGGTGGGAAAAAATACACACATACACACTCAAATATTTATCTAAAAAAATTTGACTCTTCTGCATACGCATGCAGTAGGCGTAAACCTCCTGAAATTTCATTGGTTCCTGATATCTCGACTAATCGTAAAGAAATGACGACTATACTAAGCCTGCTGTAGGCGTTAATCTGCTAAAATTCTATTGGTTCCTGATATCTCAACTTATCGTAAAGAAATGACGACAGTAGGCGTAAACCTCCTGAAATTCCATTGGTTCCTGATATCTCAACCAATCGTAAAGAAATGACGACAGTAGGCGTTAACCTCCTGAAATTCCGTTGGTGCCTGATATCTCCACTTATCATAAAGAAATGACGACAGTAGGCGTAAACCTCCTGAAATTCCATTGGTTCCTGATATCTCAATTAATCTCAACTAATTGAATGAAGCACTACACAAATAATGCAGCTTTTAATAAACATCATTTTCTACTATATGTATCACTCACCTGTCGGTGTCTAATGGTATTGAGAAAAAAGAAAGTTTGGGATTATTGAAACTATTCTTTTTGCAGTTTTATATGCTGCAATTGTTAATCATTTCGGAATTAATTTGAAAATAACACATAATTGAAACAGAATACTTACTGGAAAGAAAATAAATGATTAAATAAATGAGCTTTGTTGGTTCATGAGATTCCACTGAATTATAGGTTAGGTTGTATTTTTTTCTTCAACTTCTTCTTTGAATTTCAAATAGATCTCAAAAAAATTATATTCTTCTAAATATTAAACGAATTAATTATACAAGGGAATTATTTAAGATGTCTAAAATATTAATAATGACATTATTCCAGACATCTTAGAATTATTGATGAAAACAATGAACAAGGACCAAAATATGAGGTTAGAATCCCTGCGAGATGCGCGGGTGTAAGACTTGGTGTAAGAAAATCCACAGAGTGCGACTACTGGTTGGTATCTATACTGTGTTACGGATGCCGGTCGACCTGAGCAGGTGTGCCTGTACAGTTTATCCTCTCCGGCCGACCGGAGCGTGTATGGCCTGCATTATATTACACCCGATGCCTTGTTTTTGCAAAACTGAAACTGCCATAAAGAGGTCAACCTAAAAACGAATTTATTCGTTGGTCAAAGTGTATTCTTTGGGAATCAGCCAGATGAATTTGTATAGAATTATTGTTTTTTTTTGTGCAATAATTATAAGAGCAATAATTCCTCGTCACCAAATGGAGTTGGTTGAATAATAAATTGGCAGTGTTTAATTCACCAATCCAAGATGCGGTAGAATCATCATATCATCAGAGTTTATAATTTATGTAAAACCATAAATTCAGTAACCTATTGTTGAATTCAAGTGTGTAACTGTTTATTGATTTCCATTTAAGGATGTTTTAGCGGTATTCTTACATTCATTAGCCCAACACGTTAGCCTCATAAAACATAAACAAGAGCTATTAGCAGTCATTAAAGGAACAATTTATTTCTCGACACATTTTCAACATTCGTTCTGAATGGTGCCAGAGCCCGCAAAATTGCCGTAATAAAAACAAGTCGAAACTACTTTAGACGATACAAACAATAAAACATATCAGAAACTCACTTTAATAACTCCGCCATATTTCTTGGGAAATGAAATTTTGTGATCATGCCAGCCATATTGTTCCTGGAAATTACGGAGGTCAATGGAAAATAATCCTTTTCACCGAAACACATATATATTTGATTACTCTGGAAATTAACAAGAAAGCCGGAAAATTTCCGTTCGGAATACATATCAAACTATTGATTCCATGTGATAATCAAATAAAAGGACATGATGAAATATAGCAGTAAAAAATTCAAGATTGGAAATTTTTTTGCGAATTAGAGAACTAATTTCTGAGCACAAATCTATCATAAAGCACTGATGTGGGGTCAAGAAGCATTGCGCCTTTGTTTTAAAGTCTTTCATCGGACTCTGGAGCAGTATCATTAAAAAACAACTACCACAATGAATGTGAAGGAATTAATAAACCTATATCAGAGATCTAAGAAACCTACTCACAGTTTTGTTCGAAGCTCAATCTTATAAATTTTGGGCGCTAGTTTTCTCAAGTGAGATGAAATACATACACGAAATGATTCAACGTCACTTAAGAGATTTTAGATGTTCCTAAAACACTATTATTTATCAAGATAGGTACTCAATAACTGTCCCATGGTCCATGAAACCAAGTGAAATTTCTTACAAACTATACAAAAATAGATATTTCAGAGGCTGAAATAGAATAAAAGGCTTTTTTTCGGTCCACGTTCGATTATTGTGCTCAATGGAGAAAACTTACCCTGTATATTTAAATCATAAAAAAATTCATTTAAAAAACATTCAATGATTCAACTTAGCAAGACAATTCAGATTTACGAATGAGTGACTGGAAAAACATCATCAGAGAGCCGTGACTCGGTGATGAATTGGAATTGAGTCAGAGTTTTCACAATCAAGATCCCATTTAAACTTGATGCGAAGTAATTTCCGCTTGTTTGACCTCCCAAATGAAATGCTGTTTTCGAATTCTGATTGATCTCCATATTTCGACTGGAAATTAGGTGCACTTCACTCAAGTATTTCAAAATTTTGATTCGGCGTATCGTCGATTTTACATTTGATTCATAAAAAACTTTCGTGACAACAAATAACTGATCAAAGTCCACTATATGGATTCAGTGTTCCCTTGAAAACCTAGAGCGAATCATTTCAGGCAACTAACGGAACAAAATCAACTCTATAACAATATACTGAGTTATATATTTTCTGTACACTCGGCGAATTGGTGAAAGGGCAATTAATGTTAGTAATTTTTTACACATTTTTGTTCTGAACTCAAAGCAGTTCTTCTTTCGGATTTATGGTAGTATCTAACGTGCGAATTATCCGATGGCGGTTGGTTCGGATGTCTCCGCTGAAATTTAGATCGAGGCCTGCTTGGTGCGACCTCTGAGATTCCGTGTCTCATGGGGCAGAGTGAGGTTGACTTCGATTAACCTTCTTCGATTCTGCATCATTAGTCGTGTTTAAATGTTAGAAAATATATGTGTCTATCCTGTGTAATGATCTTTTTCGAATTGAAATTAAGTTTCAAATAGAGAGTTTGTTGTGGAGAACACTTTTATTACGTTCGCCAAATTTGCCGGAGCTGAAAATTTACCTAATAACTGAACCAAATTTGCCGGAGCTAGAAAATTTACTGAAGAACTAAACCAAGTTGTTGGAGATAGAATATTACCAAATTTGGAAAGAAAAATTTGAAGAACAACAGATTCCACCGATACCGATAATAGTATGTGATAATTATTTAGTAAATTACACCAATATAACCATACCTGAAGAAGTTGAGGTTATGTTAAGCCTAGGTCCTAAATTCAGTCTACCACCAAAGAAGGTACCTGTCAAAGTTGTCATCAAAGATATAGAAAGCTACATCAACATTCAACCAATATCAGAGGAAGTCAAGAATACATATAGATCAAAAAGTGTGAATGTTATTAGCAACTTTGAGAGAAGAGAACAACATATAAAGAGAAACCACCTACTTGATAAGTTTGTGAATAAGACCAATGAATTTGTAAACGAACACCAGAATATCATCATAAGTCGAGCTGATAAGGGAGGTGCAACCGTGGTTATGTATAGAGATGAATATCTTAGTGAAGTGGACAGAATGTTGAGTGATGAGGACACCTACAAAAAAGTGGAAACGGACCCAACGACAAAGATTCAGAATGCAGTCAATGGATGCCTGATGAGACTCAAGAAGGAAGAATATATATCTGAGACAGAGTATAAAACTTTGATTAGACATAACAGTTTACCACCCAAGCTGTACTGTCTACGTAAGGTCCATAAAAATGGTCTTAATCTGAGACCTATAGTTAGTTGTGTTAAGTCTCCTACTTACAACATCGGTAAATATCTACATGACATCTTAAATTCGACCTTGTCTACTTCCATTTTTAATCTTAAGGATTCTTTTTCATTGACTGAAATTTTGTCAGATGTAAAGGTGCCACCAGGATACGTACTTGTCTCGTTGGATGTTATATCCTTGTTTACGAACATCCCGAGAGAACTCGTTGTTAGTGACATTAAAAAAAGATGGGAATTTATAAGCTGCTATACAGGTCTCAATAGACAAAAATTCTTGGAATTAGTTGATCTTTGTTTCGATGGGGGTTATTTTGTCTATGAGGGAAAATTTTATAGACAATTTGATGGCACTGCCATGGGTGCACCGACTAGCCCATCTTTGGCTAACTTAGTTATGAATGAGGTCTTCTGTAGTGTTGTTGAAAAACTTACATTTTATATCCCTCTCATCAAGTTTTTTGTGGATGATACATTATTGTTGGTACCATCCGACAAGATACAGTATATTTTGGGTGTTTTCAACTCTTACCATCATAAGATACAGTTCACGATTGAAGTAGAAAAGAATAATAGTTTACCTTTCTTGGATTTATTGATAATCAGAGGAAATACCAGTATTATTACTGACTGGTATACTAAATCAATAAGTACAAACAAATGCATAAATTTTCACAGTAACCATAGCATGCAACAAAAAACTAATATAATAGAGAATTTACTAAAAAGAGCTTTAAAACTAAGCAACGAAAAGTTTCATGGGAAGAACTTAAATAATGTTGAAAACATTTCAAAACAGAATAACTATCCCACATACTTAGT
Organism: Micraspis discolor; assembly: GCA_030674115.1. Taxonomy (NCBI): domain Eukaryota; kingdom Metazoa; phylum Arthropoda; class Insecta; order Coleoptera; family Coccinellidae; genus Micraspis; species Micraspis discolor. The sequence goes on along the minus strand of JARTUT010000006.1, from coordinate 37,149 downwards.
CAAGAGAATAATAAATAAACACACATCCAACGTAAGTCGCGCAGTTAATGTTTCTTCTAACACTACCGTTTCTTCTTACTTGAAGTTTCCATATATACCGGGTCTTTCTCACAGAATTAATAAAATATTTAAGGAGTTGAAAGTCAAGTGTGCTTTTTATAATTTATCCAACACAAAGAGATTCTTCACAAATTTAAAATTCAGAACACCTTATAATTTAGAATCGGGAGTAGTTTACAAGATACCCTGTGCTAATTGTGAGAAGTGTTATATTGGCCAGACAAGACAATATTCACGAGATAGAATTAAGCAACATAAATATGATAGTGAGAATATTGCGAATTATAATAAAACTGCTCTAACTTTACATCAAATGACTATGGGCCATAAATTTAACTTTGAAAATGTACAAATTCTTGATAGAGAACAGGTTGGTTATAGACGTAACATAAGCGAGATGATTCATATAAAACTAAATCACACTGTAAATCATAGAGAAGATGTTCAACACCTAAGCACGATCTATAATAATATAATAAGAAAGTAATAAGTGATAGCTGGCCTCGTAAATAGTGTTAAGTCCATTCTATGTTTTGTTACCTTATGTTAATTGTCATTGTCATGCATATAGATTATGCATATGATTACATCAAAGATGGCGGTTACGTGTACAAAGTGTTCAAAATCAGTCAGTAGATATGACGATTCAATACCGTGTTCTATAAATAGTTCACATATTTTTCATGTCAACTGTGCTGGATTAACTATGGAAGATTTTGAAAATTTAAAAAATCGGGTGGTTATCGGGAATGGCTTTGTTGTGTTTGTTTATTGGACAAACCTCTTCCTGATATGAACAACCATGCTACGTTCAATGTGAGTGAATTGGAGTCAACGTCAGTTACTGATTTAATCATGAAGTCGATGAAGGAAGTATTTATCCCTATCTTCGAAACCCTAAAATTGGAAATACTTAACCTCAAAACTGAGATGATTGATCTTAAGCAAGAGAATATTAATCTCCTTCGAATTCTCAAAGGAAATGAACAATCATTATCATATGCTCAACAATTGAAGAAAAATAATAAACCTAAAAATATTAGAAATGAAACTACGAATTCTGATATAGAGAATAACGTATCTACAGAAACAAACAAAACAGCGACAGATTGTTTGTTACTTACTAATCCAGGTGAAAGCAAAAAAGCATCTGAGGGAAATAATTCTCGTACACTTCCTAGAAATAAAATCGTTCATCACACTGTTTCTCATTCAGTCGAATCTAGCACTGATACTTCTACATCAAATTTAATTAATGATGATGGTTACACCATGGTTGAAAATAAGAAAAGGTTCAAACGACGAAATTTATCTATATTGGGTACCTGTAAAAATGATGAAATAACGATTAAATCTGCACCTAAACTTAAATATGTTCATGTTTGCAAACTTCACCCAGATTTGAAAGAGGAACTTATAATCGATCACCTTAAGAAGAACGGAATAACTGACGTAAAATGTGTAAAACTGAGATCAAATAGACCAGAAGAATATTCTCGTTCAAACTCACTACACCTGAGTCCAATTTTGAGGCACTTAAAAATCCTGAATTATGGCCAGAGGGAGTGAGAATAAATAATTTTTATTTCGTCTCATGAAGAGCAAAATGGGGGTTTAACGAAAACGAAGTACACGTTGGTTCACCAGAACGTCCAGTCCATTGGAAATTGTTTCAGTCAACTGGAATTGTTCGTGAATAGTGTTGATGCGGCATTTGTGACAATATCTGAACATTGGAAAAGTAAGGATGAATTATTTGTTTACAATTTACGTGGATATGATTTGGTGTCATTGTTTTCCCGTGACAGTGGTTGCCACGGAGGATGCGCGATTTATTGTAGGAGTGGGATCGCTGTCAAAGAACGGACCGATCTGACTTCTTCAATTCCTTATGTGTTTGAATGCTCTGCTGTAGAATCTTTTATTGATTGTCATAAAATCGTCATCGTTTGTATTTATCGTCCCAGTTCGGGTGTAGCGTCGCACTTAGAAATTTTTTTCGAAAAACTCTATTATATTTTAAAGAAATTAACAGAGGAATCCTGCAAGTTCATCATATCGGGTGATTTTAATATAGATATTTTGTCAACAAATAAGTTTGCGAACAACTTCATATCCCTTGTTAGTGGTTTCAATGCAAAATTAATGATCAATGAGCCTACACGAATAACATCAAATAGTTCAACATGTTTAGATAATATTATAACTAACATTTCTGATGAAACGACAGCAACTGTGGCAAATGAACACATTTCGGATCATACAGCTCAATTACTATCTTTTTCTTATGCTCTCATAATAGCAATAAAAAGAAAAAGAGAAAATCCGTTCTAGAAACGAGTTAACCACCAGGGCATTCGTGGATTCGTTATCACTGGTGGACTGGGACAAAATTGCATTTGATTCGTCGTCTGGTGTGAACATGTTATGGGATAGTTTTCATGGAATCTACAAGAGGTGTTTTGATGATTCATTTCCTTTTGTTTGGGTTGGGGACGGTCGGTCGCATCGAATTCCCTTAACATCTGACGTTAGGGAACTAAAGAGTCGCTTGGATGTTCTGTACGTCATTTCTCGAAATAATTCAGAGTATAATATTCAGTACAATAGAGTCAAATCTGCGTATGACAGGGCGTTACAAGAAATGAACAAAGAATACTTCCGAAAGTTGATTTCTAGTAGTAAAAATAAGGTCAAAACATCTTGGAATATTGTGAATAGATTAACTGGCAAAAAAGGTATCAACAAAAAACATAATTTCAACAATTTTAAAAATTTTGATGAGTTGGCTAATTCTTTCAATGAGTATTTCGCTAGTGCCTCCTTAGGATCGACATGTAGCTCCGGTGCCCGTTCAACATCCGCCACTTCAAGTGTTCATTACAATAGTAGATCATTCTATTTTTTACTCTAACTCCGGATGAATTGATTAAGACAGTGATGGCGATGAAAAACACAGACTCTTCTGGTTATGATGACATACCAATATCGGTCATAAAACAGTCCATTCATGTGATTGCTAAGCCACTGGCACACATAATAAATCGTGCTTTCTGTGAAGGCATATTTCCATCTTCTCTTAAATTAGGTCTCGTTAAACCTCTCCATAAAAAAGGAGCCTTGATGATGTTCATAATTATCGCCCGATCAGTTTATTAACTGCATTTGCAAAGGTATTTGAAAAGATTTTGGTAGTAAGGATACTTTCTTTTTTCATAAATTTCATGTGTTGAATAAAAATCAACACGGCTATCTACATGGAAGAAGTACCATCACAGCTATTTATGAACTAACATGTGAAATAGTTGATGCTTTGGAGGGGAGGGAGGTGCCTATTGGCCTTTTTTGGACTTGTCTAGGGCCTTCGACAGTGTCAACCATGAGATACTTCTTGAGAAGTTATGTTCCTATGGTATTAGGGATTCACAGCTGTCACTCATGCGTAGTTACCTTGGCGATAGGGTGCAGCGGGTTTGCATTGACACTGGAAATGACATTCATGTGTCCAGGGATAAAATTTTAAATGTCGGAGTTCCGCAGGGTAGTGTCCTTGGGCCACTCTTATTCGTTATTTATATTAACGACCTACCATCGGTTTTTCCCACTCGGATCTGTCTGCTCAAGAGCTTTTGTTGTTCGCTGATGACGCGAATGCCCTGGTGCGAAACAAGAATTTAAAATCGGCTGTTGAAAGGACACAGGCTGTTTTTCAGAGAGTGAGTGAATGGTGTGATCAAAATCATCTATTTTTAAATGTTGATAAAACGGAATGTGTAATATTCAGAACTACTCGGTCCCAGGAAAATTATCCTGATGAATTTGAATTAAATCAGCGAACAGTCAATTATACGTTATCTACTAGGTTTTTAGGAGTTCAAATAGATTGTAATTTGAACTGGTGTGATCATGTTGACATACTTTGTAAGAAATTGAATGGTGTATTATATATGATACGCGTTATGTCTCGGCGAGTGGACGCAGAACTTTTGAGATCTGTTTACTTCGCGAATTTTGAACCACTTTTGAGGTATGGTGTTATCGTTTGGGGTGGGAGCTCCGAATGCGCCAGGCTATTTGTGCTTCAGAAATATGCCCTAAGGGCGATGATAGGGCTTAAATATCGTGATTCGTGTAGAGGTCATTTCATGGGCCACAAATTACTCACGTTTCCTGGATTGTATATTTTGGAGTGTATACTTTTCCTGAAAAAATATCCTCACTATTTCGAGGAGCATTTAAATAAAAATAATACAAGGCGTACTGTTCCTTTCCACTTTCCGAGACATAACATGGCATTGACTGAAAGAAATACGAAGTATATGTGCATTAGGCTTTTCAATGTTATACCTAAATCTGTTACCAGTTTAGTTCGATATAGTCATTTCAAATGTGAACTTATTAAGTTGGTTCTTAATGTGGAACCTTACTCAATTAAGGAATTCTTAGAATTTCCGTTCAAAACCTGAGCTTTATTGTTTTTTATGACGTATTCTCCTTTCTTTTTTTTTGTGAAATGATTTTGAGAATAAAAAGTATTGTTATTGTTATTGTTATTATTATAGAAATTAATGAGGCAGATGTTTACGTTGTGTACCTGCCCTCTAAAAAAAAAAAAAAAAAAAATTTGTCTTCTTAGAAAATGTCTGAATGTTTTAAAAAGCGTACAATATTGTTTCATCGTAACTAGGTAATTTATTTTCGTGTTGTATCATATTGTATGTCTTATAATGTATCATTTATTTATTTACAGCCTTGAAAAAGAAACAAAGTCTGTTTCGAAACGTTGGCATTGTCACAAGTTTAACAATAGATAATTTAATAGTGTCCAAAATTCCCAATAGGTTTTCTTTCCTAATCTAATGACAATCTTTATTGAACATTTCATGAGAGTTCCACCCGATATTCCAAAATTATTTATCTCTAATGTTCACATTGAAGAACGTTATTTCAATCTGGGAATTCTATTTTGTGGAATGTATGAAATAATTGGAAATAAATTACGTAAAGAATGATATTTGCTCCAAGACTTTAGAGCTGCAGTCTTCCTGCGAATATGGGGAGGGACAATATTATACAAAACTGATAACCAATGAACCGTTGTAGATCTTATAGTGCCAGTAATTATTCGCATGGATTTACCCATTAGTAAATCGATTTTTTGTGCATGTGCACTATTAAACCAATCAGAGCAACAATACTCAGCTGCAGAAAATAGGATGAAGATGCTGTGCGAAGAGTGGAAGCATCAGCACCCCAAGATGATACAGTTAATTTCTGAGGAATATTATTCTTAATTGTCAGTTTTAGACTCAGATCATCTGAATATACCATGAAGTTGAGGGTTGAATCAAATTTCATTTTTATTTAGGATAGAAATCATTGAATAGTTTCCTACAATTCTCATAATTTTTTAAATGGAAACAAGATACTTCTGTTTTGTTGGGATTGGGTCATAATCGCTACTCAACAAAATAATTCTGATGAATCAGATGATGAGTATGTTTTCCAGAGTATGGAAATCCGAATAGTGGTAAGCAGTAACAGTGTCATCAGCATAAACAAATTTCTGAGATGATGTCGTGGGTAAATCGCTGGGATATAAATTGTAAAGTGAAGGAGCTAGAACTTTATGGATGACTGTTTTTCAATGTTTTGAAATTGCTACTTTCATATTCAAATAATCTTACCATTTACGCACATTTCAGATGGGTATTGAGTTTGAAAATTAATCCATCTTTCCACACAGTGTCATATGCCGAAGATAAGTCAATGAAAGCAGCTCCTGTTTTCAACCTATCATTAAAGCCTTATTCTATGAAAGTTGTAGGGCTGAGAACCAGATCTGAACAATTTCTATTTCACCTGAAGCTTCCTGGAAATTTTGTAGAGCATATTCTACAAACGACAACGGGTTGTCGAAGAGAAGACAAATCAAACTTGGGGTACCACTAGGATCCATTTTGGGGCCATTACTTTTTTTTTATATATGTGAATGACTTACCTGAAAACATTCGTTGTGACGGAACAATTCTTTACGCTGATGACACCAGTTTTTTGAATGCTGCACCTTCAGAAGAACAATTAGAGACCCTAACAGGTGCATCAATGGAGCAGGCCAAAGTGTGGTTCAGCGCAAACGGTTTGAAGCTGAATACTCATAAAACTCAACGATTGAGATTTCAAACGAGACCACAGAGTTCCGATACAATTTGCTTACTGGGTTTGACATTTGATGAGGGACTAAACTGGGAGCCATATGTAAACATTCTGAAAAAAAATTATCAACTGCCATTTTCACAATTCGTCGAATGAAAGCTTTAACAACTGCTGATATATGTAAGCTTGCCTACTTCAGTAATTTTCATTCGGTAGCAACTTACGGAATTCTTCTGTGGGGATATAGTTCTGGTCTCCAGTCGATACTGCTAAAACAGAAGGAAGCGATTAGAGCTATATGTGGAGCCTCGAGTACAACAAGTTGTCGTGGACTGTTCAGGAGGTTGGGAATGCTCACGGTTACTTCGGTGTTTATTTTCTCATGTTTAAAGTACGTTCACAATAATAAGTCACATTTTATGACTAACGGAGACCACCATACTTACCTGACTAGAAGAAGAAATCATTTCACAATAGAACATCATAGATTAAAGAAGACCCAAATGGGCATAAATCACTTGTGTATTAAACTATATAACAAGCTTCCCGATGCTATCAAGGATGACACTGAAAGACTATTTCTGCGTAAAATTCGAAATATTCTTCTTGAAAATACATTTTACACTGTTGACGAATTTCTTTGTTTCAAGTTTTGAAAATGTTTGAATTTTTCTATCTGTTGTACACTTTCATGTATGTTTTGAATTATGTTATGAAACTGATTTTATTCTGACTTGCCATGTATTTATCTATATTTTGATGGCTTAAATATATATTATTATTATTATTATTATTATTATTATTAAAGATTCAATTCTAAAAAGAATAAACGTTTTTTATATCTTGAAAGGAATACTCAATAAAGTGATCGGTCGATAGCTCTTAGGATCACAAGGATAATAGATAATAGCACCTACATATCGAGGTCTTTCTCTACCACACTCATCTCCATTTTGCAATATTTCCAAAGGGCATCCAAAACGCTGCGTCACGCACCGCACTTCGGTTAAGATTCTAATATAACTTATAATGGAACTTTTGGACATCTCATTTCCGTTCTTGTTACACAAACGCATCATCTTGTCGACACCCTTTTCCTTAAATCCGAAATGAAGCAATTGTAAACTGGCTCCGAGGACCTCTAAATCAGATTCGTTGATTCCGTTTGCGTCTGAGGAGAGACATTCTGGAATTTTGCTTGGTGATATATGCGGCAGCAAATTAGGAACACCGTTGGTTTATTAGCTCCAGTATGAGGAAGGCACGGCTTAGAGTCTACTATCCTAATGCCCGTGCTGAAATTGGGATATTAACATTACATTATACCTATTCCAGTGATTTATGCTGAAAGCCGGGGTTTTGTAGCCGATGTTTTTGTCCTGGAATACGGCGTAACGGTTCGAACTTTTACTTTCCACGGCGAAAGTTTACGATTTAATAAAGAGAAATATTTGGGGATTTTGCGAAGTAATTCGGAAGAGAGTTTGCGATTCGTTCGTGTGGTGACTTTATGGTATGTTGAGAGATTGAATGTTCGCATTATCATATTGCCGAATTAGCAGACGGTTAAAGATGAGCGTGTGCTTTTAGGATTGGATTTGAGGTTTGGAATGGTATGCAGGATTTGAATTCTTCGAAGGAGAGCAATAATATTATGTTGATGAAAAAGGATGATCAAATTAGAATTTGATTGGCAATGATCCAGAAAATACTACCGGAGATGTTCTTTATTCTCTAGCGAATCTGTGCTATCTTTTAACCTAGTCAGGACGGGTGAAAAACTATTGATGCACAAAGAGAAGTTTTTTCAACCTGATTTTGGTTTCACAAATAAAATATTTCGAAGAATCCTCTTGCATCTCCCATTATTGAATTATCTGAACTTTGATTTCAGATCTTTTAGAATATTTCCATAGTGTTTCATTGACATTTTTTTATAAATTCGACGGAAGCTCAATCGAACAAATGGCCTCCACAATTCCTGCAACGTTGAGAATGGAGTATTCTGTAATAAGATATCATTTCAAAAAATGCTGTTTTGTTGACTCTTCTTCTGTAAGTTTTGATACTATTCCATTCCGTTCGATGATGGACTAAATAACATCCATAGGTGTCTAGCAATAGTAGAATCTTCGGATATTCCGTTCATCCGAATTTTGAATATTCAGTCTCTTCGAAATAAGTCCAATATATTTAGGACTTCCAGTAGCGTCTTTTATACAGGTGAACCTCCAATTTAATATCTACGGTGGTGTGAGGATAGCCTGATGCCACTCAGAGTTCTCCACATGGCCCACAAACCTCAACCGAGGTACTATTTAATTATGGTTTGGTTATGTTTGTGACGGATAGCATGAGACGGTCAAATCTTAGCCTCTTTCCAGTGAACAAAGCTAAAGATATTTTTTATTCGTGCTCTAGAAAGCATTTGACTAATAACAAAACTTATGTGCGGACTATTATAAAGTTTGCCGGGCCTGTTTGGAATCTGACGATTAGCCACGATCTGTCATTGCTCGACGATCGAGAGTCGGAATTTGTGAAGAGAATATTTCTGTGAAATGGTACTCATAATTTATGTTCTTTCTTTTTTCTGTTTTTCAGGCATACTTGTCACTGTTCATTAATAAAAATAACTTAGGATAAAGGTATAGGCCCTATCAAGTATTATGAAAGTTGGTTGTTCGAAAAAAAAAATTTGTCCTATATTCGTTGGTTGTGAAGGGTGCTTCATTTAGAGCTACTCTTTTTTAACTAACAAAAATTAATAAAACCAATTTTATTTTAGTATCTTCATTAACAAATGAAAAACCCAATCTATGCAATTATTTTTTGAAAATAATTTCTTTCAAATGCAGACCTCGACTACGGTTAGCATGATCCATTCGATAGTTCCAATTTTCGACGATGCCTGTGATTTTTTTTCCGACCCAAATATCGACCAATAGAATTGCACCATTCGACGTCACGTGGTACAACCTACATGGTATTATACTGATAATTTTTGAAAATTTTCTCTGGTAGTTGCTATATATAAACAAAACATGATCCAGTCAAATTAAGCACACGCCAAACTGACAGGTTGAATTTAATTGTGAAAATTGGAGATTTTGCATGAAAATGAGTCGATTTGGAGTTTGTTCTCTGTCCACCATCGATAAAAAAGTCAAAGGAAATGTTCCCATTAATACGGAGAAGGCAAAAAAAAATAGTTTGGAACCAATTTACTACTTTTTGTACTGAGAGGGAATACACATTGAGTGCTGAAACGAGTGAAGCGCAATTGGCAAACATTATGAAAGATTACGCTTACAATATAAAGAAAATGGATGGAGAAGACTATAAGGAAGGTACAATAAAAACAATGTGGAATCAGACTGCCAAATTACTTCAAGAAAAGTATTTGAACGATTTCGACATCAAAATCAACCCATTTTCGGATGCTGCATTCAAGACCGCTCGAGGAGCTCGTGATGCCAAGCGTAAGGCTTTACAATCTATTCCGGAAAAACGGAGGGCAAGTGCAGCAGCGTTGGAGGAAAAAGATTGGGATGCAATGACCACTGTTTGGGACGAGGAAACTCCTGATGGCCTTCAGAAAAAATTATTCATGATAATATCAGTGGAATTGGCTTGGAGAGGTGGTGAGGGCAGCATGGCGTCAATACATCACTTCAAGGCAGAACAGCGAAATGACGGGGAAACAACTGGGAGAATTGAATACAATCCAATTTTCAGCAAGACCACACAAGGTGGTGATAAAAATTATTCAGACAGCAAGTGGCTGGTGGAGAATCGAGAAATCCCTGACAAGTGTCCAGTGAGACTGTTCCAGAAATTGAGAGAGAAGAGAGATGTCAATATCAAGAACGACAGACTATTCCTGACCCAAAATCCATTCTGGAATAAAGTTCCAGGCGCTAGGTGGTACAGGGATTCCCCAGTAGGCCAAAACACGATTTCAAAGTGGGTTAAGGAGTCAGCACAAAATGCTGGGCTTGACCTTGGTAACAAAAAAATCAAAAATCACTCCAGTCGTGCAACAGCCGTCTCCAATCTAGCGAAATCTTGCCTGGGAGAGCAGCAGATAATCAAAATAACTGGACATGCCAACAGTAACTCCATCAAGCCGTATCTCCAACTCGACCAGGAACACCACGAATTAATTGTCAAGAAACTGCGAAGGAGTGAGCCTACTGCAGAAAATACCATCAACAGCATTAACCTCATGCCATCTACCTCTTCTGGGACCATTACCGATAACTCTGACTTGAAGAAAACACGCACCAATGTTTACAACAATTGTATTTTTAATTGCACTACCCTGATTATTAATTAAATGTTGTTTTATTCATTATGAAATTCTTATTTGTTAACTGTACATTTCGTCTCATGGTGCAATTCTATTGGCCGACATTTGGGACAGAAAAATAATCCCTCAAATACCACACGAGCTTCAAAATTATCTGGTATTTCCCGATAGGTTCCCTGCAAACAAATAAAATCGTCAAGTTTTTCAGGTATTATCATTGTGGTATTATAAGTGAGTATTTTGGATAATATTTCTCCAAGGATTCGAGTAATATTAGCCTCCAATACCTCAATAGTAGCTGGCTTGTCCATGTAGACTTTGGACTTCACATAGCCCCAAAGGAAAAAATCAAGAGGTGTGATGTCACATGCTCTAGCTGGTCAATTAACTGGTCCAAAGCGTGAAATGATCTGCTCGCCGAAATGCCCTCGCTGTAATGCCATGGTTTCACGGGTTGTTTGGCAAATAAATACAAAAATCATTATGGATCTCTGGAAAAATCCATTGAATTGAAATTGTCTTCCCTCTTTCTTGATATTTCTATAAAAATACTCATTTCTGATGTCACGAATACAATTTCCGATGAAGAAATTTGGTATGCTGCAGTTGGTTCATACAACTCAACACGTATGTTCGAACACAGGCTCTGCCTTAAATATAACAGTAATATTTCGGGCACGTGTCACGAACGACCCTGTCTGGTACCAACGCTTTGTTTTGGAACTTTGCTCTCTAGAATTCGCATAACTTCGTTCAATTTAACTCTTATAAACACATCATTTTACATTCGCATTGTGGCCAGGAAGTACGTGCCTATCCAAATGGAAAATCTGTCAGTCCACATCGCGACACAGCTGGGAAATGCACGAAAATATTCAAATTTATACCAACGCCTGTTCATATCACGAAAGGAAGTGAAATGAAATATAAGAACTGAATTCTTATGCAACGATTCGACATATCGCTTCTTGCAAGAAATCAAAAAGTCTGAGAACTACATGCTCCACTTCGTTTATCAGAAGAAGCTTTTCCAGTAATCGAAAAAAAGAAGTATTATACATTCATTTGTGCAAGTGAAATTTTTGATAATGGGGAGGAAAATTCTTCTAGTTTCTTTCCTTTATGCAGCTGAATTTTTCAACTATTGGTGTCTTTTATTTGAAAATTAATTTTCATCAAATAAACACTGACACAATTAAATATGATAGTAGATATATTCCCAAACAGCACACACACGTCTAAAAAACATGTAATAGATGAAACGCTATAAATTTTTAGATGATCTATAAAACATCAGTAATTCAAAATCTGTAACCTAGATTAGACGGAAAAATGTCCGCGAGATTTACATTGAAAAGTATGACTTTTCAAGACATCTATTCTACGTGAAATGAGGTATCTCTATAACAGGTCAAATTTTTTATTTTTTTTAGTGTATCATAATTTAGTATACTTTAAGACATGCAATAGAAGTTTGCAGATGTACTTTATTGTGATCATCTACTCTTCGTAAAATGAAGCCTCTCTATAATACGTACAATTTCAAATTTTTTTAGTTTATCTTAAGTTAGTATACTGTTTGATATGTAATAGACGTTTGCAGATGTATTTTATTGTGATCATCTATTCTACGTAAAACGAATCCTCTCTATAATACGTACAATTTCAGATTTTTTTGTTTATCTTAAGTTAGTATACTGTTTGATATGTAATAGACGTTTGCAAATGTACTTCTTGGCGATAATCTATTGTTCGGAAAACGAAGCCTCTCTATAATAGGTGAAATTTCTGATCTCAAAAACGATCATGGTATATTTCGAAGAAAGGTGCATCGTCTGCAAATTCAAAAAAATTGACATTTTATGTATTCAAGGTCATCATAAATATATTTGCTGAAATTTTGAAAGTATGCATGAATATATTTTGAATTCCCAATAATTTCAAACTTTCTGAGTATGTAAGATATTTTTAAATATCTTATGATCTATCAATGTCAAATTTAGAGCAAGAATACTTACGGAGAAAGATTGAGTAGCTATAATGAAATACTTAAGAAATCACTTATCTTCAAGTCAAACCCTGTAAAGATCAAGGCTAAATAATGGAATCGATGATATCGTTTGATTCATAGACTGGGGATTTAGAAGTTCATTTTTGTATGCAATTGTTAGATCAGGTTGGTATCCAAAATAGGAGAAAGGAAACAAAAATTTCAATGTCCTGATGAATTGCCCTCTTTTAGGTCTGAGAAAGACTTTAGAACAAGCGCGCAAAAAGTGTCATAAATTTTTAATTGTATTTCAACAAAAAAAGTACAAAAAATGAATTTTGAATAACTTGTCTGGTTGAAAAATAACAATTCTTTGTAATTGTTTAAACAATTTCGATTGAATTCTGAATCGATGCCTTAAAGAGGTCTATTAATTCACTTGAATAATATCCTTCTGAAAATTAATAAGTCATTTTACTTCAGAACAATTATACTGCTGTGATAAAGACGGTTATAGATCCAACCCTACGAAATATTAATCCCAAAAATTTGAAATTTCAGATGATTTACTACTATTTTGATCAATTCAAACAGATTTCAAATTCTCTAATTAAACATAAACCGATCATTATGTAAATATGTTCTCAAGAAATAATTAAAGCTCTTAAAGAAATAACCCAATAGATTTTTTTAGATAATCACTCTATTCGTGTTATCCTAATATGATCAAACAATAACTTACTAATTTCATCCTTGTGTCAATATTTTTCCACAAGAACACATATAATAGGTATATTTATAAATTATCAGTATAGTATCCAACCAAATATACATTTGTGAACGGTTATCTAAAACTTATCATTAGATAGACTTTTCTAGATGAATGTACCGCGAAAGATAACAAAGGTTCAATTGTAAGTATCTAATAATTATAGAAATATTAATTATAGAAAGCTAAATGAAGTCGCATATTCCTGTCTGAAACCTTTATGACAATATGATATATAAAATACGTCTTGAAATTGACTTTTTCACGATGAGTGCAATTAGATATTATATAAACGTTTTTCAGATGTCTAAGGGAAGTCGAATATTCATGTCTCAAACCTATATGACTATATGATATATAAAATACGTCTTTAAATCGACTTTTTCACGATGAGTACAATTAAATATTATATGAACGTTTTTCAGACGGCTAAATGAAGTCGCATATTCCTGTCTAAAACCTTTATGACAGTATGATATATAAAATATGTCCTAAAATCGACTTTTTCACGATGAGTGCAATTAGATATTATATAAACGTTTTTCAGACAGCTAAATGAAGTCGAATTTTTATGTCTCCAACTTATATGACCATATGATATAAAAAATACGTTTTGATATTGACTTTTTCACGATGAGTGCAATTAGATATTATATAAACGTTTTTCAGACGTCTAAATGAAGTCGAATATTCATGTCTTAAAACTATATGACCATATGATATATAAAATACGTCTTGAAATTGACTTTTTCACGATGAGTGCAATTAGATATTATATAAACGTTTTTCAGACGTCTAAATGAAGTCGAATATTCATGTCTTAAAACTATATGACTATATGATATATAAAATACGTCTTTAAATCGACTTTTTCACGATGAGTGCAATAAGATATTATATAAACGTTTTTCGGAAGTACTGTTGAAAATAAATCTATTGTTAGATATAGAATTTCTTCAATAATTAGATCATACGTTTAAAAGACATTTAAAAAACATCATATATTTTGGATAATCTATTTTTAATCATATTAAAGATTAAGATGTTTTGAGATCTCTTTTGACATAAATGGGATGTCATTTAGATCAGTGTGTGTTGTTTGGGTAAGCTAAAGTCTTTAAAACTAGAGCCGATTCAATAGATTCATTGAGGTATTCAAAAATTGTAGTCTCAAAACATAGAAATCCACAGAGATTTCATGGGCAACAAGAAAGAAATATTTTGTTTTGTAGAGCTGTGTAATAAAACAAACTCGAGAATTTCGTCTAAACTTTCTAGAATATCACGTTCTCAATCAGAAATCCTGAAGTAATCTCAACAATACGAGGAGATCGAACTAATTTTTATCGGGCATTACTCAATGAACGCCCAATAATAGATCGAATTATTTCGTACAAAATCCACGTTTTATCCGAGTCGATTCCAATGTCCAATCTCAAGAATGGTTGCGAAAATGGGCGAATCCTCGGTTTCAAGTCAGCAAAGACCTGATTGCAGTTATTGTTTCTAATTGGATGTAATCCTGCAGACCGCAGTGCCAATTTAAAATCACTCTTATCTGATTAAACCGTATAATTGTCTGGCCAGTCCGACCATGTCGACCCGAGTTTCTAATTGTCATCCAGCCTTTAATTCAATTTGACATTATCTTGGGGAATTGCGATTTTCCGAATATGTGGGTCTTTTATCTCTGCACCTCCAGAGAGAATCCTTTTTCGGACCTATTGCTTTCAGGATGGCAGTGTGATTATGCAAATAGGACGGTCTCGGACAATGGAGACCCTCCTTCTGTTGTCAATAAGGCTTTCTTGATTACGTTAATCGGGCTTTACGTTGTGGAAGGATGGATGATACGTTGAATCAATCACTAGAATTTCTTCGACCCTGCAAGAATTTGAAGCCTCCTCAGAGGTACACGCAGCTACTTTGACAACTTAAAACGTACAAAAGCACTTACGTGGAGTGAAAAAATAATCAAATCTATTTGTTAAATTCGAAATGAATACTTGTAGTTTTCTTCAGTTCCAGTAAAATCCAAAATCTCATTATTAGAATAGCAACGATTCATTTTGTGAAATCAAAAAATTTCATAACGACTAACAATAAGACCTGTCTGACACTTGTGAATTATAAATGGGATGATTTATCTTCTATGCTCACAGAATATCCTTATGAATCAGATTCAAAGAATTTGACTCTACGTACTACATAAATCCAGAAAATCTCAAATAACTCAGAAATTATTGAATTTAGGAGCATAATCATGTGAGAAAACTATCATTATTTTTGACCGCAGAATTCAACACAATTATAAAAAAATAGGGTTCTAATTTGAAAAACAGAAGTTGTGGCTAATTTAAGATCACAATTTTCAACACAAAATTTGAAACACCCTGTGATGATATTTTTGAAATCCAAAGGATGCATGACCCTCTTACATCCTTCCTCCGATGTTCCTTTACGCTCACGATATTTAAAATAAGAATAATGAACATACGCTGACTGATATTTGACTCTTTTTCCAGTTTTTTTCAGATAATTTGAAAACTATTCAATTCAATACAATGGTTTTAACAGAAATGTTTGACTATTGAATAGTTTTTCATACAGATGGAAAACTTGAAAAAATTTTTTTCGTTGAATTTATTTTCACTGGTTGTATAACCGGAAGTTTCTGGGCTCCGAAAATATTTTAGCTATTTCGAATATCAGATTTTCAGATTTCAAATATGTCTAGTTCTCCAGAAACGTTTAATAGGCACTCGAACTTGAGACACCCTGTATAGAACAAGAGTAACCGCGACAAAGCTTCTGACTCCCATCAATTCTTTTCTATATTTTCATTTATATCAGTACCCTCATTATCTCCATGGAGCTCAATTATCTTGGACTTGAATACAAGCAGGCTGCTGCCTCCTTAGTGACATTAGATGTTGCCCTGAAATTCAATGTCTTCCTGTTGAAACCGCTAATGTTCGAGTGACGTCTGTTGTTAATTCCTTCGCTTCTATTTTTGTTTTTCTCATCAAGGGTTTTCCACTCTTGCACCCCGAAAGACATATCTTCAGTTATAAATTTTTGAAAACTATATCATTGAACTCTTTCTATTCATTTATATCAGTACCTTTATTCATTTATTATTCTCAAAATGGCAAATTTTCGGACCCAAGTCCTTACCTGAATCTTTAGTCATTTCGAGGTAGGAAATCGGTTGCATAAATAATAAAATGTTTTTTAGATACCGTATGTTGCGATGGTTGTTTACCATCAACTGAATTCTGAAAGTTTTCTATAGTATGACAAGTATAGGGTGTACGCAAGGAAGGTATATTACTTTATTTGATTTTTGATCAAAAGCAAGAGAATGGATCTTATATTGTTAGATGATCTATTTACTGTTATTAAATTTTTTTCAAAATTGGTAAATCTGCTGTTTTCATTCTGTTTAGCATTCAGGATATTTCACCAGTAATCTGAGATAACACCTTTTCGATTAGATAATTCTGCTAGTTATATTATTGATAATATAATATAATATAATACCGGTATGAAACCGGTTTAAATTGTACTTTATTTTAGTGGAGTTTTCTTGTATCAGACGAACAAATCACAAAAATGTTTTTAATGCTCATTTAACATGAAATTCCGAGATGTAAATCGATTTATCAAATACAGAGAACTGAATTGCACCTGTAGGTATTCCTAAAACGTCCATACCTTTCCCTACGCAAACTAATTAGTTCATATAGGCAAACAAACTGGATATAAACCTGGTAATCTGGTAATCTCCCAGACTATTCCACGTTTGTAGCACCAATGAATGCAAATTAAACCATTAAAATAATTAGAGCAGTAACTGACAAACACTATCTGTCTTAACGCCCAAGTTTTTGTTCAATACGAATATTATTACATGTGATCCTGATTAATATGGACTGATGATAACTATTATTCATTAAAATTATCATACATTCATCGAGGTGTTATGAGTTTGAGTGTATGTCATTCGAAACTCCGGTCGAGGTGGTAAAGAGGACGATTTCATAATGGGCAATAATTAATGTCAATCCTATAATGGCCAGAGTAGCGGAATAAATTAGCAATATGATAGATAATGGAAATAGCACGAATAAGATTCAAATCAAGTGTAACACGTTCATTATTGAGAATAAATATTTATTGGATGCGATATAGAATATATAGAATATTGGATATTTGCGTGAAAGCCATGGAATGAATTTTCTTGAAAACTTGAGGTTTTGAGTTCAACGTACCCCAAGACTTTGAAAGCTTACATAATGTCTACGATTCCCATGACAAAATGCACTTGAAGGTTCGAATGAGTTCTCACAACTAGAAATGAATATTCCGTTCCTCTCACGACTTCCTCTTCGATGTCAGTATTTCTTGAAACATACAACGACTTACGTCCACATAACCTTATGATAATTTATCATTACACCATTAAAAACATTACTCTGAAGTTAGCATCATCGGTCTGGTTTACACTATCAAGGGGATTTCAGTTGAAGGAACAAATTAATGATATGGCGTTATATTCGGACTCAATCGGTAACTTCATCACGACAGGCGTTCGATCATGTCCACGAAGCGTGAAAATTACACTAAATCGGTTCGCACCGCTTCTCCCACGATCAGACATAAAACCTCAAATGGGTGCAAAGAGTACGGAATGATGGAAGACCTAGTAACCTCTTAACCACCGTGTTGAAATTTTCTTCCATATTTTCAATTCTACTGATTCAAAATAATTTTCCAAGCTTTTAAGCCTTCACAAAGTAGTTTGAAAGACGAATCTGTCCCTGTGGAAAACATTTTCTTGTGAAATCGTCGTGGGATTGATTGTTTGTATGCAGATACCTTTTGCTCATCCCGATATTGACGAATGGATATTATTTATCCATTATATTAATTATGAATGAATTGGGCCTCTGTGATACTAATCAATCTTAACTAAATTCTACAGACTAACCTTCTATAACAGTCTAGGTCGTGGCTTGACTGAAGTACAAAAGGATATAGTTTCTCACAGTCTCGTAGATGGAAACTGGGCTCAAATATATTCCTGGGCCAACGTAGTGAAATTTCTCACAGTAATGCGCTCTGGGTAGACGACAGGTGTGGTATCTTAGATGGCGAAATCTGGTGGAGGTCCCCAAAGACAGCTCCCACGGCAGTAATTCAAAGACAGCCTAGACAAACAGCTCGAAGACTTCAAAGACAGTTCAGAATCTGTGGTACCTCGCAACGGTACAATAATAATTCCCAATTCGAAGCAGAATGATGCTATAAATACGAACAAAAATCTAAAATACCTCGTGACAAACATAGGTTAACTCACCAATCCCACGTCGTCCTTCCAAACAAATACGCCACTCCGCCAAAGCGCAAAAATCTCACCAACGAACAAACCAAACCAACATGATAAGATTTCTCTCAGGGCTTCAGTTAAAATCCTGTTCAGATCCGCAAAATTGCGATTAATTACTCCAGGACATTTCAACCAAATATATGCCGGAAGAACGATGTAATTGACAACCTACGTCACATGCACAGAACAGGACCACCGACAACCGTCCATTGAAACGTACGAGATAAGCTGGCATACTACTGCGACCAACGCCACCAGTTCGGTTAGCAGGTACTAACTGGAGCGGGAATTTTGAAACCGTGACAATATACCGAAGATAAATCAATGAAAGCAGTTCCTGTTTTCAACCTATCATTGAAGCCTGATTTTATGAAAGTTGTAAGGCCGAGAAGCTGATCTGAACAATTTCTATTTTTCCTAAAGCCTTCCTGGAAATTTGGTTGTCGTCGACAATTGACTTAAATCGAATCAAATATAATAATGAAATCAATATAGACTGTTACTTACTTACTTACTTATTTATTTATTCATACATGTCACAATCAATACAATTAAATGTATAAATAGTTGCCATTAAATGATATATGGCTTGTCAAAATGTATATTGTAATATTGTAAAATATGTACAAATTAGATATATATATAGGTATGTAAAAATGTACAAAATAGAAATGTATGTTAAATCAATGCGTACACATAATATTGTAAAATACATCAACACATCATAACAGATAATCAACACTGTACTGAGAAACAGCCAGTTCAAAACTCGGTCAGGTCATATATCGTTTTTTCCAGGAGGAGAGTTTTTACCGCCCTCGTGAATGTATGAAGATTTTGATTTTTTATATGACTAGAAAGCTCATTATAAAGCTTCAGACACAGATGGTTTGGACCTTGTTGGGTTCTTTTTATTCTTGTGTATGGGACCGCATAATTATTTTTCTCTCTATTATCATAATTATGATATTGAGAATTTTTCGGGAATTTGTCCTTGTGTTGATGAACAAACTTACGTAGGTGAGTATGAAACAGGATGTGATGGTAAGTATTCCTTGAATATTGAAAGAAAACAATTATTTTTGTCTAATTTTCACTTTATTAATATTATTACACGACCGGTTTCGGTTGTTAAACCATCTTCTGGTGTTAGGTACAGACTAAAATATTTCGTGGGTTTAAATCTATGGGATATTCAAAAGTGGTGAATGGTTTATTTCTATTTGGGTGTTAAGTGGGGACACATTGGGAATATTGAACAGATTTGTTATTTCCATCGCTTCCAGCAAATTTAATTTCAGGCCTTTCTCGCATTTGTGAAGGATTTTAAAATTTACGATATCCATATGATGTTCTTTAGTCTCGATATGATCATAAACTGCGGACTGTTTACCTGATTTCAGATGTTCTTTTAATCTGGTCTCAAAAGTTTTCTCGGGTTTAAGTTTGGATTTTGAATTATATAATATTTTACCTAGGTTTGGACGTCCTGAAAATGTTGTTTTGAAATCAAGTTTAGAAAAATAATTTTGGATTTGGATTGATAATTCTCCGAAATAAGTGATATGTATGAATTTATTAGTAGGTTTTTCTGTGGTAGTGTAAAGCATATTAATGGTTTTCAGCTCTCTTTTGTTTTCAATCAGTTTGTTTACTAGGATTCTCGGAAAATTATTATTAGTTGCAATTTCTTTGATTTTATCAATTTCAGATTGTAAGTTAGCGTTCGATAAAGGTATGGTGAATGCTCTGTTGATCATAGATTTCAGAGCTGCTAGTTTATGATTATCAGGACTGAAGGAATCATATGGTATTATGGCTTCTGAGTTTGTGTCTTTTCGGTAGATGTTAAAGTCGAATGTGTATCTATCTCTACTTATGGTCAAATCCAGAAAGTTAATCGCTTTGTTGCATTCAATTTCCAATGTAAATTTTATTTTGGGGTGAATTGAATTGAGGAAGTCAAGAAACATTTTTATTTGTCTATTTGTTCCGTTGAATCCTACTATAATATCATCAACATACCGGAACCAGAAAATGACGTGTTTTTTTGATAGGTCATTTGTTTTCATGAATTCATTTTCAAGGTAATTCATGAATAGATCTGACAATAATGGGCTCAAAGGTGATCCCATCGGTAAACCTGAATTTTGAAAATATAATTTGAATTCGCATTTAAAGTAATTTTGGGATAGGCAAATTGAAAATAACTCCTGAATTTCTGAAATTAAGAGGGGGTTAACTTTATTTTTACGAAGTGACTCGCCAACTAGGGGTTCTTTTGCTGGAATGCTAGGGTACATATTTTCTTCATCAAAAGATATTAATTTCATATTTTCTGTGCTGTTTATTTTAGATAATTTGTCAATTAAATCTTTGGAACTTTTTAAACTATATTCTGGTCAACATTTCGATAGATTTTTGAATTTATTAGATAAAAATTTTGATAGTTTACCTGTAGTAGTAATATTAATAAAGTGAAAATTAGACAAAAATAATTGTCTTCTTTCAATATTCAAGATGGATTTTCACAAAATAAAAGAGTCATCAATTCATTCTATTAAGTATTCCTTCTCTTTTAAATACTTCTCTGCAGCTGTCAGTCCTCTTCATCTGATATATGGTCCTTAGGGCACTCTTTTGTTTGATAGGTAGTAACTATAAAACAGCATAAGAAGTCGAATTGATAGAAATTCTTCTCATTAATTATGAAGTCATGAATATTGAATACATGACAAGATTTCTTCCCAGTTCGTAGCTTTTCTTAATTCCTTAAAGAATTCCGAAATATGTTTCAACATCCTTCTTCAGTCTTAATAAATTTTCAAAAATATCTCAAAACCCGATAAACACCAGGAAATCCAGTTTTAAATCAAACCTATTTACAATGTGATCTCCGCAATTATGCCGAAAGTCGCTATCGACCAGTGGCGGCTCGTGACAATATAGTATGATGAGGAACATATGAAAAAAATTTAATAATGTAATATATATTTCGTCCTCGATTTGTTTATTCACAACAAAAGCAACCGAATCAATTAATTCATTTTGAATGGTTTTAGATGTACCAGAAATTACCGATTTACTGTTGGTGTCATTTTCTGAAAAGGTTTTTAATTTCGTGTCAAATTTACTAACAAGAACTACCAATTCTTTGAAATTTCCGCGATTTAAAGACTCATTCGATTCATCGTGCCCCTAAAAGGTAACTCTTGCATACAGAGGTGCATCGTAATATCTATTAAACTTCTTAGAATTTGTCGATTTTCTTTGAATCTAGCATTGAAATTTTCAATTTCTATTTGACGCGCATTGTCTATTGCTGTGGCGATATTTTGTTTTTGCTTTCTCATAACGGTAAGCTTGCAATTAGATGAATTATGCTGAGCACTTTTATTGTGTAGCGATAGACCCCGAGATAAATTTTTCAAATCACTAAAACCACTTTTCAACCAAACTCTGTCGGAATTTCCATAAGTTGCTGAGAATAAAATGCACAGCCAACAAAATATTTTTTTCAAAGTAATACTTCCAGTAAGCCAGTCGTACTTGTCATACCACGTATTTTGGAATCCCCGATTTGATTTACCGACCCCACCACTAGACACTAGAGATTTACTCAAATTTGGAACAGGTCGCTTAACTTCCATAATTAAATATAATTTATTATTATACGAATGAATCGAAAATGTTGCTTATTTATTAAAAAATTAACAATATCACAAGTACACCGAATATGTTCCTTAGGAATTTCAAAAGATTTACTATTACTAGGTCCCGCTGAATCCATTTCGCGATCTGATAGTCACTTTCGATAAAAAAGATTTATATTTCAGAAAAAATTCACCTGAAAAAGATTATAATCATACGCGATACACAGCAAACCCGATACCACTAAATAACGACAAAGTGAACTAACCCTATTTCTCTATTTCCCGCTTAACTCGAATAAAATCCTGAGGCCAGCCTCTAATTCCTCGAGAAGCCGCCTTCGAAGCCGTAGATATGTTCTCACCGCTTCGACGCAGATAACCCTCTGGACATCGCAGAAACGAAACAATCTCAGATCGGCTAAGATCGCGCAGAGGCCAGCCTCGGATTAATCCTAGAACGGCTTTCCATTACGTTCTCGTAGGTCATCGAAGTAAATATTGTAAGCCAAAAGTTCAAAAGAATATATATATATATATATCGAAGTAAATAACACGCTAATTCTGTCAAAGAAGCCTGCGTTGGGCATGCCTCCAACCGTTTAGTCAAAGAGGATTTGATTTGTTGTGAATATACAAGGACCGTGAGATTGGGAAAATTATTGAGGAAAAAAGTGATGATGAAAGGGAATGAAGAAATATACGGTTCAGAATTTTTTTGATGCCTCATAGGACAAGCCGCCACTGCTATCGACTTTATTTCAGAGATAGCAAACCGCCTACACTACTCTCATTGAAGGTTGACTCTACTCAATCAAATGTAATATTGCGAGCTGAAATGGCACAATTGTTCTCATTCAGTATTACACAAGCGTCTTCATACCGAATAACGAGTTTCTTCGTTGTTGCGTCTTCCCATATCCGAAATGAACGCTCAAATAAATACACTTCTCCATAAAGCTCCACACATCCCCCTACTAAATTACAAGTATAGTATCTCTGAAGGATGCTCCTCTGAATACTCAATCAAGAGACATCAGGATGCAGTTTAAATTCATCATTTCGGGGTTAGTTTACATTCAGCATCGACCTGTCGACACGCCATCTACCAGCTTGTACCGCTTTCGTATACAAAGCTTCCAGACCACATTATGTGCCGGGGCACGATTCACAACTTGCACACTTCCATACAAATATTCATTTCAAGGCAACAAAATGACCTAGAAACATCCATTTATTTCAGCGGCATTCTTCTACAAACAAAAAAAATATTGAAAACGTGCCTGGGCTTGTTGTTTTTCCAGACACGAACATTGAATTAGATCGCTGAATTACGTTGTCGGCGGTTATTGTATGTTGGATTTATGATCGTTAATCTATTGCTCGAGTATCGATGTTTTAGTTTTTGGGAATTCGGGCAGAACATCGTGATTTACGCGAGGGTCTTTCACTGCTAATTTTTCCTAAGGGCTAGAGAAACACATGCAGTGGCGTATCCAGAGATTGAGTTTGGGGGGTAGTGGCAAGTTTTTGGGAGTTGACCTGAACTATCAATAATAAGATAATGAGCTTGAGCGAAAGCGCGCTAGGAGGGGGAGGGGGATTTACTGTAGCTCATCTATAATTTGACAGTTTTTATTCTACATTGAGAACATATAAAACAAACAATTGCGAGAACAGTGCATACAATAATCATCATAAAATTTGAAGAAATAAAATATAGGTATATAAAAGTCAAGAAATAAAATATATATAGGTAAGAAAAAAGAGCTACGACAATGAAATTTGCAACTGATGTTTGTAATCACGAATAATAGTATCATGAGGATTTTCATCAGCCCATCCATACATACATACATACGATGTAAATTCACAATACCATTTTTGGTAAAGCCTGCTTCATCGGTAAAAAGAATAGTGTAAATTAAGTTTAGGTTTGTTCGTTGCTGATCTAACAGACAACTTGCAAACTGAATCTTTCGAGGAAAATCTTCAGGAAGTAGTTGATGTGATTTTTTCAGACGATAAGGGTATAACAAGTGCTCTTTAAGTATTTCAGTGCCTACTGTTATTTGAAAAAAGTTTTCTTTCTCATCACTTTGAAACTACTTGCAAATCTGGCCGAATAAAGATCTGTTTCTTGACATTCCTCAAACCAACCCTAAAAATTTCAACTAATTATATTATCCCGTTAGGACGTAATCGCGAAAACTAACGGCTAGACGGGCAGAATCGACCACGGATTCCAGTGACCAGTGAATCCAGACAAAATACAACAATTTCATCCAAATTTTGAAAAATGAAGACATTCGAAAAAGTCTATAAGCACTCTGTTCGAAGAAAGAAAAGCCAAAGAGGCGAGCACTATTCGAAACAATTAATTGAGTATACTTTCATCTTAATAAAAGAAATGCAAAGATGTTGAGATGATACGAGATCCTTGGCGAGAAATAAATTCAACGTCGTTCAATATTTAAGAAAACGTAAGCTACTCTTCCAAGTGAACGTAGGCGGCTACACAAATGACATCGTAATTCTTTTTGAAAGTACTCATGCGCCTTGTTATTCCCAGAAAAATGCTTGTAATGATCCCAGCGTTTTATCTTTTCAGGGAAGTGTACATTACTTTATTCAATATTAAATGAGAGCGATTTATACAGACTTCATTCTGAGAATTTTTATTTCCTTCATGAGATCCCAGAACAACTCCTTGCGTTCGAGAGAATTGAATATTGATATTTTACTCAGACATCAAGTTCAACCATTTGAATATTAACATAGAATAACATCGTTCAGTCCCACAGTGGAGTACTCAATTTCTCAAGTTTTTCAATTCCTGTTGTATAGTTTACTGAGTCTTCTTGTTCCGTAGCTGTGTCTAATGATTTGTGAATAAACAACGCCCCTGAAAGGATATTGTAAATTGTCACAATGAGATAATCTACATCTTTGTTTTCTATTATTACTATTCATTTGTATAAAAAAGGAGCATGATATCTATAAACTTTCAGAGTACAAGAAAAGAAGTCCGACTAGAAAATATATGATACCAAAAATGAATTGGGATCATTGAAGTAACCCCGTATTATATATATTATGAGATCTGATTGCATTAAAGCCAGATAGTTCCTGATTAATTGCATTAAAATTGAGGATTATATAACATTACTGTATGTTTTACATTAAAAAGAATGAACGAACAATCTGATTTCCGAAATTTTAACTCTGAGTGAAAATGCGCTACCTTTCCCTGTACCATTGAAGTGTTGATGATTGAAAGGAAAATAACACATATCTGTATGGAAATGATGGAAGCAATGTTCCATTCTCTATTTTGGAATATTGCCTCGATTAGATTCATTTACATCGAAACCGAAAGAATGCTTGGAATCGAATTGAAAAATATTGTTTAAAACAAACGTGATTGAAAAGTAGCAATCAATTTCAATATTCTCAGGGCTGGTTTAATATATGAAAATGGCGAATCAATAGATGAAATATCAATTCATTCGCAACTGGACGAGAGATTCGTGTTTTTCGAGGTTGAATTGTCGATTTTTAGGGTTCAAAGTGATATAATGAAATTGTTGATTGCGACCGATTTCCATCGACTGTAAAGTGGATCTGATGGAGTTTCCCAGTCACCGCTATCAATCAGGCATGAATTCAGACCAAGCCTCGGTTTTATTGAAATAGCCAGAAAAAATCCGAAAATGAGGCTGAATATGTAGTGGAACAAAATAATCATGTGGGGAAGATTTTTAGTTTCCAATATTCTATAATATAGACTCTACGATTTCGAAAATGATTCAACATTGATTTATTAGAATTTTTCTTTGAAAATAAATAAAAAAAGATTTCGTTTTGAATTTTAATGATCATTTTTTACATGGAGAACAAAATCCTCGATTTCTCACCGCGCAATTGAGAAGATACATATAGTGATGAAAAAGATATGGAGGAATTCGACAGAGTTTCTATTATGAAAATATATCCTTCATTCTAGATATTGAAAATTGAATGTGAATATGATTGCTCGGGCATTATTAGCTTGTTTAATTGGTGGTTGTAAGGCTTAAAGTGTAACCACTCTCGATCAAAGTTGCGCAGCTATTGTGGATGAATCCAATACAAGGGCTACCTGATTTCGTGATGGCATCTTTGTCCAAGCCCCCCCCTCCAAACATTCATAATTGTCATATTTATCGGTATAATTGTCTATTTTAACTGTAACAAATCCTGATTTTACTCATGCTGCATTGCCATATCAATCAGCTTGTAAAAATTGCCTTGATTATATGGAGCAATAACGAGCTAAGATTTATCAAACCCGGCGTATTCGCCATTTTGTAATTTCAACATAATGTGCTGTTCATTGGCCAGGAAACTGAAAATTAGCATACACCATCAGATATTCCAATCCCGTAAACAAATCTACTGGTTCATTTTTTACTGGATCGTTAGATGCGTTTCCTAACAGAATTCATAAATTTGAAAAAATGTCAAAAAGCCTCAACCTCTATTTACTCTTTTTTGTGGTGTTGTATTTGATATAAAATGTGGAAAGAGAATTATATATCATCATTGAATTCGGCGTTCTCATTTTCTGATTTCGAAGTTTTCTAGCTATTTCACTGATACGAGTACCAATGTTTGCTCCTACAATTGATTTATTCGAATTTTTCTTTGAAAATAAATGTTTCAAGGATATGGAAATTATGACTGTATATGGGTTATATATATTTGAATGTTTGACATTTTTTCTAAGAACCAGATGAAGTTCAGATCTAACTTTGGCCATAGCTATAATACAAGAACAACAAATTTCATTTATCCTTCTCATAGACTGACAAGTACAGAAAAAGGTCCCTATTATATGTGCATAAAATTTTACAATAAATTACCATCTATATGCAGATTAACTAACTTGAACAGATTCAAAAATGTAATAAAGAAACTACTTATAAATTTAGAACTTTAGAAATTCACTTGGTGACTTTTTCTTGATTGTAACAATTTATCCCAATTTGTATAAATTGTATATTGTTGTTGACATCATTTCATTTCTCTCCGTGTGATACTACTGTGGAGATAATTTGAAATAAAGGAATTTATTATTATTATTATTATTATTATATGAATTGTGTAGAAATAACTCAGTCAAGTTCGTTATTGGTCCAAATTGTCGAATGGTTCAGCAGTTGTGATTTCCTCAATAAATCCTAGTCCTTCCAACCGATCAATTTATAACTTGAAAGATATTTGAATAAAGTTGAAACAAATAGGTTTGAAGAATTTTGTGAAATCGTCATGAAAAAATCCTTAAATGTTTTTCAAATGTCATACTTGATATAACGTAAAATAATCATCACAGATTCACAAAATTTGTAAAGTGAATCAAAGTTATTGATATCCTTGAATTTCCGCATTGTACCATCTTATTAGAAAACTATATTATTTAGACAAGAAAAGAAAATGAGTAATAGCCCCACAAATAAACGTAATTTGGGATAACATAACAGCGAAGGTAAATGCGCGAACATGTCGATGCTGAGAACTTTTTATGAAAATCGAAATAGAGATATATATACAGGGTCTTTCACGAGGAACCTCACCCATATTTATACGGGAAACTACTGAACGTATTTTCATGAAATTCAACACTTATAAGTATTTCACGATGCTGATGAAATCTAAAATCGAGGTTTTTAGATGGAAAATTTTCATTTTTGGGATTTTTCAAGATGTAAGATTGATGTATCCATTTTAAAAATCGAAATCGCGATTCATGATACGGGGTGAAAAAATCGCTTTCAAAGTTAGGGATGACAAAATCGTGAAAATCAATTTTTTCAATTGAGAACCCCATTTTTATGGCAGATATTGAATCTACGTTAAAAATAATGTGAGTTTATGCGTCACACCCTTGCCTTAAAGTGGATATTTTTGAGTTATTCACAAAAATGATTTCGTTTTGAATTTTAATGTTAATTGTTTCACGCCAAAAAGATGAAATTTTTCAAAACTGTTATTAAACCATGTTTTAGATTTTACTACCCTAATATGCAAGAGAAAAAAAGTTACAGGTTGCTCCTAAATAGATGGCGAACTTGGATTCGAATTTGTATCGGAAACCTATTTATTTCAACTAATCGGCCATCGGTTTTTTTCCAGTAATAAATAAATAATTCCTTATGACCCATATGCAAAAACTTACCATGTTTTACATTCTTTTTTTAATGATAGATATCATTAATTACATCTGCCAAATTCGAAACAATTAATTGAGTATACTTTCATCTTAATAAAAGAAATGCAAAGATGTTGAGATGATACGAGATCCTTGGCGAGAAATAAATTCAACGTCGTTCAATATTAAAAGAAAACGTAAGCTACTCTTCCAAGTGAACGTAGGCGGCTACACAAATGACATCGTAATTCTTTTTGAAAGTACTCATGCGCCTTGTTATTCCCAGAAAAATGCTTGTAATGATCCCAGCGTTTTATCTTTTCAGGAAGTGTACATTACTTTATTCAATATTAAATGAGAGCGATTTATACAGACTTCATTCTGAGAATTTTTATTTCCTTCATGAGATCCCAAAACAACTCCTTGCGTTCGAGAGAGATTGAATATTGATATTTTACTCAGACATCAAGTTCAACCATTTGAATATTAACATAGAATAACATCGTTCAGTCCCACAGTGGAGTACTCAATTTCTCAAGTTTTTCAATTCCTGTTGTATAGTTTACTGAGTCTTCTTGTTCCAGTAGCTGTGTCTAATGATTTGTGAATAAACAACGCCCTGAAAGGATATTGTAAATTGTCACAATGAGATAATCTACATCTTTGTTTTCTATTATTACTATTCATTTGTATAAAAAAGGAGCATGATATCTATAAACTTTCAGAGTACAAGAAAAGAAGTCCGACTAGAAAATGTATGATACCAAAAATGAATTGGGATCATTGAAGTAACCCTGTTCTAAGGTATATATATAGAAATATTATTACAACTAGAAGACAAGTTTTTAAAAACACCAAGGAAGTACTATTTGAATGAGTTTTATTAGTTACAAATGACTAACATCTATCTAATCCGCGCTTTACAATGCAAACGGACTTAAATAAGTTTCAATATGCTATCTTAGCATTTGGCAGTCAGTTGCGCATTCCTGGGAAGATAATCTACCGGGGTTACATAACAATCACCAAAGAAGAAAGTTCTTTTCAAGATTTTTCCGGTAAGTATTGTATTGAGATCTGATTGCATTAAAGCCAGATAGTTTCTGATTAATTGCATTAAAATTGAGGATTATATAACATTACTGTATGTTTTACATTAAAAAGAATGAACGAACAATCTGATTTCCGAAATTTTAACTCTGAGTGAAAATGCACTACCTTTCCCTGTACCATTGAAGTATTGATGATTGAAAGGAAAAATAACACATATCTGTATGGAAATGATGGAAGCAATGTTCCATTCTCTATTTTGGAATATTGCCTCGATTAGATTCATTTACATCGAAACCGAAAGAATGCTTGGAATCGAATTGAAAAATATTGTTTAAAACAAACGTGATTGAAAAGTAGCAATCAATTTCAATATTTTCAGGGCTGGTCTAATATATGGAAATGGCGAATCAATAGATCAATTCATTCTCAACTGGACGAGATTCGTGTTTTTCGAGGTTGAATTGTCGATTTTTAGGGTTCAAAGTGATATAATGAAATTGTTGATTGCGACCGATTTCCATCGACTGTAAAGTGGATCTGATGGAGTTTCCCAGTCACCGCTATCAATCAGGCATGAATTCAGACCAAGCCTCGGTTTTATTGAAATAGCCAGAAAAAATCCGATAATGAGGCTGAATATGTAGTGGAACAGAATAATCATGTGGGGAAGATTTTTAGTTTCCAATATTCTATAATATAGACTCTACGATTTCGAAAATGATTCAACACTTTTGTTAACTTACACCCAGTTTGATAGACATACCTAGACAAAATTATCCTGAATTAGAATTTCAATCGAAAAATTTAAGGAACTATAAGTGTCGTAACCATAAAGTTTCATTCGTGAGATACAGGTTGAGAAGTTGATTATTTTCAGGTTTTTTCCTCATTATTTCGACAGTTCATTGGTCATGAAACTGAAATTTAGCATACACCATCAGATATTCCAATCCCGTAAGCAAATCTACTGGCTCATTTTTTACTGGATCGATAGATGTGTTTCCTAACAGAATTCATAAATTTGAAAAAATGTCAAAAAGCTTCAACCTCTATTTACTCTTTTTTGTGGTGTTGTATTTGATATAAAATGTGGAAAGAGAATTATATATCATCATTGAATTCGGCGTTCTCATTTTCTGATTTCGAAGTTTTCTAGCTATTTGACTGATACGAGTACCAATGTTTGCTTCTACAATTGATTTATTCGAATTTTTCTTTGAAAATAAATGAAAAATGATTTCGTTTTGAATTTTAATGTTAATTGTTTACATGGAGAACAAGATCCTCGATTTCTCACCGCGCAATTGAAAAGATACATATAATGATGAAAAAGATATGGAAGAATTCGACAGAGTTTCTATTATGAAAAAATATCCTTCATTCTAGATATTGAAAATTGAATGTGAATATGATTGCTCGGGCATTATTAGCTTGTTTAATTCTGGGTTGTAAGGCTAAAAGTGTAACCACTCTCGATTAAAGTTGCGCAGCTATTGTGGATGAATCCAATGCAAGGGATACCTGATTTCGTGATGGCATCTTTGTCCAAGCCCCCCCTCCAAACATTCATAATTGTCATATTTATCGGTATTATTGTCTATTTTAACAGTAACAAATCCTGATTTTACTCATGCCGCATTGCCATATCAATCAGCTTGTAAAAATTGCCTTGATTATATGGAGCAATAACGAACTAAGATTTATCAAACCCGGCGTATTCGCCATTTTGTAATTTCAACAAAATGTGCTGTTCATTGGCCATGAAACTGAAAATTAGCATACACAATCAGATATTCCAATCCCGTAAGCAAATCTACTGGCTCATTTTTTACTGGATCGCTAGATGTGTTTCCTATTAGAATTCATAAATTTGAAAAAATGTCAAAAAGCTTCAACCTCTATTTACTCTTTTTTGTGGTGTTGTATTTGATATAAAATGTGGAAAGCGCATTATATATCATCATTGAATTCGGCGTTCTCATTCTCTGATTTCGAAGTTTTCTAGCTATTTCACTGATACGAGTACCAATGTTTGCTCCTACAATTGATTTATTCGAATTTTTCTTTGAAAATAAATGAAAAATGATTCCGTTTTGAATTTTAATGTTAATTGTTTACATGGAGAACAAGATCTTCGATTTCTCACTGCGCAATTGAAAAGATGTAAAATGTAAAAGATTAAATTGAAAAGAAATAATAATAAAATAATAAAACTTCCTTAAAGGTATATTAAACAGTTATCTCAACTCCTTCAGAGTTATTTTACTGCTTGGTATAACCTCCAAAGAAGTTCAAACCATGTTTATACTTATGGTAACTGAGGGTTCATTCGTTTATAACGTATCAGTATGAAATAAATAAACAGATCTGCTATTCTTTCCAGTAAAGGTGGATAAACTGGATTGAGCATTTATTAGTCTACGCAATGTGGGCATGTCCATTCTTTGACGAAGTAGTCAAAGCAATCTAGCGTAACAATTTGTATCAATTCATCCTGACGGTTACAAATCAAACTGAGATTAAATTTAAATTCGCATATAGTGCGATAAATCCGGTTAGGCTTAATTAGCAAACAGTACCAGATAAACCGCATAAAAATTCATGTTTCCCAGCCATGCATACGAAACCGCCTCGATGAAATGTATGGGAGGCAGGACCGGACTGCCCTCAAGGGACACCATGGGGCAAAAGCTAATCGGCTTCCAGGTTAACAAGCGGATTGACCCGGTATATTAGTCCGCTTTTATATTGAGATCGCCATTTTGGTTTCGGTTTCCCAGAGGAGTTCATGAATTTTTCCGATATTCGAAGATTCGATGCTCTCGGGAAAATCGCCTAATAACTTATAACTATTACAACGCATTCCATATTTTCGTCGGTCAAAATCCTTATTTTGGGTGCCAGTATGGAAAAAAGACAATATAAATAGCAATACCAGGTATACCGGTATGAAGTGAGCGTCAAGATACAAATGTCTCAATAGAGAGCATTTGTTGTGAACGAGCCTTCATTATTTTTTGTTTGTTCGCTATGACACCTGTGAAACATAATTAGTATACATCAAGTCATTGAACAGAGAAAATCATATTTTTTCATCGTGTTAAAAATGTCAAATTTTGTACCAGAAAGTGATGATTTGCGGAAAGCATTAATTTTTTGTTTTCGTTTGAAGAAAAGTGCTGCGGAGTCGCATCGAATGCTTGTCGAGGCATATGGTGATCATATTATATCAGAAGCAATATGCAAAAGATGGTTTCAACAGTTCAGAAATGATGATTTTGTGGTGAGAAATGAGGAACTTGGAGAACACCAAAAAAGTTTGAAGACGCCGAATTGGATACGATATTGGATAGAGATGACACTGACTTCGAATCAGAAGCAAATTGCTGAAATATTAAGCGTTGCTCAAAAAACAATTTCTGACCGTTAAATAGTTATGGAAAAGGTACAAAAGTGTGGAAAATGGGTACCACATGAATTGAATCTAAGACAGATGGAATACCGAAAAAACACTTTTGTTGCTTCAAAGACACGAAACAGAATTTGTTTTGCATCGGATTGTTACTGGCGATGAAAAATAGATTTATATTAAGAATTCTAAACGAAAAAAATCATGGGTTAATCCGGGACAAACATCAACATCGATAGCAAAACCAGATCGATCTGGCCAGAAGACAATATTGTGTGTTTGGTGGTAGTTTTTGAAAAAGTTTAGAGAAGGAAGTGAGCAAGCTGATTGGTCGATAATTCCCGAGATCATCCCTGTTTCCCTTTTTAAAAATAGGCTTCACAATTGTAATTTTGAGGTAATTTGGAACAGTCCCATCTCTGAATGGCGTGTACATTATGTCAGCCAGAGGCTTCAAGATTGTTTTGATGAACCTCTAGGTATTCCATCGTATACAAAAGACCAGTTATTTTTCATGCATCCTGCAGTACGGATCACTTCCTCCGGGGTTACCTCGAAGAGGAAGAATAAGTTCCCATTTTGGTTATCCAAGCATCGATGTTATCCAAAAAATTATTAACCAAAAGTTCTATAGCATATATTTATAAATATACGTAAAAATTCAGTTGCCTATATGCGGGCACGCAACGTTCAAGTATGTATAGCAGGAAAGACAATTGTTTGTTACTCGGTCTGAAAATACAATAGCGAGCTAAACCTCTGGGCATACCGATGGTATTTTAAGAATGTAAATCACATTCAAATCGCGATAATAGCCCAAAATCGGGGATCAGTTTTCTCGTATGAATCTATAGAGGAAACGGGACTGTTTCAGTCTTTGAGATGTAGATGGAGCACTTTCAGGAGAATACTTGAATGTGCCTCACAATATTCTTTGAGTACTGGCAGCCCCCTTCGGGAGTTCAGTGCTACACTGTGCTGATGAGAGGCAAAACACCTCGAAACCGGTCCACAGTTGCTCTTGAGGTCATGAAACTCTGAGATATCATACGTCAAACGTGACTAACTTACACTACGGTAAGACAATTCATGAATATATACATCACATAGGATTCTGATAGCTTTCTTCGGCCAAACGAATAGGGATAAGATATTTCCAGTCATAAAACATTACTTCCTATAGTAGTTTCAGACTCGATTCTTGCTTAAAATACTGTTTTCAGTACTTTGGGATCAACATATTTCGATACCACTCTTAAAGCTCACAATGACTGGCTTAGTTTTCCTCCTAAGTTAGTTGTGTTTTCCAGTTTAGGTCGTCATTAGTGTGCACACCTCGAAACTGGGGGATTTTGAGACTTTATAGTATTTCTGATGAAGATAGAGACGATTAGGGGTCTCCCTAGCATAAGTGAGTTGAAAATAATTTAAGGTGGTTTCATCATCATTCGTTATTAGATTAGTTTTTCTTAACCATTTTTTTGTTGAAACCTCCTGTAGGAGATTCTTCATATTAGCCTCCAGTGTAAGATGTTCTCATTATCCGCATAATTCACTTTTGGTTTTCTCTTGTTGATTTAGGCAGTAATCATTTATGTACATGATGAAAAATGTACATCCTGTTACACTTCCCAGAGAAATCCCAAGTCCGCTTTGTTTTTCATCTATTATTGCTTTTTCAATAAGGTTGAATTAGACAAATTGTGAACTTCATTCAATCCAGTGCTGGTCCTTCTATTTCATAGTTATCCATCTTCGTTATCAGTATGTCACTGCTCAGGCAATCTGATGCCAGATCCAAAAATTGCCCCATTGCTAGCTTTCTGCTTCGAATGCCTCAGTGAATGGCTATAGATCGTTATTTGTGTGGATTTACCTCTTATGTATCTAAGCCGTTTTTCGTCTAAAATCATATTTAGTTTGAATATGATTAAATAAAAACTTATTTAATAAAATTTCCATATTTATTGTGTTTTAACAATATGTGACACTACATTTGCAACAATTGTTTCGCCAAATTCTTGGCTTCTTCAGACGAGTTCGATGTTAAACTACTCCAAAAATTTTTGAGTCTTTCTTATATATTTTTCTCTCAAGATGGAAGAGGGGGACCGGTATTCAAGAAATGCTTCTGGGATTTTTATGGCATGGTCATCAATGGTGATCTGTTGACATCTGTTTGGTCATTGAGTAAGATATTTTGCTTGTTATATCTGTTAATTTCCATTGTTTCTAGGATATTAAGCCTTCTGCTTTTGTTTTCTATGTGCAGAATTTAATAGTTTGGATCAAACATATGTCCCTCGTCTAAAAGATGGGTCGCATAAGTTGAGTTCTGTTTTTTATTCAGGAAACTACTCAAATGTTCTTTAATCCTCTTCTCAAGTTCCTTCCTGTTTGTCCAATATATACTTTCTGGCATGAACCACAATTCAACTTATACACTCCTGATTTTTGTTTTTTATCTAATTTATCTTTATTATTTTTGATTAAATTACTTAAAAGTATTATTGGTTTTGAATGCTATATTGAAATTCCTTTTGTTTTTAAAAAATTTGCTACTTCTATTGATTTTTACCTGTGAAATTTAATGTTATATATCTATTCTGTTATATTTTGTCGTTTTTGGGGTATATTAATGTTAAAGCTTGATTTAATAGGAATTTATTCAATATTTGGTCCACAAGGTCTGGTTTGAAACCATTATTAACAGAGATTTGTTTTATAGTATTGAGCTCACAATCAAAATTCTGTTCCTTCATAGGTGTTTTGATTAGTCTATATACCATGCTATTGAATGCTGCTAGTTTTTGTGAATATGGATGATGTGACGTTGAATGGATTGTTATGTCGGTGTAGGTTGGTTTGCGATAAATTGCAAAATCGTGTTTACTATTGATTTTTGATATTGTTAAATCTAAAAATTTATTTTACCATTGTTTTCTTCTTCATACATGAAATTTATATGAGGTGAAAGTTTATTGATGAAGTCTAAAAACATGGTCAACTGTCTAATTGTTCCTATGAACAAACATAGATAAAATCCAAAACGTGCGAATTCCAGGTAATGCAAAATATATATCCTTTGATGTGTAAAATCTGTTTCCTAGCGTCCCAGTGAAGGAAGCAATAAAAATAGTAGAAGAGTCGTTAGACCGAAATAAAACGAACTAGGAACAATTAGACAGTTGACCATGTTTTTAGACTTCATCAATAAACTTTCACCTCATATAAATTTCATGTATGAAGAAGAAAACAATGGTAAAATAAATTTTTAGATTTAACAATATCAAAAATCAATAGTAAACACGATTTTGCAATTTATCGCAAACCAACCTACACCGACATAACAATCCATTCAACGTCACATCATCCATATTCACAAAACTAGCAGCATTCAATAGCATGGTATATAGACTAATCAAAACACCTATGAAGAAACAGAATTTTGATTGTGAGCTCAATACTATAAAACAAATCTCTGTTAATAATGGTTTCAAACCAGACCTTGTGGACTAAATATTGAATAAATTCCTATTAAATCAAGCTTTAACATTAATATACCCCAAAAACGACAAAATAGAACAGAATAGATATATAACATTAAATTTCACAGGTGAAAAATCAATAGAAGTAGCAAATTTTTAAAAACAAAAGGAATTTCAATATAGCATTCAAAACCAATAATACTTTAAGTAATTTAATCAAAAATAATAAAGATAAATTAGATAAAAACAAAAATTAGGAGTGTATAAGTTGAATTGTGGTTCATGCCAGAAAGTATATATTGGACAAACAGGAAGGAACTTCGAGAAGAGGATTGAAGAACATTTGAGTAGTTTCCTGAATAAAAACAGAACTCAACTTATGCGACCCATCTTTTAGACGAGGGACATATGTTTGATCCAAACTATTAAATTCTGCACATAGAAAACAAAAGCAGAAGGCTTAATATCCTAGAAACAATGGAAATTAACAGATATAACAAGCAAAATATCTTACTCAATGACCAAACGGATGTCAACAGATCACCATTGATGAACATGACATAAAAATCCCAGAAGCATTTAGAATACCGGTCCCCCCTCTTCCATCTTGAGAAAAAATATATAAGGAAGACTAAAAAATTTTTGGTGTAGTTTAACATCGAACTCGCCTGAAGAAGCCA